>JANVCC010000035.1:32194842-32484443 GCA_025345505.1 Todiramphus chloris collaris
CCATCCCCGCCCGCCGCCCAGCCCGCAGCGGGGCAGGCGGCGCCGCGCTCCGCCCCCGCCGGCAGGTGCCGCGCACCCACAGCCCCGGCGCGGCACGGCGCGGAGCGGAGCGGCGGGCACCTTGGGAAGTGTAGGCAACCCCGCGCCGCCCGCGGACTACATCCCCCTCCTTGCCTTGCTGCGGCCCGGGGGGAGGCTCCGGCCCCGCCGCTGCTGCGGGCGGAGCTGCTGCAGTCCCCCCGCCACCAGCAGAAACTTCCCCGCCGCCTTAGCAAGCGCCGCAGCGCTGCTCTCACCGGCTTGTCTGCCAGCTCTCCATCCAGCCCCGCGGTGCTCGGTGGGTGAGGTCTTCCTCTGCATCTTCCCGCCCTACTTCTGCTCTGTCTATATGATGCCCGAACGAAGCAAATCGGTGCACAGGTACTTAAGCATGTCCCCAGCGCGCCCAGGGAATGACGATGAGAATGTTTGCGTTGTTCCACGGCGCAGTCTAAGGCTCCAGGCAGCTCTGCACCGCACAGATGTTTGGCAGCAGCTCCAGCTGTTCAGGAGGGGAAGGTAGTGCTTTCTGGAGCAGGTGAACTCTCACTGATCCTTCATATTTGAAAGGGCAAGAACACACAATGAAATCGAAGCCAGTTTATTCAGCATTTCATCAATTTGGAAATAGTCCTGGAAGAAATAATGTTTCAAAACCACCCAGAACGTCTGTTTTAACAAACACTTAAGGAGCCAGCTGTAATTACGTAAGTGTGTCGTATTGCACAGCTCCTCTGATGCTGACCTCAAAGTGGGTTCTGGGAAGCTTGGAGGTATGGTAAGAGCATGAGGAAATAGGGCTCTGAAGAGTTGCTTCGCATTTATATCAGCGTGCCTATTATTATTTTCCACCAACAGTTATCTGAAAGTTAAAAATTAACTAACAGTTGTAACCATAAAAACCTACACAACCTTCTCATCCTACACCAGTAACTGACTGGAGTGAGATGGGCTCTGTAGCAGTGCTTACATGTCATGATTTGATAGGGAATTGTGATCCTTGGCTCTGTGTAAGTATAGCAGCATGGTATGGCTCTCATTTCGTTTGACCGATGTGCATGGAGAACCCCTGGAGATAATTGCTGCCATTGGGAAGAATGTGGACCTGCACTCAGAGCAGATATACAGGATCAGACAATCCAACCCCGTTTCCCATTCCTGGCAGTCTGTTGAGGGGACTTCCTGAGATAGAAGAATGTTCTTGGTATTGAAGAACCTTCCATGGATTTTCTTCTATTATCCCATTGGTTGGTTGCACACTTTAAGAAACTACAGCATCCTGTGCAGGGGCTTTCACAGCTGAACTGTGGGACATGCAGAACTATCTGCTTTTGTTTCGATCCTGCTGTTTGCTGTCTTTATTTGATGCCTGCTCATTCTTGCAGTAGAAGAGATAGCAACCTTATCACTTCATAGTCACTTTCTCTGTGCTACTCATGAATTTATACTGTTCTATCAGATTCCACCCTTCATTTCTACTCAGTCATTCCTTAAAACTGGCAACTTCTAACTTCAGTACCATGCTGCTAACTGTTGCTTTCTGTCATTTGTTTTGGAGTTGCATCGTTTACTGTTTAACACCTGTTTTGCTGAGTGCTTTTATTACCTCCTTTCCATCCCGCACTCTTCTACCACCAATTTTCCATTGAAAGCTCTCCCGAGCTGCCCAGCTGTACTGAAGCATGCCAGCTGAGTTGCAGTTGGCCCCTTAGAACTTCATTAAGATGCAGGTGGTACACAAATATCCATGTATGGATGCATGTTATGTACCACACTAATAGCCAAGTGTAGAGCACCTCAGTTGTGGCTGTGCAGGAGCATTCATCTTGTCTGTTCTGTGTTCATGTCAATGGGATCTGTCGTCGAGAATCACTACAACTTGTGGTTTTAATCATGAACTGTCTTTGCCTATAACCCATAACCATCATGAGTTCAAGGCAATCTTGAGTGATCCTTGTAAGCCTGTGGCTATGCAGAAGCATTGCTTTAAAAGCTAAATTAGACATAACTTGTTGTATTGAAGGTGGTGGGTGTACAATCTGAATTGGGTGTAATGAAGTGGAAACGCCTTGGGCTTTAAGGCTGATAAAAAACAGTCTGACCCTTCTGCTGGGCAGCATTTCAGAAGGGGACTTCATGTTAAAGCCTTTGCTTATTAATTGCAGTGAGAACCCCAGGGCCACAAGAGGATTTCGGAAGTTCTCTCTATCAGATGTAGAAATAACAGAAAGGCCCAGGTTAGTACAAAAATGCGCAAAGTGCCAGACTTTAGGGAACACTGTTAGAAGCAGGTGACAGACTTCTAAATTCTCCTTGTTTAGGACAATGCCATCTGCCACAAGCTTGCTTAGGTGACCCCATGACCCAGTGGAAAAGTCAGGTTCTGACACTGATTAGACCTCATTACTGCAACCAATGAATCATGGAGTAATCACCACTTTCAAGGCCTACTGTCTAAACCAGACCTTCTCCAAGCTTTTCCAGGAGACAACAGGTATGGAAAAGCCATGCCTGACTGATTTTTGGAGGTAGTTTAATACCATGGATGACATAGATGACACTAGCGTTATTTGGGAAGAGGTCACAATTCAGCGTATGAGTGGTCTACAGTGAAAAATAGTTGCCAGAATTTATTCTGAATTCTGCTGGATTTGATATTGTCCTTGCTCTTCAGAAAGACGTTTTATCTTTTGCTAGCGAAGTTGGCTTTGAAAGGGTTGATACAAAAAGTGTGATGGAATTGTTGGCTTCCCAGTCAAAGTGAAACCATCCAGAAAGAGCTGGCAAGAAGGTTTACACTAAATGATTTAAACTGAGCATCCAGTCTCACAGATGAACCAGATCTTTCAGGGCAATGATCCGTCCACATCTGCCTGTATGGGCAGATACATTCATGGAGGCACTAAAAGATTCGATCTCTTGTTACCAATCCAAACCTCAGGCTAGCAGGCAATTATCTCTTGATTTTCATTTTAAAAAGCAATCGTCTTGTTCAGTCAATGTAAGGAAGGCTGAAAAGTCAGCTCCCAAACTGTCAAGCCTTTTGCACCTCTTCATCATTAGTGGAAATTGAATTGTCACTTGGCAGCCATGATGATCCTGCTTCTTCCTTCACATTCTCAGTGTCATCCTGAATTCTTATAAGAACATCATTATTTTAATTTGCTTAGCAAGGCAAAAAACCTTACTGTTTGGTATATACATGTTTTCTAATATTTCTCCACTACTGTTATATGGACAGTGTTATGAAAGAACTTATATTGCATTTTACTGTCCCTGCATATTTAAACTGTGATGTGTTCTTAAGTATATTCACACATGAGCTGTATTGTGAAAAAAATAACAAGTCTTCGTTATCTACTGAATTCCTCAGAAACACATCCTCGTCAACATCAGGGAACATATCTTCCTGTATTTTCCCTTGGCAAGTAAAGGAATATGGCTTCGTGTAAAGCAAAAAGTGTGAGCACTTGAAGTGTAAACCAAAACAGAACAACATAGTTTATGTTTATCAGTAGATATTAGCATTACACTTGACCGTATGTTTCTGTATGCTAAGTACACTGCAGACTTGTGGACTGGGAAAATACATATTCTTGCAGAAACTGATGTAGCTCAAGCAGCCAGAAAGTTGTTTATGTAATTACATAGGGAAAAAAAAATCCAAAGTTAACCACATGACAAAGTATTTCCCTTTATTTTTTTCTTTTTATTACCTTCAAAATTCAGGCAATCCAATTTGGCTGATATTCAATTTGTAGTACGAGTATTTTAAAATTCAGTTTCACAGCAAAGTTGTGATACAATATTTTTATTTAGTGCTCTTCCTGAAAAAGTCTAGCTGAAGCAAGCAAAAATGATTGTTTCTAATATTTCTAAACTTTCCAACAATGGGGAGGTCATGAGATTCCAGCACAATAAAATGATTACTTTTATTTTATTGTTTGTCTGCAATGCTTTTTAGGTCATTGACAGTTGAGAATGAAATGGTTCGCATTTTAAAAGTATTCCAATGATGGAGTGTCCAGCAAGAGGGAGAAGACCCAGCACTTCTTCACTGGGAACAAAGCAGAAACTTTGTCTCTTCAAAAAAAAAACCAAACCAAAAACCTACTTGTCAAAAAAACATCATCCATCCATCTGCCAGAAGTGAATTACATGCTAACCCAGAATACAGAAAACACAAATTCAAGTAGCTGTTTAGCCCGATGAAGGTGGCTCTTGTCTTTGTGTTCAAAGCTGACATAGTATTACAAGATATTCAGGTCAAATAGCAACTTGAAGTGAAACTTAAGGGAATACTTAGTCAGTTTGTGCCAGCTATACTATTAGCTGTTCAAATCATTCTAACCATGTCCTAAATGGATATCTCATGGAAAAAAAAAAATATATCAGGAAAACTCCACATAAATTAGATACCCTTTTGTAAATCCTACTGAACACCTGTATTTCATGCCTTCAAATGCTTTTAGGTAGTCCTGAAAACTGAGTTAAGCTCCTAAGAAACTTTGATATTTCTTTACTTTTTAAACTGAAATCTCATTATTAGGTTCTTATTCACTCCAAGCTGCTGTCTTTTGACAACTACTATATCTTCTGGAAGACAAAATACTCATCCTACAATGTATACTATTTTATTTTGAAGTACTTATATGTTAAATGACAAATTATCCCTCAAATATATTCTAAAAATTTCCAGAAATGTGTATTCGTTCCTATAACTTAAAAAATAGCAATTCTTTTATATCAGAGAAGACTAAGAAACTGTCATGGCATGCTGTCATCACCTCTCTTTTTATTGATTCTCTTTTTTTGTGAAGAAACCTCCCTAAACATCTGTGTGTTAGAAAAAAAAAATCTGCTTTTCTTTTTTTATTATTATTATAATTTTTTAATCATATATCTCTCAGGAATTCAGAGCTGGATTACTTTGCATGGATCACAGTCCTGTAACTAGATCTGTACTAGTCTAATTTTATGTCTAATCCCAAACCCAAATTACAGCTTTTTTGACATTAAAGCTACTATATAGGAAATTACTGTCTCTGGGACAGGTTTCTGTAACCTCTTTGTGCCTGTGACAGTAGTTACCTCTTACCACCTTACAGTGTTTGTTGTACTGATATGACTTTGATAGTAAATAAAATATAAGTCCAGTCTGAAGTTTCAGAAGAATAACAGGCTGGGATCTTAAAGTGCGATTCTGGGTATAGAAATAAATTGTCAACTATTCACTGAGACAGAAGTACACGTGTTTATAAATAATCAATTAGCGTGAAGCAGCTGTAATGAAATAATAGCATAGCACTGTATTGAGATGTCTGCAGCACACTATCAAGATGTCTGTAACAACTTTTATGCAAAGCTCCTCTCGCACGGTGGGCAGAATATAGATATTGCATCAGCAGTTATAACTTAAATATCAATTACCCATTACAAATTTAAACACATTATAATCACTAGGGCAAATAAAACTCCCAGGCAAACTTTGAAAACAAAAAGAATGAAATAACATCAAAGGGAACAATGGCTGAGGATGAAAGAAATCTTTGTTACAGCGAGACAGTCAATGATTGTTCTCTCATGTCAGCAGTCAGCTTTTGGAAAGTTGGTCAGAACAAAAAAATGTTAGTATCTCACACTGCTGCATATGACAGGAAGTCTAGCAGGTAATGATTAACATCAGTACATAATTTATACACCAGAATGACAACCACACAGGTTTCAGCTGTGAAATGTGCAGAAATACAAATGCAAAGGATGGTTTGGGGAAGAGCCAAGACAAAGCATGAATAATATACAAGTCACTACACTTGCAAAAACCTTGGCAAAAATTTAGTTTTAATTCAAGAACAGCAGATGATGCTTGCAAGGACTTCAGTGAAATGTTACACAGTTTGTGTAACCACTGATATCAGTACTCCTGACTATAAACATATAAATAATGTGCTTTCTTTAGTAAACAAGCGAGAAATATGATACTGTCCCTTTTGTGCCTGTTGCAGAGAGGTTAACACTTATTAAGCACATTGTGATCTCTTTCAAATGTGACTTCTTGAAAACTTACTCTTTACATGAAGCTACAGCATCTCCCTTGAAGTAGATGCTACTACAATCCTTTGGCCCTGAGTCAACATAACTCTGTCTTGGAGTACAGGCTGATGTATGCTGATTGCCTGTTGCTTTTCCTACACTGCACCTCTAACACTGTTCTTATCTTAAAAACAACAACAACAAAAAAGACAGCATCATGCTAGCACAATTTACACTCTTCCTGAGTGACAAAATTCTCACATAGAGATGTGTGACAGTTTTACAGAGGCTTTCAGCACACTCTGCCAAGGAATGTACCTGCGCTCACAGGCACCAGTCCTTAGAAAAATGCAGCTGTGACCAAATACTTCTGTCCATGCCCTCAGCTGCACCAAAGCTGCCCTGTACTACCAGTGCTGCTTTCCAGGACTGATGATACAAGGGGAAGGTCCCAGTTTGTATGTAATGGCTTGAGCCAAGCCTACTTACAAGATAACTTAAAGGTTTTACGTGAGGCTTGTGGATAACATACACACAGATATCAACTAGAGAATAAGAAGGAATGGAAACATAAGCTTTTTTTCTTTTTCCCAAACCATGGAAAAAGTGGAAAAAATATTAATATACTGAATGGACATGACACATACTGTGCTTTTAATGGAGTGAGACCAGAATGTGGTCATGCTTATTATAATTTTTGCTTTTAGCTGCGTACCCTTAAAAGTATTGACTCTTTTTATAGCATGCCCTCACACACTCACAGCTTGACATCATTATTGTCTGCTAGGGCAAGTGAAAGTATATTTCATTTCATCAAAAGTCCATAAATGGAATTGTAAGATGGTTCCAATGCCAAAATTCAGCCTGAAAGCATCTAGAGTTTTGATGGTTTTCAGATCCATATGGAGAAAAGCTCCATCATGCCTCAGATCTTCTCTATTAAATATAAAATCTTCCCTCATATTTCTCAAGACTGTTGATTGTACTATAACTTTTAAAGATGTTATTATTCTTCTAAGAAATGCTGCCTCAAGCATGCCAAGGCTGGATACTTAAGAAACAAAGTGTTGTGTTTGTTATGCTTATTACCACCCTTTTATATACTTAGTTGTGGTGTATGTGGCCAAGTGGTCTAAAAAGATATATGTAAGAGGAAAGATGTTACTAGAAGTTGTAACAGAACTACAGGTAAAGCTGCAAAGACTGGACTCCTTTTTGCACAGGTGAGCCCTTCTTCAGGTCTCAACTAGAGGGCAGCAGTAATTTGGTAAAGTCCCAATAACTTTGCTAGTTTTACACGGATTCAGACTTTTACAATTATTTGTAGAAGTTAAAATTAACAATATAGGATTTTCTATACTGTAGACAGTTCGGTGACTGGAGATGTTAATCCCAAGCTATAAGAAGATAGCATTTAGGGCTACCTTGATCAAAGACAAACCCTCACATGGCGTGACTACCACCAACATACATTCTGTATTACACAGAGGCTACTGAGACTAAAATGTGTTACATCTCAGGAATAGTATGTAAATTGCAATTCAATGATCATTTCTAGCCCGGGGGCTGGCTATCATTATGGGTTCTCCAGGTACGCCTTCAGGCATGTTCTTCCACAGAGCATCAGCAGAGATAAAAATGAGCCTTCATTTTTACTGAATCCATACTGAATGCCTAAGTAAGTCAAAATTTACTTCCTCAATATGAAAACTAGCTCAGGAGATATCTGTATTCCATGTATGTTCATGATTCCATAAATAAATTTCCCTCGCCCTCCGTTTTCTAGCACTAAGCAGAATCTCCAAGCAGATGGGTAAAATTTCAGTGCTGTAAATGAAGTGTTTCAGTCTATAGTTAAGGATTGTGTTTCTCTGCTGCAAATCTTTTTATCCATCCCAGAAGTGCATTAACACCCTAGTTGAAAAAGAAAGAAGAAAAATAAAAAAACACCCGAGAATACGCATATAGAAAT
This sequence comes from Todiramphus chloris collaris, assembly GCA_025345505.1. NCBI lineage: Eukaryota > Metazoa > Chordata > Aves > Coraciiformes > Alcedinidae > Todiramphus > Todiramphus chloris. The sequence goes on from JANVCC010000035.1 coordinate 32,202,887, forward strand.
ATAAAAATATATTTTAAATAGTATACATTTATGCAAATCCTATGAAAGGAGAAGGAACTGAAGGAGAGCTAAATATTCATTGCTACTGCTCCTCCCTCTTCTTTTTTAAAATCAAAGAACCATGGCTTTCTATTCCACTCCTCACAGTAAACAGTTTCAGTTGAAGTGACATAGTTTTCTCTGCTTTAAAACCCATCAGAAAAGCTGTAACAACTGAAGTGAGAAATCGCATATGAAGAAAAAAACCCTCAGTTAGGGTCCTTTTCTGAATGCCTATCATAGAAAAGATTTTTCTGAAGGAAAAGAGATATCAAATTCATTTGAGCAACATAATAAATAATCTCTACTCCATATATCACCATGTAAGTATTTCCTGGCTATCTATAAGGTTGGAAGTCTTTCCTTTAGAATAAATTCTGATTTCTACCTGCAAATATCAAGCAGCTGGAAAAAGGTAACCTTTAATGAAGAGTCAATCCACCTGATTATAAAAGGAAGTACCCATTTTCCTTTCAATTGCCTGCAATGTTATAAAAGGTGGGTTTTTAGCCTATAGAGGGTAAAAAGTATTGTTTTAAAAATCAAGCATCCTGTGGAAGTTGAAGTGTAAGTTGAAAAAAATGTAGACCTTTTTTTCCCCTTTTAATAGTTAGACATTTGTAGAAAAATGGAATTATTGCTTCCATGTTAACATGTGTTACATAAATTTTGAAAGCTCACTTGGCTGTTTTTGTTTACGAAGTGGTTTGTTAATTCCAGTAGTTAAAAGAAGATAAAAAGAAATTAGTTTCATTTTTGAAATGAAACAAAAGTAGAGAAAGCTTATTTCTTATACTGAAACTTGTGAATATACAAACTCCCTAAAGGTTTTGGTTTGGGTTCACCAAGAAGTAAAAGCTTTCTGTGACATGTGGGACTCAAAAGTTTGCGTCTAATTTGGGGAGGCTGTTATCCCTATGACGCAGAAAATACATCTTGATGACCGAGGGAGTAAAAGAAAGAAATTATGATTAATCTTCTAATTGGTAAGTATTAACTATCAATTTTAATTCTGAACTGATTAAACTGTTTCAGAAGGTTTCTCTCTCTCTAATACATGGTGGACTATGATCCATGTCATGGCTGAGACAGAGCAGGGATTCCAATCACAGCCTTCTTGCCTGCTGGGGTTTGGATATCAGCCCAAATCATTTCCTTCTTAGGAGCATTTTGGACTTTTGGTCCTTGGCCAAAAATGTCCTCAAGTGAGTAACAGTGGCTCTTGGGTGCTAAGCAGTGCTAAATTTAGGAGGTCAGGTGTGTACCGTGTTATTGCTTGTGCTGAGAAATAAATGCTCAGTAACATCTATTATTAACATTTGGTAATTGACAGTAAACTCAGCTATTATTTAGTGAGCTGGGTAAATAGTTTAGGAACTGTTTAAGTGGTGTAACAGCTGGATGTTTTGACTCAGCATTTTCCTGCAGACTACAAGGCGACAGCATTTCCGTACAGATGGACGGCAGTATATTTTTCTTTTTGTGTTTTCTGTTTTTCCTTTCTGAACCAGAATATGGAGCTGGGGTGGTGTATTTTTTCAAGACCTGAGGGAAGTAAAGCTATCTGGATTCCAACCAGGCAGTCAGAAAGATGACAGGACTCTATATGCAGTAAATGTGGAGAGATAACATGCTTATCAAAAGGAAACATATGGCTAAACCTATTTCTGTTGAAGTTTTATAGAACCATAGTGTGAACATGATAACATGATTAATATTCATGCATGTTGCTAATCCTTCTAAAATTAATATAATTATTTGGGTAAGTTTGCTAATTAAAAAGTTGCCAGTGTGTGTTCACACTTCAGGCTGGTTAGACTTCACATCTAGGTTCTCAACTGACAATTCTTTGAACTTTGCCGTACAGATTGTATTATGTTACATTTCTTTTTAAGTGAGTATACCTCAGTCACTGAATGAAATAGGAATCAATAAAGACTAATTTAGCCCAGAAAGCAGTATTTTATGAGGCTTCAAATTTGTCATGACAGATATAGATAGTGAAGACTGTTAATTTCAGCAAAACCTGAAGCAAAGAGGGTCTTTTACTGACAGGATTCAGCACAGGGAAATAAGCTTTGTAACACTTAGTGCACTTGAGATGAAAGAGATCAGACAGGAATTCAGTAAAGCAGGTAGGAAGATCCCTTCTTTCCTAATCTGGTATTTGCTATCAGTTATCAGTGAATAGTCAAACGAGTCACGCTGCAGTGTGCTTGTGTTAAATCTTGTGCCGTTGGCAGCAGTCAATCCCTTTGTAGGTATGTCCACAACTGCGGTGGGATCCGGAAGGTATAATTTGGCCTTAATATTAAAAGGTGTTGTTTTTCCTAAACCAAGCTGCTGTAGTGAAAAGCAGTCAGACAAGTATGCAGCTGCAGAAGGGCAGACAAACAGGATGATGAAAGGCAATGCCAGAGAGAGACAATTCGAGGAAGTGTCTTATTTCAACACACAATGTCCTCCTTGGCCTCCTGGCAGCTTCTTTTAATAACCCTGAAAAGATCAGGGATAACTCAGTATAAACAGGGCCATCAAGTCTACATGAAATCTTTATAGTAAAAAAAGAAGCATTCTCATGCCTATTTTTTAACATAAGGAAACCTGAACAGGTAGCACAATTTCTAATGATTAAAATATAGTATAAGGGATGTGATTATTAATACGGATGTGACTCTCTGCTACCTTTGGTTTTTCCTGTTTGCTACAATATATTGGTCTGTGGAGTTATTTCATGAGAGCAGCTGTTCACATCTTCACTAACACATTTCTATAATGCAGACTGGTACTGTTTTAATAATGTACCTGGAAGTCCCTGGCCAACTTCTGATGTCATTACCCTGCAGCTGAGAAATTTGTTTTTCTTGTTTCCACTTAAACTACCTGTCAATAAACACCCCCAAGAACTGAAGTACCATGCATGGTGTGATAAAATACACTTTGGAGCAAATCATAGAGGAAGATGAAAATTCCTGATTTAGTTGAAGCTGTCCCTGCTCATTGCAGGAGGGTTGGAATAGATGACCTTTAAAGGTCCCTTCCAACCCAAACTGTTCTATGATTCTAAGCAGGTATTGAAAAGGGACTTAAGGAACCTGGAGTTCAGTTGTTGCTATTTTGTTACTTGTTTCCTTCAGTGAGTTGCACCTCTCCTAATCTCACTTCTCTGAAATAAAAATTAGTTGTATTTTTTGAGGTTTTAGGGACACACTAATCAGTGGTGGACAGGGGACGGAAGATTGGTATTCAATGGGAAAAATATAGGGTTAGATATTTTGCTTTGTTTTGTTTTTTCAAAACTATCTTCAGTACAGATAAAAGAAGAGATGATAGTAATATCAGTGAAGAGCTGAAGTTATAAAAAGTAACCAAAGATTAGCCTTAAATATACAAATAAAATAAATGTGATGAAAAGATTTAGACACTTATGAAACTCATAGAAAATTAGTCAGTGAAAAGGTGCCAAAAACATGGTATTTCATGTTGTTGGCATAGCTACTACGTAAATCAATTCAACCTGAAGTGGAATGCTTTGTGCACTGCATTATAGCACAATATCTAGTTAATTCCAGTGGGAGGGGAGACCTGTGGGATGATTGGTTGGTTGTGATCTATACAGTCACTTGAATATCTTCCAAGTTCATAACTTCTGGAAAGATGGAGAGTTCCCAAGCAAACTGCAGGAACAGATTGGCTGATCAGTGTGAAGTAGCATTTTTAATTCATGCTAACATAGTGTGATGGGACGAAGGTAAATGAGAGTATGATTTGTAATTAATAACTAATTTATAAAGTCTAAACCCAACTTTTAAGTGTGTGTTCCTTGAGACAGATTAGCTGGAGTCATAACTAGGGTCTTCAAGGCTTGTGAAGAATCATTTTTTTTTCTGTTTCACCTGGCAAGAGCTGTAGGAGGGCATCAGTGCTGTTTGGGACAACCCATTATCTCAAGTCATGCTCTCCAGGTGCTGCCCAGTCCCACAGGCCCTTTCCACTGTTTGGTGTGTCTAAGGACAAGAACCTCCCCCATGAACACACACACAACTGGTCAATGGCCTGATATCACAAATGCTGGGATGTTCACGACTAGAGATGTCTGAGGGACAGATGTATGGTCTTTGGGGGGGACACTGTCTGCTCTGTTCCCATGCAGTGCCTGCTGCAATGTGGCCCACACCCATGGCATGTGGGGTTCTCAGTGCTTGGCTATAGAATTACATAATTGTAACTATACGTGAAGCGTGTTAGGGAAGAAGACAATATAAAAATGTCTCAAGGTGTGGAGGACAAAAAGCAAACAGGTTTGAAATAGCATGGATTATTTTCAGCTTGTCTCATCCTTGCCTTCGTAAGTCATTCAGGGTATGGCATTTGGATCAGTGATAAAGTCATGTGACACAGAATATATGCGCTGTATGTACTTCACAGCAGACTTGCTTAACTCCCGAAACTGGCATTTAATGCTGTATAACTGCCTGACAGATCTGCAAAGCACTACACTGCTGAAATTTAAACCCAAGCATATCAGAGCAAATTCACCATCAAACAATTCTTCATCAGGCTTTTTGCAGCAAGAAATCTAATTCTGTGATCAAAAGCAACGAAGCCCAGTAGTCCATCAGAAGGACTTCTTGTTACTTGGAACAATGCTCACTTAGAACAGAGGCCTGGATGTGTCCCATGGAGCCTTTTAGCCAGTAATGCAAAATGCCACCATGAATTGTTGCTTTGAAAAGCAGGAAGGTGTCAATGAACATTGCAGCACATTTGATTAAATTGCTGCTTTGCATAATGAACTTTAGTGGCTCAATTCCATGCTCAGGAATGTTTGGGGTTTTTTTTTTTCAAAAAAAAAGGGAGTTTTTGAATTAACAGTACTGGTTAATAGAAAACTTTTTGTACTTGCCACATCCAAGCCAGGCTGTGCAATCAACAGGAAAGATAAGAAGGTCAAACAGGAAGAGCTGTGCTGGAGTCAGTTTTGAGCAAAGCTGAGGAAGGCACGGATCTGTCTGCTCTTTACCAGCATGATATAGCAAACGAGACTTGGAAAAGGTAGGAGAAGTCCTGTGCTCTACATATCTGTATGTCTGTCTTTTGCTCTACTTTAGGTACTTGTGGTCTGGTATTTGACTGTAGATTTATTATCAACATGTTAGAATTGCAGTCAGTCAAACAGCGGTAATTTCAGTAGCACTGAATACTTCGGTGTTCCCATAATGAAGTGACTGGAAAGTATGTGCAAATGTGATCTGTCACGGTTGTGACAACCTGCTAGGAGTTCGTGTGCTGCTTTGTGTTCCCTCTTCCACGCAGTGCTGTGTGAGCTGAGCTGCTATTCAGTAACAAAAGCATTCCTCCTAATTTATACTTCTGCATTAACTGCCACAGGCCAAACTCTTGTCGAATCTAGCACTCAAAACAAAGGATCAAGATTTACAGATGCCTTTGATAATTTTCTAACAGTGATCTGTTGTTTGTTTGTTACTTTAAGTACCCTTGGAGTTTATGCTTAGTCTTAATCAGCTATGAAATTGTGTCTCTTAGTCTATGAGTTTTTATATCTAAACTTGGAAATTTTGGATTTGTGGTGGTTTCAGAGCTGGATTGCGGGTGGAAATTATCTTTGTGTTACTGAGGTATGAAGAAAATTAATCTTAAGAGAGGGATAAAACTATTAAAGGAATCTGTTGCATCTTTAAAGCTTGCTAGGGTGCTTTTGTTTGTAGACCAACCATGAACAATGATACTGCTTGCAACATAGTTTACTAAGAATTGCTAACTACCCTAAAGTTATTTCAGTGATAAAGGAGTCAATCTTCCTTTCTTGGAGAATGCTCTCATTCTTGAGTCTGTTTACCCTGATTAAAAATTTGCTTTACCTTTCTGTGTAATACATAGCAGCACAGAAGAAAAAGTGTTAAGTGTTGCTTATACAGTACATAGTATGGATTTACTACTTTTTTTAAACTCCTGCCTGTGACTGAATTTCATAGAGATCAAGGCTGTGATTTTCCTCTCTTTGAGGACAAAATTTATAATGATCTTGGCTGTAATATGTTTATAGTCTAATACAAAAGAAGTGAAACAAGTGTGAACTTGGTGAGAAGTAATAGTAAAATAACTACTCTTGCAACAGTTTGGGAAAATGACCTAGATTAAATTATGGCAGTACATTTGCAAGACTGAGGTATTGTATGACATGTGGGATGTACAGGAGATGAAGTAGAGCAGAAGGTCAAGGGTATGCACAGTATCAAATGTCCCTTAACTAAAGGCAATGCAGACTTCATTAGTTGTACCTTGTACCATCCAGGATATTTTCAGTATGTATAACAATAATCTTTGGGAAAATTATTTCAATGTTACGTTCACCTCTGGACTCTGGCTGTTTCTCCAGCACTCGTGTATCTTTGTCTTGGTTTCCAGCTCAGCAAAATTAGAATAATTAGGGTTGCCACTGGTAACTCAAAGCTACTTATTAGTAAGTTGTCCTGAGCCTCCTTAAAGGGAAGGTGAATCAGATTTTAGGCATATAGTTCAAATAGAACCCATTTTTATATCTGTGGTCCTATTCTTGTATTTAAAAATACACCTTTAAAGAGAGACAGGACCTGTTCAATGGATGTCATTAGTTTTCTTCTTTAACCACTTTTAAATGGGAAGGAGTTAGTGGGAGAGAAAGTGTTGCTCTCATCCAAAACTTCTCTTAAAACAGTAAAGGCAGGGGAAAAAAGCCCTACACCTGCACAGTTAGGGAAATGGAAAATGTCAGGCCATGAGTTTTTTTTCTTCTGATTGTGTTTTGAAAACAGATACAAGCACTCAATGGAAAAGGAAGGAGCAACAGAGGGAAAAGCATGATAATGGAATTGTTCTATTTCACTTCAAGTAGGAAAAGCATCTTATTTCCATCTCACGTTAACAGCTGTTGAATAAGGATCTTTCCAGCCTGCTGTGCCCTGTGAGAAGACAAAGGGAAGGGCGAGTGTCCTTCTGAGCCCAGTAAGCCTGGACAGGTGCTAGCAATGGCTCTGTGTGGGGTGGCATGTCCAGGGCCTGTCTCAGGCCACCAGGAGGGATGACACCAGTGAACCCAGTAGCACCCCTGTAGCTGTTGAGTTGTCCAGCATCTGCTTCTCCTCTCTAACCTCTAATCCCCACTGCAAGTGCCAGCTTTAGAAAGTGCAGATTCCCCAGATAAGCAGGGAGTGCCACCTCTTGCCTGCATGGCTTTTGAATAGAGATTGCCTCCTGGTTTGCAAACATGGAAAGGTCATTAAGTTTTATGGTCGGTGTCCTACACCAAGTATGAATTGGTCAAGCCGCAAAGATCATGAGATAAAATCATTTTGTCCAAGTTATAAATAAAATGTTTTGTCAGTGCACATAAAGGTAGATTGTAAGAATTAATTATAGAGGACGAACTTACTTTACAAGGTGAGTGTTAGATCTTTAATCCATTTCTTCATCTTGCACTTGTTTCCATCAACAAAAGGCTGTCTGCTAGTAAGTATAATGGTAAATTAGCCCTAGAGTTTAACGAAAAATCTCTAATTCTGAGAATGACTCAAGCACTGATGTTTAATATTCTCTGAATCTGTTCTATAGTGGATTAATGTTTTTCTCTGGTTTGGTGCCTCTGAATCTGTTTTCATTTGTACTGGGATGTTTTAACTGATGAGAAAGCATCAGCATAATAAATGTGGTGATTATTCTGTAGCGTTGCTTGTGCTATGCTATAATCACCATATTAACTTTTTGCTTCTTGGAGCACTTACATGGTAGTCAAAGGTGAATGTTAAAAGGACCGATGTGGTGCTACATTCTGTGAAACCTTTGTCACTTAGGACCAAATTTGTATCAGTTAAGATATGTTTAGATGCTAAATGAACACGTAAAAGGGCCTAGGTAGACTAGGGGCCTAGCTACAGGAAAGTTTTGTTACCTTGTCTCAGTAATTATACAGAGCCACATGGGTTGACATTTGATAGCTAAGGCAAACATTACAGTTAAGAAAGGAATCTGTAGAGGACTGAGATGTGAATTTTCATTCTGCAGTCCCCCCCCCCCGCCCTTAGTTTAGGCTCTGGGGATACTATGACTAAATCTTCTTAAATGGATCATATCCATTTTGATTTGTTCAGATGTCCTAATTGCTCTAGCAGCACAAAGCTTTTTAGGTTAAATCACAACACTGTTTATGTATGTTACCTTTACCAACATGCACTGATGAAGAAGACAGGACAAGTTAATATCTCTTCTATTCAACTGAATTCTAAGAATTCATGTTGCAGTATATTTGTTTTCCTAGACTTTGTTGAGGAGGATATTTCTGCTTGTAAATAGGAGCTGATGGAAAAAATATTCTGAACACTGAATTTAATTTCTGAGATTAAGGATAATCCTGATCTAAAAATAACAACTGGCTTTGGGTTCATAGAACAATATAATTCAAATCACCACCTTTAGAATGCAATTACCCTTAATATCACAATATTTACATCTTCATCAATAAGAGATACCAGTGTTTACAAAATATATGCAGAATAATGTTTAGTTCTTAAGTGTGAAAATCAAAATGCAGTCCATATATAACCCTGGTATACAGTACTGAAGAGAATGGTGTTAGCTACTGTCATTAAGAAAAAGATCAGCTATGTAAGTGGAAAAGCATATCCTGAGCAAAGGGGCTTTGGTCTCTGTCAGGCCTCTATTTTTAATCATTTATAAATAGGTCTTGATAGGCAGTTTTTCAGGCAAATTAACAATAGAAACTGAAATCTGAAGTCAGAATTACAATGTTACCTAAATATGTTGGTGGAAATACTCTTTTCTGTGAAAATACATTGAAATCACTTGTGTTTGAGTTACTGTCTGTGTTTCATATATATATATATATATATGAATTTATACACATAACTTTATATGGAAAATTCTGATGTTATACCACAAAGAATCTTTTGAAAATCAGCCTCACTGCTCTGGTAGGCACTTTGAAATAAAAAGCAAAACAGTTCAATTAAAACATTAAACCAACACTGAGCCTAGATTTCCTCATAGTTCATTAATTTATGCGCTAGATATGGTTATGGTTTAATTCTCTGAGTTGATCATGCTATGTGTAAGTATACCTCATTAATTTTTTAGAGTTGCATGCAAGCTTGTGTCTATATATGGTTTACTGATTATTCAAGTGCTCCATGGGCTAAAGGTTTCAGTGACTGCAAAGCAGTATGAAAGCTGTGCAGACAGATCACTGCCTTGCCCCGTGTACCTGCCTACCATGGCAGACAGCTAGGAGCTGTTGCACTGTTCGTATTGGCAACCAGTTTGCTCAGGTTTAGGGATCTGTGATGTGAAGCTTGGAGAGTAAGAAATGTTGGAGGACATGTATGTGAAGAAGCAAACCAGAACAATGTGCTTTGAGAAACGCAGTTGCATGGTGAACAGAGAATGGAGAAATTCCCCCACCTGTCTGAAGGCAGATTATAAGGGGTGATTGGACAATAGCCTGAGGTTTCAGCAGAGTAAAAATAAATTCCATCAACAGCTTCAGTTTTAACCAGTTTCTGCTGGAAATCAAATGAGAGGAAATTCCCCAAAAATTGCAAGTTTGCTGGAGTAAGCAAACAGGGACTTGAATTAAATCTAAGTGACAGGACTAAAGCAAAATCTATCCTGTGGTTTCACGAAATTAATTTGAGGCATGTTCGAGCCCACTGAGGAAAAGTATCTAAATATCACTAGGCATGTGCTGGCTACAAGGGTCAAGTCCTTTGCATTGGCTGATGATCTGCCTGCGCTTTTCTGAAGCTGAAGTAGCTTGTGCCTCAAAAATGAGATTGCTGGATGTTTTATGTCAGTGACTGTAGAGAGAGCAGCTTCCAACTACTTGTGCTCTACTTCCATTTTTATTCCTTTTTCCTGATGCCAATAACATCCTTGCTGCCAGACTCAGCCTCTAGCTTCAGATCACAATTCTGCTTTACTGAAGAAAAAAAAGAAAAAGAAAAAAAAATTTTTGCATCATTGCGTGCCAGTCGTCTTCCACTGTGGTTCCTGTGGAGGATTCATTCTTTAGCTGAGTTCAAAAAAACCTTCCTTCTTGTTTGAACTAAGCGTGTAGTACCTTTTCAATTCTCAGCACCGTTAGGAAATGATGTTTTTCCCCTGCATTGCCTATGTTACTGTGGTATCCCTTGGAGGCGAGGCATTAAAGCTGGCCGAGAATTAGCAGTGGGCACAAGTACATTTCACTTCAGGTCTTGGATTGTTGCTATTAGTTACATCTGTTGCTTTGTCACTAAAGCAGTGATGCCACCTGATTGCAGGAGCTTTTTCTGGAATGAATTCAGGTGTTACACAAAATTCCTCTGAAAAGAAGTCTAAAGCAAATACTTGAATGTATATTGCGATTAAAAATAACTCCTGCAGGAGAGGGACAGCTCTTGAATGTGTGCATGTATTCTGACATGATTTTCAAAGATTTTTTTTTTCCCCCCATTCAGGCTGTTGATAATGTTAATTGCATCACTGTGAGGAGTTGTAAATTATGGAGAGTTTGGCAGTGGCAGGCAGCACATCTGTTCTCAGCACTAAGACCATTGTCCCTGATCTAGAGGGAAAGCAAGAAAGGAATTTGGAAAGGAAAGAAATGGAGCAGGGAAGGTGCAGGTCTGAGTGGAACCATGTGGATGCCAATGCTGCCATTAGCACTGTCAGGGATGGAGTCAGGATGGACGCACTGCAAGAACAAATGGGTAAGACCTCAATTGATATACCCTGGTCATTCTGCTCTCGACTTTCCTTTGTGTTTCAGTTACTGTGTTCTTTAAACACTACTTGCTGTGCGCAAGCAGAGAACTGTCATGTGTTTTTCATCTGAGCTTTTTGGTTTTAAATACATCTACAACTGTTAAATGTAACATGGCAGTGCTGCATAGATTGGACTATTAAATGCTCTATACTGAAATTCACTTTGCATGGGCAAGTGGATTATCTATTAGTTAAAATGAGATGAGATGAAAATTATCAGAACCCAAGGAGCCAGAATACTGAAATATGTTTTCTAGCACTTTCTCCTATAATCTGAGATTCATAAGTGAAATTAGACTGTGTGCTTCTATTTTAATAAAATTCTTAGGTTTCTGGTTTTCATTGAAAGATGTAGTACTATATTGTTATGCTAATGAAAGAAGACTTCATGCAACAAAAACATGCAAGTTGGAAATACTTTTTGGGTGGAAGGGTGGAGTGGCATAGGTGGCTGTGTCTCAAAACCACTGTCCAGACCCTTACTTTATAGTAGGGCCAAGACCTTTTCTAATTTCTGTAAAAATACTTCAAGCAATCATGGACGAATTGTTTTATTTTAAATCATATGTACTATGGTTTAGACAGTGTCTTTCTGTTCACAACTGCAGCTCTGCTGACATCAAAGGACACTGGGTACAAGCATCCCAGGGCTGTATAAAGTTTCTCTTTAGCTGGCCAAGAAGTATGGGAGTCATCCCATTAATTAGAAATGGGGCATGGAGTTCATGTTAAGTCTTGTAATCTAATTATAACACTTGAAAACAGTTTTAATGTTTCAAATGTATTTATAGTAACTCTTACGGTTTCCCTCAATTTTAATAACAAACTATTGCTTTTAATTAAACTCCCATGAATAATAAAATGCTTGCTTGTAGTTTTTGCTTTCCTCTAAAAGTCAAAGAAATAAGGTTTAGTTTTAAAATAAAATACTACATGTTGGAAATTCATATATCAATAAATACCTTTTAAGGAAAGTCTGTATCTAGTAATACTGAAATAATAGTAATGGCAAGTTCATATACCAAAACCATTTGCTAATTAACTGTCCTTATTAACTATTAAATGATGATCAAAGCAATCGATAACATGTTGTCAAAGTTTTGCTGTTTGTTCTTCTGACTAAAATGAGAAAAAGTAGAACTAAATTAAATATGGTCCCAGAAGCTGCAGGGAACTTAAATTTATAATGTTCCTTAAATACAGTCAGCCTACACTGCAGAGACCTTACTATCAGATTTCTGTTTAAAAAAGACATTCTTGAGTCCAGATTAAAAAAAAAAAAGAATCGAACAAAAACTCCTCAACACCCCTGTCAAATACTCCACTAAAACCCAACAAAAACCAAAGTGCTTAGGAACGGCAATCTCTAATTCTAGTATATGCTAATAATTTGCCTTAAAGATGATGGTTTGACTGTTTACAGCTTTTTTCCTGACGCAGGAAAATAGTGTGTTTATATATCCTTACTTATTTGCATTACTTTGTTCATGTAACATCAATAGATGCTCTTCAGGGAAGATGCAGGATACTTAGAAATTACCACGTCTTACAATATCACAAGTTTCTTTTTAAAAGCAGGGCCACAGAGGAAAAGGTCTTAGGATACATGAAAATTGCCTCAGAAGTTTTCATCTAAAATCAAAATTCTATTTCTTCTACTTTTATTCTTAGAAATACCAACCTTGTCTTCACTGATTTTTTGCCAAAGGAACCTTGAGAAAATAGAATTGATTGGAGTGTGTGTTTCTTCAGCATGAAAATATGTAATTTTTTGTCAAAATATGTCAAAGTACTTGAAGAAATACAGGTGAAAAAAAACCCAACCCAAACTCCCTCTCCCACCCCTCAAAAAAAACCAAACCCAAACCAATGAAAAAGGAAAAACAAACAAAGAAAAACAACCCCAAAACAAAAACAAACAAACAAAAAAATCAAAAGAACCATAAACCACCCAACAACAAATGGCACCCAAAAACTTATTTTGTGTATTTTTTCTAAAACTTCAAACCATTTGTTTTTATGTTACCTCCTCCCAAGTGTTTATCTTGTAACAAGCAAAGAGAATTATTTCTCTCCATGTATGAATTGGTATGAGGCACTCATATCATTGCCAAATTATACTACTGAAGCTTCAGTGGAGGCCACTTTCAGTATAGGCTTAAGAGGGGGGCTGGGGAAAAAGTCGTCTGACCCTTGCTCCCTCCCAAATGGGACTTCGGTTTCCTGAGAGGCTATCTCTCCATCAGTTCTTCATCTTGAAGCTTCACATCAAAGTGATGAAATCAAGATTTAACTTCCTCCCTGGTAGGAAAGAAATGATCTGCAGATACTTCTTGTAGGTTTTGGAAATCATATAGCAGGAAGGAGGAAAAACAATTATTTTCTTTCAGTAATTATCCAATGCATCAAACTCTTTGAAGGTGTGGGGTGTTTTGGTTTGGGTTTTTTCAGTGTAATTTATATGGACTTAGAAAATGCACTTAACCATCCATTTCATTTATCATAATAGCGTCTTCTCAAAGTGAAAAACACACAGTCAGTTCAAGGACCCTTCCCAGTCAAGCAGAGAATTTTCCAACTGGTAAGGCATCTTCTTCACATCATATCTTATCAAAATAATGCTTTTATCATTGCATACTTTTTTCAACTGAGACAATATCAACAATACAACAAGGTATGAGTTATGACTGTGAATAGACTTTGTAACATACTTCATGGCAGCTCTCAGGTGTCCAACTTCTACAAAAGATTTGTTGAAATTTCTCATAAAAAGAGAGAACTGCTATAAAACCTAGAAATAATTTATGGACTATATTTAAATGAGAGGGGGGGGAAAAAATAAGAAAAATATTAATAAAAAGTTAATTGCATAAAAGTTTCAATTTTTCAAATGTCTTATTTTTTAAGTTTGTGGCCTTTCCAAATCTCAATTTAATTTTCTAATGCTGTATTTTTAATGAAGTTGCAATTGAGTGCAGTTCTTCAGTAAGCAGGCACAGCAGGCTTCCTTTCTGAAGGGCCCATGGCCTTCTCTGTGAATGGAGGATTTAGTCACATTTCCCTTCTCCTGATTGTGGAGGAAGAGAAATAACCATTGAAAAGCAACAATGGGATATGCTCTACTTACTGGCTTGATCTGACAAATCACATCAGTGGTAGACAATCTCTCCCAAGCATATGGTTATTTGCAGTGAAATTACTTGTGTTTATGTACCTGTTTGTCTTGCTCTGTACAGAACTTGTGTGGTTCCTAACTGGGGGTATGTGTTGGAGCTTACAGAAGCAGACAGGAAGATACCAAAGGTGCAGTGGGGTTTTGAACCATTTTTCATTTCCATAAGGCACTATGAATAGTTGTTTTGGCAGAAACAGCTGTATTTCAGTTGTTTCAATTCAGTGTAATTATAAAGTTTATATTACTGAAATAATAAAATACTTAAATATGTAACTGTAGAAAGACAATTTAACTTGGTGTCAGTTTGATGTAAAACACAAATTTAAGTTTTCATGTAATAGTCTTCTTTTGTGTCAGTATATTTTAAGGCTTCAGGTAAAATGAAAAGCTCAACAGTGTTATCTAACAGTGATCCCAGTAACATTCAAAGACTCTACTTGTGTTCTTTGTACTAACAATTGACTATATGACCACAGCTTAAGCACAAATGTCATGTAATTCAGTAATGCTGCTTTACATTTCTGAGACATCCTTTTTGGCCTTAAAGTAATGAGTAATTTAGGTGTGAGTCACTGTAAAACTGGAAATATACATAGGAAGCCCTGTGAAAATAGACTAAGATCCAGCATATTAGACTAGAATGTGAAAAATACCTATTTTACGTGATTAAAAAGTGAAACTCAGAGGAGGCAGAATATTTTAGGATGTACAACAATCCCATTTGTTGTGGGAAGTGTTTTACACAGTTGCAATTGGAATTCATCCTAAGTGAGTATTATTTGTGCTCATCTGGTTATCTCAAAACTTATGAATATGATTTACAACTATTATTGAATTAAATTAACAGACATACACAATGAAAGCAGCTTTATCAAAAAGTCTTACTATCTTAGAGAAGCAAGCTAAAACTGTACCCTTAGCTGTAGTAAAAGCTTCTTATAAACAGATATCAATGTTTGAGAACCAGTATCTAGCTTCTCTCAGACATGCTGTGGAAATCATGTAAGTAAGCTTTTAGTTGGACAGTTTATCTTGGTTGGTACTGCTCAACCAGCTTAGCTGAGAAACAGCTTTTTCAATATTCAATTTATAGAAGCCTTCTGAAGTAGTGGGGTGACATGTCAGATAACCATGGATTTAAGATTTGCAGAAAGTTGTTGCAACATGTTGAACTATCTATGGGGCTTACGTTTATGTTTGTTGGTTTGATTTTTGCCTCTTTTTCTTTTCTTGTCTCTTTTTTTTTTTTGCCTTTTTTTTGTGTGATTCCGGTATCTGTTTGCCTCGATTTTCAAATATGCATGGGATATTTGGAAATCTGGGCATATTCTCAATGTCTGCAGAGCTAATTTGATAAATTACAGATCTTCCTGCTTTGTTCCCCTTCCCCATCCCCACATGTGTCTGTTTGTCTCCTGCAATTTCTATGGATTTTTACATCACTCTCCTTTATATAGCTGTAGCCTTTATTATGCAACTAAAAAAAAGTTTTGTTTCATGGTAGACTGCTAACTCTACTGGATAATAAAAATGATAAAAAACCATGCAGTAGGCCAATTTCCTTTGTGTTTATCTTTCTGAAGATGAAAAGAGAGTTCTTAATGTGGATTCTATGATTTTGAGGGACTTTCTGTTTCTCTAAAGCTGACTGTCACAACTTGTAGCACTATAAATGGATATCCTTCTCCAGATATCTCCTTGAAGTTAATGATGGTAAGACGAAAGAGTGGATGTCCTGATCCCAGACTCCAAAGACAGCTCAGAGGGCATCTCCGTCTTCTGGAAAATGACAGCAGGGAGGTGATGGCAGTTTTCAATGTAAGTCAATTCCTTGGGAATTATTTTGGTTGTTTAAAGAATATACCCTGCACTATTGGAGTAGAGCTATTTGGGTCCCACTTCCATTTACATGCTGTATATTTAAATTTGAGTAAACAGTTTCCCATGGCCCAAAACCATATAGACACATCAGAAGTATTGAACCACTGAAAAATACTGGAACAACCATTTGATATAAAATACACACTGGTATATAAGACAGGGAAGGTTTTTATTTTAAAAGCTTTCTGCTTTTATTTCCATCAAAGGAAATAATGTTTTTCTCACTTTTTTAATTTGCCCTCATGTTGACTCTTCAGATTCCAGTCATTTGGCATGCAAGTTGCCTAGGAAGCCCACTGCTAAGCCATGAAGGAAGTCTGAAAGAGAGGAGCATAAATATTTGACTTCCTAGGGCTGGATGGACATAGCTTAAACAGCACACGAGGCTGGCCAACTTTTATTACTATCTTTTTAATTTGTTGTATATGGGAAACTCATCCTCTGAGACAAGTGACATTTGCTACAAATAAAATTTAAAATCCCCTCTTCTCTCTTGATGAAAAAGTAGGTTAATACCATTTGACCTTTGATGTCTCTCTTGTCTGAGCCATGAGCTCCAGCTTCCTTCACTAGCAAGCCAAATACTGAAATCTTAATTAGTTATGGCTTTGACTTTCTTGGATGCATTTCTTTCTACCTTATTTTTTTTGTGTGTTGTAAATTCTCCATCACCAGCCTGCTGATTTTTGTGTCTGTGTAAACAGTCAGTAGTCTTGTTACTCTGCTCTGGCTTTTGTTTAGGGGTAGATGGAGAAAGGAGAAGGAAAACAGTATACAAATAGACTACGTTTGTAGCCTTGCTAGAAATAGACTGGGAAAAGAACTTTGTAGGAAGTAAGATTTATAATGGTAAGCTTTCTTAGAATATTGTTTTGATATCCACCAGTGCATAAAGTCCTTGAGGCTGAGACATTTTAGCGCGTCTTGACAATTTATTAATAGATTTCAGGCTCTTGTTAATATTTATTCTAGTGTAGAAAGGGGCATGCAGAAGATCAAAGCAGTGACAAGACATGCCTGTTAAAGAGGCTTAAGTTGGACTTCTTTCTGTTTTCAAAAAGGAATTACTATGTTAACCTATTTGTGTTGTGCGACTTGAAAATATGGAAAGTAAAGAGAATCCTGAAATCTTTTAATATCATGCCATAAAAGTCATAAAAACAGTCGATAAACTCCATCTTGCTCAGCAAAAAATGTTTGAGGGACAGGTTTTTTGTTTGGGTTTTTGTTTGTTTCTTTGTTTTCCTCAGAGTTAGAATTGGCTTCTTGATCATTCCTTAAATTGTTTTAAGATGCACTTCAATTTTGATGTGACAGGACCCAAGGGTGCAGTACTGGGAAATGATACAGTAGCATTATATCTGTTAGCTTTGCATCTCATTTATTCTCTGAGATGCTGGTTCAAATACTCTCTCTCATAAATGGACACAGTTCTTTTTATTTCCCTGAAAGACAGTACCCAGCATCATTGGAAAGCTCTGTTTCTAAGCTACTAACTGAAGTGTAACCACAGTGTATATTCCTGCTCTTTGGCTGAAATGCACCAAAATGTACTGTTTGAAGGCTTATGTAGTTCTCTCTTCTATTAATTCTGAAATTTGCTATAAAATCCATCAATATCATTTACAATGATCATTGCTCATTTTTTGTTAAATGCACAATCTAATGTTAATCTAGCAACAGGAACCAGTACAAATGAGGAGAAAGGGATCTTACTGCATCTTTTTTTAAAAAAGCTATATATTTTTATACTATGCTGTATATTTAATTGTCTTAACTATGGAAGGAGTGAAGTAGAGAATTATTCAATGTCTCCTCTGGAAGAAGACTGAAGGTACCAGGTAAGAGCTTCAAAGATGCATCAAAGGAGGTGCATTTTCATGTGTACAGAGCTCTGAGGCTAATCTACAGCAGGCTGTTGTGGATTCTAAAAATTTACAGTGGTTCAAGTTGCCTAGAGAAATTTTAAATAAAAAAAACCCCAAAACTCCAACAACAAATAAATCCTTTCCTTTAATTAATATTTATGTTCAGATGTCTGGGAAAGGCAGCTCTCCAGCTGTAAATTGCTCTGTGCTAGAAGAGTATTCTTAAAAAGTACCACTAGATGCTTGCCTGGCTTTCACACTCTAAATAGAGAATACTGGCCACTAGACATAGATGTCTCTGAACCAGACAGGCTCACTCTGTGGTCAGTTCTGAGGTCTTCATCCGTAAATTAACCTCACTGGATCTGTTGCTCCAATTGGTAAGAAAAAGCCAGACATGTAGATAACTGTTAAAGAACAGATACCTCATATAGGTAAATACCAGATGATTATTTTTTAATCTTTCTTAATACATAGCATTTTACCACAAGTGTTGCATAGCAAGAAATTGTGCTCAAGTCTAGCATAATTGTAAGTAAAATACTGGTTTGTTCTGTGGTTTTCATTTTTTGTTTTATGGTTTTTTTGGTTTTTTGGGTTTTTTAGGAGCTCTCTGCCAGACTACTGTCTATTCATAGTGATCAAGATCTAATAGTGGTGACATTTAAAACTTTTGAAGAAATATGGAAGTTTCTGACCTACCACTCACTGGGTAAAGCTCTTTCACCACACAAGAATTCAATATGCTTTTTGTGTGTTGTGTTGTGTTGTTTGTGTTGTGTTGTTTTATTTATTCCTCTGCATGTGATTTCTGATAGACTGGGAATTTGCTGAACAGAATTTTGTATTAACTCCTAATAGCAGTAAGTAAGGTTCCTGAACTGGGTACTAGTGCTAGGGCAGGAGAGACCCTCCAATCTCCAGGAGAACCTGCCTTGTCCCAGTGCAGGTAACAGCTGTCACTCCTGGCAGATATTTAAGTTAGACCCCAGAATGAGACCATCTCTTCCTTCTAAGCTGTCTATTCCAATCCAGGTGGTTTTGTCCTGAAGTCTAACCTGTGTTACAACTTAAATGCTTTTATATCTCTTTCTGCTTGTTGTAGACATGTCAAGGTTACTCATCATTCTTTGCACCATGCTAATATCTATTTGGAGACTTCTAACCTGCACTTCTACTCAATGTTGTTTTCACTAGGAAAATCAACCCTAATTCCTATAAACCTTCTTCACAGAGTATATTGTCTAGACCTCTGATCATGCTTCTCATTGGACTCTTTTAGTTGTTCCACATCTTTCCTGAACAGTAGTGAGCAAACTGGACAGAGTTGGCAAGGCTTCAAAGGCAATATCAAGTAAAACGAAGATTGCTGCATATGCTTTGCATGCTTTAGTTTTGTCTAAATTGGAGCTTGCCTTTTGCAACAATACGATGCCATTAATTTGATTTCCATTATTACTATCCTATAACTTCACAGGTCTTTTCTGAAGAATAGCATTTGAATGAGACCTTTGTCTCCATTTTGTTCACCTTTTTTTTTTTTTCCTTCTGAATATGGAGAGCTTGTGTGCTTTACTCTTGAATTTCCCTGTTTCCATCAGACCAATTTAAAATAATGAATTTTATTTTTAATTTTAGGCTTGCTACTTAATATTTTGTATTTTAAGATATTAATAGATTTTTAATGCTGTTTCAATCCTGTTTTGCAGAGAAAGCACAAGATGAAGTTTCTTAGGCAAGGCAGTGGCTAACAGGGAATTGATTCAGCATCTGAGCAGCAGAGCAGCACCTTAATCACTAATCTTCCCACCTTTCCTCTTATAACTTTTTGCACAAATAATTTGTTAATGTATGTTTTAAGTAATAATCAGCATGGTGTAGATAGTAAATTGTCACACCAGTCCAGATCTGCCTGTAACTATCATATAGCTTTGAAAGCCTTAAGTCCTAATGTAAGGAGTCCCAGTTTCCAAGATGAAACACCACTTTCTGATTTACGTGACTCTGGTATGCAGCATTATCCCTGTCCCAAAGAAATTCCAGGAATCTGATATCCAGGCACAGTATCTACATAAATCGGCACAGCTGAATCAGGCAACAGAAATTTATAAAGAGATTATTTTTTGGGATTATTTACAGCCATCTGTTATGAAGTGGCTAAGCACCTGTTGCTCAAAGCTTGCTAGGGACTACCTCTTTCAGACTCCAAATCTTTCAAACACAGCTAAGCTATGGGGAAACCTTGTAAGGGGAGGAAATGGTCTTCTCTTTCAGCAAGACTGGGCACAGAAAAGTTGAGTACCTTTTAGGTGTAGTTTGAGAGACCTAAGCATTAAAAGTACCTGTAATGCATGTGATATAATAATGGATGTAATTTTGTTAACATTATGCAGTAAAATTAGTTACCAATTGTGGGTTAAGCAATAATGGAGTTATCTTACTGCCTACTCCACTCTCTGACTTTCTGAATTTTTTTTTTCTTGTATAACACTGTAATACTGCAAAGAAAACAAATTGAATCTTTTTTTTCCTAGGTTTTATAAATCATTGCATGGAGAACTTATTCCTAGATCAATCTTTCTGGTTCTCTTCTCCAGAGGAGGAAGAAAAAGGCATTGAAGTCTGTATAAATGAAAAATCATTAAATTTGATGTACAGAAACCTGCTAGTACAGGAAGGTAAGAAACTGTACATGCTAAATACAGAGAAACACTTTTCTTTAAACCCCAAAACCAAATATTAAGACGTACTCAAATACTTAATGAGGTTGAAATTTAAATCTGTTCACTCCAAATTCACCAGAAAGAGAAGGAACAAATGCTGATTGAGTTCAAAAGAATCATAGGGGGATTAGAGAAATTAATGTGTAACTGGTCCATAAATGGATACCTAAAGGATTAGGGTAGGATGTATATTCCAGCTTGCTTAATATTATTGCAGACCCTGGAGATGTACGGGAGAGGGATTACAGTTAGTTGCCAGGCTCATGTGCTTCTCCTAAATAGCATCATTTGCAGCCACTGTCACAGACAGGATGATGCACTGGATGGATCATTGATTACTTCAGCAGGAACATGCAAAATGTTGCAGCAAAAGGTACTACACTTCATCAAATAACTCAGTGCTGCATTGGTTTCTTTTTTTCTTATTGAAAGAGGAGCTAGACAGAAAAGTATGGTTATCTGACAATCAGAAAATTCCTGTGAAATCTTGGATTTTCAATTTCTAATTGAATATTACTTGAAACTCTTGAAGCCGGTTTCAAAGCTTGTATGACACTAAAATATTACATAAAATGACATCTGCTCCACTGCTTTCTTTTCAGGGGCATTTTTTGTTTTATGTCCTGACAATCTGATAAAAAAGATAACTGCTACAGACAATGAAATAAACACTTTTTTTGAGACTGGGGCTTTTACTGATGATGTAACAGGTGAATCTGTGGATGGTGACATGACCATGATGTCTAATGCTTCTCCGGAGCCACTGAGCCCTTTTCATCAGTAGGTACCTGACTCTAGCTACTTACTTCATATGTATCTGTTTCATATGTACATGTCTGCTTAGACACAAGTGTCTGTAAATGCTTGTTACAGAACATCCACCTTCCACTAACACTGAGAACAAATGCTCTATTTCCTTCCATGCCACACATCTGAAATTAATTCAGATGCCTGCATTTAATGTTTTTTTACCATCTTGTGAATTGGATGTTGCCTTGTTTTTTCCTGAGAATATCATAAAATGAGAATTTTAATTTTTCAAGTTGCTTGGAAATATGAATAGTAACAGGTGGGATGCTTGGTAATGTGGATGATAACAGGCTAGCACAGTTTTTACTCAACACTATTGATAAAAGCCATCCACCTCTTTCATGCAGCTTCTTTCAAGTTCATGTCCAAGCTTATAATTGCTATGAAGCCAAAGCTACATCAATGTACTTAACAATGGGCTCACTTCAGGAAGCAGTTAAAAAGGTAGAATTTTTCTGCTGACCATGGGTGAGATAAAATATCATGACTTATGTTTGACTGCAGTTAACACTACTTTTAGCACTACTGTTATTCAAAACATAGCTGTGTCTGCTGTGTATGGACAGTGCTGAAATTGAAACATGTTTGTGGAAGTGGTGCATCAGATGGATTTAAAGCATCACTGTTATTGCCACAATATTTAGTGGTTTTATACACTAACTTCAATTTCTTTCTCTACTTTCAGATGGTTTCTTAAAGGGTATTCTAATCCTATTGATTTTACATATAAAATGGAATCTAAATCCATGAGGGAAGTTGGTAAGAAAGACTCCATTCAAACTTCAGCATTAAAAAAGGCCCAAGCTTATTCTATTGTTTTGTTAGGACAGACTCTAAATGATTCAATAACTTCCCCACCCCACACTGTATTAGGATAGGAAAACAGCTTTAAAAATTAGTTTGCAGTAAAATTAGTGAAATCATAAATCTATGCCTATATTGAGTTAAACTCTAAGGGCTCATGTCTCCTCTTTTTCTTCCTCAATACTCTATTAAGTAGATGCATGAAACAGAGTAGGTTGAGGATGCCTCTGTAGATTTGATCGTGAACTTAAAATATGGAAATGCACCAATTTAATTAATATGGATCTTTCACACATGTATTGCTTTATCTAATTCTGACAGAGAAATAACACTTGCATAGATAATCTGAGGTTAGAGAGTAAAAACGGTTTGTTTTCTACCACATGTCGATTTTAATAGTGTATTGACTGGTATATAATTGCATATTGATCCAGTAGGTATTTTATTAGTTGGTTCAAATGTTTTTACAGAGTCCTTTATAAGATGGGAATTAGAAACTTCAGGCAATAAAAAAGAAATGGTTTATGATGGAATTTCCTAGAATTCTGAAAACATTTTAGGTTTGCTTTCTAAAGCAAATGATGCTGTTATTTACAACTCTAATTGCTGAAACCAAACCAGTGATGTTTGGATGCTTTAGATCTTCCACATACAATGAACAACTTGGGCATTCCACAAATGTCTTCTGCTAAATATGCTCTTCTGTTGAGTTGCTATGCTACTTAGTGTATTTGTATTGCCAAATTGCTTTATCTGCAAATATTCTTTATCTCACTACATAGCAATGGGATCCTGTCTAGCTGTGATGAATTATGAAAGTATCATGTTGGAAGAGATGAGTTTCCAGGAAGGGGACAAAATTGAGATCCTTGGCTACTTCATTGATTGCATGGAATGGTTTCTTGGAAGACATGTGTTTACTGGCAAAATTGGTTTTGTAAAGACAAGTCATGTTAAATTGGACTCAACTAGAAATAAGTAAGTGATATGTATTTAACTTGGAAACAAAGACTTAGTCTCGAGCTTTACACTATTGAATGTTAAACGCTAGTTTGTTGTAGGGTTTTTTGTTTGTTTTTAATGAGAATTCTCATAGTGTGTATCAGTCAAAACAAATGCAGCGAAATTGGAATATGAATTGTGCTTAACTGTTGGAAAATATTATCAGCCCATACCCAAGTTTCTTACTGGGAGAAGGTGTTGCTGTAGTTGTTGTTATATCTGGCTCAGTCTCTATTATCTCAATCATAAGACTCAAGAAGCTTTGCTCTTGCAGAGGATTCCATTTTTGCTGGTCTCAAGTTCTATGTTAAAACATCCAAGTTCTGTTTTTTCTAGTACCCTCAATTACAGGCCTTAACTTGCTTCAAATGGTGATCTGTTTTCAAATAATTGCTCATAATGTAAACAGAAACCTGTAAAAAAGTCTGCATTTCAGCATGCATTGGCTCCATGTAAATGGGTTGCTCTTACTAATATACATCTGGACTATTTGTATGCTGAAACAAGTAGTTCTTAAATGTTGTTTGCAGGTCCATTTGATATGAAACATTAAGCTTATATTAGATATTCAATACCATAATTTCCTTGAAGATTTATGCTTTTAATATATTCCCTCACAAAATGCTATACCATTACACAGATGTAAAACTTACTCTGATATGGCAGAAAGTGTTAGCTGCATGCATAGCTACTCTCAGTTTGTATGCTTATGAATGATGCTAATTTTGAACACAACAGGACTTGCAATGTAAAGATTATATGTGTGTCTAACAAGCTCCAATCTGACTGATGCAGTGAGCTCCCCAAGCTGAATCTGCTTTCAGGAACCTTTAGAGTTGCTCTTTTCTTTGTTAGACCACAAGACCTGGATTTTCTTGAAGCCGAAGAGCTATCTTTTTTTTCAAAAGAAAAAAACTTGGAAGAAGTGATATGTTTGCTGAAAGAAACCTCCATCACAGATGTTTGCTCTGTGTACAGAATAGGTAAGTATGAGTTTTACTTTTGCACTGAACAAGATACGTGTGCAATACCTATATCCCTGTTATAACTGATTATTTTTATTTCAGTGAGATTCCAGCCTTTACACCTACTTCAAAATATCTTGGTATTCAGTTTGATCACAGACATAGCAAATAAAAATCCTTGATATCATCTTTGCTACTTTCCTGCTAATGCATGAGTTTTCCCAGCAGAGAATTTACAAATATTTTTGTGCTTTTTTGAATAAATGAAACAGCATTGTAAAAACTCTATAATAGAGCTGAAGAGATTTTTCAGAGGTAGAGAAAAATAGCAAAACCTATCCATATAAAGAAAAATACTTTCAGCTACATCATGTTATTTATGTGCTCATGCTTTACATAAACTAATTGGGATACTGGGGCTTTCACCTTCACAGACTTAGTGTAAGGCAGTGTAATGTAACTGTCTGGCTGAATTGAACAGGAGCAGCAATTATTATCCCACCACAGGCTGTTCTGTGGCAATGCATATGCTTGTCAAACAGCTAATAAAGTTTTATCTCCATCAGTGCCATCCTAACAGACAGGCCCCTAGGCTCCAGTCTGAAAGGAGCCAGTATGTAGGTTTGACTCAGGTGAATTGGTTTAATTCAGCAAATCATGGGGGGGGGGGGGGGGGTGTGTGTGCGTGAACAGTAATTAAGGCATGTCATTCCTGCATTGCAAAATGCAACTCATGTCAATGGGCAAAATGACTCCACATCTTCCTTGCTCGAATGAAAAGCCTGAGAACAAAAGCTCACACCTTTATTAGGTACTGAAAACCTAATGGGTTTAATGGACATAATGGTATTTTGGCCTGTTGCCCATTTTTCATCACATGTCCTTTCCTCCATAATCTAAGTGCCAACTTCTTTTTATGTCTTTCACAGCTGACAGTACCATCATTACTGCTTTTTTTTCTGCTTAAATTGCACAGTTGATCATTATGACTTACCCAGAGCAAGTGATTTCAATATTAACTTGAAGTGGTGTTCTGTGATCAGAGGAAATGAGTTTTTGATTCCTTCCATCTGCATCAATCTAATGAGAAGTACTTATTTATGAGTCCTTCCCCAATTAGATATTCAGAGCATTAGTTTACAACTTGTAAACATCCATGGTATTTCTCCACCAAAGTCAGCAAAGGATTTAAAGAAAGGAAATGCAGAAGTAAACAGTGAGAGGTCATTCTGAAAGGCTAGGTTCTGTAAGCCTTTGATTTTAGATATATCCTTTATATACTCAGTACAACTTATATTGTGTCTAGTGTATGAAAGACAGTGAATATAACCTGAAATGCAACACGACAACTGAAATACCTTGAGAAATATCTTCTACACAAAACCAGTAATTCTTATATGTTCTGCAGATGTGCTATGTTAAACATTTAAAAATAGGTCTATAGTAGTAATGTCTACAGAATTTAAAGATTCACACTTTAAAAGAATATTTTTCATCTGCATGCTATTGGAATGGCCACAGAAGCCTGATACTTATCTATACAATGCAAAATATCCTTTTTTTTTTCCCTGCCTTCCTCTAGAAGTAACATGAGGTTTTTTTCTTTCTTACAGACCAATTAGAAGAACCAGAATTTCAGAAAGCTCATGAATGTGGTAATATTTCATATGCACACAATTTTTATGTGACTTCTGATACTTTGGGTGTCTTCACCAGTTTTTCTCCTTCTAATGTCTCTTGAAATTATAATTTTCTTCTCTCATTGAATGCTTTCCTATGTTTTTCTGTAACCCTTTCTCACTAGGTTTTGCTGTAAGACATTGTGGGTTTTCACACAGATGTCTTTCTTGGACCACTGAAAACTGTATGACTTCATTTTGATTGCTGTTACATGCACACGCACCAGCTCCTGCCCCCTCACATTGTTTAACAGGGAAAAATACTTTTTATGGGCACCTGGCAAGTGCTGACTTCGAATTCCAGCAGATTTTCCATCTGTTAAGAGACTTCATCCCATAAATATATTTCCCAAAGGAGATATTCTGATGAGGATGCAGAATTATTTCCCTTTGGCATTTAGTTGCTAAGCTGTCACTATCATTACTTGTTCTACAGTTTTTCTAAATACCAATCTTTGTATTTATGATTCTGCTGAACAGTCTCAGAAATTGGGTTCTAAGAAAACTGAACTCTAAATCTGCAATTTCAATAAGTTCCTGTTGATATGCAGCTGTAAGCTTTACAGTGACTGAATGCAAACTACATCCCTAGTCCCTACCCTATTACCTTGGTTGGGTAACAGGGGGAAGACTAAAAAAAAATGGTGGCATGTCAATCTTTTCTTTTTCTTTTCTTTTTCTTTTTTTAATATTTGTAAGATATTCAACAATGTCAGTACTAAGGGAATTGATTGATGACCACATCAATCCCCACAAACTTGGTAACTTTGAGACAGTTAATTTGGGCTGGCAGAGACTCAGAGTTGGTATTTGACTAAAAGAAGAAATTTGACTGAAAGAAGAAATCTTACTACACAGGCATGGCTGGCCACCCAGAGGTAACATGTGCAGAACAGAATTTTTGCAGGCACCCTCACAGCACCCATGTGAGATTTGAACAACTCAAAGAGCTCAGTCTTACCCTCCCCTGCTTTGTTTTGCTATCACAAGGTAGGCATACTCTTACTCAACTGACAGGCATTCTCCAATTCACAGTTCCCTTACACCTTAAGTCCATCCATGCCCTGACCTTAAGCCCTTTATCCAGCCTCCAGTTCAGAGCTTGGGTTTTTCCAGATTCTGGTCTTTCTCGGCTTATCAACTAGCCTGAATTGTAATTCATTGGTAGATCTCTCTTGCTCATATACACACAGAGAATATCCACACAGTGTGTAACTTTGTGTATACACTCAGGCACAAACCAGTTTGAATTATCAGACTTTAGTTGGATTCATGTTGGATCTAGCCAGGACCTGTGTCAGACAAGTGTACACATCAGCAGCCTGCTTAGAATCAGAATTGTCAGGGTTGGAAGGGACCTTAAAGATCACCTGGTTCCAACCCCCCTGCCATGGGCAGGGACAGCTCCCACTAGAGCAGGTTGCTCACAGCCCCATCCAGCCTGGTCTCAAAAACTTCCAAGGATGGGGCTTCCACCACCTCTCTGGGCAACCTGTGCCAGTGTCTCACCACCCTCATGGGGAAGAAATTCTTCCTCATGTCCAACCTGAATCGACCTATCTCTAGTTTTAATCCATTCCCTCCAGTCCTATCACTGCCCAACAGCCTAAAAAGTCCCTCCCCAGCTTTCTTGTAGCCCCTTCAGATGCTGGAAGGCCACAATAAGGTCTCCCCGGAGCCTTCTCTTCTTCAGACTGAACAACCCCAGCTCTCCCAGTCTGTCCCCATAGGAGAGGTGCTCCAGCCCTCTGAGCATCCTCGTGGCCCTTCTCTGGACACGTTCCAGCACTTCCATGTCCTTCCTGTGATAGGGGCTCCAGAACTGGACGCAGTACTCCAGGTGAGGTCTCACGAGAGTGGAGTAGAGGGGGAGAATCACCTCCCTTGACCTGCTGGCCACGCTTCTCTTGATGCAGCCCAGAATATGATTGGCTTTCTGGGCTGCAAGAGCACACTGATGGCTCGTGTTGAGCTTCTCATCCACCAGCACTCCCAAGTCCTTTTCTTCCCAGCTGCTCTCAAGCCAGTCACTGCCCAGCCTATACTGGTGCTTGGGATTGCTCTGACCCAGATGGAGGACCTTGCACTTGGCCTTGTTGAACTTCATGAGGTTGGCATGGGCCCACCTCTCCAGCCTGTCAAGGTCCCTCTGGATGGCATCCCTTCCCTCCAGCGTGTCAGCCGCTTACCTGTGGCAAGTCTCATTTATCCCCACTCTTCCAGTCTCCCACACTTGTTCTTCCCTGATCCTTTTTGATGTCTCTCTTCCCCCACCTTTGGCTTGTCTCCTAGCCATACTGTTAGGAAAGTGTAGGATGTTTACATAATGTTTTCCTAACAGTGTCTTCTACTGATAAATGTGGGGTTTTTGTCTATCAAAGACCTTTGTGTGCATCCACACGAAGTTTTGATCTGTAATGTATTTTCGAATTTCAGAAATTCCATGTTCACATTCTAGCACAGGATCCACTGTCAAGAATGGCAAGATAGAAGAATTCCTGAAGAACTTCAAGAATTTGGAGGCCACCCAGGAAGAAGAGCCAACTACTGAGGGAAAGGGTTCTGTTAGCTCTCCAAATAGAGAAAACTTTCCTTCACCTGAAGGACCTTGCTTCCATATATGTCAAGATGATGTTCAAGCCTCTGACATGTTTGAGTCACTGATACTCTTCCTAAATAGGAAAGAGTATGACAGAAACTTCAAAAACCTGTATGATTTCTCTTATCCATTTATCAAGACCATGTTTCACGGGTTTTCAGAAGAAGATGAACTGGTTTGCTTTTTTAGATTAGCAAGGGAAGCAGCAAAGAAAGCAGGTATGTCCTGGGCACTAGCAAGGCTATGCTTTCTCTTAGGCAGGCTCAGTGTTAAAAAGCTGAAGTTTTCCCAAGCTCGAGTGTATTTTGAGGAAGCCCTGGGAGCAGTAGCTGGAGAGTTTAGTGATTTGTATTTTGTAATTGCTCTTTATACAAACCTAACAGTTATCTACTTGACACAGAAGAACAAGGAAAAATGTGCTCATGTTCTTGAGAAATCTACATCTCTTCTCATGGGAATTCCCAACTACATCTGCAGTGCTGACTTGGAATCTGATATTCTGAAGTATGCTCTGAAGAGGACAATTTTGAGCCAGAGCAAACATGCAGAGGCTAGGGCATGCTTTCTACTGGCAAAACATTACAGTGCACGCAAGCAGCATGAAGAGGCACTACCATTCTTGGAAAGGTTTCAGCTCTCGCTTAATGAGTTAGATTTACAAAACAACTTATCAAACAACTGTTATTTCAAACTAGCAGAGGCCTACAATGAAAAGTGCTTGCCGCACATTGTGTTAAGTTGCATAAAGGTTGCCTCTTCCCAGAGTTCAAATACTTTAACGGATTCCTTGAAGAGGATTGAGTTAGTCATCAAAAATGCTCCCAAGGTCTATGGCCTGAGAAAACTCAGACAAACACTTCCATCCCAAACTGCACCTTACCTCATACAAGCACTTTCCTCTGTGTTTACTAATGAGCATCAGGGACTATGTAGCACTATCTCTCTTAGCTTAGCAAAACTATACAGTCACCACAAACAGTATGGAAAAGCAATTGTTTACATGATGAAAGCACTCGACTCTGAGATTTCTGCGAAGCCAGAGGAAACTATTAACTATTTGGTTTCACTTGCTTGGTTATACGTTCTTTACAGGAAATATGATGTGGCTTTAGCCATTTTAAATGCTGTTGTAGACTCTTCATGGAGCAATCTTCAACAACTAGGCATCACTTATAATATGCTTGCTATTGTTTTGAAAAGAACAAACAATACCAAAGAAGCTGCTGAGAACTACTACAAAGCACTGCGACTTTCAGAGGAGACTGATATGACCCATAATCAAGCTATAGCCCTGGCTAATTTTGGAGCACTCTGCCTGCATGCAGCAGCCATCAAACTGGCAGAACATTATTATATCAGGGCAGTGAAGCTATTCTCCAAACTTCCAAGTATGGACTGTGGCCAAGACTTTGTCCAAGTCCTCCTTCAGCTGGGATGTTACTATGTTGGTGGAACTCAAAGAGAAAAAGGAAGATTTTACTATGAATGGGCTTTTTTAGTTGCAATGGAGACCAGTAATCTGGAAAGTAAGTTGTTTTGGGGTTTTTGTTTTGGTGTTTGGTTTTTTGGGTCATTTTGTTTGTCTTTTTTCCTCTCAAAGTTGTAAAATATGCTCTCTGGCAATGTTTGTTATATAGGTATGTTATAGTTGTTCCTTAAACAACATTTTACATACAGTTATGTGAGACCTAACAAAGTGATGGAAATCTTTGCTCTGTCCCATAATGGTGGGGAAATAAATACATGTTGGCTTGCTGTACTGGTGGTATTTAAGTTTGTCAGAAATGATAGAGAACATTAAATGATTAAAAAAACCAAAAACACATTTTAGTAAAAAGTTTAGAGATATTTGTTCAATAATATTTTCAATAGTTACAATATTTACAATAAAAACATCATTAAACTTGAGTTTTAAAAATATGAAAACAATTGGTAATCTGGATTACTTCTGCATAAAATAGTTGTGTTCAGAAGACCCATGCTTTATTAACTCTTGCTACCATGATTAATATGTCTTATATAAGTAAGGTGACTGTTTTATTACTTTATTTTGGAGATCGTTTGAAATAACCTCTGGCTTTTGTTAACTTTGGGGGTGAAAAAACTGGCAGTGAAATCTTCTTGTTATGCATTTTACATTGTTATTCATCAACTGTGCTATGATTTGTGAAGCTGTAAGAATGAATTATTTTAAAACTAATTTAACTTTCATTTAAAAATAGAGATTCATGTTAGTATTTTCAATCTATTCTCCTAGGTCAGCTGCAGGCAATTAAGCTGCTGTGTCAGTTCTATAGTACAGTTGTTCCCAATGAAGCTCAGTGTGTCATCTACAATGAATATCAACTATCTTTAGCTAGAAAGATGTCCAATAAAGTTCTGGAGGGACAAATTTTGGAAACTATAAGTCAGCTCTATTTGTCTCTAGGAACAGAAAGGTAAGAAATGCTGAATGCCTTTCCTTTTATTCTGACTAACTTTTCTGTCATGCTAAAGGATCTCAATTTTTGCAACAGCTCAATATGATTGAATTTTATTTTTTTTCTCGCTGCTCTGCCACTACATTTTATCAGAATTGAAGGGTCCAGTGCTAGAGGAGAATTTTCTTGGTTTTTTTTAAGTAACTGTCATCTCTTCAGGGAGACAAGATGTTCAGCAGGAATTAACACTTCTTCAAGAGACAAATTATTTTTAAAATCTGTGTAAATACTTTTTTTTTAAGCATTATAACTTTTGCAGTTCTTGTTGACTCTAGGATTATTGCAGTCAGGTAGCTTGTTTGTGGTGATAGACTTTTGCAAGACCATTCTTCCATTTAAAATAAAATAAATTATATATTCAAACAGGTCAGACATCATATTATCTCTATATAAGTGCTCCTCTTTGAGGAAAAGCTTTTTCTAAAAAATAAGCCCAAAGCCTATGTACAGAACTGAATAGTGTCAGTTTCCAGCAATTTCTATACTGGTTTTGGTTTTGGAATACCAATGTTTTGCTTTGTTGTATTGAAAAAACAGATCATACAGTAACTAACAGGTACGGGGGAAAATTACAGGTTTCTCTAGCCAATTTTTAATGTGTTTTTTAAGGCAGCTTTTTTTTTGTATTATTTTTTCTTACCGTATCACACTTCAGAGAATCACTTTAGATTTAGGTATTTTTAACCAGGCTGCAGTAAGGATGGAAAAAATATCCTCTGTTGTGGAAAGAGCATAGATGTTTATTTTGGCTTTAAGTGACTGCAATCCACAGATTTTTTCCCTACCTGTCACTATCCTGAGGTAGGGGAAAGATACATCTAAACTATCCTGAAATAATATAATGAGATAACAGCCTAATGAATCAGACTGACAAAAAAAAAAAAGAGGAAAAAGATTTGGTTTGCTAGTTACTAGTGTAAAATGAGTGAGAAATTATAATTGTGCATTGAAAAGGGGAAACAGATTGTTTTAAACTTAATATGAAGAAAACCATTTGTAATTCTGCAGAACCTCTTGGTGATTAGCAGTTTTCACCGTTTCAGGGCTTACCGGTCAGCTCTGGAATATACCAAAAGAAGCCTTGGGATATTTATAGATCTCCAGAAAAAGGATAAAGAAGCATATGCTTGGCTACGGGCAGGAAAGATATACTATATCCTGAGGCAGAATGAGCTTGTGGATCTTTATATTCAGGTACGTTTGTCAGCAATTACAGGCATACACATTGTCACATAGTGCAGGAGGCATGGTGAGAGAGTAAGTAATTCAATATAACAATCCCAGAGATTTTACTATCTGATGTTCTGAACATACATCAGCAGTGCTTATGTAATGATTAACAGATGAAAGTCTCAGCATTTTCAATTGGTGCTCCATTTTAATCTGCTGCTTGGCTCGTGAAAGACTTTGGGCAGTGACCTTGCGTAGTGTCAACTCTGTAGTGAATTCTGTGCATTTCTTCATCTATCAGCAATCAAACCATGTATACATGCTACATGCTGGTGGATAACAGATAATAATCATCTTAGCATGCTGGCATGGGGAGAGTAGCTTCTTCAGGAAGCATTTCCAAAGCATCTAAAGCTTTCCTTCTGTGGCTGCGCATAGCACGGCATGGAGCCAGCTGGAGCTGCTGCTGCCTTTGCAACAGTGAGACCAGAGGCATGAGGCTCACACATCTCATACAACCCACAGCCAACTAGGACCTGCTGCATCTTCTACTGCTGTGCTAACACAGACTGAAAGATGACCTGAAATAGCAATCTAGCCCTTGTGGTTGCCAAAACTGGATGATCTGGAGTTTTTCTGAGAGATGCACTGCAGGCCAAAGCTGACTCTGTCATCTATATGGCTCCTAGCCATTCACTGAAGTATTTGGGGGAATTAGTTTCTTGTTTTTTGTCAGGGAGTTAAAAAGATTTGTCTCCTCCTGTAAGGGAGAGTGCTGCCTCATAGTGCAGGATGTATACAGATCCTTATGTAGTAAGACAGAGAAGCCAAGACTTAGATAAGTGATATCAAAATATGATCTCAAAATAATTAGACACCTGTCGTTAAGATGCTTTGAAAAATATCTACAGAGCAGGTAAACAAAGGAAGCAAGTTCCTGTTTAAAATATACTGAGATACAATATGTGGGGCTACTTTAATGAATTTTTCTTTCAAGTTACATTTTTGAATAGTTACCAGGAAAACTGAAAAAATGTGTTTACAAGAAGGGACTGTGCTATAGGCCTGTTATTTCTTCTTTTATTAAATGATAGTGGATAGCCCCCAAGCCAGTCATCTGGTGATAGAAAAGCCAAATCAGCATGTGGAATGACTTTCTCAATCTGCTTTATTTCCTCCAAAAGGAGGAGTGGGCCAGGGACATGCATATCTTTTCCATACTGTGCATGTATGGAACCTGGTATTTAGAGAAGAACGTCGGTGCCTGTCCATAAGGAAAGTCTCACGATGAGAATGTGCTCACTAGAAGGTTAATTACTGTGCCAGTAATTTGTGCAAGTCACCTCATCTTAACTTGCATGTAAAACACAGCTTCTGCAATATGATGCAATAGTCCTTTAAGTGCCTGAAGCCAAAACAGGTGGGAAAGGGCCACTGCCTTTGTGCTTAAGTAGACAGCTGGACTTGTACTATTAATTGAGTTCAATTTGAAAATGAAAGATCACAAAGCCAAAGCAAGATTCTTAATCTTGCTTCATGTAAAAGTCCTCTTTCTCACTACTACTTACCTATCAATCAGAGAATATCCTGGTATTCTCACTCTAGGAAGGATGCATTCTGCCTTTCATTAAACCCTTTTTGCTAACATGGCATATATTTATTTCAGAACAGGATAGTGGAGCTGAATTTATTTACAGAATTCACATGCTTTTATATCTGTACTGTTAGCAATATCGAACTTGCAAGTAGAATTTATTTCTCTGATAAGTTTGATCCAGTTCAAATTTAATATGTGGTAGCTATTACATACACTATTGTTTTTAGAGTGCCACATGCTGACAAAGGTAGCAGGATACTATTGCCAGAAAATGGGAGAACAGAACACTATATGCACCCACATTCTTATGTTCCTTCTTCAGCAGCTGCCACTGGCCTGCTCAAAAACAAGGTATCAAAGACATAGCATGGTCTCATCAAATACAGCCTTTCACTATCTTATAATGAGAAGAGAGGCCTTAAAAAGATCTCTCTTTTTTTTTTAATTGCTAATATTCGTGACTTTTTACCAAGAAGTAACAAAGATTTATTTTGTTTCTCTTCTCATTCCCTATTTTCAGGTTGCTCAGGATGCTGCTCTTTACACAGGAGATCCAAATTTAGGAATGGAACTGTTTGAAGCTGCTGGAGACATATTTTTCAATGGTACTTGGGAAAAGGAGAAAGCAGTGACTTTCTACAGGGTTTGTGCAGTTTTTCTACTGCATCAGTAATTATGTACCTTCCCAGTATAGCAGGTGTTATACAAATGCTGAACCAAAAGCTGGTCCTTTCAGCAAATAGTTTATAACCTACTGCAGTTGAGTACTTTGTCATGGTGTTAGTAGATATTACCCTGCTGTGAGTTGTCTTCTGAATGTAAAATATAAGGAAGGAGCAAAATGAAAGCAGAAATTGTTTGACATGACATAAATGGGAGCCTGTCAATGCACACCTTAGGGTTCAGCTGTACCAAAGCTGCTGTTATGTGTTTCAGGACAGGGCTCTTCCACTTGCTGTTCAGACTGGCAACAAAAATACTGAACTCAGGATATGCAATAAACTGGTGGAATTGCTGGTGAATCTGAAGGCTTATGAGGAAAGTCTGGAATATGCAAGAGCATCTCTCATGCTCAGTGTAAATTTAGGTAAGAACTATTTCAATTATAGCTGAATATTACTGGTATCTCTAAAATAAGGAAGAACTCTAAAAAGTTTTCTTCCTTTGAATTCAGACAGATTTCTTGCCATTATTTCATAACAATACTATCATTGTTATTTTTGCTTTCATTCAAGAATGAACAGCTTTATTGCTGCCTCTCCTAACTCTTGAGTTCATATGGAAAACCTTTGGTAGAGCACAGAATTAAACCTGGGATTCCAAGTCCAAACTGAGTGTGCTTCTAATGGCTAAAATGTAATACTGAGGAATAATATTGTCCTAAGAGGCTTTTGAGTGTCATATACTTTCAGATTTGCTCATAGCCTTGCTGGTGAGCCAATCTAGGATAAAGTAATCAAAAACAATAGGGCTAGTTTCAAACCTGATTACTCCTCAAGTTTCAGAGCTGCTCAACTGATTAAGAATCCTCTCACCCTTCTATACAAGCAAATATGTCTTGATCAGTCTGAAAATCATCTTCTTGTCATAATTTTTGTCATAAAGTATGTACTGGGGGGGGGCAAGGGAGTCTTTAATCCCATTAGCTTTTTATTTAATAAAAATCTATTTCTATTCTTTGTAAGTAATGAAAGTACTCACAGGGTGTATAAATCTACACATGGAAGAAGAAATCTCTACATTCATAAGAAAATCCCAGACAACGTCAAATACTACAGAGGGAATGTGGGATTTTTCTTAATGGGCAGGTCTTGGTCATGTATTTCTTGAGCAAACTTAGTTTAATCCAACAAAATCTCAGCAAATACCATATGGCTATAAAACAAAAAAATAGCATAGATGTATTCTGATTTAAGATTTTGACTACTTTGTTCCTTTGATTTTTATCCTGACTTATACATTATCTCATTAGGGAATCAGCTAAATGAACGAATAGCTTACCATCGGCTGGCTGCCATCCATCATCATTTGGGTCACTGTGAACTAGCTGAACACTTTTATTTAAAGGCCTTGTCCCTTTGTTCCTCTCCTCTGGAGTTTGAAGAGGAAACACTGTATTACGTCAAGGTGTACTTGATCTTAGGAGACATTATATTCTATGACCTTAAGGTAAGAAATACTAAAAGCTGCTGCAGGAAATTATTAATCATTACATCAGATTTCACCACATTCTGGTTTTATGCATTTAGAATGTAAATAATAAAATGGGAGAACCTGCTGAAGTTCAGAATCTATATTCTCATTTGATACCTAATAAACTGAGCTTGGATGTGCTCTGACATTGGTTGTACTATGGAGGGTACTATCTTTGTCTCTCTTGTTTCAGGATCCCTTTGATGCAGCAGGCTATTATCATTTGGCACTTGCTGCTGCCATGGACCTGGGCAATAAAAAAGCTCAACTGAAGATTTACACAAGGCTTGCAATAATCTACCATAACTTCCTTGTGGATCGGGAAATGTCTCTCTTCTTTTATCAAAAGGCAAGGACCTTTGCAACAGAGCTGAATGTTAGGAGAATAAATCTAGCTCCTGACCAGTGTTATAAGAGTTCATAAGCATCTTTGGAGAATGCAGTCTAGCAACTACAGAAATACCTAGAGAAATATGGCACTGGCTTTGTAGGAGGATGCAGAATGTATTTGATGTCTCATCATGCGTGTGCTGTAAGGCAGAGCTCAGCATCCCAGACTAAAGTACCAGTTTATATGACAGTGAGGTACATTTAATTGTCTCCAAGATTCAGTCTTGTACTTGTTGCTTAAGGATCAGCCCGGGAACCAAAACCAAAGCTCACCACTTCGTTGTTGTTGGTTTTGGGGTTTTTTAACTAATTTTTTCTTTGGTATCTTTTTCTAGCTGGATACTGAAAAATGATTAATGCAATGAAAAATAAAAAATAAAATAGTGTTAGAGAGAAAAATACTCCATACAAATTGTGGCTTTCTTTGTATGACTGACCTCTTGTATAAACTAGCTGTATCATTTTGATGACATCAAGTACATAAATTTGCACAAGCATATGTGGAGTGTTTAGGAATTGATTTGATCACATTCCCTAGACCTTAATTACCCCTTGTTTCCTACCACATTCATCTACCACAGTACTTCTAGGCACTAGTTAATATTTATCTTTTAATTCCTGAAAATGCTTGTGTACTTATTATAGTAACTAACTGATTTCCAGAACTGAAGTATCTAGTAAAATATAAGTTGTAGTTCTGTGGATTTCAGTGGTTATATAAAGGCCCACTTTTCAAAGACAAACTATCTATTGGTTTTTAACTGGCCCTTTTCAGAACTGCAATGCCTTATTACCGCATTTCCTACCATCTTATATAAAGCTACATTATGTTCAAAAAAAATGTACTGGTTTATTTCCATTGCAAAAAAATCTAGATTGTTAATGGATTAGTTGTAAATCTTTCTTCCTTAAAATGGAAGGGGCAGGAATGAAATATTAGATCATGCTGTATGTTTTGAGAAGTAATATCAATGTCTTAGTCTGATAATCTTGCAATTAAATATTGAGAATCATGTTGTTTCATTTTCTGAACTAGTAGTTTCTCTATGAAGTTCTTGTATTTTTTAAGAAACTTTACAAAGAATGGACGTATGGAAGTGTCTCTGGAAGATGCACGCACAGTCTCAGAAACCAGCTAGGGGTTTTTGGCTACATAATATGTTTTATTTGCTTATACTGTCAAACCTGGGGACATGTGCAAAAATCAAACTCTTTTTTTTTTTACTGTTCTGTGTAATCTCATTGCTTTGGTTCCTTGCCTAAGAATCTTTCTTTTCCTAAAAACTGTCACTCTCAGTACACTGTGAACACTTTCCATACATACATTCACCTATCTGACTTCTGTCATCTTCTAGACCTTGCGAATTCTTCATTAGTTTTTGATTTCTTCCTTACAGGGAGAGGGGATACTTATATATAATTAAGCTAGGGTAATATTTACAATACTCTCCAGGAGGTGTGAAGTGCATGCTCCTGCTCAGTGAGTGCTGTAAGCACTAGTCTGTATAACAGAGTTGCCATTGTTATGATAATTGTGACCTGTCAACTACCTTGAAGAGAAGATTTGACTTCTTTGCTAGACAATGTAACTTCACAGTCCCACAGTTGGCTCAAGTGTCCAGAAAGTAATGTGAAGCTTCAGTGCTATCTTTGAGCTTTGTATTTGCTATTTCTAGAAGGCTCCTTGCACAGTACACATTTTTATTAGTTTTTCTCTTTTGATGCTGTAATGACAATTTACATGCTCCTGATTTTTTTCAGTTTCATGCCGAGAATTAGATGACTAAAAATGAATGTGATAGTGCCTTGCTTGTAAATATGCAGTGTTCTTATACACATCTCAACACTTTGCTCTTAATCAAAACACTTTATGTGAGTATCAAGGTTTAGAGGGTGGTCCCACCACTAGATGGATGACAGATGGTCTGTATTAACCTTTCTCCCTTCCTGAAGGGGAAGTGAGAGGGAATAAGAGAGACACTTATGGTCTGGAAAATATAACTGTACCAGCTTTCATGAAAACAATAATAGTAGAATGAAATATATATAAATATATACAGAACTAGTATCTAACCAAACCTCCTGATGGCAGTTAGGTCACCATCACCACTGATGCTGTGGAGCAGGTGCTGAGGAAGTCACAAAGTGGACTCTGTGGCAGACAGGAACCAGATTCAGGAGGTGGGTACCAGAACTGGATTCAGGAACACATGGCTTGGGATTGAAGGCAGAACAGACAAGAATCTTCCTTGGATGCTGGCCATTGAACAGAGCTTGACCCTCATGATCCCTCAGTTTTATATTGAATATGATGTATATGTGATGGAATCCCTTGTTGGTCAGTTTGGAGTCACCTGTCCTGTCTGCTGCTCCCCAGAAGTATGGCTTTTTACTGTCTGCACCATCAGCATGGTACACAAGATAGAGCAGTACCCTTGTTCTGCACACCAATTCTTGGTACTAACTCTAAACATGGAACGTTATCACTGTTAGAAGCAGACACTGTCTGCAAAAATATGCCCATACTTCAAGAAAGTGCAGTTAATTAGGAGAGGCTGAGCCGAGAAGTAAAATCACTAAACTGCATTAGTTCTGTTCTAGCTCTAAATCAGGGCAGTTGGTTAGTGAATAAGACCTTGACATGCCTTGATTGTAGAAATGTGTGCACTGCTCAAATTGCTCAAAGCAATTCTGCACACAGTTCTTTGCACACTCACTATCAGGAACTTGTCTTAGGTTCAGAATGGTGTCATATTGTCCCACCAAGCATGGGAAATTGATTATTCCATATCTTCTTTGTCTTGATCTGAAAACTCAACAGAATGTATGATCTCTACAGAGCTGGGAAAATTGTAGATGTTGCTCTCTGTTCATTAACTTGCTTTTCTGTGCTTGGCAGTCTATTTTCCATTTCATTTGGCTTTCAGACTAGATAAGTTTATAACCTACTTTGATTCTGACTGTTGTAATCATAAGTAGTCTCTTTGTATTCTAGGAAGGGAAGCTGCAATTCCTAATCTGGAATTTAATTCTGCTGTTAAGACTTATCTTCTTTCTCATATTGCTACTTCACCTTGTTGCCTTGTTTCCACAGTTTTTACTTTCATATCAATCTAGTCCTTTATTAATTCACCCTTTAGTATTAAGTTGTGCTTGGCCAGTGTATAGCACACTAAATTTCCTGGCCATTCCCTTCAAGCTAATTGAACAGCATACAAAAATGTATCTGGTTTTTGAAAAAGCAGTACCTGAATTCTCTCCTTGCTCTGACAACACAGGAATTCTGTGTTTTCCTACTCAGTGTGGCTGGAGTTAGTCACAGGCATAGGATTTCAAAGAACTGCATTCCTATTAGATATGTCATTTTAGGTTTTTAAAAACTGCTTCAAAACCTATTAGACATTTAAATATATCTTTTTGTCCAGGAAGCACATCATTTTATGATTCTGCCATAATAAATGCAAGGTACTTGGACAGCAAAGCTGGAATTTACAAATTCTGTAAGGAACTGAATCTGGGGTAAAGGATTTTACTATTAAGTTCTGTTTCCTTTGATCAAGAGTTGTAGGATTCATCTTCCCTTCAGGAGAGATACCTGTTAGATGGGTCTACTCTCTAGCATCAGAGAATTGTCAGCTGTCTACAATGTAGAATTCTATAGGTGGGTGAGATAAATCTTAGCTGGTGTGCTTCCTGGTGCAAGTCTTTATAAAAGAGAAGTCTGATTACTTGAGATATTATAAAATTTTCCCACAGCTGTTACATAAATGATCAATTTTTGGATAGATAACTGGTACAGCATTCTTCTAGATTCATGAAGCAAAAGCACAGAACAGCATGGTGTCTAGATACCTCCTAGGTAGGGTATAAAACCCATATTTTTATACAGCCTGTTTGTTAGAAAAGACAGTGACAGATGACACATTTGAGTGATAAATGAAAGAAAAGACATAGGAAGCAGATGTAGATTCAGCAGGCTTCTACCCAGAACTAAGCTATATAGCTAGGCAGGAGAAAGTTTGATTAATGAGCCAAAAAAGCCCAGCAGAGCTGTTAAAAGCTCTGCAGGCACTGCCACACCATAGAAATTTCTGCTTGAGTTGAAATAACAAGGTTCTTTTTCCAGGAAGGCATGAACTGGTGCCTGTGAGCAGCTACGTCTCTAGAACCTTGTCAGGTAGAGAGACAGATGCTTGTGGTGGTTTCTCATCCAGGAATCACATACATTGCCAAGTATCACCTCTTCATTTTTAAAATGTTATTACAGAGAAGGGAATAGTGGTGATGCTATTGTGATACTTCATTACTGGAAAAGAGTGATTTCAATCCTTGTGTTTCCTTCAGTCTTCATGCCCTGAGTTTTGCAGCTTTAGCCTCCTCAGAGAAGTTAAGACTGCTTCGTGATTTTTATAAGAGTGTATTGTACTCAATTTTAACACCTCGGGTTTTTTCAGGTGCGAGCTCCAGAGTCTGCCAGCCGAGAGCGCTGTTGGCCACGCGGTGGCACTCTCTAGCTTTGCAGCCGTGGCCGCATGTCCACAAGGTTAAGAAAGCAACTCAGAAATCTGAAAAAGTAACACTCTCTTCCTCCACTACCCTTCCTTTCCAACTAAAATCAAATACCTCTTAAAAAAAAACCCCCAAACAAATCAACAAAAGTAAACCACTGAAACCAAACAAACAAAACCAACCAAACTAAAACCCAAACAAAACCAACCAAACAAAAATAACAACACCAACCCAGTCAAATTAACCCTTCAAGAATGATGACCTACAGCCTAGCTGAGTCTTCAAGCCTCTTTACCTGGATGAGCAAAAGGTAGATCTACCCCAGACTCTGTCACAAAGAAAATATGCTCCAAAAAAGCAACTGAGCACTTGCAGGGAGTAAAAAATATTGAAGGTAGCAAGTCTAAGCAACTTCGAAATGCTTAAGTTTCTGATATTTGACTTGTCCAGAGCCAGCCTAGAGAATGTTGTCTGCTCTGAGACAGTACACAGCCTTACTTGTTCATAGGAAAATTGGAGTGCAATTACAGAGTACTGGTAGAGAGAAAGCTAGTAAACGAGGTTAGAGACAGGCACATGCTAAAAACAGTGGGTGGTAGTTTAAAATGGTCAACTTTTGACAGCTATTTGACTTGTCAAGAGAAACATCACATGAACTGCTTTGCATGAGCCTGGTGCTGTAGTACTGTAGGCAGTGACATTCAAGATACTTCACCGACAGAACAAAGTACTTTTTCTGAAAAAGTAACAAAGATATTAGCAGAGTTAGTAGCTGTTTTCCCACTTAATTGCCTGCCTGGTGTTATTGTCTGCTGAAGTGCTAAAGCAATGCTCCTCTAAATATTTTGCTTCTAATGCTTTTCTGCCCTTATTTTGTCAGTTCAGATAATGAAGAGAGGAGAAATATTGTTTAATTTCCCAGAATATTTATCTCTATCTGTCACTTTAATCGCTGAGTGGCAGGTTAAATTGCCTTTGCATTGCACTGACACACTAAATGGATTGTATCTTTGTGTGACAAGGCAAACTAAAGATTATTCTGACTTACAATACCCTAACA
This sequence comes from Todiramphus chloris collaris, assembly GCA_025345505.1. NCBI lineage: Eukaryota > Metazoa > Chordata > Aves > Coraciiformes > Alcedinidae > Todiramphus > Todiramphus chloris. Next base: position 32,244,649 of record JANVCC010000035.1, read on the forward strand.
CTTAGATGCCATTTAGATGCTTAATCACTTTAGAGAGTTATGCCCTAGGAAACTCTTTTTCAGCAGGTGTTTTCCTCATGTAGCAGATGTACAAAATCTGCTCAATGTACTCTTTCTTTGCCAAGTCAACAGCAGGGAATTTCACTATTGCACAGAAAATATTGAATTTTTTTGAATTTGGAACTACTATGATAAATAGAGGATTTTTGCTTTTCTAAAAATAACACAGATTCTGAACACTCATATTTTGCTTCAAGTGCAGATACATTTCTGCATGCCTGCCTTTTCTAATACGTGCTATAGTTAAGTGTTTGAGATACAACAAACCTGTTTCTTTCCCTTGAGAAAGAGATTTAACACAGTACCAGCATAACTGGGCACTTTTTTTAATATCAGAAAGCAACAGTATATGGGTATTAGAACATACGTGCAAGCACCTAAGTGACCTTGAACCAAAATATTGCCTCCTTTTCGAGTTCATGTATATTTTGGCCTTTGATCATGAATAATTGGGAGAAGAGGGTGTTATTAAGGGAACTGGGGGCTTAGGTCTAGTGGTGTACTGAACCCCCAAGTTAATTTCTGCACTTTTCAATAATTTCTCTATAGTTATTCATATCTATTTGATAACATCCAAAAATTTCCAATTACAGCTACACTATTTTTGTTCAGCGGCAATGCAGCAAAGTATCCATACTTGCTTGAAATTCAAATGCAAATTAATTACTTTTAGTGTATCTTCCTTTTAAAGAGTATCTTAAGCCTTGAACAACCTATAATTTATTGTGGCAATTTTTTTCTGAATTCAGAATTGATTTACTGAACATCATTGTAAATGGTCAGGATGTTTTGTCTCATGTTTTCAAACTTGATGGTCATTCTAACTACTCAGTTATCAGAAGCATCCAAATTATAAATAGACAGGATAGCAAAATAAATACATCCACTATATCTATGGAACTGTTCCCTAGAAACTACTACTTTTTGAATTTTTAATTCTTGGCATAACTCTGTACTTATTTATTTGGTAGATTAAAGGGATATACATTGCCTTGAAGCTTTGTCTCATATTGGTGAAAACTTACGTGGTATAAAGACTTAGCAAATCTTGTACTGATGAACTGAACTGAAAAGAAAATACTTGTAAATTCCTTACTAAGGAATCTGAAAAGTATTTTTCTTTTATGCTTTGCTGTAGGTCTGTCAGTTATGCACTGTATAAAAGTTCTTTTTTCTGTTCTTCCTGCATACCAGAGAACAATAGTCTTACATGCAAACATACAGCTGAATAAGTATGTTGTTCACCATGAAGCAATAATTATATGAGTATACTATTATTTTTTCTTAATTATGCGAGATAGCAGTCATTCTTCAAGTTTTCCTTTTTATTTCACTTATGGATATCTACAGGTTTCTTAAAATCATGAGAGGCTTCTTAACAAGAAGTTTCAAGAGAATCAAGGCATGTATCAGCACATATCTTAGCCTAAAAATCTGCCCTTTACTAACAAAGTTTATTTATTATGTTTCTGACATATTTTTCTTCTTTCACAGACAAATGGAATTTTTGGGTAGACTCACTTTGTTAGATTACCTATTTCCTTTTTCTACCTACCAGTTGATCAATGTGTACAAATTTGTATTTGATATTCTGAGAAATTGAACAGACAGTGACACTTTCTTATTAAAATCAGAGAAAAGTTGCCCTTATTGTACCTTTTGCCAATTACATTTGCTCTATTGCTTTCCTTTTTAGGCACCATTTTTACTTCGGTTTAGGTCTGCCAGGCTTTTCATCATCCTTGCTGGATCCTGGGTGTCTGCCACATACCAGTTAATGTTGGAAAAAAATCAATCCTATTTCTAAGAATGAGTCTAAAGAAAAGTGCACTAATTGGTCAATGTTTATTTTAAACCAAATTAAGTCAGGTTACCTGTTCTCTACACAGCTTTAGTGACCATGAGCTTTGATTTACCAGCAAAGTGAGGCTGCTTTAAGAATGGGCTTTCTCCCATCAGAAGTATTCCTGTCATAAGCTTTTAAAAAATTACAGCCTGCATAGGAAAGATGTTTTCACACAAGCTACCAAAATTCTGTGCCTACTGAATAAGCCTGAGCTACTTTTATCTTGTGGGGGGTGAGCAAGCTCTGCCATGCATATGCTTCATGCTGTTAGAATGGTGAAGCAAATAAACAAGACTTCCAACAGAAAACAAGCGAATAGCTTTGAGAAGTATGAACAAAGCTTATCCTCTGCTCAAACCAAGGCAGAATGGGAAGGGAGATACTTTTGAAAGTGCTGCTGCATCACATCCAGTCTCCCACACTTGCTACAATCATATATTGAACGCTTCAGAATTCTCTGTTGCTTTTTGTTAAACAGCCCAAAACACATCCTTTTTAACTGGCAAGAGCAGAACTTAAAGCAGTGCACTGAATATGTTTCTCTGTGGTTTTGGTCTTCGTAATATGCAAAACCTGCAATTCTGCAAGCTGCTTGTTTAGTGCTTCTGAACTTTACTTTAAAATCTATACCTGGATTACCCAAATGTATTTGTTGATCTTTTCTGAATTCTCTTCTGTTTTTAAGTGACTTTTGATAAACTAATCCTATATTAAATATGCTGGATATGGTTTATAACAAGTTAAATCTAATATAAACTTAGACTGAGCATTTAGAAATATTTAGATTGCTGCCTTTGGACTTCTGTGTTCACAAGTTAAGGTTTTGTTTTATTCAGTTGCTGAGACACGGAATTCTGATTTGGACAATGTGCCACACTCAGTTCACATAAATCAGCTAAACTCCATTATAATAAAGCCCCAGATCTGGGTCAAATTAAGAATGTGAGATTTGGCTAAAGGTCTATATCTAACGTGATATTCCCACAACAGATTCAAGCCAAGTGCTAAGGTCCTGCATAAAGGTTCAACTTGAATGGACACCTGGGAATGGTGAGAGTATGTGGGCTGAGAGACTGAATCTTCCTCCCATCTGATAGCTGCTGAGCAACTCTGGTGTGTGGCTCTTTTTTACTGTGTGAGAGTCTGGAACAGTGGGGTATGTGGGCATGGACTAACTGGAGAGACTTCCTCAGCATTGTGTTTGTGCTAAACCGTGAGGAGCACTTCTCCACAGGATGTATCAGTTTTGGCATACTCCTACACATCCTTCTTCTTGGTTGTCCTTTCAGTGACCCCCACGTCCCCTTTCCTGTTCTACAAAATATTAGAGGTTCTACTAGAAAGAAGGATACAGAGTAGGACACATTTTACAGGATTTTGTTTATAAGACCCATTAGAGGGGTCTGATTGTGGAAGAAGGTCACAAGTGCATGTTTTAAACCTGTCTCTCACTTTTCTTATAATTCAAGATCTTACAGAACTTTCTATCTTCTCAAAAAAAAACCCCAAACCTATAATCCTTCATTGCCTGATTTAGATTTCTGTAATTAGAGTCTTCCCCTATCACACAATTTGTAAGCCAAGATACTTTCTCCTTTGTTTACATTTTCATGAAGCAAATACTTGGCTGATTTTACTGGACTGTGATCTTGACAATTTCTACTTGGATTCTTCTTTACTTCATTTGTCATCTTATGCAGACACCTTGCACAGTTAGTCTATCAGACTACATGGGAGACTATCAATGAAAGGATAATTTTATCATGTATTTAATTTAGATTATTAGGAACATGGGAAATTGTAAAAGAGACCCTTCAATTCCCTTGAATTAAGGGAAAATATAAGGGAAATTGTGAATTATTCTTATTTCTCTAAAGACACTTTCGCTTTTTTTTTTGTAAATTTTGAATTTTTAACTTAGAGCTGAAACACCTTAATATAAGGTTCAAATTAAGCACACACATGTTTTCAATGTCACTCAGCGAGTTTAAAATAGTCCCATGAGCATCTAACAGAATATTTATCTGTTGTTTTAGTAAAGTAGCAATGCATGTAGGATATTCATCAGTGTTTTTCCATTGTGGTCAAAGTAGTTTGGAGGATTCAAACAATGAAACCAGTCTCATGACTCTTGGAGATCCTTTTTAAAACAAAAAAAAAGATATTATCTAAAACACTGTTACTACTCTGCTTTTTATAAGTTTTTTTCTTCTTCACAAAAAAAGTCAAGCACAATCTCTTGAATAAATTATGCAAACAACTCCTTTCAGACTCCAGAAAAAAATTAAATCTGTACATTGCACAGGAGAGCAATGAATCTTTAATATCTTCATTGCATCTTCAAAAGTAGTATAGTTTTTCTCATGGTATTTATTAGTTATGCCATAGCAACTAAAGAATAAAGCCATTAAACCCACTCCTGTACTACCAGTAACACAGTTTAAGAAGACCAAAAAGAATGTGCATGCCAAGACAATTCAAGCATTCATTAGCGACATTCCTATATGAAGTTCTTGTAAAAAATAATGTCATGGTTAACCTCTGCTGGCAGCTAAACACCATGCAGACACTCACCCATGGCTTCCCTGCCCTATGAGATGAGAAGGAGAATCAGGAGGAAGCAAAAAGATGAGACCTCAGGGTTAAGATAAGGACAGTTTAATAAAACAATACAAAGAGAGAAGAAAACAACAATACTAATGATAATACTAATTAAATGATATACAAAGTGAGTAATAGAAACCTGGGAAGGCTCTACCTGTGCCCAAGACACCAACTTTCCCTGCTCCAGCCAAACTGAAACTACATGCTGAAGTAAGTTAAAAACAGACACACCCACCCCAGACCAGCCTTCCCCTTATATAGGGGCATGACACAGTATGGTATAGACTATCCCATTGGCTGTTTCAGTTGTTTATGCTGGCTGTGGCCCCTCCCAGCTGCAGCCCCTCCCAAATGCTTGGACAGCAGCTGCTTGTGATAATTAACCTCTACTGATCCCAGGAATATTACATGTATCAAAAAAGTACAAATTATTTTTTTTTAAATATGGAAGTTCACAGAACCAAGATTTGGTATAATATGTCTGTTTTCCAGATCCTAGATATTTTTATTCCTGTATTCCAGCTCAGAAATTCTTCATGTTTGCACAAATAAACCATTCACATTAATATTTTAGCCCTATTTTTATTTCCTTAAAGTGACTTCAAAACTTACTTTCATACAGTAGAAGGAGGCTTGGGACACTCTGGAAGATATATGAAAGCAAAGATAATTTTTACACCTCATGGAATAGAGTATTGAAGTGACAACCCTTGAGTTCCCCAGGCGTACAGGTTCAGTCAGCTGAGTAGAAATGTCTCAGATATGCACGTGGTCTTGGCCAATGCCTGAATTTTTATTATCATGCTTAGTTGATATATATGGGGTGTGGCAGAATATCAGTGTTTGAAGTTACCCATATCCTGAGGCAATACTTCTGAATAAATGGTGGGAAACAAAATGGATTTAGTTCACTCAAAGTCAGAACACATCTGAAAATAACTTGAAGCTATTTTTCTTCCTCTCAAATGCTTAATCTGCTAAGGGGAGGTGAGTCTTCTTTGCTGTGTGGAGTCAAGTTTGGTCCATACTCCACTGCACATTAAAATCATGTTCATTCTTTAACTTCATCTTTCATGAAAAAAACAAACTAACAAAAGTCTCTGGAAGAACTCACCATGCAAATAAACCATTTTGTTATTATAGAGGCTTGAATCATCATTTAGAAATAGATTTATGTACTTTAATTCAACTTATTACAAAAAAAAGATCTTGTTACAGATTCATTTCATGCACTCTTTTCCAAAGAACATACAATTTGGTTCAATCCCAAGAGCCTACTCCTGGATAGACTTTTTTATTATTGTAGCATGTCAACTGGAAAAGTCTCTGCAAAGTCTCTGCAGTTCAGGTTTTACAACAACATTTGAACTCCTAGATTACCATTGTCCTTATACTTAGCGAGAACTTTAGTGGTCATTTAGGTAGGCACCTTTCTTCTGGAATCCCAAGGACCTCACAACTTGGATTTCATAAAAACAAGGCATAATATATGCCACTGGCATGAGACTGACAGTAGGAAATACCAAGATGATGGTAAACTGTCTTAGAGCTCACATGTCAGAGTCTGCCAGGATAAATACTTTAATGGGACAGTGGATGAAGGTGAAGTAATATATGCTGAACTATGTAAACAAGTGTCTCATACATCCTCTTGTATAAGGAATATATGATGTATATATGATTTACTAATAGTTTGAAAATAAATTGTTGGGATTTTGTACTATCAAAATGGAAAGGATTTCCAAACAGCAAACTTCAGAGAGAAAATTCTGGGCCTGTTTATATGTCTTGAAGAAATCTTGATGTGTATAATTTGCCAGTGATGGTAAATTGAAAGGGGATAAATGCACTGCTGGGGGTAGGGTTCAAGTCTCTCTGAGAAGAGAAACTTGTGTTAAAGACCTGTGTTATGGAAAATAAACATGGAACAGGGAAGAGCTGACTGGGTGACAGAAGAGGTTGAAGGATTGTAATGGGTGACAAGTCAGACATGAACAAACATTTTGGCTGTGGTGCAAAAATGGCAAGCTTCAAATCAGTAGAAGTGTCATGGACAACATACAGAGAAGTTTATTGTCTGTCCAGTGAGACCTTGGATGAAGAACTGTGTCCAGTTTAGGCACAACACAACACAAGAAAGATGTTGGCAAATTAGAGTACAAAGAGGAACAATAAAACTGATAAGAAGTTTAGAAAATGTGAACTTTGAGGAAGGGTTGAAGGAACAATGTTTGTTTAGTCTAGAACAGACTGAGGGCAGATGCAACAGTCTTCACAGTGTAAAAGCCTTTTATGAAGACAGCACTTCTCAGCTGCAGGGGAAAGGAAAATAGGACTTATATAGTGTATTTTCATAATAGCAATGAAGTACTTGGATTTGTTACATAAGGAGAGTCTCCCTCATTGCAGCTTTTAAAAAACAAGTTAGATAATTTTTTTTTATTATTATTTTATTTAGTATCCTGGTATTTCTGCCTCAGGGCACCAGGGTTGCATTGGATCCCTAGAGATCCTTCTAATCCCTTGTATTTGCATGCTTTGAGGATTTAACTTGACAAAATAGAACAGCTTAAGCTATGGAGGGATTGAAAGACCTCCACCTGTAAATGTCCCAGAGCCCAGTGGATATAAGCCAAAGGAGATGGTGATTCAGACTCTTTCATGTCTAGCTGCTCAACCACTAACTAAAAAGGCATTATTTCATTTGGTTGTGTTCTGCAGGGACAAACTGTGCTTACATCATTAGAGTGAGAGATAGGGGAAACCTGTTTTCTTTCAATTTTGTAAGGGTACAGCCATTTCTTTGGCACTGTCTGTGCTGATGTGTATGTGACCAGTGCCAAAGCTGTAAGCGTACATGAGATTTAATCAGGCTGAAGAGTTCAGAAGAGATTTTGAATGGTGGTTGTACCAAAACACTAGATAGATGCTTAGTAAGGAATCCCGTATCCTACACTGTCTGAATGGGCTTTGGTCTACCCGATTAAACAATAAAAAATCTTTTTTGGAAGATTTAGCTTTTTCATTGTATTATTCTTGTGCTCAGACAAGCTTAGTCCTTAGTGAATAAAAGCAGATATGACAGCAAAAGAGACAGACATAATTTCTTATCTGCACAGGCACAGCATGAAATACAGTGGCAATGCAGATGCTAAAAGGCTTTCTCAGTTTACGGAAGGACAGTTTAGTCTTCAGGCTGATGCAGAAACAATTACTTATCAAGACTGACAATTCTGGTATGGGTGCCTGTCCACTAGGAAATGAGATTGAGAGAGAACTGTAGGCTAGTGAACAGCTGTCACTAATGCCTTGGACTTTAAACCCGTAATTAAGAACAGATATGTAACACCCACTGCATGTCACTGATTTGTTTAGCAATCCATTTCCACTACTAAACCACTTTTTATAGGCAGCATTGTTTTATAAGCACAGTTTTATTTCAGCTGAATGTAAGACTCCCCAATTTTAACTGAAAAAAATGCAGCTACTTCCAAAATTTTACAATATCTAGCAGGAAGAATCATATTCAATAGTGCGTCAAGCATGACACATTCTTTCCCCATAATTTTTGCTATGTGTTTCTGTTGGCTCACATCTCTTTTCCATCTATCATCCTCAATGAAAACACTTGACAAGTCCTATTTTGTGGGCTAGACAGATGAATGAATATTCATCAGATATTAGGCACCTGACACCAAAGCTCCAGTCCTCCAAACTCATGCTTATCAGCTGCTTAAAGCAGTCTGAAGTCCATAGACACTTATAATTTTGGCCACTGGATTCTCTTGACTGTATGTTCTTCCTGTGGTATAACCATAGTTCCCACATCATGAGTATCTCACACCTCATATCTAAGTCCCATTAGGGTCTGCTAACAAGACATTCCATTGCTTATTTTGGTTGACACCTCAACCCAGTAAACCAGTTTCAAACTTGTTTAATAAATCAGTCTTTTAAAAAGAATAACTGAATGAGGTTAGTCTCCCTAAGCATCAGGCACTGTTAATTTTGGGGAAGAGGGAATAGAAATGGAGGCTGTTCTATTACTATGTTCCTAACAGGCAAATAACACTGTGAAATCACATGGAATCTCTCTGGCTTTCTGGTTTACCAAAAACTGATGAGAAGCACTATTGAATAGCTTAGTACTCATCCTAAGGTCACAGATAATCATATGTGGGCTTTGCAGCTCCAAAAGCAGGCTCTTATTGGAAGAAAAGGGGGGTTTTGGGGGGGAGAGGATGTCACACCAGTAAAACAGCAGGGCAAGTACCATATGACTACCCTTGCTGAGTCTCAGTTGAAGTACAACGAACCCAGTGTTGTAAACTTCCATTACACATCCAGCTGGCTTTGTTGATTGGCCTACATTGGCCTTTCAGCTTGAGGGACTGTGGTTTGAAGTTGATGAAAATTCAGGCAAACACCCTAAAAGAAAATAGTTTTTTCAGTAACTACAATGTTACTCCAGTAACGCTGTGAAGTTTACAAAGATATGATCAACTATTTCATAGTATCAAATCAGTAATATATGCAATATATTGCCTGCATTGCTACATAATGCATGCAATAATTGTCTGCATTAGTACATACTTTGAAAAATCTAGACTCAGTGTCTTCCTGTGTTTAACTGTCAGAGTTCATCCTACCGTACTAATTTTGTCAGCTGAGAGACTTGTTGTCATTGGGTTTCGTGTCCTATTTCAGGTATAAACCAAGAAATATACCCTAGAAAGCCCATCATTTTTAGCCACTGAGTTTATCACTTTCATTGCCAAGGAAAATATTTTCAAAATTGAAAAACACGCAAGCTTTATTTTCACACTTGAAAAAAGTTTCCACTGCTACACAAACAAAAACACACCCGTGAGCACAAATCCTCAGTGAGGTAATGGCAAAGCTCAGCAGCAAGTCTGGAAGAACTGAGTCTTGCTTATGTGAACAAAAAAATATTAAATTTACAGGCTGAGTATCTGATTGATCTCTTCCACAGGTGTAGACATAATTTAGCAATAGAATTTTTAAAATTATTTCATTCAAGTTTTATTTCTGTTTGCTGTTATTTGGAGAATATGCCTGTCAAAAGCCTTTGATCCTAATTACTATCTTCTAATTACTCTTACTGAGCTCCTTTAATTTTAATGATATTTGTATTTGTGCCTGAGACTAGCGGATCAAAAAGACAACACTGAGTCTATGGTTTGCAACCATCATGTTTGTCTGTATGTGGCAAAGGAGAGAATATGGTCCTGGTTCTGTTATTAGGAATAGCCAGTCTATTACTATAAGCAGTATGTTTGATCTGAAATAATTTGTAAATATGTTTTTTTTTAATGAAAAATTACACTCATCTTGGTGAAAAAGCTAAGCGTATAAATATTGAGAAAATAAAGTATTTACTATATTTTTTTTTATTTTAGAAATGTGCAGATTATTTTGGCCTTTCTATAGAAATGGACTTAGGACAGAGGAGCAAAGATTGATAAATTCCTTTCTTCTCCCTTCTATTTTCACTGAAAGTTTACTCTTTCTTATTAAGTTGTAACCTGAAAATCCAACTCTCAAGCAAAATGGCTATTACCATGTAAATAAAAGGAGATAGCTTCAAGAATATTTTGTCTGTGGGTTTCATAAAAAAAAAAAAAAAGATTTCTGAGGACAATTTGATCTCTCTGCAATGGAAGATTTCTGTGGACTTATGAGCCCTTTTGAGTTACAAAATTATACCAGTACTGATTGTATGTGCCCATGGAAAATCTTGACCTACATCATGAGGCCTAAAGAAAGCAAAGCAAAACCTATTTTCTGTAGGAGAGAACTATGAAGCTGGTTGTGAGAACACCAGCTTATGTAAATTAGTTTCTAACCTCTCACATAAAAAGCTTCTGGGATCTCTACCAGTACTACCCAGTCTGTAACAGAGCAGACACCACACAGAACAGAAATCCTTGAGGTCTGCAAAGAGAACCAAAGAGCTATGAAAAGAAATTACTTGACACAGATGTCTATGTACTCCCTGATACGTCCACAAAATTATCTCTGTAGAATGAAGACCATAACCCCATTCCCTAAATAGTTATAGTCTAATAGCAAGGGTGACATGACTGCTAAGAACTAGAAATGACAGCTAATGATAGGTGTGGGACACTGAAAAAGTCACACCATACTGAAGCTTCTAAGAACATCACAGAGCCACCAGTGAAAGCAGAACAAGGAACACCACACTAAAAAATCCCCTAAAACAAAACTACAAACCTCAAAAACTCTCAAATGACCATCATAAGTACCACCAAAGCATGGACTGGAGAAAGCATTATTTTACAGAAGTTTATGTCTACAGAAATTCAGAGCTTCATTCTTTCCTTTCATTGAACAGTCTGGGCATCTTTGACATAAATTATGCATAAGGCAGCTTTTCCATGAGCTCTTTGAGAAGGCAGACACAGTCTCCTTCCCTGAGACCTTACACAATGATGTGCTAAAAATGCTCATTGTGAACAAAGCCATTATCTCCTATGGTTCCTTGGGAAATTAAATGTCTTACGGTGTAAGAGTCTGGGAAACAACAGGATGTATTGCCATGTATACATATTGGATTCCTTTTCTATTTGCAAGAAAACAAGATACATATTGACTTAGTTATGTGTTGAATAAAAGGTAACATGCTCCCGAGCCTTTATGCTGCTTTATAAATCTCTGAGAAAAAAAAGACTTTTTTTAATAAAGTTTAGGATAGTGTAAATTATTTTTTTTAAGGTAATCACTGCCTCCCTATGAAATCTATAATGATAGCACTGGAGTAAGGGATAATGAGCCTAATATTGAAAAACAGGGAGCATACTGAAAAGCAGCTGCTTGAGCTTATTTAAAACTATGTATACAATCAAAAAATGGTAACAATTTATCTGTCTATAGCATGTCAGATAATTTCTAGGTCAAAACCAAAATGAAAGACCAGAATTCCTACTACAGCAAAATTCTGCTTTATGCTCCACTGTAACATGGTAATTTTGGAATTATTATTGCATACAATAAATATTCTCCTATCTATCGGGGTTTCAAACTCATCAGTGAAGAGGTCTGATCCAATGCCAAATGGAAGCAATGGAAAAACTAGAACAGTCTTGAGTGAGAGTTGAAACAGTCCTTGAAGGAGGAAGCCTGTTGTGAATAAAATTAGTTCCTTATGGTATGTCTTTCCTTGAATGGATGCATTTCCACAATTAAAAGTGTTTTCATAAATGGTGTGGGCCTTAATGAAGCAGACAAACTGAAGGTCCTACATTACATTTTGCTCAGGAAATCTACTCTCAGGAAATCTACTCTCAACTACTTACTGAAATCTACTCAGGAAATCTACTCTCAACTACTTACTGAAGGGGTTTTAGTAACATTCTTGAGAGAAACACTGAGAAGAAAGACAACAACTATTTAGAATTAAAATGCATCATTTGAATATCAAAACTAGGATATTGAGGAGAACATTGTCAAAAATAATGCAACTCTTCCTAGTGTTTTCTACGGCAAAAGAATCATCACAGTTCAAGGTCCTTCATTTCATACACATACACTGAAATAATTTTAGGTTCTTTTCTTTCTGAGATTATACTTTCTTCAGTCCCACAATCCAATTGGGATCATCAGTTTGGTACTGATGCAGTGGAATGGAATTGATGACACAGGAGGATCCTTGCCCAACCCAAATAAGCCTATGTAATCAATTTTTTAGCTAACACAGATTTTCCTGCCTCTCTGGTAATCCTTGCTATGCAGGATATGTTCCTTTCTTAAGGGAAGAGATATTCCTTACATTCAAAAAACATACAACCCTTTGAATGCAAATAAAATGACTAATGCTTCTTTTAGCTCATAGTGGTTCCATGCAGTAACTTAAATGAGAGGCTATTAATTCATCTGTGACTGAAAACCAAAACCATATGGATTAGCTTGTTAGAGTTCTCACAAAATATAACTATGAGTTATGGTCATGGTGGGGAATAGATTTTTTCAGTTGCCTTCTTTTAAGCTTCCCTTTCAGCTGTTTCATTACACTAGGCTATTAAAAAATTGTTGCATCTAATCTCTTCTAAAAAGTCTTACTAAGAGGGAAGGAGCAGAGGTTATTTTCAAATATAAAAATGTAGCTAAAAGATGAAAGACAAGTTTACTAGGGACAATTCATAACCCTACATGTTCTACTACTCTCTTCTATCAGAGAAGCCAAATTTGAAATACAGTTACAACAACAGGAAAAAGTGATATTGATCTCCTTTTAAAGCACAAATTTATATCTGTAAGGAAGTTTTAACAGGAAAATGACATATATTGCATTTCAACTCATAAATGCACTTTTTTGGTTGTAAAGAGCTTCTGCTCTGAGAGTTCTGGCAGCAGTAGTGTTTTTGAGTCCCACTCCTGTTCACACTGTAGTCAGTGGGAAGACCTCCACTGCTGTCAGTGAGAAAGTGAATTCGTTGGGTCATTCATCATGTTGTAAGAATGCTCTAGCCCCTCTCAATTTCAATAAGCAGTGAATCCGATGAGCAGTGTGGATTCTTGAAAAGGTTCATCAGGACTCTTCATACCAATACCTTTCCACTATAAAATATGCCTCAACTGTAACTGTTTGGGTAACTGTGATGCCTCAGCCCTCAGCAGTTAGGGTAATCCCCATGCTTGCTTGGCCTCCGCTTGGTCTACTGGGACTACCAAGTAGTGTCCCAGTACAGAACTTTGGAGCTAGCAGGTTAAATAAAACTTAATTTATTGTATTGTAAAATGTGTCTTGGGTGCATATGTAGTATCAAGTTCATTGATTTTATTGGGGATGTAGATATGTATCTACAGGACTGAGATACCAAACAGCCATTAGCCACTCTTATTTGAAAAGAAATAACACAGTCCAGACAGTGTCAGTTTGGAGGGCTATTCAGTCTCCCAAGGTGTTACCTTTATTACACGGAGCTGAGCTGATTCCTGTCAAAACCCACAAAAAGACTGTCGGTGTCTTCTGTGAAAGATGAACTAAATCCCTTTCAAGCTTTCAAATGAAACAAGACATGATGCATGTGATTCCTCTCACCTAAACTTAAGGACAGGATTCTACTGTCTAATTATCAGTGCAGACTGTGATTTTTAACACCTCACTGTATTCAAGACATCTGCAAAGGGCTGCCAGGAAAAACAGGGCATTATGAGAGAGCTATGCCCTTCTGGAGTGCCAGCGCCCTTTTGCAGACAAGATGCATTATCCAGGAGCAGCTCAAATGGCAGTAGATCCCTATGTGTGCAACTGAATTGAGTACTTACAGTGTATATGTCTATATGTAACTCAAGTGTCCAACCTAATCTTAACATCAAAAGAGTTAATACAGCTCTGGAGCCCCCACCACAAAAAGGGTGTGAATCTGTTGGAGTGAATCCAGAGGAGGGCTACAAAGATGATCAGAGGGCTGGAGCACCTCTCCTACAAGGACAGGCTGAGAGAGTTGGGGTTGTTGAGCCTGGAGAAGAGAAGGCTCTGGGGAGACCTTATTGCAGCCTACCGATATCTGAAGGGGACCTACAAGAAAGCTGGAGAGGGACTTTCTACAAAGGCCTGTAGTGATAGGGTAATGGCTTGAAAGCGGAGGAGGGTAGATTTAGATTGGAAATAAGAAGGAAATTCTTCACTCTGGGTGGTGAGACACTAGAACAGGTTGCCCAGGGAAGTTGTGGATGTTCCATCAGTGGATGTGTTCAAATCAAGGTTGGATGGGACCTTGAACAACCTGCTTTAGCGGGGGGTGTCTGTGCCATGGCAGGGAGGGCTGGAGCTAGATGATCATTAAGGTTCTTTTCAACCCAAACCATTCTGTGATTCTGATAGCAGTAAAACACAGAGAATTACTTGTCTGTTCTGAAAGTAGACACCCACATTTGGATTGAATGAATTGAACCTTAAATACTATTGACAATATTCTTAAAATTAACTAAACATTCTTCTCTTAACAGTAAAAATAGCTAAAAAGCTGACACTGCAGTGTTCATTTCTCTGTTAGTGCCACCAGATTGATACACAAAGATTTTCTCTCCTCAGAGAACTGTTACAGCTCTCCAGCTCATAGAATTTTCTGTATCTCCCCCAAACTGAGAAAAGCTGTTTCAGTTTAACTATAGACTTACGTAACTAAGAGGGAGCTGTCAAACTGAAGAGCCAGACTTCTTAATAAGACATCTACAATCCCTATACATTTTGCTTTTTCATTAGCTAACTCAGTTTGATCTTTCTAGTTGTGTCTTGAAAGCTGGACTTTCATTGTGGAACTTGTACTCTGGAAATTTTAGCCTTCCTTTGTAATAAAGAACCTAGTTATCAGCTGTTGATTTACAGGTTTCTTAAGTTGTAGGTTGCTTTCTTTAAGTCAGCCACTATACAAACTTAGGTTTCCATCTCTCCAGATCTTGTAAAGCAATGCAGGCTCAGAGTTGCTAAAATCTGAATGGAAGCTGTGATCCTGAAGAACTACCAGGTGCTGCAGTGAAATGGTGTTAGTGGTTCAGAAGACAGCAGTCTTTCCCCTCCAGTCAGCACCCGAAGTGATTCAAAGAGGCACTGTACCGCCGAGAAAGATAAACCTGAATCCTGGTGACCTGTGGTCAATTAAAGATCTCATGGAACATTCCACAAGGGGAAAGACATTAACCTCAGTGTCCTGGCCAGATTGTACAATATTAGTAAAAACAAGTCTAGAGCATTTTGGGACTAGTTTTGCATTCCTTGCTCTGAGGGTGCCAGGATCTCTCCTGGTGCCCTCTGAATTCAAACGAGTTCTACCAACGAAAAGCTGCATCTGACATGACCCTTGAGTCAGTGCCCTTCTGGATCTGCTCTCAGCTGTGCATTGGGAAATTCACCAGAAGCAGATGGGCTTTTGTTCCAGTTTGGTTTTGATGCTGTCAGGTGAGTGGGAGTTATTTGAACTCCAAAGACAGAAGTAAAAATCAAAAAGCAACCTAAATACCAAGCAATTCTGTCTACAAGCAGATGTTGTTAACCACTATGATTAAAAAACCTGTATAAGAAAGCATCAGTTACAATAGGAAAACAGATTCTTGGCACTTAGTGCATTTTAAGACAAGAATATTACAGAAATGAAAAAAAAAAAAAGTTAAATTATATTTACTAATATTTACTAACTATTGATACCAGATGAGTTGCCAGTTTTTGATAAAAACATTTCAACCTAATAAATGGATTAATCTAAAAGATTTTGTGAAACGTATTGTAAGACGTAGAATACCTAAGAGGAGAGAAAAAAAAGAGAGGACAGGTTGGTTTTTATATGGACAAGAAAAACTTTTGAAAAAGTCTTGAGTATGATATGTAGGGACAAACATTGTCACAGTTCAATGGGTTGGTTATACCCTGAGGACTGGAAACAACAGACAGAGTTCTCAAAGACAATTCACAGAAAGGTTTGGGTTAGAAGGGACCTTTAAAGGTCATTCAGTCAAACTGCCCTGCCATGAACAGGGACAGCTTCCACTAGATCAGGTTGCTCAGAGCCCCCCATCCAGTCTGATCTTGAATGTTTCCAGGGATGGAGCTCCTACCACCTCTCTGGGAAGACTGTTCCTGTGTTTCACCACCCTCACTGTAAAAAAATTCTTCCTTATACCTAGTTTAAATCTACCCTCTTTTAATTTAAAACCATCATCCCTTGTCCTATTGCAACATGCTCTTCTAAAAAGTCTGTCCCTGTCTTTCTTATAGGTCCCCTTTAGGTACTGAAAGGCTGGAACGAAGTCTCTTCTTGTGCTGATGGCTCCAGAGCTGGACACAGTACTCCAGGTGAGGTTTCATCAGAACAGAGCAGAGGGGCAGAATCACCTCACTTGACCTGCTGTCCACGCTTCTTTCGATGCAGCCCAGGATACGGCTGGACTTCTGGGCTGTGAGTTCACATTGCCAGCTCATGTCCAGCTTTTCATCCACCATTACCCCAAGTCCTTCTCCACGGGGGCTGCTCTCAATCCCACCATCCCTCAGCCTGTGCTGATATCAAGGATATGCCCTGGCCCCAGTGTGGGACCTTGCATTTGGCCTTGTTGAACCTCATGAGGTTCACACAGGCCTACTTCTCAAGCTTGTCCATGTGCCTCTGGCTGGCATCTGGTCCCTCTAGCATGTCAACTGCACTACTCAGATTGGTATCATCTGTTGCTGATGACAATGTCATTGGTCCCACTATGTCATTGCTGAAGGTATTAAACAGCACTAGTTCCAGTACCGATTCATGAGATATATCACTTGTTACCTATCTCCATCTGGACATTGAGCTGTTGACCACTACCCTCTGGATGCAACCATCCAACCAATTCCTTATCCACCAAGCAGTCCAACCATCAAATCCATATATTCTCCAATTTAGAGAAGGATGTTGGGGGAAACTGAGTCAAAGACTTTAAAGAAGTCCAAATAGATGACATCCATATCTTTTCCCATGTCCACTGGTGTATTCACTTCATCCCCGAAGGCCGCTAGGTTGGTCAGGTGGGGCTTGCCATTAGTTTGTTTAAAAAAAACAAGGAAGAGAGATGCAGGTTAAAATTTCCTCTGTGTTAGAAATGTAAAGAATTCTCTTCCTTGCTTCCAGGATCAGTTCTCCAATCAGTATATTGCTATATGAAACAAGACCAAATCTCCTTATCCTCCAGCAGATCTTCTGAAGAGAAGAATTAGGCAAATATGCAAAGATGACACCAAGATTCTTATGTGCAGAAGCAATTTCAGTCCTGAATTTTTTTCACTGCAGTGACTGCCAGACAGCAATGTCACACTTGGCCTGTTTCTAAAATTTTCAGCTACCTGGTTGTCAAGAATTCCATCTCCTCTCAGTTGCCCATGTCTTTGTGGCTCTGCGTAATGCCAAGCAGCTCCTCCAACACCTTTGAAAACTGAAACTCATCCCAATTCTACTAACAGAGGATTTATGGGTTAGTACAGTTCCTTCTTTCTAAAAGAAAAGTAGGGAAGGCTGGGGAGAAAAGGACTCGAACATAAAGCTTTGAGCATACTGAATGGCAGCTCAATGGAGGGAAGCGCATGCCATTTGGGACCTGACTGGTTCACTTGCTGCTGCTCCTGAATACCAGGAAACTGGCAGATCCATAAAAGAACCTGTCCTTCCAACTGATCCTGCCAAAAATGTCCAAAATTAAAATGTCTGTCTATGGACAAGTTTCAAGACATGCACTGCTACAGATGCGACCCTTGAATCCTTGTTTTGTCTTGCAACAATGTACATTGTGTCATTTAACTTTCTTTTCATATTTGATCACAATGGCACATGCTGGTAGATTCGTCTTGCTCTCTTCCATATGTAGTCATTGCTCTTTCCTAACAATGCTGAAATGCAGCTGCTCCATGACAAGTAAAGGATGAGAAAACAGGCACGCATGACTACTTGACTAGTAAAATTTTCCAAAGATGGGGCCAAGAGCACGCAGAAGTCCTGGGGATAGCAGTAAATATACGTTCCCTTGGGTTCTTTGGAGTTGAGAGAAGGCAAGCATCTCCTCTCTTTCCTCCTGTACTCACATAAAAATTACTCTTAAGGTTTGCATGTTTCCAAATACATCTTATGTTCTGATTTCACTGTAGTAATATGATTCATCAATTTCATTATGCAAATTCCTCTAACTTAGAGCACCTATTATTTGCTCTTCTTTTATCCAGTCATCACAAAAAAAAGCCCATGACCATTTTAACCTAATTGGTTAAAATACATTGATAAAAAGAGCTGTGGATACTGATTAAAAGAATTTTTTCCATCATGTAAAACAGTGGGAGATTTCATATACAAGGCAGCCTCTGTCTGGAAGAGGAGGAAGAGAAGTGTGAAGCAGACGTGAAAGAGGTACAACACCCATCTGTCTTCCAGTGTGGATTCAGTAATGATACACAGAATTTCAACAGGCGTTTCTGTAGAGGGGGTGGCAAGCTGAAAGCCTTGTCATGACTGCTAGTGAGTTTTCACAGATAGTCATGCGTGGAGACAAACCAGAGAAATGTGATTAACGAGCTGGAATAGCACCATCTTGATGAGTACTATAGTTTGTGCTACAGTGTTTCTTCACACTGCACACATCTGTCACAAACAGCCTCGTGAAATCATTTGCCATTTGCTTTATCTGCAGAAACATTTTTTGTGTGTTGACATCATACAAAATGTGCCAGGGTAAGCAAATAAAACCCTATGGCAAACAGCTCAGTGTATCAGTAACACCTGTCTTCTTAACTTGCTTTGACCAATTATTTCACAGCTGATAAAAACGTGCACAGCTTGGGTGAGAAGGTTTAATGCCCATCTTTCCAGTCTAGCCCCTTTGCCTGAAGTTAGTCTGAGTCATAGAGTTAGGTGGAGAATCCCAGTTTAAAAGGTGGCAGTGGTGGCAGGATGTGAGAAAACTGCTGCTTCCAAATGAGTGGCACCATCCAGCATGAGAATTGTCAGTTCAGACTTGCTCTGTCCTTTTCCAAGGGTCTGTTCTCGTCACCACAAATGAGAGGACACTGGCCCTTTGGACTGACCTGGAAAGACCGCACATATGTGCTTATCTCCTCCACAGGTGATCCATTATCCTCCACTTTATGGTTCCACTCATCCTATGAACCTCCCTACCCTGGCTTTTGAGTTCTCTTATCTCCTTTCTTCTGCCATCATTCAGCCTTCACAGGGAAATTTCAGGCAGTGTTGTGATATTCCTCATTGTGCTTATGTTGTCTTTCTCTGTAATTCCTCAGTAGTGCTACTTGCCTTCAAGTTCTAGGGCTCTAAATTAAACCGAAGTTTCAAACTCTTAGAGTTTTATGGCAAATCTTGAAAATGTGGTGGTTTTCAACCGTTAACTACTGCAGTAATTTGAGAGTCTCCATTCCGTAATAAAACTATTTTCTAGCTATCATTTCATAAGGGGAAGCTCAAAAACACAACTTCCAGGCTTGTAAAAAAGAAGACAATAAAAATAAACAAAATCAGAATAAGGCTCAGAAGTTTGAAAACTTGAGGTTGGCAAGACTTCCTAAACCCCCCTTTCTTCAGCAGTCTTCCTTTAGACTGATTGCTTAATTACATAAATTTGATGAGAAAAGCATTGTGTACCCTATGCAGGCACCATTTTTATAGTGAAGCTTCTAACCTTTTCCACGTGAAACTGAACAATTTGTCCCTTCATGCGTTACATAGAATAAAGCTTTCTTCATGAGTTTAAACTTTTTACATTGTTTTCTATAATTATTTCTATATTTGTTTCTGCATTTAATTCTACAACTCTGCTTCAGCCTTACAATCTTCATCACTCTTGGCACACCCTGTGCAGGCCTTCTCACAGAAAGATTGGCTGATATCCAGTGACATCCACAACACCCTTCCACAACACCAAGACATCATAGAAAGGTTCATAAAATCTTTAGGCCCCCTAACTTTGTTACTCTGACAGCAAGGAAAAAAACACTCACAGAAAATGGGATGGCATCAGCAATAAAAGTTAAGGAAGAGATGGAAGATAGAAGGACATTGTGATGTTTAGAGAATATCTATAGTTATATACTAAATACAAAGTGATACCAGTAATGATAGTACAAAGGGAGCAAGTTGGATTAATATATGCAATTTGCACATTTAAAAGTGACTCATGTACACAAAGTCTTTTCTTACTTGCTGAATAGAATTTAATATAATACACTTGGTATACCTCTATGATAGTTCATACTTCTCTTGGCACAATTCTTTAATCTTGCCAGTCTTTCAAGGAGATAATATGTGCCATCTGGAGGAAATGTTTCTCTTTTTCCCCACACTCCCATCTGTTATATATTTCTCTTTGATCTCCCTACCCTCAGCACTTTATCCTCTGATCATCTCTAGACCTCAAACTCTATCTGTACAATTATTTTCACTTTCAATCTCACTGTATTTCCATTCACGTTTTGTCTTGTTTTATCACACTGCTGAAACTACTAGTCTGCAATAGCCTTAACTGAATCCTTCTTCATCTCTAATTCAAATTAATCTCTTTCTTTCTTTTATCTTGACATTCACTGAGCTTCCTAAATTAATTTTAGGACTTTTGCTCTGATTATATACTCTTTAAGTAGGCAGACTGTCTGCATTATGGTCACAATATCAGGAAAAAGGTAGGAAGGGTGTTTAAGATCCTACCTACCCAAGGCAGGATCAGTTCTTTCTAATTTCTGAACAGTAACTATGTAAGCTTTCTTATAAATAAGGCCTTAAAAACAAAAGAGATTTCACATCCTCTCCACAAAATTGTTTCAGTGCT
This sequence comes from Todiramphus chloris collaris, assembly GCA_025345505.1. Taxonomy (NCBI): domain Eukaryota; kingdom Metazoa; phylum Chordata; class Aves; order Coraciiformes; family Alcedinidae; genus Todiramphus; species Todiramphus chloris. The sequence continues at coordinate 32,265,485 of JANVCC010000035.1, forward strand.
TTGCTATCTTTATATTTAAAAATAACAGTCCCTTTATATTTGAAAAGGTCTTTGCAGCATCTGTCCTAAAGTTCCCTAGTAGCATTTTAAGTCTTTTTCTTCTTGAGCTACCCCAGTGAACATGAACAGCTTCTTACCCTCTTCTTTTGGGAACCTTTAACATATTTGAATACTCTTATCATGTCCTTTTTCTGTCTTCTTTTGGTTTAGACTAAACAATTTTAGATCTTTCAAGCTTAGCTTTAAGGCATATTTCTAAACCTCTAATGATTTTACATCTTGTGGATTCTCTCCAATTTCTTTCATGTCTTCTTTGAAGTGGCAAATGCAAACCTAGGCACAATATTCTAACTAAGATGTTACCAGCAGTGAGGAAAGAGGAAATATGAGGGGTGGTGAGGTTGAGTTTTTTTTGGTAAAATATACAAAGATTCCATGTATTTCAACAAAGGGGAGCGGCTTGTGTGGTTTTGGTATGTTTTTCCCCCTTGGTGTGTAGGCTGATGTTCTCTCATGAGCTTGAAAACTTGTATGTGGAACTGTATTGAACCAGTCAGTCCCTGTTTCATTACTGATTGCTCATTACTTGTGCCAAAGTGTAGTGCTTTCATTGTGTCCTTATTGAATTGACTCTTATTTAATGGAAACATTTCTCCTCTAAAAAAAAAAGAATTTAAATTTTTCTATTCTTTTGTCTTGCCATCAGCTTCAGTTATAATAAGAACAGTGCTGGACTCAAAGATATATTCCTATGGAAAAACCTGACATAATTTCAGATAACTATGAAGAATTGCTGGCTTTTTGGACAGCAGAACTCCAAGCAGTTATTCATCACAAAGTTTCACCCGGACTTTCACGTTTTGGTTACAAAAATATTATCAAAGACAGTATGAAAAGTATTAGTGATGTCAGTATGTACTTATAAGACAGCTACTGCTTTTACTCAGTGTACATTCCCTATTATTATACCACAGATGAAATCAGGTTTGTGAGGCACAGTACATTCCTAATCAACATGTCTGTTAAGTGTTACTTTATAATCTTCTGGAGGATTATAAACTGACTTTATTTTTACTCTGCTGTGAACTGCACTTTCTAGGTTTGCTTCTGACTGTTCATTAAGACCATCCTAAGGTGAAACGCACTGGGCCCAGACAAGCACAGAACAGCTAAAAGTGCTTCTTTCCCTTTAGCTTGTTCCATTCAGTTCATTCCTCTTTAACAAACTGTATCCTTTTTTGCATGGGGTGGGATTTTGTAGGATCTGTATATTCAGAGGGACACATCAGCTGTGTTATTTGAGATTCTAGGCAGTTGTTCAATAGCAAAGCAGAGCATAGAGCAGAGAAGCAAAATCCCATTTACACTTTTATGTTTCCTTCAGTTTCACTACAGCCATCTATTAGGAGAATAAGGAGTTTCTATGACTCACAATCATTTCCAGGCGACTCTGTGTTCCACAAATTCAAATCACACACAAATCTATGAACTAGAGCAGATGCATTGTGGGTCTGGCAACACGTCTTGACTGAAGAACCCACAAAAGTGTGGTTTGAATTGAAGGAAATTTCTCTTTGTTTCTGATAACTCCATATGTACTGAACTGATAGCAGTTAGTGTCACTGTATCTTTCTTTGGAGAGCTAACAGGAGGTAAGGAACAGTACAGTGGTATTTTCTAGAGACCTACAAACTTAAGTATCCTGCTAAGCAGTGACTTGGCCTTACATCTGCCTTGTCCATCTAACCCCTCTCAGCAGCTAGCTGAGCTTGCACGTTGCAGCTTCAGACCTGGTATTCCTGCCAAATGGCCCTTCACACAATGTTTGCGTCCTATTAATGGAACAACCCAGAAGCCTCTATAGGAAGTTGGGCTGCAAAGCAGGAAACCTACACACAACAGTAGGTTTGATATTTCTTGTTGTCTTGTTTCTGGACAAAACTAAGGCTTCTAACACTATATAAGAAAACTGAATCTTCCAGAATTGATATTTTCCTTCAACACCAAAACAACAAAGCCAAGCCTTTACTCTCACCCACAAGGATCAGAGAATTGAACCCAAGTCCTCTACAGCTCAGAAAAAAATTACAAAAATTTTGGTTCCTGGATCTCATGGAGGGCAAAAAGAGTTCTTTTCTTTCACTCTTTCATTCTCCATGCTTCCCTCTTCAAACATGCATTTTGACTAGATCTACCTCTGTCTCCTTTTACACACCCTCATGCATGAAATAGCTCTTCCAAAGACAAGTTGTCACTCCCTGTTCCTCTGGATACCTTTAGTTTTTATGAATCAGTATTTCAGATTAAAACTTTTGTTTTGTTTCCAAACACCTGATCAAATATACACTTATCTTTTCATTGTATATCTTATATGTAATGATAAAGTTTGAGATACAATCTCCGCTTCTACAGCTAGAAAAATGCCTGTTAAGACTGTGCCTGAAGCATATGATTTCTAGGCCAATTCTGTTATTAACAGTCTGAATTTCCTCCCCTTAAACATACCAACACAAACTGTTCTTTTGGCTAGAAATGGGAGTGGAGAACAGAGCAGGCTGTGGCATTTCTTTCAAATCATCCTGTCTCTGTGTCAAATGCCTACCTTTTTTTCTCTTGCACCAAATGCAGAGTTCAGGGTAGCAGTATATCATGTTAGAAGAGAACAAGCTCTTGATTTTTTTACTTTGCTTTCACTATACTTCAAGAGTATTTCTTGAATACATTTTTGGACTAATTAACACTTCCAGAAATTATTTACTGGCATCAGTTTGAGCAGAACACAGAGAAGAAAAATGACCCCTGCTTTTCAAACACTGTTAGGGGATGGGGGAAATGAAAGAATTTGTCCTTAAAAGTGTATTTCTAAGCACAACTTGCCTGACTTATGAAGGCAGCTGAGAAAGTTCTCTCTCTGTTTAAACTGGTATGTTTGTGAAAGTCTTATTTCTCCTCCCACCTCTTCTTTTCTTCTGCAGTGTCCAGTCTTGAAAACAAACTGACAGATGTTCTCTTGGATCAGCTTGTGAGACTTGCAATGTCAGGAGTGCAAGCAGACTTTAGCTGTTTAGTTCAGGAAATGAGATGCAGACAATCTGATAAATAAAGAGTATTTATTACTCCAGTTTAAAGTGTGCTTTGGATTTCTTTTCAAAATACTCCTACAAGGAACTGAGGATGAATATTAAACATGTGCTCCTAATTTAGAGGCCTCGGTGGCGGGGTCAGAGTGGTCTTTAGTTTATACAATTTTTATAGTGAGGTTATAACAGAAGTGAATATTCCTGAATTTTAACTGTATTAAAGAAACAATAACAAGAAATTTGAATTACATAGAAATTCACTCCAAAGAAACTTAGAAGACTTATGAATACACAGAGATGAATTAGAATAATACAGTTTAGAACAGTATGTGAACTAGAATACTTTATGATTTAAATTGAGAGATAGACAGCTTTAAATCAGCTGACACAAAATTACCCTGTTTGGATTGGGAAAAGACAAAGTGGAAAATATTCTTATACTCAAGCAATTAAGTTTAATGGTTATGGGGACATAAATTTAGACTGAGGTATCATTTGAATGGCACTTCCTTTACCAGCAGCATATAGATACCCAGTGCAGCACTAAAGTATCATTTCACTATTAATTCTGTGTAGTGTCTCATGCCACCCTAGTTCTCTGTCACGGCTACATGGAGTACACAGCACTGAACAGACCAGCATCCATGGCTCCAATGACACATATGCAGGCAGGCAGAAATGTGAACAGATGTGGACCATAAACCTGCCCTGCATCTGCATCAGGAGATGCAAACAAGCAGACAGAACAGGACAATTAACTTCATAAAAAGCCAGCAAGGACTTTTTTTCCTACAGTGAGAAAGGGAAAAAGGGTTTAGAATGCAGTAGATGAGTTTTACAGTTGACTACTGACATTCTTTTAAGGGCATGGTGACTACATGCTTCACTGGCCTTTGGGTCTTGCACAAAATCATAATTTGTCCCTCAAGAGAGAAGACAGATACCCATTGAGTCACCAGTAACATTTCCTGCATTGCTTTGGGTTTGTCTTGAGGCACCTCCCTTCCAACTATGCAGTTAGCATCATTTCCACCAAACAGAGGTGATTCAGAACCCATAAAATGGTCATTTTTCCAAGTGATGGAGAACTATTCCTGAATGTGTTATCATTTAAATAGCTTTCAGTGCCACATTTGAATTTTGAATGAATTCAAATTCTAGGGAAAGTAGCACTGAGACATGAAACCTCTTACTCAGTATTCTGAAGAGATACACACAATACTTGGTGTGGCTTTCCTATTTTTCCTAGCCTTACTCCCTGCATCACTCTGTTTTTTTGGAATAATGAATTTTGAAGGAGAAAAAATGGTTGCAGACACTGAAGTATCCCATATAGATCTCGGTTTATCTCCTACAATAAACAGGAGCCTTATCAGTACCCCTCAGAATATAATTAATACCCAGTTCTAGCACTTGCAATACTATACGTAAGCATTATCTGAGAGAAATTTTCATCTGTTGTCTCACAGACAAAATAAAACAGACAGCAGAAAATACCTTTCAGATTTATTTTTTTTTACTACTGAATTAATGAGATGCAGATTGATGAGACAATTATGAAAGGTTCTGTGAAATTCCTTATACCCATCCTAGACTGCAAACTCCCCAGTCAAGGTTGCTGTATTTATCTGTCTGTATTCAGCCTGCTTTCCTATATCCTGTTTGAAGTCTCCAAGTGTGACTACAGGAAGCGAAAACTAAAAGGAATGACAATACAACCATGAAAGGTTCTGTGGTCTAACAGCAGTAACTGATACATTTGCACCACCCCCTTCCTTGTAACTGTTATCATAAATAATGAAAATATTCACATTACCTGCACACAGAGTTCTTGTTTCTTTCTGAACCGTGTTTCAGACCTAACATTTTCCATTTTTATTTTCTCCTGTGTCCTTAGAGGGTGAGTTCACATCAAAATATTGACATTTCTCATATTTTAGATATTACTCTTTAAATAAAGTTATTTAGTAAATCTTACCTTTTCAAATGTGGCAGGATGTATTCTAAAGCAAAATTTTGCAGTTTTCTCATCACAAGACATGTAAGATCTTTAGCCATCACATGTATCATTTTTTGCCATAAGTGAGCTGTTTGGAGACTCCAGCCTTGGACCATCTCTAAAAGAACAACAAAACACAAACTGTAGCAGGGGATTCTGGGCACTGCCTACTGCATTCAAGAGGTTCTGAATCAGAAGACAGCATCCTGATTTCTTCCTTCTTATAACCTTACCACCAGATGCAGCTGGTCAGTAAACTGTTCCTACCTAAACCTGGTTCATGGAATCCCACCAGGAGAAAGTCCAAGATAGTACTTTGCAGGATTGCACAAGTTTTAGCCTATGCGTGAAAAAGAGGGAAGGGGGAACTGCAGGCAGAAGTCAAGGTTGGAAGCGTCAAATGCAACAAGACTTGCCAAGTTTGGTAAAGTCTGTGGGTGAGCACAGGTCTTTTTCCTAAGGTCAGCTTAATTTTTCCTGGAAGCCAGCTAAACTCACACCTAGATTAATTAATTTGAAAGTTATAGTCACTACCTTTGAGCAAATGTGTTTTGTTGATACAGATGGCATGTGTGGGCAAAGTTTATTCTGCATGTTATGAAGACTGTAGGTGACTAGTTCAGAGTTTCACAGATACTCTGTTCCACTTGACAGTGTTACTGAATACTTTGTGATAATAGACTAAAAACACCCAAATCTCAGTAATTAAGGCTTTGCTAATGCTTTCAATTACTATTATATAGAAACTAACAAATCTTTTGTTGAAGCAAATGATAGAGGGGAGCCCTTTGGCTGTTGTAAAGTGTCTTGTACAAGTTTCCATGATGCCATGTATGAAAGAGTGCCTACAAGGGGTATGTTCAGTTCCAGATGTCTCTATTTTGTCACCTGCAAAAAGGGATTCCCGTCCAAGTGCCAGTGTGTTTAATATTACAACAGTGGCCCAAGCTCAATTATCCTTTGGTGGCAGTGGTGACAAATGTCCTTATTAACACTTACGACGTTAAAGACAAGCATGGTGGAACACAAAACGGGTGCTGGTTTTCTGCCCCCTGCCCCTCACTGAGGACACAACTGCTCTCTTCACATACATTCTCTTACATGTATATATTTGCGGTTTTTTAGCCCATGTGGTGCACCCACAGCTGGGGGCTTCGAGTGGCCCGCTGCAGCCGGACTCGCCCCGGGGTCTTTCTCCTCTCGGGGCGGCGATTTACCAGCAGACGGGCAGCATCCCACCGAGGGGACCCGGCCCCCTGCGCTCTGCCCGCCCGTAGGGAGCCTGCCCGGCCCACTCCGGCCCGCCCGGGGGCTGCCCTCCGCCAGCCCCGCCCGGCCCGCCGGCCCTCCCCGGCCGGGGTGGGGCCTGGCCGCCGTTGCCGTCGCGGACCTCCCGCGGCTGCTGCTGGAGGCGGCGGCGACCCAGGGCACATCCCACATATAACCCTGCCGCTCTGCCCTGCGCCGTCTTCACTGCTTCTCGCGGCCGCCTGCGGTCGGCGCTCACCTTGCGCGGCAGCTCGGCCATGGCTCGGAGCCGCAGCCCTGCGAGCTAGTCTGGGGGAGCAGCTGAGCTGCCGGCCTCGGGCGGACCGCGCTGGCCTTCACTCCGCGGCTTTGTACGGCAGCCTCCTTCCTTCCATCAGCTGCCCTTTCCTGCTCCGCCTGCAGGAGCTCTGCTCGGGGCAGAAGACACTTTCCCGCCCGTGTGTGCGTAAAGCCCGACTTTCCTATCCCTCGCTGCACCGCGATTGCACCTTCCCCGCCTCCTCCCCTCGGGTCGGGCGGGCTCGCACCCCTTCTCCGCCGCTCTCCGCGCCTGCAGCCTGCCGAGGATGCGGGTGTCGCTGCTGAGCCCGTTGCTCCTGCTCTCCCTCAGCTGCAGCCCGGGCGCCGCGGAGCTCTCGGCGGCCCGAGCCAAGTGCCCGACCCGCTGCGATGTCTCCAAGTGCCCCAGCCCCAGCTGCCCGAGCGGCTACGTCCCCGACCGCTGCAACTGCTGCCTCATCTGCGCCGCGGGCGAGGGGGAGTCCTGCGGTCGCAAGGAGGACCCGCCCTGCGGGGACAGCCTCGACTGCCGCTACCCCATGGGCAAGCGCTTCGCCAAGGGCGTCTGCCAGTGCAAGCTCAGCGCCCAGGTGTGCGGCAGCGACGGCCGCACCTACGACAACATCTGCCAGCTGAAGGCGGTGAGCCGCAAGGCGCTGCAGCACGGCCTGCCCGCCGTCGCCCAGGTCCAGAAGGGAGCCTGTGAATCGGGTAGGAGCATGGCGGGGTCTGCCCGAGGGGCAGGGGGTGGCGGGAGGCGGTGCCGGGGCCAGCTGGGTTCCAGGCTGAGAAGAATAGCTAGGGTTTGTCAGTGACCTGGGAAGACCGGGTGGCTCCAGGGCACTGTAAGAGGTTACAAGGGCTGACAGCAATCTCTGTAGCGTGGGGAAAGGGCGCTCACGTCTTTTCTGCACCTCCAGAATCCTCCTTCTTGAACCTCACTGTGGGGTAGAGGCCTTAGGCTGAGGTTTGGAAAGGTTTCCCATTGGTAGCATGTCCGTGGATGGCTCAGTGTTGTGCGTTTCGGTGCCACAAGCAGGAGGTGAAGGCGCTGGACAGCATGGACGAGAGCCTGGTGAGGGCACTGGGCTGGCAGGGCAGCAGTTGGGTCCTCGGGCATTGCCCCTTCTCCAGGCAGGGCAAGGCGTGCTGGCAGAACAGTGGTACAAGGTTGCTCTTGTCCTGCTGGCATTGTGGTCTTTCCGTAACATCGGCATTCGCTGCTGAGGGGTTTCGGTGGCGTTGCCCATGCAGGTTGCACCGCAGGTCCATTGCACCTTGGTCTGCACAAGCAGAGCCTGGACCCGGTAATGCTTCTGCTCTGGGGCCTTCCCTGGTGGTGTATGAGATGTTAATTGGATTCACCTGACTGCCTTTTCTAGACAGAAAATGCTTGGAAACCCACGTGGCTCAAACAGGGCAGGAAAAGCACCAACTAGTATATAAAATGCCTAAAACATAATCTTTTCCCTGTTCTGTTTTCACAAGAGTGCCTGTGAACCTCCTTTGCAGTTTAAAATGATTGACACTCAGGCTATCAAATGGTTTTCTTTTTGCAGTGATGTACTAAGGCTTTTGATCAGATAGTATGATATGCTGTGGTAACTTCAGGCCTGATGGGTTAACTTCAGAAAGTATAGCAGTCACTGAAGTTGGTAGGGTGGTTGGTCACTCTATGGAAGTGTTCATGTTATCAATATCTCTTCTTATTACTTCTGTTAACTTTCTAATAGTGCTTCTGAAAATGGAGTTTTAATGCATGCTCTTGAGAGAAGGTAAACTGTGGTGCAGACAGGGAGGATGTCAAGTGATATTCTTGGAGTTCCTTTAGGAGTATCTTGTCAGAGCAAGGAATTGCTCTAGATGCCAGCCTAGAGCTGCAGTGATCAGTCTCTCCAGTATTTTTTACTTACTGATTGCTGTTTGCATTTTCTTTTTTCACATCCATGAGCTTTAGTACTCCTAATACTTGGTTGAAACTGAAATAATCAGAATCTTAAGCAAAATGAGTGAACTAGCCTGCATCTAAGGACTTACTGAGTGCTTGGGCTTTGGTATACATGATGTTTTCTTTATAGAAATGAATCTACTGAATCTACTGTTAATAGCCTAAGGAATTTGGAGCCATGAGGTATAGAGATAACATTCCTTTTTCAAGCAACAGTTTTAGTGTTTGCTTTATTTTGGCATTATTTTTTGTCCCAGAAAACCTCAGCTTAGATGAAGCATCTGGTTCTCTGTTAAGTTTTAATTTTTTTTAACTCAATTCTACAGCTGCACAAACTGAAGCTCAAAGAAACCAAATGTCTTGCCCAAGGTCAGACTGAGTTGGTGGTTGGGCCAGGAATAGAACTCAATTGTGGTATTTTTTAAATTTTTTTTTTAAACAATAACATGCAATGACTGTAATGAGAGGTTGACAGTTTAAAATTACTGTCGAGTTTCTCTCTTTTCACTGTTCTTGAGAGAAATCTGGCCTCAGATGACTCAGTTTGAAGGCTAGTTATGAAGTAAGTCCAGTTTTACTTAACCATACATGTAAAAAAAAAAATCTCAGATAATGGTAGCCTTACACAGAGTGATTTAGGCTGTTTTCAAAACATGCATTGACCCTGAGGAGCAACTTTTGAAGTGTCTACTCCTGTCCATTTCTAGTTTCTTGTGTTGATGCTAAGTTAGATCTTGGCTGTGATAAACTGAAATAGCCTGAGATGACTTAGCTGTGGTTTCCTAGTGACAGACATCTGGTGAATGAGGATCCATGAAAAAAAGAGTAGTAAAGGATGCAGGAAGGAAGGTAGGGAGGAAAGAGAGGTCCAGAATGACTTGGTGATAATTCCAAAACTGTCGGAATTTAAAATATTTGATTGGTTATTGAAATCCTGGATTAGCTTGAAGAGCATCATGTCAAATTGCAAGTTCTAGGTACAGTGTACTCAAGGGGGTATGTACTGCATGGAGATACAGGAACTCTGTCTTTGATGTTCCTCAGTATGCCTATGCCCTGAAAAGTATTATTTATACTTTTACTAACTATTTATAGTTAGCCTTATGCATCTGAGTGAGCAGACCCATGGACTTCTCAGAGATACTAATAGGAACAGTCGGCAGAACACCTAGACAAATATAAAGTATATGCTATCAATAATATTACTTTTTCCCTCCAGCACTAGATAGACTAATATATGAGAATTTTCTGAAGCAGCTAGGTTTTTCCTGCTTCCTGTCACCTTCTGTGAGGAAGACAAGCTAGTACGTAAGTAATGGCATAAACATTTGTGGAGGGCAACCTCTGTAGTCACAGACCCATTCTAACAAAGCTCTGTTTCTCATTGCAGCAAATTTAAGTTTTAACAATGTCACTATTAAAGTGTTAGACTCCTCACTCAAAGGATTCATGCAGTCACCTGCAAGCTACAGCCAATTTGTGTCAGACTGTTTCTTGCACAAAGGGCTGTTTATGATCTCTCAGTACAACTTTCTTACTACAGTCAATAATTCCCTGCAATATTATTTTCCCGATGGCTTCTATGAAGACAGTTCAGATGTTGAAGGATTTGTATTTTTCTCACCTAGGATGCAGAAGCAAAACAATTTAAAAAAAAAAGTGCTATTTTGTCGGTGCAATGAGGAGAACTAAGATTGATTAGAAAACCCTTGAGGAAATAAGTTCCAGGAAATGAGTACTTTGGCTTTGATGCTGATCCTTTGCAGGGTTTTGCCTCAGAAGTTCTGTCCTCTGAGTTGTTTAACTGAAGTCACTCTCAGAAAGTGGTCATGATGTAAAGCCTCACTCATGTCAGTCAGATCTTTGCAAGATATGAGCCTAAAAGAAATGTTTAAAATACAGTTAATACCTGAGCAGAGTCATTGCCCACAGCTCTGCATGGAGTGTTTGGAGTGTGCCTGTACATAACCTTGAAGACAGAGGAGCAAGAGCATATCATTACTTGCATTTCTGAACTGGCCCAGTAAGAGATACTGAAGTCTCCTACTAGTATTATTGCCATCAAAGCCTTACAGCTGCCTCCAGCTGTATTTAGGGAAACACACTACAAGATATTGACTGGAAACACAAACTCTAGTCACATTCCTTTACTGCTTGTTTTCCATATGTCTGAGTTTGTTTTGAGTTCCTGCAGGTGAGGATAAATATTGTACAGTGTTTGGTATATAATTCAGAGTACAGCACCTTACTGCTTTGTATAGGATAGCTAACAGGGAAGAGGTATTCTCATTGCATCTCCTTATGAGATTCACTTGGGAAAGAAATAACCAGCATCTGAAGTCAGTGAGACAGTGAAGTGTCTGTGCTGGAAGGCTTGTGTCTGTCTGTTCTGACTGCTGCACTGCACAAGAAAGCCACTTTGGTGTTGCTTCACCAAATTGTTTTCATCTGTGCACGGTAGACATCCATTGTATAAACAAGTTGCCTGAACCATAATGTGGCATTAAACTCACCAAGGCTTTATGGTCAGTGCACAGCTATGCAACTTGATCTTAATGCTAAATTCATCAGAAAAGCTGCCCATGAACCTGTGTTTCCAGCAGATGTTTCTGTTTTTTAAGCAGAGACATTATAATCTTTTATTTGTCTTTCATTTCTTTCCATGAAAGCACAGTAGGGACAGTGTTTATCCCTGGTGATCAGATCTGCCAGGTTGCAGTCCTCCCTTAGACATAATAATTTTGCTGAACACACAGATCTTTTCTGAAGCTGGTTTTAAAAAGGGGATGGGGGAACAGCCTTAAAAGAATGAGTTTCCCAGGCTCAAAAATTATTAATTGAATATAGAATTGTGAATTTTAATACAATGTGTAGTCTTTAAGAAAGCATTGAAAATAATTTGATTTAAGTAAGTTGGCGGATATTCAGAAACTTTCAGTCTTTTGCAAATGTAAATTGGTTGAGCTTTTTTGTCTTCGGTGAGATTATGATGATTTTTTTTTTTTTCTGCAGAAACTTTTCTACGGCTCTCCTGGACCTTAATTCTACAAATTTATCAGGGTTATTCCTGATTTGTATCAGTGTTAATGAGAGTGGAGTGGGTTTGTTGTGTCTGCAAGAAAGTAAATAAAACACTATTAAATGAACTCATAGCCTATAGGTAACACTGCTATGCAGGAGGAGTCTTAAACTGGTAATAAGGATACTCCTATGTGACAGGCTCTCGGCTTTAGCCATATCAATCCAGAGTAGTTGGAGCCCATGGAACTGGAAATGTGAGATCACATTTTACAAAATAGGATGAACATCTTTAACTCCAATTTATGCTTTTATATCCAAATCTGGCTTTTAGAGTGTTCTGTCAGAGGAGCTGGAGAGCTTCTGAATTTCTAATTGCTTATTTGAAATGATAGGATGGGAGTTCAGATCTGTTGAAAGTCTGGTGGTTTTGTGGCTGTGGAGCAGATTGGGAAAATCTATTTCTTTTGAGATGTGTAAACAGATAAAGATTCATAGAGTATAAATTTGTTTTTGCTTCAAGCACAACCTGGTTGCGGCATCTTTGGTGTCTTGGTTATACAACAGGTAGTTAATAGGATTAAATTATGGATTTTTGCCAAGATAAATTAGCTTTAATTAGTGTAAGATGATTTTGAACATGCAGTAATGACATGGAAAATAATGAAAGTTATTGAGAGACCTTTGAAAAAAATGTGTGGCAAATCTCGGTAGGTCAATAGGTCAAAACACACAAAGCTGCTGTAAACTCTGAGTTTTGACATTCACACTCCAGTAGAGGTCAGAGAGCTGCATGGATCTGCAAGACAGGGAGTAGTATTGGGGGTTGTTGGGGAGGAAGAAGACGACACATATTTGCTTTTTTGTTTTCCTAAGAACAGTAGTAGCAGCTACTGTCTACCAAATACTGCAAATTAGAGGATAGATTGAAGGTCTGACATAAAGCCCTTACTCTACTGCTACAGTTGTAACACCTGTTTTCAGGGTAACCTTATGCAACTTACACAATGTTGGATGTCACTTCTTTCTTTGGTTTCTCAGGCTGCAATTCCTCCCTTTTAAACTATATTGAGAATTTATGGTGAAAACGATCAGTTTAATAATTATGCACTAAAATGTTATTAATATCAACCAACATTTCAGTTCCCTTAAACAGGGCTGTATGTTTGTGATTAAATGTTAGTTTGCAGTTACATCTTACAAGTCCACATCTTACAAGTCCACAGTTTGAGTTCCTGGCATTTCATATAATGGGTTTAAAGGTTTTCATCACTCCCAGCTTACAGAAGAAGATTCAAGAAAGTTCAGTTTCTATAAAGGCATCTCAACATTGTGAGTCAGCTTTCATCAGTATTCAGTCCTCACTAGTCAACACTAAGACCAGCTCATCTCTAACCAGGCCAGTAGATCTTCAGCTACACCTTTCTAACAAAGTTTGCATGTCTGTTATTCTTGATCCTCCTTTGTTTCAGACTTCCCTTTAATATATAATGCAGATAGGGATTCAGCTTCAGGTTTGAGTAATGTTGTCTTCTGACCCCAGAAGAGAAGTTCTGAGAAATGCTTTCAGTATGGTGCAGAAAGAAGACAAGCTTTGCTTCAGTTTTACAGTCTCCTCTCTGTATTGCTGCATTTTATTTTCTTCAGCTCTTCCCATGTTTACATTCATCTGCAGCCTCTTTCAGAGTTCTTCTCTGTGCCTACCTCAAGTCTTACCTGGAAAGCCACTGCCACCCATGATGTTTCCCTGGTGGCTAGTCAGGAGTGCTGCAAAACTGAGCTTTGGCAGGCATCCTCCTCTGCTTTTGGCTGTGTGCAATACTGGGTTTGTGTTGCCCTGGCTCACATGGAGCTATGCTGATTTACAGCAACTGAAAGCCTGCATTCAACATGCTTTCCTCCCCAGTTCTCTGTTAGTTCATCACCAGAGGGTCTAGTCAACTGTCTTTCATGGACGAGTAGTTATTTCTGTTGAGATAAATGTGATGATAATGGTATGTCCAGTCAGTGAACACTGCTGTGTATGCAAGCACTGCAAAGGCTATGCTGCATAATCAGGCAACTGCTTGTGAAATGAAGGTAAGATAAATCTAAAGTGGCCCAGTAAGAAAAATAAATAACAGTATATTGTGTTTACATTAGATTGTCTTCCATGATTCCTGTTTGCTGTGTTTCTTTTAAACTTAGTACTGAAACAAGCATATTCAATTGGTTAGAGGGATTTTTCAGAGTGCATGAGAATGTACATAAAAATAATAGACCAAATCTACTCCTGCCAAGTTCTTCCTTCTGTTTATACCATATCATATAAATTTAGCTTGCTAAATGTAAGCATGGTTTCATTCCACTCAGAAGAAAATCCCATGTCCAGTAACAGGAAAAAGAACTCAGACTTCTATGGAGAAATGCCTAATTGTCTTGACCTGGTTACTTCAACAGTTTCTTCCTTGGTACCATTGTTGTGTTCATTCTGGAAGTTGCTGGTGAAAGATTTCTTAGAGACTATAGGAACTATAATAACTAGTTCTGTCACCCACTCTGTTATGAATTCATTCAATGAATAGCACTGACCAGTGAGACATCTTTTTTTGTAAATAGGTTAGACTCTGAAGTGCTGTAATTTCTATATTGATCCCAAGTTATTTAGAAGTTACCAGGTTTAATGGTCAGTGAAACACATGTACATAAAGATTGGTGGAAATCGTCTTTGAATTAAGAACTACACAGAATACTAAAATGCATAAGAACACCCTTTTCTATGTATCTGTACTTTTTGTGTGATGCCTCCTACCTACTTTCTTCTTAAAGATTTCTGTAAAGGGCAGCTGATGAAAGAAAAATATATACTCTAAAAAGACAGAGTCTGTATCTGGATGCATTACGATGTTATGTGATCTAGAAGTAGGCAAATTTGGAACTCTTAAAATCACATGTGGACGTGGTATGCAAGAGCTTCTGTGGAATAAACTCATCCCTCAGCATGAGTTGAGCAAATCATGATGGCACAAAGCATCACTTCTGAAGAATTGAAATAGTTTAGAAATTAAAGCCTCTTCTTCCTGACTAAATGGCACAAAAAAAATTGTATCTCCTGGGATAGAGTGTGCTGTTGCACTAGATTTGAAAAAGGCCCAAAAACATTATTGCTGTATCTGATTCCAACTTGTTTACTGCCTTCCCTAGATCCCATAGTTAGTTTTAAGGCATGAGGATGGGAACCTGAAAGATTTCTATTTGAATGTTGTCGTATGTCCCCTAGCATATGTTTAACATGTGGTGATATGTCCCCCTGCATTAGGGATTGAAGATTAAGTAGCACAAGATTAGAAGTAGTATTACTACTTTGTGATGTTGTGATGTTATAATCCAGGATGTTATGACATTAGAAGCCAGGATGCTGTGGGTGTTTTTCCCTCTCTGAGATCTTCATTCCACAGAAGTACATTCAGCATTCACAAATGCTGTGTATAGTGCTGCTGTTTAATGTAGTACTGCATTGGCTTTTATCAGACCACTTAGTATTTAGTAATCTATTGCTATGCCCAGCTGCTTGTGACAGCTTAAATGTGAATTTGCAAAACTTTTTAGGTGCAAAGGTTATTATTACAGCAGTTTTCTAATGTGTCTCCTTGAAAAAAATCATAATGTGGGTTCTAGATGCAGTTCCCAAATGCTGCAGCTATATTACTCAGCAGGTGTTACACCACATCTAGAATACTACATCCAGTTTTAGACCCCTCAGTATGAGAAAGACACTAACAAATGAGTGAGTACAGGAGAAGGTCCCAAGGATGGCTGGGGAGGCTGGACATATCTCCTATGAGAAGCAGCTGAGGGAACTGGACTTGTTCAGCATGGAGAAAATAAATCTTTAGAAGGACCTAACATCAGCCCTCCTGTACTCAGAAAAAAGTTATCAGGAAGGTGGAGTCAGGCTCTTTGTGGTGCATAGAGGGAGGATGAGGGATAACGGGCATGAGTTGAAACATGAGTCTCCACCAGTGAGGGTCAGACTAGGTAAAAGAAAACCTTTTACTTCATGGAGGACAGTGAAGCAGTGGTACAAGTTGAACTAGAGACCTCAGGTCCCTTCCAACCTGACTTATCCTATGACCCTGTGCATTTTTTATAATAATTAATAGTTGTCCCAGGAAAAATATTCCAGACAAGCTTTGTAGACATCCAAGAAAATAAAAAATCTTAGAGCCAAGTGATGCTGATGCTTAATTTTCTCAAGATCAGGCAAAACGCTGGTTAAGTTTTAAACAGTCATAATGATTTTGATTCCTTTTCAATACCTGTTTGGAAACTATCCCAGCAGGAGAAACAGACCTATTCAAAGCATATTTACCTCACCTACTTTGTAAAAATGGGTATTGTCTTATTAACATATTCCAATTCTTTCTGCTAGTATAGGTCACCTACAGTCCAGCAGCCCAAGATACAAGTTCAACTTCATAGCAGATGTCGTGGAAAAAATTGCACCTGCAGTTGTACACATTGAACTTTTCCTCAGGTAACATTTTCAATTCTTTATGTTTTAATTGCATTATTTAACTAAGGTCTGCAGAGATTTTTTTTTTTTTCCACTGTAGTAACTTCCATTTTGAATTCTTGAAGTTCACAAAATACTCTGAAACATTACAGCAGACTCATTTATCCAGAGAACCACATGTTTGTGTGTTTTGTTCCTGTTTAGTAGATCTATTTTATTTGGCTTACAGTCTTTACAGTACTTTATAATACATATTTTCTGCCATAAAAGAAGTCTGTCTCATCTTTGCAGGTCTCTTCAGCCTAAAATGTGTTGCTTGTTGGATTATGTTTATTATCTCAGTTTAAAAAAAAACAAGTCCAGAAGTTAAGCTGGAAAAACATAGCTCTATGTTGCTTGTTCTCCTCTCAATGAGAGGTGATTTTGTTTTGACAAGGAGAACATTAAGATGTAGCATGTTGACCAGATGTAGCCTATCTAAACACAGAAATGATTTCTGATAGGAAAAAGAATGTACTAAGTTTGCAGAACAAAACATACCAATATTCAGTGTACTGAAGCTGGAGCTGAGGTGGCAAGTTTAACACTGAGTGCTCAAGACAACCTGGGAGGCATATTTAACATTGATTTCTCCTGCTGTCGGAACAAATTACTGCAAATATTACATGTACTCCATTACCTGGATACCTTTCTGCTTGGAGTACTCCAGTTTTGCAGTGGCTTAAGAATTTATTGGAGAATTTTCATCAGCTTTTTTAATATGCAAAAATCAAGATAATCAGATTGTCTGAGACATTGCTTTATGTGAGTGGTGAGTTTTGAGAGTTGAAGATGTGTAGGATCTTTGCATATGTAGTTATGATAGTTTGTTCTTTCCCTATAAGTAAATGTTTGTCCAGCAGCCTGCTGGGCACTAATTGCGATACTGCCTTCTGCCTGGGATTGACTCCAATTCTTTACTGCTGAATAGCCTAGAACTTTCAAACAATTTCCTAATAAGGACCACATATTAGAGGAAAGAAGAATTTGTGGACCCTTTCTCATCTTCTACTGCCCAGGCAGTTTCTGTTCTCCTAACAAATCTGAGGTCCTCACAGCAGTTGTTCATACAAAAAAGTCATAATATTTTAAACAGTTTATAAAGTCTTTTAACTGTATATTGCAGCGAATGTTGTTTCCCACTAAGTTTTACCCATTGTTAGTGATTTTTCATTTCTTTTCTCTCACATTCTCAGTCCTTTCAGTTTCCAGACATGCTTTTTCCGGCCAGTCTACGCTTGGGCTTCCTGATTCCCTGAGACGTCACCTCTTCCTTTACTCTTCTGTCCAGCTGCAAGGTTTCATCTTCTTCCCTTTTCCCCATTAAATGATCAGACCATTTGCCAGCCCTACTATTTCCTGTCATCATTTTGTTTCCATACAGAAGCAGCAGCTGGTGGGATAAGATGGGCTCCTCCTCTTTCCTTTTTTGTCACTTAGCCTCTTTGCTAGGCAGATGCAACTGAAAACCAAAGGACCTCATGGGTTGCCTGAAAACCTCAGTTCCTACCTCCCTGTCCAACTAAAAGCAGTCACAATTTTCAGCAAAGGTTCCTTTATTTATCAATATTTTTAATACAGTTTTTGTAAGGCTTGTAACATTGGTCTTCAAATGCTTTATTATTTCTCAGGCTGGTAAATGATTTCTAATTTAATTGCTGCAAGTTACACTTTTCTTATGAGTTCTAATTACTTTCTTTTTGTACAGGCACCCTCTCTTTGGTCGCAATGTCCCGCTTTCCAGTGGATCTGGATTTATTATGTCTGATTCTGGTTTAATTGTGACCAATGCCCACGTGGTGTCAAGCACCAACGCTATATCAGGGAGACAACAATTGAAAGTACAGCTACAGAATGGAGATACCTATGAAGCAACCATCAAAGACATTGACAAGAAATCTGATATTGCAACAATAAAGATTCACCCTAAGGTGAGTGACATAAACAAAGCAAGGAATTAATTTGTGAACCCTATTTCAGTTTGATTTAGTCCAGAGAGATTGGCTGGAATAGATGTGTAGTGATTCCTTGGAAATATGTCTGGGGAAAACAAGGTACTGCTATACAGGCCTGGAAATTTTTATTACCTTGGAATTAAATTACTTTGCCTTCTATGCTAGGAATTGCTGAAAGAGAAGGAAAAAAAATGTGGCTCAATGAATTTGCAGCTAGATGCTGCTCTCTCTACCTGAAGACCCAGGATGTCGTGACTTTGTGCCAGTACCTAGTCTGCAATGTGGTAGATGGTGTAGGGAGAGTGTCAGGCTGGCCAACAGCTGCTTTGTGTGCTGTTTTTAGGAGGAGGGAACAACTTGCTAGAAAACAGGGAAATGTGCTTCAGAATCTTGCTGGTTTGGTTTGTTTTTTTTTACTGGATGAAATTTCAAGGTACTAGTGCTGAAGTTTGTTTCTGAAGACAGTTTAAAACAGTAACACCCTGCAGTATAATAATTTTACCAGATGTAAGTTTGGGGTATATGATAGTGAGTGGCTCTTCCAGTAATGTAATGGGAAGTGTGCGTTCCTAACTTCCTAGTTTTTGATTTTTCCAATCAGGTTATTTTCAGGTATAAACTAATGCTTATTTCTATCTTTCTGTGCTTAAGAAAAAACTACCAGTGTTGTTACTGGGACACTCTGCTGATCTGAGGCCGGGAGAATTTGTGGTGGCGATTGGCAGTCCGTTTGCCTTGCAGAACACTGTGACGACAGGGATCGTCAGCACTGCTCAGCGAGATGGCAAAGAACTTGGCCTGCGCGACTCGGATATGGATTACATTCAGACCGATGCTATTATCAATGTAAGTACTGGGCATGTGAGGAGCTGAACATCACGGTCCTGGGACCTTGAAATCCCCATCTATTCAGCAGGGGAGTGTGTGCTCTGAAACGTGAAGCTACTAAGTAAAAGCAGCTTTGTTTAAAATTAGTGATAGGCTCTTCTTTTTATAAAAGACTATGCAGTGTCTATAAGTTGCATTCAGGAATTAGTGTTGTGAAAGATAAAATAAATTAAGCTGCCCTCTTTAAAATTGACTGTGATGATGTTCCATATGACAGACCCTTCTCATCCATCTCTCTTGTGCAGTAACACATGGTTGTATAGACCAGCAGTAAATCAACACATTTCTCTCTCTGCTTGTTCAGCTGAACTGGCCAAGCAAGCTGTAGAATGGAGCCAAAGTTTCTTTCATCTCCATGCATTAGAATCAGATGGAGAAATTGTATGAGCAAAAAGAGGGTAATTACTTTTTGTGTTAAGATATGACATAAAAGCAAGCTTTTTGAAAAATCTTATATATGATCCAGGAGCTGAATCTCTTATGACGTTTAATCGGAATTATTCTCTTCAGCTGTATAAGGAGAAAAGGAAAAATTGTGCCAAATGGCTTACTTTGGAGCACGCACTGAATTGGTGGTGGATACAGAATTAGAACATGGGATTCTTGACTTCACGCCTGTACGCATTCCTCAAGATCAGACTGCTTCCTTGTATATACTTAGGCATTCACTGCCCTCAAAAGCTAATGAGCAAGTTTAGACTTGAATAGCAGAGTATGTCAGATAATGCTAGACCAAATGGAATAGTGATAGCAGGGGAGGTAAGGAAAATGACAATGTATTTGAACTGCTTTGCCATCTGCGACCACAAAATATGAAGATAGTCCCTGGCATAGGGATGCTTTGTGCTTAGCTAATGCACTAGTTTTCTCCTGAGAATGGGAGGAGTTTGAGAGCTGGTCTATTCAGAGCATTCCTGTGGCTCAGCCAAGACTTTTCCTGCAGGAATGTGCATGAGCTGCCTTCTGAGAAATGCTGGGGCAGCAGGAACGTGTGGCAGGAGCAAAAAGTGCCTTACGTTCCTAAATGGAGCTATGCTGGATGTGCCCAAGTTCTCTCATTATCACAACCTTCAGCAGAGGACAAGTGAATGAAAGGTGATATGCTGAGGAAGGCTGAAAAGTCATTATCTTGGTTCCTTTGTGTCAGATACAAAAATCAAGTGTGTAGTCTCTAATTAATGAAGAGATACGACGTAAGAAACTGGTTTCTTTGTTTAAACTTGAACTTCAAAGCTGTTTTAAAAACTTAATGTCTGTTTTATTCTTCTGAGAATCCATAAGGTTTGCCCAGTGCTATCAAAGTGTAAACAGTTTATATGGCTCGTGTTGTGTCATGCATCACTTAGATTTTGTTTCTTTTGAGTGCTAAGTTGCTGCTCTTGGCTGTTCACTAGACCTACTTGAAAACTCTGGCCTTGCTCAAAACCAAACTTGTTGAGCCAACATGAAGATGGAGAAGAAAATTCTCCAACTCTCATTTCCTGTGGTCCTGTTGGATGTTTCTTATGAAGGCCGTTGGGTATTAGGCAATTTCAGACTGCTCAGAGCTGCTATATGATGTTGCTAGAGAGAGCTGCGTGCCTGTGTTACGAACCAATCCTTAAGTAGTACATACCTCATAGCAGTATGCTGTGATTAAACATGTAAAGCACTGTGTTCTTCTCCCCTGGAGAAGGAGAAATAGACAGTTTTACAAACCAAAACGATGAATGCTACTTAAGAACTGTATGTGTGCCTCACTGAAATAGAACTTTAAATAGCAATTAATTATTTAAAAACCTTGTCCTGACAGTCTTTAGAAGAATTTAAATACTCCTTGTAATTATCTAATGATTCTTTTTAAACTTGGGGTCTAACTATTTGGAGTGCTAAGTTGTTGCTCCTAACTTAAGACCTGTTTCTGAAAAGAAAGTGAACGCATAGGGTAAGACCTCCCTGTAATATTCTGTGATCAATATTGTGTCTTCTGTGCTGCCTAAGAAGTGACCTCTCTTTCATTTATTACAAATAAAATACAGTTTGAAATGAAAACTGAGTTTCCTACAGTTAAGCACCAATTTATTGTTCCTTTATGTCATTTTTTCAGTACGGCAACTCTGGAGGACCTCTAGTTAACCTGGTAAGTCCCGATGATGCGTGGGTTTTGTTTTTTGTTTTCTTTCAAGAGCTGGTTTGAAGTAGGAATGTTTTTAGAAGATTCATAGGTCATACAGGTTTCTAGTCATTCAAGCTAATGATAGACAGATACCCTTAAACTAAGACAAACTATGTAGATTACATTATACATCACTGAAAAAACATTTCCTCATAGAGTACAGGAAAACTTCCACAGCAATGAGGAAAATGGGATCTGGTAGAAGCAGTTATGCTTGTTCACGCTGTGAAGCCTGGGATGCATGGCAAAGATGGGACCTGGTTAAGCAGCACAACTGATTTTAAAATAGATTGCTTTAAACCAGCACTGATTCTGCAGGTCAGTGAATCGTGGCTGTAGTGGTAGTAGTGACTCCCACTCTCTGCTCAGCAGAGGGAATCTCTTGCCGAGTGGTGGGATGGACCTTGGATGAACAAGCTGTGCTGTAATCCTTCTGGCCATAATAATGTAGTTATATGCGAAACAAATTGTGAATCGGAGCCCAGATCCTCCCTTACAAGTAATGTTTATTTCTTAAGTGATTACAACACTCTAGAATTTCTTACGCCAGTTTTTTAACATGAAATGCTAGGCAGTGAGCTGAGCCCTGTCAGTTAGGAGCAAATTAATTGGGTGCTGTCTCTCAACAGGATGGTGAAGTGATTGGGATTAACACCTTGAAGGTCACAGCTGGAATTTCTTTTGCTATTCCTTCAGACCGCATCACTCAGTTTCTCACAGAGTCACTTGACAAACATAGTAAAGGTAAGGTCTGCAAGAAACAGTGATGTCTTCCAGTTCTTATCCTGATCTATTGAAGTGCCAAAAGACACAGATGTGGGACCCTATTGCTGAAAGGAGCAGCGTTATTTTACAGTATAGAACAACATAGACTTGGAAATAGAAAACAGCTTCAGAGAAGTGGGAGAGATGTATTATTACTTAACCCCCTGAAGAGTAGACAGTATCTGTATAAATCTGGGAGAAAGTGCCTGTGAGGGTAGTGAGGACACAGATCAGTCATTACAGTCTCATATGATACTGAGAACAGATGGTGACTTTTTCAAGGAGCCTTACCCTCCTTTTTTACATATTACCCAAGGAAAATGGACATTGAGGTGTTCTCTGGAGAATAAGGAAAAAACTTTTTAAAACATTTGTCCACAGATGGAGTGTAGTGTGTGTGCTGTCAGTCGATGCTCTTTATTTTTATATATCATGTGTCCATGCTATATAATTGGATACTGTGATAAAATCTCAGACCCTGGTGGAAGAAGAGCTGTGTGCCAATTCCTGAAGAAATACACGAGGAAGGGTGGGAGGGGCCAAAAAAAAAGAAAGGCTTCTTCACCAAAGAGCATATAAATCTAAATATACCAGCAACTGACACCTGCAGTACTCTGGACTCTTTTTTTTTTTTCTGTGCCTGCCTCCTACCTGTCACACTGTAGAAGGTGACCTGCTAAGTGCTGCACAGCCAAAGCTGATCTAGTAATGCTTCATCCAGACCGAACCTTCCTTTTTTTTTTCCTTGCCAATTTTATCTGTCCACACCCTACTCATCTTGTGTCTTGACTGTTGGCTGCTGCTTCTCTTTAATCTTTTTGATATTAATCTTGTCTTCTCCTGAGTTCATCTAGTTGCTGATGCCAGGGTCGTTTTCCTACACCATTCTCCTGTCAGTATTCTCTCAGATAGTTATTTCAAAAACTTCCCTTAGTCAGAGGTTTTGAAGTTATGCATCTGCTTGTATATTTGAGACCATCACAATTCTGATGGGTTGCCTCTTCTGTGTTTTGCTTAATTCCCCAAATTAAATTATTTATACTTGTTGATTTGGAGTTGAGGAAAGCCGTTGTTAATTATCTGCTGAAAAGTACATTTTGAAGTAGTTGACATAATTTTGTTTCAGACAGCAAGTCAAAAAACATATTTATTCACCCAGGTTACTTTTGTTGGCTTCTGAGAGAAGCAGATCTGTCATTAGTGATGTTACCTTTTGGAATCAAACTTCTCAGCTCAAAACAGGGAGGAGCAATTGCTCACCCTGCAGGCATAGTGCTAGAGGAATGAATACAAGCATTGCACAGAAAGCCCACCATCTGCCAGTGGGTTATTGGTAGCTGGGACTGGAAAGCCCGTGAAGGCTAGAGCTGCCACCACTGATACCAGGCAGCTTGCTCTTTGAGGCACCTTTACCTTCAGAGAATGATGAACTTGCTGAGCCCAGATAGAGGACCTAGAGGTAACTTTGCCCATGTAACCCTAAGAAAAAAACCATAGTGAAAGATTCAAGTTTACCTTGTGATTGTAACATATGGTCTGTTTTTTTTCATCATTCACATTATGCCCTAACCAAAGGAAAAGGATTCACACTTAATATCAGTGTGACTATCATAGAATCACAGAATGGTGGGGGTTGAAAGGGACCTGTGGAAGTTGTCTAACCCAGCCCTTCTGCTACAGCACGTTCAGCTAGATGAAGTTGCACAGGAATGTGTCTAAGTGGGTTTTGAAAGTCTCCAAAGATTCCACAGCCTTGCTGGGCAACCCTCAAAGAAGTTTCTCCTCATGTTGAGGTGGAACTTCCTGTGTTCTAGTTTATGTCTTCTGACCCTTGTCCTATTACTGGGCACTACTGACACCCATGCTTCAGATATTGATAAGCACTGATAAGATCCCCTCTCAGTCTTCTCTTCTCCAGGCTAAATAGGCCCAAGTCTCTCAGCCTTTCCTTACAAGAGAGGTGCCCCAGTCCCCTCATCATCTTTGTACCCCTGTGCTGGACTCTCTACAGTAGTTCCTTGTCTCTCTTGAACTGGAGAGCCCAGAAATGGACACAATAATCCAGATATGGCCTCACTAGGGCAGAGCAGAAGTGGAGGAGAAACTCCCTTGACCTGCTAGTCATTCTTCTTAATGCACCTCAGGATACCATTGGCCTTTTTGGCTACAAGAGCTGGCTGATGGTTAGCCTGTTGTCCACCAGGTCCTTGGAGCTGCTCTCCAGCAGATCAACCCCTAACCTGTACTGGTGCATTGGGTTACTTCACCCCAGGTGCAGGACTCTATACTTGCTCGTGTTGAACTTCATTAGGTTCCTCTCTACTCAAGTATCACTGCTTGGCATACTCTGGGCACAGTCAATTTTTTATTTGGGGTTTTTTGTTTGTTTTTGCTTGTCTGATTTGCTTCAGGGAGAAGAGCTGTCATTTCAAGCCTTCATGTATAGAGAAAGAGAATTTTTAGGAGAGATTTTCACCATATTTGAGGCTTAGTTTGCTTTTTTTAGGCCTTTAGTAATAGTTTTTAGGTTTGTTGTACAGGCATTATTTCTTGACATAAGGAATTCTTGTAAGCAGAATTTTTGGGATGTTTTTATCATGTTTTCTTTTGCTCCAACTGTTTCAGTGGCATCCGCCCTCATGGTGCAATTAGGTCATAGAAATAAGTTTAAGAGGTATTACCATTTTGCTCTAAATATCATATTGCATGAAGATGATAAAATTCCCTTAGGAATACAGTCTTTCCAGATATACTCTGGCATACAGGAGATGCTCAGAATATTTTTTAATATGCTTAATTTAGTTCTTAAATCTCAGTTAATCGAGTAACTGCCAGTTTTATATAGAAGGCATACGTTTTTGAAGTCACGTCCATTGTATATAACTGAAAATAAACAGGAGCAAACGAAAAAGGAGGAGAGGATGGCATTTGAATATGGTATTTGCACTTATTATTTAAACACTCTATATTACCTAATGCATGGGTAATACATAATAACACCTAATGTATTTTTTACCAAAGATTTACTACACCGCATATTTATCTGTTGAATGGTCTGAAGGTCTTTGCTAATGTTGGATTTAGCAGTTGTAATTGTTAACCTCCTTTTATAGTTAGGAATTCCTAAACTGGTGCATGAAATTACACGTCTCCATCTATATCTGAATTTTAACTATCTGTGTGTTTTGTCTTTACCTCTGGAAATTATCTAGACACTTAAGCACTGGCTGATTTTTTATTTTAATTTTTTTACTTTGGTGTCTTTTGCTAGTATCCCATAGGGATTTCCATAGACGTGGCTCTGCCATCTCTTCCTAGTTTAGACTTGAGAAGAACACTAAAACTACAAAGTGTTCAACCATGTATCCTCTAGAATGGAAGATGGTAAGTTAGCAATTTCACAAAATCTTGAAGAGAAAATCCAGCCTAAGAGCCTGGCCTCTCATATGTCAGCAGAAAAGTGAATAAACCTTTCAGATGGAGAAGGAGAAATGAGGGGAGTTTTGCAGTGGCTGTACCAAACAAGTCATTTATCTGAATCCACATTTACATCCACAGAGCACTATTAGTTGTGTTGAAACTATATGCTAACCTAGATATCTGTGCTATTATTACTGATAAGTGTTACCAATAGCCATGAGGGCTGCTCAGGAGGCTTTCTGAGTATAGGTTGAGACTACTGATTAAATTCAGCCATACAGTTTATATGGAAGGTACACTGTGAATAATGCAGCGTTTACAGACTTGAGCTGTCTTCATCGTTTCTGTTTGGCAGTGGAATATCTTTCTTAAATGGCCTCAAGGCTACTCATGCGATCTGGAAAACGATCTAAGTGAAAAAAGAGTGAACAGAGAAGTAAAAGTTCTATGTGCCACTTGAAGAGAAAGTCTCTGCTTGGAGATCTTGGTGATAGCCTGACCCCACTGAAATCAACTGCAGTGGGGTTACTCATCTGCCAGTTACTCATGCCCATAAAATTCTGAGTACCCCTTAATTTGGATTTATCTGTTCTTTTTGCCACAGTTTATAGGTCATAAACACTCCTGCCTTCAGCCCATGTTTATCTGTCTGGTTTGTATCTCTGCTGTTACAAGCACAAATAAAAAACGTTTTAACAGTAAAGTAAAATGCTTTCCTTACTGGGGAACAGAAATCTCTGTGAATCATGCGCTGCTTCTAGATCCATGGGAACAGTGCTTGGGACTTTCTATAAACTTCAATCTGGTTTGTGTCAAAACTAGTGAGTGTGGTTGGTTTGCTTGATTTTTGTACTGCTGGTATCAGTGTTTTACCTGGCCTGGTGTTTACAAAACTGAATGTGATTTGAATCTCTCTCTCTGCTGTGCTCTGCTCCAGCTTTAAGCTGCAGTGGTTTCACAGCTGTTCAACCTGATTGTTCCAACATACTGACCTTCTTTTAACTACTGCTGAGACTTCGCCCTGATGATATGCTTCTTAGATTTATGATCTCACTTCATTCCAGCTCTCCTTCTTATTTTTATTTCTGCCTCATGATTGCACAAATTGTCAGACTGACAGGTTTTGAGACTTCTTTTTCACAGAACAGATGTAATATAACAGCAGTAGTTCCAGGTGCCACATAATGTTCTGCCAATGTGACTTAACCCTGACGTCAAAATGCCTATCCTTTGGGGATGATAAAACACTCCAACTGATTGTCTGTGCCTGTTTGGTCTCTGCTGATACTTCTAATAAACTAGGCAATTATATTCCCTCTAATCATTATTGATGAAAACTTTGGGGGTTTGTGCAAAATGTTTGACTTGGGTTAAATTGAATGGAATGGACTTTTGCAAAACAAAAGACCTTAAGACTTTTTACTTGTATTCTGACATATGAAATGCCTGGAGGGTGGGAAGGAGAGAAATGTAGACTCTGCTGCTAAAATAATCCACAGCTTATAGCTATTTTACTTTATACAATAACCTGCTACTGTTATAGTATGGACCACTATTTGCATTGTGGAGAGGGGACAGAAATCCATTTTGAATTTTATTGCAAGAACAGGTGTCAGATAATGCCCCAACCTGCCCAAAGATGAAGGTAGAATGAGATTTCTGTTTATGAATAAGTCTGTAGTTTCCAGGTTGTTGTTTTCTTGTGTTTTTTTTTTTTTCCCTGAAGCCTTAATTTTATATGTGTCATTAGCCACCAGGGAAATAATTTCCAGCATTTTTGATGGGGTTTTTCATTCTTGCCCAGTCTCCTCCTTGATGTTTTGTTTCTTCCAGACGAGTTTATTTTGTCCTTTCTTTACATGAAAGAAAAACTGAAAATGAAAGATTCCTAACTCAGCTGCAGAGTATGCTTTGTGCTTCTGTGTATTTCTGCATCACACAGGTGCTGAGCAGCAGCAACTGTTTAAAGCAAACAGTAAACTGTCACCAGAAAGTCTGTCATCTGTATCTCAGGAAGTCAACTTTATAATTTAACTGTCCACATTGCAGGAATGGGGAGATTAGTTTCAGGTGGGAGAATTACCATCTTTGGATATTTTTAAGAAGTGAAAACTTACACTTATGCCACATAGACTAGAGAAGCACCCTGAGCACATTAGTTCATGGCCATGCCCAAAGCTTTTGAGGCTTGAGTTCTGAGTGATTGGATTTCTTCGTGACACTTTTACTATAGCTGATTTTGATCTCATTAGTTTCACTTGAAAATAGAGGACAAACAGAACACTTCAGGGAAAAGCAAGGATGATAGTTACAGATGTAAGATTTTTCAGAGTGTAGTAAATCAAATGTTTAGTAGTCAACATTTTTGCTGACACTAATGGGAATATTGGACATGCACAAGATTCAGGACTAATTCCTTTACTTAGGACTGTTTTTCCTGGAAAGAATAAGAGTTAGAGGAGACTATGTGCATGTCCTTTTCGAACTTTTTCCTCACATGAGAACATGGAGTAGCTCAAATAAATTGTGAAGTAGTTATGCTGGAACAAGTAAGGGGAAATATTGTTACATACCGGATATAACTAACTACTGAAACACTCACTTCAGGAAGTCATCAAACTGCATTTTTTTTCATTAGACAGCTGTGCAATATCATGAATACTAAAAGCCAACTACAGAAATGTGGTGCTGCTCATATATGAGCGAATTTTTACCATTTCAAATTCTGTAGAGTCCTGGCTAATCACAGAATCATAGAATTTGAGTTGCAAGGGACCCTTAAAGGTTATCTGGTCCCACTCCTCTGCCGTGAAGAGCAATAGCTTTCATTAGATCAGGTTGCTCAGAGCCCCATTCAGCCTGACATTGAATGTTTCCAGGGATGGGGCACCTGCCGCCTCTCTGGGCAGCCTGTTTCCATGTTTCACTGCCCTCATTGTAAAAAAATTTCTTCCTTATAGCTAGTCTAAATGTACCCTCTTTTAGTTTAAAACCATCACCCCTTGTCCTGTCACAACAGGCCCTGCTAAAAATTCTGTCCCCATCTTTCTTACAAGCCTCTGTGAAGTACTGAAAGGCTGTAATAAGGTCTCGCTGGAGCCTTTTCTTCTCCAGGCTGAACAACTCCAGCCCTCTCTTCCTTCACAGGAGAGGTGCTCCAGCCCTTTGATCATTTTTGTGATCATTCTGGCTAAGGTCTATGAGTTTTGTCTAAAACTTGCTTTTCAGTCTTTGGAGTAGAAATAACAAGCCATTTGTATTAGTATCAGTGTGCATCTTTTGGTTGTTCTTTATCTGAAAGGTGGAAATTTTAATTTCTTCAAATCACATTTCTATATTTTTAATGAGGACACTATATGATTAACTTACAGTTCCAGATTAAATGGTAGTTGGTTATGAAATTTTCCATTTACAGTCATGTCATACTAGACCACAGAAATTTTCCTGAATTTCCTCAAGGAAAACTCTTCTGGAGTTTAAATGAGCTTCTGTCTTACCCTGACTTGCAGGGAGAGAGATTGTTGTTCTGTACACCAAGGCTAACCGAAATAATAAATGACCTCAGTGTAGATGTTTATGATTTCTTTTTAGTTTTGTTAAAAGCTGATACATCCTGTTCTATTTGACAGGGGGGTTTGGGTCATCAAGGTAGTTATTTTTGTCAGTGTTTGCCAAAATTTCTCAAATATCTTATGTTATTTTCAGATGGGAAGAAACGTTTCATTGGCATCAGAATGCTGACAATAACACCTGCGTAAGTATCTTAGAAAGGTAATCTGTGTCATCATGTGTACCAAATGTGGTCAGCAGTGGTTCAGAACTTTGTCATTCAGCATTTGTTACAAATCTCCAGAGAAGCTACAAGTCTGCATTAGTTTCTATGAATTCTGCAAACATTTTAATGATACTGGTGAAATACATGCTTTGAGACCTGGAGAATTGTTGTCACTCATTCTCTAGATATTGATAACAGTGAATAACCTGATGATAGCTGAGGGAAATTAGGAAGAGCTGAGGGAAATTAGGTTTTGTTTCTTGGTGAGAATGAGTGGAGTTACAGCAGGTTTTAGGTGACATTTAAACAAGCTCCTACTTTCAGGTGACCATGAATGCCAATGACAGATTAACTGCCTGAGAGTTTGGCGGTATTTCTATCAGTGCCAGTGGAGGCCATATGATGTGACATTTGGTCCCTAACCGTTAACTGGAAGGAACGTAGTTGCTAAAGTACTGAACTAAGGCTTCATGCCTTCATGTTAACATAGCCAGTATATGGTCACCCTGCTCCAGTTCTTTACTGTCTTTTTTTCTCTCACATTGCTCGATATCTTGCTATTGCCCAAATATTCTGAGATAAGTAATGAGGGCTCTTGCTCTTCTGTTCTTTCCGAGAAATAGACAGTAGACTACAAAATTAAACAAGACAATTTCCATCTGGGGTTGTAGTGAAGCCATCTTTGTTTATTGAGTTACACTCTCACAGCCCTGCCTGAAGGGTCAGAGCCTCAGCTGGAACACATCACTGTAACAGCATTAACATCGCCAGGCCACCACCAATGGAGCAAAACTCAGAATCTTTCTCTGTGTAATTGTGAACACAATGTCAGATTTTTCTGCTTTTGTGGTGTCTAATGAAGCAGTGTAAGATGTCTCCAGGCCTGTTTTCAGGAAAAAACTGCTTCCCTTGGTGTGTTTTCTTTAGTCATTTAACTGTTAGCTTCCTCAGTACAAATTCAAATGAAGTGAAGCTATGTGCAGCCATTTTGACTTGCTTTCCACCTGAGAGACCCTGGGTTTTCATGTCGGACAGCAGAATAATCATCATAAGACCTGTTCTTTCTAGAAATGAGTTTTAACCCGTACTGTATACAGACCTGAAATGATGTCGTCATCTCAGAAATGAGTAGGTGTTTTTAAAGTCTCTGTCTTGCATCCTGTCTTTTGGTTCCTGTTGTCTTTACTCAGAAAGGGATACACAAAGAGTTCCTCAAGAAAACTTGAGGAAGCTGAAGTTTCCTTGGAAAACTCTCATGGTTTTGATCTATCTGATAACTGAGGTTATCAAAAGCTGTTTTGTTCCAAATAAAGACAAATTAAGAACAATTTGCAAAATGAAAGAAGCGAAATAATTTCTGCTCCATCGCCAATGTTAATTCTTTGGGGCAGGAATGTCTTTTCTCCCTGTCCAGCACTTAGGACAGAGTGTGCTACTGTGCCTGTGCTCTGCTATAGTGGCCTCTGTGCTGCTGCTACAAATAGCAAAAGTCAGGTTCTTGCAGAAGATGTACAAGACCATTAAATATAGCATGCTTTGCACAGGTAAATAGTTTTGACTTTCTTAAAAAAAAATCTGTGTTACTTGGTTTAATCCAAATTCAAAGCCTCTACAGTCTCATCACAAGAGCAAGGGGCAGACAGTTAACTGTTAAGTCATTCATTTTGGTCACAAAAAATTTGAGAATAAATAAGAAATAGTTTTTGCATACTGCTACTTCTGTAGTGGAATCAAGTGCTATATATTTTTCTTCTTTTAGCTTGGTGGAAGAATTGAAACACAATAATGCTGATTTTCCTGATGTCAGAAGTGGAATTTATGTACATGAAGTTGTTCCAAACTCACCTTCTCATAGGTATGTAGAGCGTGTTATTATCTTCACCATAACTAAATCTCCAAATAGATACTAGTATGTTACATGTCTATTTATATCCAAGTACTTCCTCATATCAATCTTAACTTGTATTTAAATGGTTCCAAATTGTGCCTTTAGGTGAAAAAAAAGACCCAAAAAACACCCTAAAATACTCGTGCTAATATTCTACTCAGATCTACAAAAGTGAAATCTTTCAACATCAGAACCTTGTAAGGACATTATGAAACACTAACATTGTGCACATTTAAAGAACACCCCAAATACAATGAACCAAATTTGGTTTTTTGAAAAGTATGTTGAATATTGATAAATATAAACTCAGTCTGAGTTTAAACAGGAAACAGGATGGAATTCACATAAGGCACTGTCAGAGCTATTATCTGAGACAGAGTTTCTTCTGAGACTATTTTACAGAACAGTTGGAAAATAAATAAGACACTTCTAAAAAATACTTCAGGAATTATTAAGAGAAGGCAAAGACAATGAAAGCAGCTGTTCTTGATTATATTTAAACAGCAAGAGAGAAATAATTTACCTGTAGTTCAGTTGGTACACTTTGTCTTGATATTTTGAGAGTAGTTTAATTGACAATATGTGAAATACATCCTGGAGAGATAAAAGCATGTTCTTGCAAATGGATGGAGTGGAGTAAGTCAATCATGGCTAAAAGTCTTTTTCACTTCTTCTTTGTTGTAGTTTTGTGTGAGACAAAGGAAGGCTAGACTACTTGTACTGTTGGTGTGGTTTTGCTGGTTTGGAAGAAAATCCTCAGTGAAGTAATGCAAGCCTGATTTTTGCATTTAGCGAGTACTACCAGTTACTCTTTGTAGTCAGAAAGGTGGAGTTTCCTTTCAGTGGAAACTAGAACAAGTTAAAATTTACCAGGACAGCCAGAGAGGTGGTGATTAGTCTTTGTACTTTTTCTCTGCATAGAATACATTTTTACTGCTGTCACCTTCTTGTCTTTGCAGAGGAGGGATCCAAGATGGAGACATCATTGTTAAGGTCAATGGGCGTCCTTTGTTGACTTCCAGTGACCTGCAAGAGGCTGTAATGAATGAATCACCTCTACTACTTGAAGTTCGAAGAGGAAATGATGACTTACTATTTAACATTGAGCCTGAAGTTGTCATGTAAATAGAATTGAGAAAGCTCTCACCATAATTAAACTCACTTACTCTGGAACACTAGATACCTCCTTTACAGCTACAGTAATTATACTTCCTGTTGACTAATGACAAGGTGGACTAACTTAATTGCCTGAGCCATTTCTGTACATAGTAGCTAGAGAGAATTCAGTTATGCCATTTATAGAAGATTTAACTTTCAAAGAAATTTAAGACCTGTGTTCTGGGGAGGAGGAAAACAAATTTTGGATAGCTGGGAAAAATGAGGCCCACTTCCAGTTCCTGCAGATTCACTTCTGCATTTTGAAAGACCAAAATACTACTGGAAGTGAGGAAATGTGCTGAAAGGGGAAATTAATCTTAAATTCCAGTCATGGCTGCAGCAGAACCAAGCTATTGCAATGCCCAATTGAGCTTTTTTTTGTGTAATATTTTTCAATGTGAAGCTACTCTTGGCAAAGCTTGTATTTGTTCTTAGTGCTTCTATGCTACATGTCAATGCAGGTAGATTAAATCTGTAAATATCGAAAAGAACAAAAATGGTATCAGGCTATAGAGTGTTACACCTAGGTCATGCAATTTTGGAATATAGTAAATGATTCTTATAGAATTAATGTCTTATATATAAATCAAAACGATGTGCTGAACAAAGTTGTTTGAGAAAGTGCACAATTTTTTAAGGATTTGATACAAACTAGTTTTGCATTCTTCCGGTAAGCTTTGCTGTAAAATTGTTATACTACTTTTGGCTTGTACTGAGTATGTTTCTACTGTAAGGAGATTAAAGTTTACACAAATAATGTGTTGGTGGAAGCCTCTTTTTAAACAAGTACATCTTCCCTCCCTCTTCTGTCAGACTAGATATAATAGATTCTCCCAACAGAAAATTTTCTCACAGAAAATTGGCTTCTGTTGTTATGAAAACCCTTTGCAATCCTGTGCTATAATTATTCTACCCTCGTTTAGACTATGTTTAAAAAAGCTTTGCACACGAGTCATTTATTTACACTATTTTTTTTCATTTTTTTGAAATCTGTTTTGATCTAAGGAAAAGGCTGAGAGCCCTGGGGCTGTTTAGCCTGGAAAAGAGAAGAGTGAGAGGGGATCTTATTAATGTTTACAAATATCTGAAGGGTGGGTGTCAAGTAGAAGGGGCCAGGCTCTTTTCAGTGGTGCCCTCTGATAGGATGAGAGGTAATGGTAGCAAGGTGAAACACGGGAAGTTCACCTCAACGTGAAGAAAAACGTCTTCACTGTGAGAGTGACAGAGCCTGGAACAGGCTGCCCAGAGATGTTGTGGAGTCTCCTTCTCTAGAGATTTTGAAGACAAACCTAGATCTGTTCCTGTGTGGCCTGCCCTTGGTGTTCCTGCATTGGCAGGGGGGTTGGAATTGGTGATCTCCAGAGGTCCCTTCCAATCCATGATAATTTAGGGAGTTTCTGGTTGGGATCCTGTTGTCCTCAGTTCTGCTTGTACATGACAAGAAGCAGAAAGGAAGCACAATTAACCCTCTTTTACAGCTATAGCATGTGAGACTTTGATGGAATAAATCTGGGACAGAAATTGCTAAGCACTAAATCCGGATCTTCTAGGTACCCTAAACCACACAGCTATCTTATTTCTTAGCAAATATTGCTGCTGTTCCCAAAGAGTCAGAAGAGTATCTCTGTCTGGAGCATTTGCTAGAGCAGGCTCTGCTTCTAGACTTGGTTCTTGTCTTTGTTGAACTCCTTTTTGCACCAGAGTCTGTCTTTGGTGTGGCTAGAACCTTCCCTTGAGGGTGCCATCACATCTGGACACTCTGGTTATTCCAGCTGACTTGTTTGTGACAACAAGCCTTGCACCTTTGGGTCTGTACAATGCCATGCTTTCTTGCAGCATGATGCAGAAAGAGCAATCTGTTCATTACTTGCTGGCTGGCCATGACTTCAACTATACAGTTAAAAGGTATGGATGGGGTATATTCCTCCTAGGAATGATTACTCTTTCCTCCATTGCATTATTGCCCATGTCTTCAGTAAGGGCAAGACACCTGTGCTGTCACTAAAAGAAGAGCTGTTTTCACCCCTCCAACATAAGATGCTTCATTGTACCTGTTGAGTATTCCATATTCAGAGAGATCAGCTCCTCTTCATTAAGATACAATCTTAGCATCCTAGCTTAAAAAAAACAAAAGCATGTTCTGAACTTAGGATCGCTGTGGCATGCGAAAGGATGCTGTCATAGCTAAAGTTAAGCCCATCAATACCAGTGTACCACATTAGGACAACCATTTTACATTCTGTGAGTGGTGTTTGGCTCTCTGTGTCTATTGATTAACATTAGAAAAATTAAAATATTGAATATTGTTGCTCTTTTTTTTTTTTTTCAGATTTTTGTCAGTTTGGTAAGAAGAGTAATTACCTTCTCTTACTGTAAGAGAAGCTTTCTGGCTTCCAGATAACAGTGTGATTATTTTGAAATAAATTGCGTAACAACTCTTACAACAGGAACACTGAATAGAGTCCGAAAGTGACATAGCAGCATTAACCTTAAAACAATGCATTGTTGTTGACACCGGCCAAGTGCCTTGCTCTTCTAATGATGACACTGTACAGAGGGGAAAACGGGGAAAAAGGCTCTTTCCTTACTCATCAAAAACTGTTGCGTTCCACCAACAGTTCCTTTTCTCTAAGCTTTATCTGAAAATCTTGTGGCGGTCATACATCTTAGAGTCTTGAAGTGCACTTGTAGCAGATTTCACTCTGAGGGAATCAAGGTCAGCTGAGGTTCTTTTAGAAAGAAAGCACTGTCACTTCCTTTGGCTGCAGGAGCATCTGTGTCATTTCAGCTGTGGTGTGACCCTTAGCTGCTGAGATATGAGTAGACTTTATTAATTGCTACTCACCCCCCGACATTGTCCAGAGTTCAAAGGCTAATTGCTCAGTATTAAGATAGAGTCAGCATCTACTGATGCCAGCAGTTAATGTTAAGTCTATAACAACCTTGATGTCTTTGTTTCTTGGCTAAGATGAAATAGAACAGCAGTTGGCGTCTAAAAGAAAACACTGAGGCAGCTTTTCTGTTATAAGCAGTTACTGCCTGTGTCTGTTACGCAAAAAAAAGAAGTAACAAAAGCGTGATCTTGATCTCTCAAAGAAAATGGACCAGCAGCTGCAGTTTTTCCAAGTCAGGGTTGGGTCAACATGATGAATGTTTTTGGTATTCATTAGTCTGACAACTCTTCTATTACCAGAAAGAGTAGTAAAGCCTCTTCATGATTTCTGCAAGGCCTAATCACCAAATTAAGGGAAGAGAGAACTCAGTAATGACAGTACAAAAAACCATGAACATTTTGGGGTGCTTCTTCACTGTAGCCCAGCAAGGTCTGCAGTGGGAGCTGCACAACTCTGCCAGCAAGCTAACCCCTGCAGGGCTAGCTCTCACCTGTCCTACTCTGGGGTTGAGCATGGTAAAGAAAGCTCTTAAGGCTCCTTGTTCAGTAGAAAACAGGAAAGTAACATCACAAATAATACAATACCATTCAGAAACAGAGATGGTGTCTTTAGGAAGACAAGGTATGGGGCAAGCAGAAAACAAGAAAGGGAAACAGCACAGAATAACAAGAAAATTGTTACTACCTCCTATTCTTATGAGATATTTTTTAAAAGAAAAGAAGATATGCCTATTACTTTCTTTTATATAATTAGATAGGTGTGACAATGAGCCAGATTGCTGTACAGCTGCCTGAACTAGATACTTGAAGACCCTATTCTGCAGGGATGGCATCTTACATTTATCTCTGTACCCTCAGAGCAGTTTGGGTTAAGGAGAGATGGGTAACATCCCAAAACACCAGCAACTCTGTGCTGCAAGAGGAATGGGTAATAGGGAGAGAGCCTTTAGACTATAGTCAGAGTGGCACGCACCTTACCACCTTCCCTGAGTACCAAGTAGCTGCTCCTACAGCTGAGGGTGGCTATTTGCTCCCCCACTCCAAAAGTGCTCCGTCATGATTGTACCTCTGAAACCAGTTCCAAAATATAGTGTCACTGGAAAGAGAGGCACTTTCTATTTGCAAACAAGGAAAACGAAGATAATTCCTTCCCTTACAGGGGATCTTGTAGCTCTGTCTAGGAATGAGACGACACTACATGTTCATGAGTCTTGGGACTTTGCTGTGTGTAAAAGGCTGGCAAGGCAAGCTGGTGATGTGCAGGCTGTGGCTGCTATGCTGCACAGATCAGTCATCCCTGCTGCAGCTCCAGGAATTTTGGTTCCTGGGGATGTGAAAAGGCTTGAAAAGGCAGCAGAAATCTGAGTCACTGAGCAGCTTCATCGGTCACACAAACAATCAAGTGCACAGCAGCAATTCTGCATAACCTGTTCTCTGCTTGCTGTACTGCACGTTCATGGAATCATAGAATCATATAGAATAGTTTTGGCTGGAAGAGACCTTCAAGATCATCAAGTCCAACCTTATTCCTAGCGATATCAAAAACCACCAAACCATGTCCCTAAGCACAACATCTAATCACCTCTTAAACACTTCCAGGGATGGTGATTCCACCTCCTCCCTGGGCAGCCATTCCAATGCCTGACAACCCTTTCTGGAAAGAAATGCTTCCTAATATCCTCCCTGAACCTCCCCTGGTTCAACTTCAGGCCATTTCCTCTTGTTCTGTCACTTGTCACCAGGGAAAATGGACCAAATCCCTCCTTGCTACAACTTCTCTTCAGGTAGTTGTAGAGGGCAATAAGGTCTCCCCTCAGCCTTCTTTTCCAAAGGCTAAACAGCCCCAGATCCTTCAGCCTTTCCTCATAAGAGGCATGCTCCAAACCCTTTACTAGCTTTGTAGCCCACCTCTGTACCCTCTCCAGCACCTCAATGTCCTCCTTGTCGAGAGGGGCCCAAAACTGGTCACAGCATTCGAGGTGCAGCCCCACCAAAGCTGAGTAGAGAGGAACAATCCCCTCCCTGCTCCTGCTGACCACACTATTCCTGATCCAG
The DNA here is from genome assembly GCA_025345505.1 of Todiramphus chloris collaris. Lineage (NCBI taxonomy): Eukaryota > Metazoa > Chordata > Aves > Coraciiformes > Alcedinidae > Todiramphus > Todiramphus chloris. Next base: position 32,302,564 of record JANVCC010000035.1, read on the forward strand.
GCCAGGATTCTGCTGGCCTTCCTGGCCACCTGGGCACACTGCTGGCTCATGTTCAGGTGGCTGTCAGTCAACACCCCCAGGTCCTTCTCTGCCTGGCAGCTCTCCAGCCACTCCTCCCCCAGCCTGTAGTGCTGCTGGGGGTTGTTGTGGCCCAAGTGCAGGACCCAGCATTTGGCCTTATTGAAACTCATGGAACTGGCCTTGGCCCAGTGATCCATACTATCTAGATCCCTTTGTAGAGCTTCCCTACTCTCAAGCAGATTGACATGTCCACCTAGCTTGGTTCCATCTGCAATTTTACCCAGGGTGCACTCTATCCCCTCACTGAAATCATTGATGAAGATATTAAACAGCAGTGGCCCCAGTACCGAGCCCTGGGGGTCACCACTCGTGACTAGCAGCCAACTGGATTTAACTCCATTGACCACGTGTGCTCCGTACAAGCTACTCTGTAGGACCACATACCAACCAGCAGTCCCTTGTTTCTATGCATCTCTTGTGACTGCCCCTGCACCAGCTATTCTGTGCAAAAGTTCTTCCGCATGGCTTCTTTCAAAGGGGCAGTTTTACACTTCTGCATTTTGACCTCCACAGCAACTGCTCTGTTTGCTCTTCACTGGTTTTGCACCAGTTATTCTGTGCCACCATATATCCCAGACAGCAGTCTCACACTCTTTCAATTTTGTTTTGACTGCTTGTTTCTTGCTTGAGGCTTTGTTGGTTTAGCAGAAACCCGGAAGAAAGGAATATTTTTTTTTCCTTCCCAGGCTCTGAAGTCTGGAGTGCTGTGCTGAGCATTTCAAGTCCATAGCATAATAGTAGGGCAGTGGGTTGATGATAAGTTTATTTAACCACAAGACACTGCAGGATATAGAAGGTGATGCCTCCTCTGTTTAGGCACCACCAGCCAGAAAACTCATGTTCAAAGACATTCAAGGTTGACAGCTTACCCCAGAGGGGGTGTGTATGGATAGGAAGGGTATATTTTCTGTACCCACATACAGGACTGGTGTCTGAGGATTGCTTTGAAGCAGGAGGAAGGCTTAAAAGGGGAAGGGAAAGGGATTGTAGCATGTTTATTTTCTTTTATTCCCCTTATTTACTTGGGTTTCTGTAACCTTCATTTAACTGGATGTACTGGGGAAAGCATCCAGGTTGATGTTGGTTCCTATCCCTTTTCCTACAGTGGAAGACTATTTTTGCAACTTCAGTGTTCTGCAAATAGCAGATTTGGTCTTTTATTCAGAGCTTCCCAGTGCTTGTGTCAGCAGACACAGCTTTGCTGTAGAAGAACTTTGGAGGTCATGCTATGGAGTGTAAACTGAGGCAGAAGGAACCACAAGCAGTTCAGAGTTGCTTAGAAGACCTTGCTGTCTGTTACAATTCTCTGTCTTCTGAGAAATACAGGAGGCAATGTAATATTGCATTTTAGTATTAAAAATGCTTAACAGTATCTTCACTAGCAGGGACCTAATGTTTGTGGAGCATAGAGCATCGATACAGGGAAGGAGTTTCAGGCTGCACAGCCAAAAACAAAACAAAAAGGGAAAAAAAAAGAAAAAAAAAAAAGGAAAAATATATTTATTTTTTCTCTTTTGATTTTCATCCTCCAGGAAAAAAAGTCAGACAGAGTAGGTCTCCCCTTCCCCTCCCTTCCTCTTCCCCTCCCTTTCTGTCAAAAGGTTCCCCCAGAGACTGTGAGAATATGTCAATATTAAACAGCCTTTTCCCAAGAAGGTCTCTGGAGAGTAACAGAAGCAAGTGCTTACTCTTTCTTTCTTCAACAAACACTGGCCAGGGCTTCACAAATAGCCAACTGAGACATAGTCAGGAAAAAACAAGTTCTTAGAGGAAGGAGTCGCCAAGGAAAATAATCGGGCAGCATGAGGGGTTTGGTGACGCAGCTCCACAGCTGCTAAGTTCAATGACTTCTCGATTGCCTCCATCTGAAGTTGTGTTCCAGTATGAAATGATCTACCTTCGCAACTATAAATAGCCAGGCACGATGATTTGTTGCTTCAAATCCCAGAATCAGCTTGGGAAAAATACCAAACACAAACCCTAACAACTAATCCAACAAACAACAAGAAAACAAGAAGCCACCTACTATCTTCTCAGTATGATCCTAAATGTCAGAGAGAAACAGTGAAGCTAGAGAGTATAGTGCTGATGCTTTTGAAGATTACTTTCTAACATCTTGGCTGGTCAAGATGTGCAGCACTGCAGCAGTAGTGCCAAGTGGTCTGTCCTTCTTCTATGGAAGGAAGTGCATCTCAGGGTTGGTGTGACATAGACCACTGGTTGTTTCATCTGAGCTACCTGTCTAAATGTCCCTTAGTATCAAGGGAAAGAAACAGTAGCTTTCCTTTTTTTAGAAAGCAGTGGTTCAAAACAGGTCCAAAAAGTTGTATCTTAAAACTATTTACTTTATATAAACCCTCCTTCCTGTAAAGAGGGACTCATATGAGCAGAACTGATGTACACATCTGTGATGTACAAATCTCAGGTTAGGTAAGATGACTTTCAACTGTACAATCTTAAGTTGTTTTCAGTATGATGAAGGTTTTGCCTTTGCTTACTAGCTAAATTTCAGTCCTAATTTTGAACGACTGAAAAAAGTCTCAGCTTTGTCTCAAATTCAGAAGTAATTCATAAAGTTGTTGAGATATGGAAGAAATAAACTCTTGCTAAGCGTAGCAATTCAGGGCATTTCATGGTACTATCTAGGTTTATCTACAAGATCATGGAGTAGGTTTTTCAACTGAAGGCAACAAAATGACAGATCCTGCCTCACTCAGATGCCAAACTAATCATAGTTTGAAATGCAGTAATTACACTTGCCTTTCTAGCTGGTTTACCTCTAAAGTTGTGTCTTTCCTGTCTATAAGTCCAGATGCAAGGAACATAGGAAAGTACACCTAAACTACCAAAAATGCTCCCAAATACCTTTTTTATGCAAGTAAAAATATCTGAGCTTGAAAGTCCATCATGTTGGTAGTTTTGTGGCTAGACATCCGTGCTCTGTTTCCCACTGCAGTTATGCAGGTTGCCTCCTGCAAGCTGTATATCCCACTGGAGAACAAGCTATTTCTTACATTAGGGGCATAATGCTGACACTTGTGCCTCTACAGACCGACTACAACATCTGAATGTATTACTCCTTTGGGATTAAATAATGGCATTCTGGTGCACTAAAATATTGCCATTCTGGCCCATAAATCTCACAATAAAATCCCCCATTTAAGGAAAAGCAGATAAAATTTTGGAGCAGGATAAGGGAGATATAATGTTTAGAAAAGCCCTTTCCAGCTTCTCAGTGGTCTGGGATGTCAGATGTTACATGAAGAGGAGAAATCAGTGGGCGGAATCTGAGAAGGTGATGAGAAGTGCAATGATAAGTACATATCGTTTCATATATTTTTTCCTCAAAAGCTCTGTACACATGGTCAATATTTTTGCTGGGTTTGTTGCAGTGAATTTTCTGAGTGCTTCTGAGGTTTTTTTAAGGAAAAGTTATCTGATTTTTTGCCAATCAATATCTTTATGGTTATTGGTATGAAGCTAAACAACCACAAACAGAAGTCGAGTGTGGTATGAAAGTTGAAGGAGCTGCTTTGGTTTTATGTTTTTTTTTTGTTCACATCTGTAACGGCATCTGCAGAGAATGACAGACATATGAGTAAATCCTGGCAAATTGGAAAAAGAACAGCCTCTGAAAGCAGCCTGGCAAACTTCTGTAAATCACCACCACCCTTTAGAATAAAGCAAACTTTTTTACAGCTTAGTTATACCACTGAAGCAATTTAATACATGTGTTGAAAAGAAAAACAGTAATCTTTACACATTTTGCACTGGTAGGCATTACAGATTTGCCTTAACTTGGAACAATATTTGCAAAACTTACTTTTCAAACTTTTTTACCCCCAAACATGTCAGGTAATTAAACAAAATCAGTATTTTCTTAATGCAATGTGAACCTTGTCTAAGGTTATTTTCTAGATGGGCAGTGTTTTCATAACACAACATTTATTTTGCATAGTACTGGGGAAATTTGGCCCAACTAAGTGAAATGCTAATGCTCTCAACCCTAGTGGCATGAAGTCAGGTTCTGAAATGAAAGACGAATGCATCAAGGTTCCATAGAAGATACCTGAAAGCTAACTTGTCAGCTAGCAAAGCCCTACAATGGACTTTGGGTAGATTTCTGTAATTCTGCTGGCTGCCATAGGTCAGACATACATTTGTTTCTATGTGTAACTGCAAAGGCTGTGAGGGTTTGCAGCAGTTGCTGTTAATTTCAACAGCTTGCTGATAGCAAAGACTTCCTTATCCACCTCCATCTGACCAAGCTTGAGAACATTTCTGCAGATGATAAATCAGCATAAAATATAAATTTTCCTTTTCTCCAGATTCTGACTTAAAACCACCTACATTCCCCTTCTAACATGTAAGTATCTGCTAAAGTTATCATGAAGTTTGAGAGGTAAATGCAAAGAGGTGCTTAAGCATCAGAAAATCAGTGAGGTAGCAAGGAGTTGTGTAGTTAAAAAAAATCTTAGATTTTTAACAAAATGACCTCTTAACACATTTTCATTTTCATGTGCATCATGGGGTTGTAGTCACAGATGAAATCAAACCTCTGTGGTCTTTTTTTTTTTTTTTTTTTTCAGAAAAGTAACAGAAAGATGTCAAAGAGGTAAAAATAAGCTTTGCACCATCCCACTTCTCTGTTAACATGGAGGAAGAAGAAGAGAAAGCAATCATGGCCTGAAGCATCAGCTAGCTCTTCCTGGGGTTAGGAGTGGCTGGGTGATGCAGACGTTTATTTAGCTGTCTATGTCTTTATACAGTCCTGTTCCCACGGCATTTGAGTTCCGGGTTCTCCAGCAGATGTAGGTGGTATGACACGAATACCTTATAGATTACATGATTCGCTGTGTGTGTGTCTCATGGGTACTACATATCCTACAGACTGACCATAAGACAAAACTTGTATGTGCGTGGCAATATCTGACACCACATCACTGGTTTGTGTACTGATTTAGAGGAAAAGTCCGAATGTAAACATCTTTCTTGGAGCAAAGGTTTCCCGTAAATTCATCTCGACACTTCCAATCACACTGACACATTTTGATATTCATTTATCTCCCTAAAAACATAGCAGCATCTTAGCCCGTAGGAAAGTCATTTGCACCAGAGAGCACACAGAGAACCTGGATAGAGGGTAGGACAAGAGGTGAATTTTTATTTCACAGATTATAAAACACAGAAATTTGTTAAGAAGGTAGTCTATGAAATTGCATGCTCTATATGAGTAGAAAAGGTGAAGAAATCTTGCCAACACCTGGCAAACAAAATACATCATAAGCATTTTTTGACACAGAACACAATTTGTCAAATTTTTAATGGCAGGTATATATTAATAAGAAGGAAAAAAGTGCAGTTACACTCTGTAGTAATCATGTTAAACTAAAATCACACCATTTAGAGAATCTGCTTCGTGTCTAGTTTCTAAATGTTTACAAAACAGGACAGAGCTGCATGAAATTAAATTTACTGCTTAACGATGCAAAGCAGAAGTCTTTCTGCTGCTAGTACCAAAAATACTTCTTCTCATTCTCACTGATAACTCCCCCCATCTATTTGTGCCAACATTAACAAATAGAAAGTCATATTGATTGCAGTGAGAAGGTTTGGGTTAGGTAGAAATTCACTGCTGAAAACAGAGCAACCAGTCAGTGTGCTGTTCAACTTTTGTGTGTATGTATGTGTGTGTGTGTGCAGAGATTAGGAGGATTAGAAGAAGGGATCTTAGTGGCACAGAGGGTGTTTTGGGTTAAACCCAAGATCTAATCCCATGGCTGTAGCAATAGTATTTTGCAAAATCATTTTTCAGCTGCTATGGTAAAGGTTTCTAAAAACAGAGGAGAGGTTTACAATCTGTTACAACAATGAATCAAAATAACTCTGCTCATTTTCCATGCTAAGTCTCAAGAGCCTCGGTAAACACTGCGTTGGCTCATTCAAAACAGGAGAATGATTGACAATGTAATGCAACCGAAAACCTGAAAGAGAAACCAGGTAAATTAATTACCCATTAAATTAATGCTCATCCACTCCTCAGAGTTCCACTCCCCTGAGCTGGGTCTGCTTAACAAATAAACTGTCCGTGGGCCTAGCACAAGTACACCGTAGAAACTGAGGGCCTGATCCTAAAACCTGTGAAGAAAAACATATGCTTGAAGTTAAGCACATGATTAATACAGTGGTGAACACTGAAATCTGGTCTTTGCTGGGTTTCTCATGATGTGAACATTAAAACATCCCTTCAGTTCTCTGTGAGTGAGCACAATTTGCCAGGCCAAGACGTATTTCATCTGCCATTGGTAGCAAGTCCATAGTAGCCCTGATGTTATGAGTGATGAAGACATAGCACACACCTGATTAACTCCAAGGTATATACATTATAAAAGATATGCAATGCAGTCACTTGCATTCTTTCTGCATGCACATATGCAGTCTATACATATACATAAAAAGAGGAAATGAATAAAAGTAAAAATATAAAAATTGGAGAAGTATTCACCAGGGAAATGCAAAGGTGAAAGATTAATTCTGTGGCTAGTGGATAAGAAAAAAAATCTGATCCTGGGAACTTTAAAAGAGCTGTCCTTACCCTTGATCAATTAAAAACAGTGGTGGAAGTATTGGCAATAGTACAGAAAACATTGTCTAACAGATGTTTCCTTCTGTGATTAGTTCAGAGGTATTATCAATAGAGATAATACCAAATGTGGCACTCAATTCATATGATAATGATGAAATACTCTCTAGTTTAACAGTAGCTCAGGATGACGTTAGATTCCTGTTGAATTTTTTTTTCTTTCTTGTTCTTTTTCCCCCCCTTTTTTTTTTTTTCTTATTTTATCATTGGGTTCAGATAACTTGTAGCTGTTTTTATAAACTGTCTATTGGGTTCAGATAACTTGTAGCTGTTTTTATAAACTGTCTATACTGTCGAATAGTTCATGTTAACTTTCTGTAAACCATGGTGATGCTCCATGAATAGCTCCAAGTGAGACTCAGAGATCTCTGACATTTTTAAGGGCTTATAATTGATGAACATATAAATAAGCATCAAAGGTTTGGTTGGGATTTTAAAGTCAGACTAATAACTTTGCAGATGATAAAATGAACTGAAATTGGAAATTATAGATGTCTGGAAAAAAAAAAGGTGATTTTGGTTGCATTTTGTACAGACCACAGGAATGAGTCACATGGCAATAGGCACAAGGGAGTAGGTGCCTGCAGTAAATAAACTCTGACTTTAATACAAATTAAAAGTTATCTTCAACTTAACAGAAAAGTAGGGGGTTTGCAATTCAAATCTATTCCAGACTGTGATTGATGCTGGACTAGTTATTCAACTCCTTCTCAGCTTCAGCTCCTGCATCCATTAGATGTAACTAGTAGCAATGCCTAGCATGAAGCACTCTGAAATCCCAGGAAAAGATTATACTATTGAATCGCAAATACTGTCTTTATGCAGTTAAAAAAATAAGACTCAAAGAACCTGTGTGGTCTGTGAGAAGATAGATGTCTAGATGGACATTGCCTCCTCTCTGATGTTCAGTGAATTCACTGAAAACTTAGTTAATGACTGTGAATATGTCTGAATTCAGTGCTTCAGCAGGTTAAAGGCAAAGTACCTCCAGGTGATGTCTCTAAACATTCTAATATTTAATTTGGATTGGATTTCAGCTGAACATTTAAATTTCAGGTTTTTTTAATATTTTTTTTTTAAATCTTCATAAGTTACCATCCATTCTCCAACATGTTTTGTTTTTTTGTCTCAAATTCATACTTTATGTTTTCCCTTTATGATTATCAGTTTTAGTTGGGATTTTTTTTCTTTCCTTTCATGTGTGTTTTATTTGTGTGTCAAGTCTCATCTAGAAAATTCTCATAGACCTTGTAATTTAAAGGCAGAATAGTAAGAATAATATTAAAGTATCCCTCAGAACATTTTTTTTTCTTAACCGCAGTAAACTAATGCCATACTTTGTATCATAGGAAAAACTCAAAGCTAGCATGTCAAACGATTTAAATTCAGCCTTGATGGGAGATATTCTACTTTCTATTTCTTTTTGAAATGAAATGTCCAGTACTTAAATCAAAAGTGGGAGAAATCAAAGGGCAAGGATGCTTTCCATTTTTTATAGGAGCTGTAGGAAAAAAAGTTCCAAATGAAGTTTGCTTCCAGTGGGGAACACTTTGCAACATGTAACCTGCTGCTCTTTTAATGATATGATACAAAAAACTTGAAGTAGATTATTAAAGATATTTACATTAATACATGGACATGTAGGCTCATTAATTTGATCTGTTGCATCCAACGCACACAAAAAAAAGGTAGCAAGTAAAGGCAGATTCTTGAAGTTTATGATGTTACTCATGTCTATAAAGTGTATGCAGTGCTTGAAAGGTGATGTGTTCAGCTTGGTAGAAGGCAGGCAGTGTTCAGTAGGTAACTGACCTAACTACTGTGGAGTAATGAGCTATTGTGCAAAAATTGTGCCTGTGTTGACAAATTGTATCTGCACAATGACAGCAGACATTTGTCAAAAAAAAGGTCATTTTTTTTTTAAAACAACCTTCATTATCAGCTAGCTGCAAAGGAACTCAACATCTGGACAACCAGGAACAGGAAAAATCCCCATTAACATATTCGTACATTAACAAAGTGTTTGATTCTGGAAGGTCGGAAAGATCTGGGAGCTGTTGGAGTGTTTGCACTACAAAAATCAGGTTTTAAGGTGTGCTGGAAGAGATTAACTACGAGTCACCTGTCAGCCTCCTTGTAAATCTGTTAGAAAGCAGAATATGCATAAACTGGCTGGTATTCTCTATTTTTATGGATGGAATAATATAGCAGCAGGTGACTTTAATATAAGGCAAATAATTTTTGCAGATTGTAGAGTATAAACTCAACAGACAGCTATTTTGATACTGGCAAGACTTCTGAGCAATCCAGTTTTGAGGAGGAAAATAGAAGACAAGATTTATCCCATTTTCTTTGATTCCTCAAGATCCAAGAAAGCATCCAGCCTTTCCACTACTAAAGCATTCAGAAGAGCCATTAGAGATCACACTGGAGATCTGTTATGTGTTTCACCACTTAGGTTAGGTCATCAAATTAAATAACCTCTAGCCAAAATGGCTTTTTTCTGAATAGCTACAGCAGACAAGCTTGGGGAAATATCAGACAAAGAAAGGGAGGATTTATGAATAGAAAAATCTGAGAAATCCAGACATTTTATGAGTTCCTATATTGTTATTAACTATATATAGTGATGTAAAATGTGTTTGTGTGTGTGTGTGTAATGTAGCAAGGCATGATTTATTCATTAGGTTATCTCAAAATGAAGCTAAATAAGGAGTCTTAATTATAGCACGGAAAATAGTAATTCCCTCAAAATAAACTTTTATTCTTCAGAAAAAAAAACCCCAAACATGATCTGATACATGTTGATGAACCCTATTTTCAGTGGTGACACTGAGAAGCAATATGAAGGCAAGGAGTAAATTTGGACACCATTCAATCACTTCCACCTTTGTTGCAAATACAGACAAAGTACTAGTCTTTGTGATTACAATTCCAAGCTTCTGAGAACTGGACTAAGAGTAGCAAAGTCCTTTTGCATTTGTTATGAAACAGCTATAATTTTATGTGAAGGAGTGACCTTCATTTGAGCCAAGTGTCCAGTTGGAAAGTATACAGACAGTTTTAGCATCTGTATAAATTACTACGTTGACTCCTTCTGAAGAAACAAAACTAAGAATGTACAGATACCTGTGAAACATTGCAAGAATCAAACTGCAGATACATCAAGCCAAACGGAGAACAGTCTAGTCCTGTCCTATCCTATCCTATCCTATCCTATCCTATCCTATCCTATCCCATCCTATCCTATCCTTTCCTTCTTATGTCTTTTCCTGCTGTCTCTTGTCCTGCCCTGCCTTTAACATAGGAATAAATAAAAATGTGACTACATAGTTGCAAGGTGTTACTCTCTGATACTCTTTTCAGGAAGGGCATAGACAGTAAAAGTAATATGATTATGTAATGGTCTCTAGTTTTTAGCTGAATAAAACAGAGTAAATTTAACATCTAAGAAAATAGAACTATCAAATCAGAGGAGTTTCACCCTGATCAGTATGAATTCCAGACCATCTTAGCTGTATCCTGAATTTCAAATATACTTAGCTCAGATATTGACCTTTTTAGAGTAAAGGAATTGGGACCTTGAGCTTCATTAAGTAGGTAAAAAGTCAGAGTTGTACCCAAGTTGGCATTGAAGAGATGGATTACAGTAGTTTGTGCTAACATTTCCTAAATTATGAAGATATTTTGACTAAATAGATAGCCAGTGCTGCTGTTAAAGTGAAACACGTAACAGCACAAGTAACTGTGATTACTTGAGAGAGAAACAGAACACATGGTTCCACAGAAATAGACTAGATGTCATAATCTTACTTTTTCCTTAGGCTAATGAAAGGGTATAGTATCTTATTGTTCAAACGGGGTTTGAATATGAAATAGATATAACTTTTTAACTCTACAAATTGTGGCAACTGTTTCTTTACAACAGATGTTTTGTTCCTCTGAGAGAACCTCCCAGTTAGTGGTGGCCTTTTGTAAGAAAGCTTTTTGAAATAAGGCTTCTTACATCTTTGGCTGAAAACTGTAAAAAAACAACCCATAACATCTCATTGTTGCCTTGAATCCTGGGGCTGTACTTACTTCTGCAATTAGATCAGCTCTTTTCCCAGTTACTTTTTAAAATCCATTTATGGTGATGCAGAAGGTAATATGACCAATAATGGAAGATTAAGAAGACTCCCTTGGAATAGCTTTAATCCAATACTCAATAGCGCATAACAAAATTCTGTGCTTTAAGTAGAGAGTTATCAGATCTCAGAAAATAACCTTACAGCCCTGCTTTCCAGTTCCAAATAAAGTAGACATAGTTCTGATAAGAGTATTATTAGGATTTTCCTTTCTGAGGCATAAATGAATTCAAATTCCCCTTTTGAAAACTAGATATGCAACTTCTGCATGTACTGCAGTGAATTGGGTCTCCTTTCCTACTGTGGACTGGAAATTCTTCAGAGCAACAACTGACTTCACTCTGTCCATATGCAGCATGAGGCTTACAGTCAGAGCCCAGCTACTACTGAACTCTAAATAAGTGCATTCACTCACATGCTTACTCTAACTTAGCCTGGGTTTGTGGTTTGATAGATTTCCCAAAAGCTTTGAGAATTTTGTCTGAGATTTTTTGTGTGCGTGGCATATGGCTTAACACACAAGCAAGAGTGTGGGAATAAGCTTTTTTTTTTTTCTACTTCTCCCTCATCAATAGTAAAAGACTTCATCTGTGAGATTTTCTAACATAGACTAGAGTGCAATAGTGGAGCCACAGAGGTAAAAGTCACTGAACAAAGGTGGTTATGGAATGAACAGTTCCAGGATCAGTCCTATGGCTTGCATGTAAACTCTTATCTCCATCTTCATCTTCTGTTGAAGACCTTGTCCAAATGTAGGCTATGAGCAGTATCTGACAGTCCATCCCATGCAGCAGCTGTGCTGCAGTTAGCAATGTGCTTACTCATTAAGAGCAATAAGGGACAGCAATTGCTTCACTTTTGTACTTACTGGAAGACAAACGTTATGGAAAGGGTTATTGTTTGGTTTGGTTCGTAACTTCCATGTGTTTTCTTTCTTTCTTTCCACAGAGGGGAGGGATTTATTTCCATTCAGCCCAATTGACCTTTAAGCTCTCAACAGAGCCCTTTCATGAATTACAATAAATATGTTAGCTAATTGCACTGGAAGTAAGAATGGGGAAAACAGAAATTTCCTACTCGGTGTCCTGTGAGTGCTGTATAATTCCTGCCCCAAGGGGAAAAGCAAAGACCTGATTGGATTAGGTTGGATTAGATTAGGAGGACCAGGGTCTGAGAAGGTCTCTCAAGTAAGTCTTAACTGAGATTAGGTACTGATGTCCAGTATTGGAATATTGAAACATCTCTCCTCAAGTGCCATCAATGCTGAGACACATCTAAACTCCAAAGATATGCATACCTACAACTGCATCTCTGCATCTATCCTATGTCAATGCAGTTGTGATGAGACTAAGTATTATAGTTAAGCCAAAATCTATGTAAGAGCTCAGAATCTGTGCTCCACAGCTTGCTGTTGTAGGTTTTCTTGAAGGGGTGCTATGCTATGGCATTTTCTGTGTCCTCGTGGTGGTTTCCTATTTCTTTTAAATAAAAAAAAAAAATCAAAAAACAACAAAAACATGTTTAGGAGGGAATATACTGCATACTTGTGACTCTGTCACTTGAACAGAAAGTGTGGAATCAGGCTTTGAATCCATTCATTGGTTAAGGAAGTTCAAACTAACATCTCTCACCTCCTAGTAAATTGGCTTAACTAAGTCACTGTCGGGGAAAATGACAAAAACTGTGCTTCTGTCAGAAAAAGGATTTAAAAATTGTAATTTCTGAACAAGGCCATAGTAACAATCATGACCTTACCTGAGTTAGCATTGACCTAGGCTTGGTCTTACTGAATTTTAGTCAAAAATAATTTTAGTTGGATGCTCCTTGTGTGCTTGTGACCTAACACAGAGTTCTGGACTTGGCTCTGGGAGAAGGTACTGAACAACAAGTCACCCAGACACGGCCCCCCATGTTATAATCATCTTTAAAGTTGTTTTCCTTTCACCTTTTTAAGAAAAAAAATTATTATTATTTGTTTTTGCTTGGTTAGTGGCCAGTTTTAGAGAACTTTTTCTAACAGCAGTGGAATTGAGCCCTGAATGCAACACAGACTTAAATCAATGTGAAGTGCTCACAGAAAAAGGTTGTCCATACATATCCTTTCTCCTTTGTGGGTGGCTCCTGAAAATAATGATCCTATTTCTTATATAGAGGCAAAAGTGCAAGACAAGAGAAGAAAGTAAGTTGACCCAACTCTAAGCATCACTGTATGCAGCTCAGGGGGATGAGGGTAATGCAAACACTGTTCTATGAGATGGACGTCACTTTATTAAAAGCATCTGGCATGCAAAGAAATAGGATATTTTGGCACCATCAGAAAATTTATCAAGACTTAGCCATGTAAGGCTGCACTGATTGTTATTTATAGAATTAGCTTAGAGGGGGTATGGAAATTATACCAGGAACCTCATTAGTAACAGCATGAGAGCCGTGTCCAATCTTGCTGCTCCAGTGATTGTATTCATTCCATAGCACAGATAGAGCAAGCAGACAGTGAGAAATCTTCTCAGGGCCTTTCAGCCTTCTTATGGAGGAAACGTGTACAAGCGGAGAGCAACTACAATACTGACCAGGCAAGAACTTTCAGGGACCATTACCTGTCTTTTCTAGAGTCACAGGTGTATACTGACATCCCAGCTGCCTTCCTCTTCAGAGGAATATGTACTATAAACCAAAACAGTCAAGGAATGACATATGCCATGAGTAGATGTTATCTGCTATCTGCAAGTTATCAACTGCAAGTATTCAGTGTGGTGAAAACTGGCATGAAATGGTTTTAATTGTAAACCTCTTATCACCTTGAGAACTTTTCTGTCTTGTGGGTGCTTATTTTCTTTAACTAGGTCACCTAATAGTGAGCCAAGCCAAAGAGAAGGCTGATTTATTGTTTCAACCAAGATGCTGCCAATTACAAATACTGCCTATATAATGCAAATACCACTATAGGTGTCACAGCTCTGATACTAATTTTCAGACACTATGTATCTGCTACAGTCTCCTCTGGAATGTTTGGTGTGCTGGGTTTTGCTTCAAAAAGCCCTTATTCAGGTCTGAGCAGCTCGTGTGTCTGTCACCAGCTCTTATCAAGGGAAAGCTGAAAGAGGCTTGTTTTTCAAAGGGTTTGAAGTGCTGGTATGTATATTTGAGGGCTTTGGTACTTAGCACGTTTGCAGACTGTATCACCGGAGAATTACAGGGGGGACAGAAGGAACCTGAGGAGTCTCAGTCTGTATAAAGAGCAGAGATGCAAAAATGTTAGTGAAAATAAAAATCATGGCTTGAAGTGTAGAATTTTCCCTATGTGCTTGCTACTGCTTATTGTCTGCATTTAATAACATAACCAGACTTTTTAAATTCAAACTCCTATGCAATCTGTCTTTAATCTACCGGTTTTATATCAGGTAGATGAGTGGAAAAAGACATGCAACAGCACTATATTTTGAATTTCTGCATTCCTGTGGGAGTCTGTTAATTTTCAAAGGTTACAGTTCAGACTCTAACTGAACAACTGGGATAGAAGTTAACAGTCTGAGAGTTTTAAGTATTCAGCCTTAGCTGAATTTGATTTTAAGGTGGGTTTTTTTTTTTAAATCAAGGTTTATCTTGCATTCTGTATTGGCTTTAACTTGTTCTTTTACTAGATTCTTTATTGATAGTAAATCAAGCAATAAAGCACACATGAAATACAGCCATGTCAGCAATTGAAACATCTGATTTAACTTGTCTCTCCAGTTTGGTGCAGTCATTCCTAATTGCTTTACCTCTGAATATTTCTTCTCTGTGGATTACTTACCCAAGAAAACTTAAACTGACAGCCTCCCTCATATCTGGATCTAGATTATGTTCAACCAGTACATCCATCCAATTTTTTTCCCTAGGGCTGAATGTCAGTTTAGTACACTTGCTTGTCTTATACTTTGAATATTAAAGGAAAATCTGAAATGTCTAGGCCTTGCATATGTTATTTTCAGGTGGGATTTTTATATACAAATTTGTTTTGTCCTTTTTAATAACATTCCATTCTGTTCTACCCCTCACAACTGTTCCCTTTGAGTCCTTAATAAAAGTTAATTAGATCTACTACAACATATGTAGATCTGAATTTGCAATTTAAAATGTATTCTTCTTAACTTTTTCTTTTTATTGTTACAAATCAGGTGAAGTAACACCATATGTTTTCAAATTCCTAACGGTATTTTTCTTATTGCCAGTGCAGAGATCTTTCTGCGTTATTTATCTGACGTTGCTTCCTTTCCTGGACATCATTTGCCAACAAATTTGAGGAGTCCCAGTAGGCATTTTTACTGAGAAATTACCTGCTACTTGCATTTGTCTGTAAGACTGAAAGAATCTGTTATTTCTTGATAATGTTTTAAGCTGCTTCATTTAAGATTAGGCTTCTGCAATCAGAAACTTCTAAACCTCCGAGGGCCATTTTAATTTACTCTCTTCTAAGTTGTCATTGGAGATTGAAATTATGTAATCTTGTGTTCTCTGGGCCACAACTGTTCAAAAGGGAATCACCCCGTTATTCTCAAATGAGTTATTAAATAATGATAAAGCACTGCGTGGTTTCTGCTGACTGCCCTTGAAGTGTAGCAGACAGACGTTAAACATCCTGTGCCTCCCATTTGTATAAACATTGGTTTGGAAACCACTAAGTTCAGTAGTCCTCAAAATCCTCAGTAACCACCTGTCTACGTTAGAAATCAAATGTACAAGCCTAACTTCAGAACACAAGTGACCACTTGGCAGATGTGGGTTCGTGGTCATAGCCAGGCTGTGACTAACACCTGAGCTGGCGTGACTGCTGGCAGACAAAGGGAGGCTCTTCACTAGTATCACTTGATAAGGGCAGAGAGAAGGTTGCTGAACATCAAAAGGGCCAACAACAAGGATCAATGACAGTACATTTATACCTTGCAAGTTATCACTTCTTTCAGTTCCTTAAAAACTTACCTGGAATACAGAACCACAAAAGAGAGGTTTCTACTTTCCTAAAAGGAAGTTACGTTCCTACACGAATGCTTCTAAGGCTGCTGTGCCACATATTTAGGGTTGTTTAAGGATATTCACTATGCCTAGTATTTGTACCTAAGTTAGGAAAGGCATTATTGTCCACTGACTCTGTGGGAAATGAGAGCTTCCAAAGATAGGTGCCGATGGCTGAGATGTGAAGATTTCCCTTAGTAACTTATTGTTGGGTACCCATTCAAGTGCGGTCAGGGAGACAGCAGCATTATGCTTTAACTTTGGAATTCAGAAGTAGGAGTTAGGGATATGAAATAAATGTAAATGTTATGTAGAGATTCCCACAGAGATAATGACAGCCAAGGAGAGAATTTGATAAAGTAGGTAGGGGAGGAAATGCTATTAGGCAAATTTGAAATCTGGGGTACTGTGGTGAAAAGGAACAGTCTGAAGAATAGAGGAGTGTCTGGCAAATGTTATATAACTGAAGTTATTCTGGCCAGCTTTGGGTAGAGAAGAGCCAAAACCCAGAGCAGGCTCTGGTAAGGACCGCCCAGAAAGAAGAACTGGAATGGAAAAAACTTGTGAAGCACTTTCCAACTGTCCCAAATTCCTTTGTCAGTAATGCAAAGTGCTCTTTACCGGTTGCCTTGGATGGGACTGGAAGTGGTGAGGTAGTGTCTAAGCTTTAGCATGTACCTAGCAGCATTCGTGTACACGCAAGCCGAACTGGAGGAAAGATAAGTCCCCAGTATTTATACAGAAAAAAAAAGAAGTTCTATTTAATTACCGAATTTTACTCAGTTTGCCTACCAGCACTAAGCCATTGTAAGAACACTCATCTCATTGTCTCCAGAAAAGACGTTACCAGTGGAGCAGCTGTGGTGTTTCAGTGAAGCATCTAAAATTAAATCACATGAAGCAGTCTAATTTCTTTTTTTCCCATTCCAGTAAAGCCTGTTTTCTGGTTCAAAAACATCTCGAGTGCCCTCAGCTTTTCATGACCTACATTCCATGCATTAGATAGTCTCACCCTGCCCCCCACCAGCGACAGACACACAAGGACAACATGTCAATAAGATTTTCCCAGAAATAGAGATGATGCATGTCTGAGTCAGCGACAGAGAAACCAAAGGATAGACAACAAAACAAGAAAAGATGAAAATGATGCAAGAGAACCTGCTGGAATTTGTTGTCCTCGTAATTTACATGAATAGTCAGTATATTCAGTATCAAAGTGGTGTTATTTTCCTGTCAAAGAGGTGTGATAATTATTGTTTCACTATTCTAGAGATATTGTTAAATTAGGCATCTTATTTTTGTTTTATAATTCTGTATCATGTAAATTGAACTGGGCAACTGTTTTTTAACCTGTACCTCAAATGCATGATGATGCAGTTCTGACTTCTATTCTAGATACTTACTAATGACATCTATTAGCACAACATATGAGTGTTTCAACTATATATCAGGCATATATTTGTGGAACATGTCTAAGCAGTGTTATTACTGAACCTGCGAAGCAGAGGCATTGAGAGATTTAAAGACAATCCAGAACAACCAACAACTATTTCTACAAAGAAAAAAAAAGATGGGTCATTGTTACTTCTGAAGTGAACAGAAGGCCTGATATGCAGAGCAAACCCACTTCTTAGGGAAGTCCGCTTCCTCCTTAGGGCCTGGCACAAAACTTCCTATTCTGGCACAGCCCATGCACTATTGACCTTTCAGGTAGGCAGTGATGAATTCACAACAAGAAATCCAAGGGCAATGAAGATATATTCAGATGACAGTTCAAAAGATCAGGAGCACAAGTTGTGTTCTCCTCTATCCCTCCAGATGCAGGGAATAGAGGGAAGAAACAGGAAGACCAATCAAGTGATCAATACTTGGCTCCAATCCTTCTGTCCCAGGTGGACTTTGGGTTTTCTTGATTAGGGATCAGTTTACACAATGCCAGGTCTGCTGGTGACAGTTGGGGTGCACCTGTCTCAAAGGGGGAAAGGATTTGTGCGCAGGACTTGGCAGGTCTCATTAAACTGGACTTGAAGGGGGAAAGGTATCAAATCAGATTTGCTACAGTTAAGCCTGGGAATGACGCATCACTGTTTGTGGTACAGTGTGCTAGCAAGGTCCATAGTTCTGTCATTCCAGTGGAGATAGAGGACCAAGTTCCACCTGATAACAATGGCTAGAAATCACCTGGAAATGGTCAGGTAGGAATTAGGCCTTCTCCTCCCCAAAAGGTGACAGGATCAACAGACCAACTGAAGTACATCACACCAATGCACACAGCATGGGAAACAAACAGGAGGAGCTGGAAGCCATTGTACAGGAAGAAAACTATGATATAGTTGCCATCATGGAAACATGGTGTGATAATTTGTACAAGTGGACTGCTGCCTTGGATGGCTATAAACTCTTCAGAAGCAAGAGGAAGTGGTCACTGACCTACTATATCACTTAGACTCACACAGGTCCATGGGGCCAGATGGGGTCCACCCAAAGGTACTGAGAGAGCTGGCAGAAGTGCTCTCCAAGCCACTTTCCATCATTTATCAGCAATCCTGGCTAATCAGGGAGGTCCCAGTTGACTGAAGGCTAGCAAAGTGATGCCCATCTACAGGAAAGGCCGAAAGGAGGATCTGGGGAAGTACAAGCCTGTCAGTTGGACCTTGGTGCCAGGGAAGTTTATGGAGAAGATCATCTTGAGTACCATGATGTGGCACTGGTTACGTTTAATAATCTCTATCAGTGACCTAGATGAGGGATTGAGGGCACCCTCTGTAAATTTGCAGATGATGCTAAGTTAGGCAGGTGGTTTGATCTGCTTGAATGTAGGGAGGGTCTACAGAGGGATCTGGGTCTGAATTGATGGGATGAGGCCAATGGTATGAGGTTCAACAAAGCCAAGTGACGTGTCCTGCACTTAAGTCACAACAACCCCCTGCAGTGCTACAGGCTTGCAGAAGAGCGATGGAAAGCTGCCCAGAAGAAAAGGATCTAGGGGTGTTGGTGGACAGGCACCTGACCATGAGCCAGCAGTGTGCCCAGGTGGCCAAGAAGGCCAACAGCATCCTGGGCTGGATCAGAAATAGTGTGGCCAGTAGGACTAGGGCAGTGATTGACCCCCTGTACTTGGCATGGATGAGGCTGCTTCTGAAATTCTGGGTTCAGTTGTGGGCCCCTCACTACAAGAAGGACATTTTGGTGCTGGAGTGTGTCCAAAGGAGGGCAGCAAAGCTGGTGAGTGGTCTAGAGAACAAGTCTTATAAGGAGCTAGTGTTGTTTAGCCTAAAGAAAAGGAGGCTCATGGGAGATCTCATTGGTCTCTACAACTAGCTAAAAGGAGGTTTTAGCAAGGTGGTGGATCAGTCTCTTTTCCTAAGTAATAATCAATAGAATGAGAGGAAACACTCTCAGGTTGCATAAGGGGAGGGTTTTTTTGGATATTAAGAAAAATTTCTTCCCTGGAAGGGTTGTTGTGCACTGGAACAGGCTGCCCAGGGAAGTGGTGGAGTGACCATATCTGGGGTCATATCTGGGGGGATTTAAAAGACATGCAGATGGGGTACTTAGGGACATGGTTTACTGGTGACCTAGAAGTAGCTTGAAGCTGGTGAGAGCCAGAAAATATGTAGCCCTCTTAAAAGTCTAAGGCTCCTTTTCTTTCTTGATCCATATGATTAAAATCTCATACTCTGAAACATTTAGATTTCTTGATAGTATGAGGTCCAAAATTGTGATCCAAATGGTAGTGGTTAATCTGTTGGTTTTTATAATAAGAATTCAGGTAATAAAAAGAACAAAGGTCTTTTTATCCAAGTATCCTGTATTTTTAAGTAGCCAATAACATCTTATAAAGCAAGAGAGTAAGAGCAAGGCAAATAATCAGTGATATGTAGTCCTTGTAGTATTTTCCCAGCAAAATATTCCTCTGTGACTTTGGGAATTTGAGCTTTAGGTTGTATATGCATTTTTGTGTGCAATAATATTCCTAAATGGACTTCCCTTACATTAATTTGTCTTGTAGCTAAAAGAGGATCAGTCTACATACTCCCTGTTTTAATATAGTCCACATAAGCATTGGCAGAGTATTCTCAAAGAGAAAACATTAGATTACACAAGCAGAGCTGGTTCTCCTTTTGGGATGGTGCCTACCACTCAGCCATAAATTGTGTGGTTTCTTTGGTTAGACTGACTGGTACCTGCACAGTTGTAGAGTCCTCATTCTTGAGGTTTTTCAAGACTAAGCTGGATAAAATTACAGGTGGCTTGTTCCAGCATTGGTGACCATCCTGTTTTCAGTGGAAAGCTGGACAAGATGATGTCCAGAGGTCCTTTCCAGGTGACATTTCTATGATTCTGGGATAACAGCTGTGGTGGAGGGAATCCGAAATAGAAATTTCATTTCTTATAGGACACTTAGGACAGTAATTGGAAAATGTAGATGAAACCAGTGTAATAGTATTTGTCTCCATAGTGCCATTTACATTAAGGAGAAGTGATTATAGATTGAGCTAGGTGATCCACTTGAATTAGCAAATCAGTTGCACAGACTTCAGCAGAATATGCTGGATGGCTTCAGTAGTCAGATGGAAAAGTGTTTAATCTGAATTGCAAAATGGCAATGCTCCAACCAGTGATTTGCTGTGACTCTGCTACAGAGGGCCTTTATGCCTCCATTTCTGTGTCAAAAAAAATCAGTGGTTAAATTCTATAATATTATTTCTCTTGTCACGCTAACAATTTGTTTTTCTGCTTTGAGGGTAAATATGTGGGCTGTGGATGTTTCCAAGTAAACTGAGATACCGAATTTTGTTACATAGAAACAAGAAAATTAATCATAAGAATCTGTCACATAGGTGTCTGAATTGGTTTCCTAAGAGGACTTTTGATGCCTCTGAGTGCAAATACTAAGTATGTATGAAGTACATGAGTTCCCTTTGAACACTGGGAGGGGGGATGGAAATTGGACATCTTGGAAAATACACAATACATGTATTAAGCAAGGAGAAGATTAATGCTAACCAATAGGAGAAACTAAGAATGGGGGTTTTATATGCAAAGAATACTATCCCTCTCCAGAGCATAGCTTCTGGATTCAAGCCTACAGAATGGTGTATCCATCCATTTTAGAGCCTAGGGTCTTCTGTGGCTAGACATTTACATCTGGTTTTTGAAAGAATAATGCTCATGCTTTTCTTTAAAAGTAGGACACCTGGAGACAAAAGCATCACCCTGGTTTTATACAACAGTCTTGTGCTTTAAGCATTTACCATGGAAAGAGCTGGTCCAGACAGTCACTGAGTATAGGGCTTTCAACCATGTTGTTCATACTAGATACAAGTGCCCTGGAGGACTGGAGCTCTCCCTCTCCACTGTGCCAAAAGGAATACAAGGTCCATCAGGGAACATAGCCAGAAGAGGTATGCAGCTTGTGGCTACTGTGGAGTAGGGAGACTTGGGTTTTTGTCTATTCTAGCACAAGCTAAAATTTGCACTGAAAATTCTTTAGATAGAATATGGAAAGAAAAAATGTACTACATATACAAACAGGATTCTGCCTTTTTCAGGATTAGATTTTTATTGAGATTAGGAATCTCTCTAAATTAGCTACTTGCACCTCTTTGAGCACAACCAGAGGAATGGTTTGTTCCAGTATCCCAGAAGGGCACAGGGCAGGCAGCATCTAGCCAGAGGCATTTGGGCATTGGTACCTTTATTCCACTTAAATCCTCTCTTCATGGTCTAAGTTCCTCACAGGCTGTAGCTCTTGGTGACTTGCTTAAATCTACACTGTTTAAACCAAGGACTGAATCCAGATCACCTCAGTCCAGCCTACAGCCTTGCTGCAAAGCCACTGCTCCTCAAATGCGTAGTACTACTTTAATAAACAGTCTGCAGGCTCTTAAGTTTGTGGACAATTTCTTCCTCTGATGGTTTTTTTTCAAATTTCCTCCATTTCAGGGAGGTAAAAAGGGTTTTCCAAGAAAACCCTAAACCAACAGTGCTTGATCAAAATCCTAGCAAGCCACTGAAACCTCTCTGTTGAGCCCTGCAGTATGAAGCCTTGGAGAGCAAAGATGAAATAAAAGCGGCTTTATCTGAAATAGGCTTCAACCTTCCTACTGTAGACAAGAGGAAGAATTTAATTCCATGAGGCTGAGTTTTTTTGTGTTCGATGCTGAATGAAAAGGAAAGCTTTGCTGGCACTGGTGGACACAAAGCAAAACTGTACAAAGTTAGAGGCCAAGACAAACAGTGGAAAAAACAGCGACTGACTCTTCTTAAACCCAGCTGTAGGTAAAAGAGCACCGGAGGTTTTTCCAGCCAAAAAGTCAGAAATCAATGGGTTTTTTGGTTTAGTGTACAAAACTCAGCAAAGTATGCAGAATAGTTTGTAATTTTCTACTTTGGTTTCACAAATAAATAACTGAACACTGAAATGAATTCTGGGCAGCATAAATTCTGGTACCCAGAATAATTTTGTGTAATTTCTTATACCAGGAAGAGAAATAAGGAAATCTGGTGTGATGTAGAAAATAACACACAAGGAATGACTCATATTTTAGAGAATTATATGCATAGGAACATACAGAATCTCTTAAAATATCACAGGCAAATTTAGATACCAAAATCAGGCACTGAAATCTTAGAAAATAATTCTTTGAGCACAAGCATTTTTCTTCCATTGATATCATGCAGCATTTTCCACAGGCCCACCACACCATCATGGTACTAAATGAATTAACAAAGGCCTATTTATTCTTTTTTCCACTGACTTCTGAGTTTTGGACTAAGTACTATACAAATTCTTTCATTATTCATTGTGTTTTAGTCCACATCCTAGCTGGAGATTTCTGTTGTTATGAGTTAGGTGACTGGATTCTGAGAATGCTCTTTGTCTGGTTTAGTGCAACATCAGTCAGATCTGAGCATCTTTCAGCAAGAAGTCACCAGAATTCAAACTGATATGGAGGAGACATTTTTAGGCAGCCGTCAGGAGAGTTAAGTACACCACAGGTACAGTGATCAACTTCTTGGCGTAGAGTGCAGTGCCACCTTAAGCTACGGTACCCATTTCTGATTGGGCCTGATTTCCTATTTATTTTCTTGTAAAAGAAATAGAGATATTTCATTATGTGTCATTGCTGAACTCAGCAGAGTGCTGTCAAGCAGTTAAATAATTTATAGCAGAAGTAAATTGACATAATTTATAGAGACCAGCTGTGAAGGAGAAAAATGCTCATAGATCACCAATGAGTTTCACAGCTACTATCTGGCAACAGCTAATGATGAGACTTAGGAAGCTGGGTATCCATTACAGACTAAAAAAAGTATGTTATGACTCCCAGCTTGTCACTTTGTGTCTCACCTTCTCCAACATGTTCCTATGACTGCACTGATTCTCTTGGGTTTCTTTTTCCATGTAATTTGTCCAGCCCCACTTCCCATCTTCCAGCAAAGGTTCAAATCTTTCTTCACTCATTTTCAGAGCACCATTCCCTTCACTGATCTGTCTTTGTTCCCTCTCCCATTCTCAGTAGACCAGTTCTCCCTTCTGCTTCCTCACATGCAAGTTCAAGTTTCATCTGCACTCACATCCCATAGATTCTGTACCAAAGTGTCTGTGCCCCAAAAAGGAAGGAATCTGGAAGAGACAGATACCTTCATTGACATTCTGAAAGCCCAACACCACAGGTGATGAGGGAAACTTAAGAATGTTCAGTGAGGACAGAATTGGTGCTGTTCAGCTTTTAAAACAGAAGTGTATCTGCTGAGCCCATTTAACCTGGAAGTTTATCTTGTAAAACTTTGTCTAGGTTTGGTGGAAAACAGTGAAAGCATGCTCCCCATGAGAACACATTATTCTCATTGTGTTTCCAATCTGTGTGGTAGCGTCAGCTTCTAGTTTCTCCAAGAAAATGTCTGTATACAATTAAGATTGCAAAAATGTTTGACTTCCCCAGTTTTGTTTTTGGGAAAAGGCTGCACAGTTGCACAATTCTGGCTGATACTTGCCAGTAAAATTCATCCTAAGGCTAATTTTTTTTCTGAGCACAATGTAAAATTTCAGCCCAAATGGTTCAGGTCTGGCATCTCTAAGCTGTTGAATAGCGTCTTGTAAGTGGAAGTATTAGGAGAGTTTAATAGTAGGCAGTGCTACCATCTCCACCTATAGGATATCTTAAGTCCGCTATTAGGTCTATAAATTAGATCACACTGAAACTAATACTAAAACAATAACAAACATGTTTTTATCAAACCTGAAATGTCATAAAAAGCTTTACAAGCTTAAGCTGATATATAAAGGTAGGCTCTGATCTTGCAATATATCCTAAGCACAGGCAGAAGTACATTCCCACAACAGCCTACTGGCAAAGCTTTACTACCTTGATCTGCTAAATAAAATTTCCATGCCAGTTCTATGCTCGGCAGTTCATGCCCTGAGATCTCTGCTTAGACATTGTATGGACCAACTCCCACAGAAGTCAAGTTTTCCCTAGATATTATTGAGTAATACTGAATAAGGACCTCTGTGTAGAGAAAGATTTTTACTGTATCTCTATCTGCATAGTGTAGTTTCTGTGATGTTTTTAGGATAAGGGAGAGCAGAATCAGGGTGTACATATGGAGGTGGGAGTAAGAGAGCAGTGTAATAACATCTAGCAGGCCTAAATTCTTTCTCAGCTGCTGGAAAGCAGCTGTTAAAGGCGTGAAAACAAAGAAGAAAGAGCACAGTTGTTTCAGACAAATAGGTGCACTAGTTTTCTAAAATTTGTGTTCAAGCTGTGGTGGGCAAGCAAATGGAGAATGGAATGAAAAGTCAGGGATCAAAATGGGAGTTCGTTGGCAGCTAAAACTGGTGGGCAAACAGCTGAAAGGATGGGCATCTCTCTCTTTCACCCTCTCTTCCTCTTCCCCTCCCTGTCTTTCTTTCTGTCTCCTTCTTTATTCAAATCTAGAATTCTCAAAAAAAAAAAAAAAAATGGAACAAAGAGAATTAAATGTCCTGAAATGCCTGTATTGTAACCCAGCTCTCATAGCTACCACAACTTCACAATCAACCAAGATATCCTCCCACCACTCATGGCCCCAGGCCTAAATGTGCTATATAAAGTTGATTCTTCTACAATTTTAGCTAATCCTCAACCCTTTCTTGAATTCCTAATGTCTTCTCTCATGTACCTTTTCCCTTTCCAACTCATGTCCTTGCATAACATTTTTGGTTGTTTTATAAGGATTTATTTTGTCTGCCTAAGGCCTCTATACTGCTTCTTGTTTCACAGACACATGTGAGCATCAGGTATAAGTTCACAGCAGAAATATCAGTTTGTTGGATCAAAGCGTGTCTGATAATTGTGCTCAAGATGACCTGGAGTGGGATGACAGCTAAGGGTTAGCAACTAAGACAGTTGCTATTCTTTACTGCTTGCCACTGGTGTGGGGTTATTCTGCAGAATGAGAGTTAGAAAATGCAATGTCTCCACTCCCAACCTTTGTTGCTAACTATTTCCCTCCCTGAGGCAGCTAATTACTGTATTAACACTATCTAAAATACTGACAAACAGTGTGCTTAGCCTGTGCAACGAAGTTCACAGGAACTGAAGGAAGGAGGCATGAAGAACACCATTAAGTAG
Source organism: Todiramphus chloris collaris (assembly GCA_025345505.1). Classification (NCBI taxonomy): domain Eukaryota; kingdom Metazoa; phylum Chordata; class Aves; order Coraciiformes; family Alcedinidae; genus Todiramphus; species Todiramphus chloris. The sequence goes on from JANVCC010000035.1 coordinate 32,328,030, forward strand.
AAAGCTTTGCTTGATAATTTTATTCTTATCCTTTTTTATATTCTTTTATATTTTTAAGAAATTACAAGAGATTTCTAAATGTAGTTGTTGCTAGGGGACTAGCAGGCTTCTATCTGAGTTTTTACTGTCATGTTGCACATCACCAAGATTGTGTTAATGTATTTAGATCTCTGTTTCTTGTTCTTCATATAAATAAGACACAAAAGCAGATACTAGTTCATTTTCCTTCCTAAAAGTTGGAGAAAATGTCCTCCTTCTCGCTGGTTTAGGGAAGAAGCACTTTTCTATAGTTCCTTTGTTCCATTGATAGAAATAATTTCTGCATTGCTTTTCCCTTTAGATGCTCTTCTGTGGGGTGATGTGTTGTTTGCCCCACTGCAGGGAGGAGGCTTTTCCTTATCTAGATTCAGAGTTCTTGCACGTATGAATCAGATTTTCAGTTGCCTCCACTCCTCTTATCAGGAAAGACCAAGGTGGAAAGAAATCAAGCAGAGATGGATTTTCCATGTAAAGCTTAGCCATCTCTCTCACTATTACAGAGTAAGCTGTTTGAGAACACTCTTCTTAAAGAAACTTTAGAAAAAGAAGAAGACCTAGTCCTTAGAGTACCATGGGACTGTGTTGAATAAATCAGGGCTAATCATACTAAACTAATTCCCTGTCCGAATGCCAGCTTTCCTGAAGGTATTTAGAAGACAAATACTGATAGAAATGAACTGTGTTTCTAATAATGCAGATGAATGGAACCCAGGCTTATGAATTCTTGAGGAAAATGAATAAAGGCAATTTCATGCTGGCTCGTTGGCATAATGATAAAATAGAACGTCTGTACTGCAATGCATAAAAGGCATGTGAATATTCCTGAAATCTAGAGTCATCTCTTCAACCTGTCAAACCTATTTCCCTTATTCTTGCTGTGCTGGGAATTCTGGCTCTTAACACTCCTTAGGCTTTGTGTTCTCCTCAAAATGACATCTCTGGTAAAATAGAGTGGCAGGATTAATATACAATAGGAATTCAGAATATTTGCTGAATCTGGACTTTATAATAGCATGGCATGGGGTCTCATTTCAGAAATGAATTAAAAATGACTTGGATAACTACACTTTCAAGTAGGCTGGCAAGCAAACGAGGGACCATAAATCAAAGTTAATGATAATGGCAATGTACCAATTTGGAAGCGAAGATGAACATAAGGAATATTGCAAGAATTGGTGCTAGGCCCAGCTTTACTAAAACCCATTATTTATTATGTTAATGGAAAGTAAAGAACATTGAAGTCAAAGCAGTTGCCAAAATCTGTGGAGGATGGAGAAGACATCTTGCCTAGCTTCTATTTGAGTATTACTTGCTTAAAACATCTTAGTTTTCTGAATTTTTCTGAAAAAAAAAAAAAAAAAAGAGGGAAAAAGGGTGTCTCAAAAAGAATTAAGGTATTTTCTAGAAGCACCTTTCCATAGATTTGGAAAAAGCCCAGATGAGTGTAGTAGTGAAATGACTGAAGTACTTTCAGGATGAATAAATATGATTAAATCTGGAAAAAGGTTAAATTACTTTCCCCATTGGATTTGCTTTGGACTGAGATATGCAGTGGGAGAAAGAGGTTTTGAAATCTTAGTGTCAATTAAGAGATTTTAACAGGGATCAAGAAATAAAACTCAGCTTTTACTATTAAATGGTTCCAGAGTCCAGTGTTTTAGTGTTTCACATGTAATGCTTAGATAGGTAATAAATAATTTAATTGCAGCATTAATAAAGAAATGTATAGTGAACTTGAAGAGTAACTATTGAAAGAGAAGTCAAAGGCTTAGTTCAACAAATCATATATTGACAGTTAAAAAAAAAAAAAGAATCGAGCTTGGCCAAATGATGACTAAGAGAGAAAAGAAAACCTGCTAAAAGTATTTATTTAAAGATGTAAACAGCAAGGGGAATGATAGCCCAAGGGACATGAGTAAGGAGGATGAACTCTGTGTAACCGTAAGCTGAATATTATTGTTTAATACTAAATTTGTTCAGACTTTGAAATATTTTTAAAGAAAGAAGATGGAAGCCAAATAACTGAGTTGTGCTTTTTTTTTGTTGTTCATTTGATTATTTTAAACCAGTTTTATAAAACAATGAGAGCATGCTGTGGAGTGTGTCCCTCTGCTAATTACAGCATGGGCAAGTTAGAAGTGAAGTGAAATATGATTGTGACTCTCTAAAGACAGAATGGTACTGTAATAAGTTTTGACCACACTTTTAAGGTTTGCCCAAGGCAAAATGAACGGGAAAGAAGTAATGAAATCAACACTCTAATCTAGTTGCTGGGTCCTTTCCCTGAGAGATGTGAAAAAAACTCTTCAAATTTTACTGCATTTCGGAACTGTGCATCCTATTTCTACAGTATCCATAGCAATTGGATGAGATGTTTAAACAGGACTTACAGCAAAGACTGAAATCCAAGTCCACTCTTGCAAAGGAGTTCTTTAAAATGAAAAAACAAGGATTATCTCTTGGCCTAGTGAATCTTTTATAACTCCAGGAAAAGCTGGCTCTCTGGAAGGGTGCATGAAGTCATTCTCTGACAGTTCAATGTTTAGATCCTGTTCATGAGACATGTGTATTTGATAGTCCTTAGGGTAAGAGAACAGTTGGAAATAGGTGTTTCATAGTCTGAGTGCTCTTTCCACTGCATTAATGGATGACAAACCAACACTACAACCACCAAAACCTTTGCTGGCATTTCCTTGAAGAACCTTGCTCAAGCAAAAATCTTTAATATATGAGAGAGAGAAGGACATTCATTGTCTTCTGCTGTAACCAATGTGCTAGGCTGTTCTGCATTGCCATTGCTAGAGCATATGTGACTGGTGTTGATAAGGTACAGGAGCTACTGGTGAAAATGGAGACATCAAAGGGCCACCATTTTGCAGCTAAGCAACCTATGTCACATGTCAGACTTTATATTGCTGATTCTGAAAAATATAATGTGCTGACATCAGCATCTGCCTGGAAATTCACTGGAAAGAACAGTCACACAGTCAATAAAAGCTCCAGAGCTAACTTTCAGGAAGCAGGGCTGGAGGATTTCTATTTTTGAAGGCTACCTACTTGCACTACATAACCTGTGTTATTAATCCTGAAAACCTTGTCATTGTCTGGAAATTATTTGCTTTGAATATATTCAGGAGTTTTGTTCCCTGTTTCCACCTGCCCCAAAGCAATTCCCTGCACTGCAGGTAGTCCATTTAACAACACAAAATTCCTGTTTAAGGCTTAAAAAGAAAGGCTTTTGCATTTTGCAGCTCTGTTTGGATTTTTATTGACTGGATATATTAGACTATTATGTCACTTGCTCTATAAAATTACCCATGCCGTGAATAACATCAGTGTCAGAGATAAATAGGAAAGGCCAAGGTCTGTTAAGCAGCTTAAGGTACTTAAAATCCAAAATATAGATCCTTGGAACTTTTTCATGCCTTTCAAAGAAACTGAATCTCCGTTAGTGCTGATTTCTAGATGTCTACATTTCTGGTGTTGGACATAAGGATTCCTTTCAAAATTCGGACAGCAGAACAGTATCTAAGTCCTCTCAGGGTTGCTGGGCTCCATATGTTTTGTCAGCCTTCCTTGTAACATCCCTGTCTTCTGGGACATGCCATGTTGTCAGGACATGTTCCAGTCCTGCCTGAAGCAAAGCTTGGAAGAGGAGGTGAAAGCTCTCTTTAATCTTTGACAAAGCAGTGCTTAAGGTACTCCATGGATGAAAATTCTTCAAGTGTCTAATCTGGCACAGATGCTTTTACTGAGACTTGTATAATGTATATATGTCACATAAACCAATGAAGCCTCTCCCATCTGTAGCCCCACTTAGTCTTTGGTGAACACCTTCTATAGAAGACCAAGTACATGCTAAGTGCTCACCAGTCTGTCAGGAAAGGATTCAAACCATTGGGCTGCTGGTGGATAGACTGACTTGGGTGCTCTCGATGTTTCTTGATGGATTATTTCACTGTGCATAAACTGTTGAATAATCACTGAGTTATGGAGGAAAGTGGTGAAAAGTCTCTCTGTTATCATTGGTAAGGCACTGTGCCCAGTGTGTAGGCAAGAGAAACCTGGCTCCCCTACCTGGATGAGTGCCATGATTGTGTGGCTATTTGGCAGTGAGAGGGGTCTGTGTCTTTGTATAAAGTGTTTTGTGAAAAAAATTCTGGCCTAAGCTGGGTCCTAATTCTAGGCAAAAACTATCCTGGGTCCTAAGAAAGGGGATCAAACACCTACATTTTCAGGAACATGGCAAGTAATTCATAAGACAATGATAGAATAGAAAGCAAAAGATCTGATCTAGGTTCTCTAAAGTTTGTGAAATTTCAAGCAGGCCATGGCTTTCAATGATCAGGGAAAATGGATACCTGGGTGGCAACCACATGAAAACCATCAGGAGCATGATAGAAACAAGTTTTTTGTTTCTTAACTAGGTATACCATTACCTGTATCAGAGGTCAGCCCAGGAGGGATGTTTAGAAAGCTCTTCTGCAGGTTTAGATAGCACTTGATAGCTTCAAAACACTTCAAGCGGCCCTTCCACTGTCTGCAGGGTGTGTTGAAAGTGAGACTGAAGAAGTGGCAACTGTAATAGCATTCTTGCGGTGGGTAGATCTGCTTGTCACCAGCATCGGCAAGGTAGGTGCTGTGTCAGGGCTGTGACTGCCTTCACATTTGCATTTTAGACAGTGTGTTCTCATTTCAGATCTTCAGATATCCCCGATGTTTCATAATGTTACTAGTGATAAAAAATGTCTCTGTCTTACTGTTGTTATTATTATTAAAGACCTGCTGTCTAGCTCAAACTAGATCTTTGCTGTTCTGAACACTTGCTGATATCTACCTGGACTACCATTAAACTCCATTTGCTTCTCTTTAAGTAATGTCATTCAAATATGGTCTCTGCAAAACATAATTTCCATCTAATTCTTGAACTAGACCTCATGAAATAGATGCTAAGAAAGATTTATGAGTCACCAAGGCTCCAACTAATGTGCTGATAGCTCTGGAATTTCAGATGTTCAAATAGAAGTACTCACAGCTGTGGCAGGAATTTCCTAGTTTGTCAAAAGTCCTCTAGAAAATAACCCTCCAAACAATGGTAACTGAAGGTTTAAACTATATGTGTGCACTTGAATTTTTTTACAGTTTTAAATAGTTCTTACTTCCAGTAAAAAAATAATTATGGAATCATCTTCATATTCAAAGATACTTCTGTGGATGGAGCAAGCAAGAAAGAGTGAGATGGACCTTTCTGACTGCTCTGCCCCTCGGAATTCTCCTGGACATACACCTAACTGCATCTGCCCTGCAGAAGAGCTGCTGACACATCCATCCAAAGTCCTCTGGCAAGTCTCTTCCTGATGGATACTGAGACTTTCCTCAGCTTATACACACAACATACATAGCATAACATACCAGCTCCTGCCTTGAATACTCATTTGAAATATTCAGTGATAACTAAGAGAATGTTTGACTTACAAAAGGGTTGTGGCATCAATTTAGTTATTAAAAATAATGGAGAATTTGATGCAATGGAAAGATGATTTATGAATATGTCACAGACCAAATTCAACTATGAGGTTTTTTGGTTCACTTAATGTTATTTCAAGATATTAAATGGACCATACACTATGTTGTTTTCTGTAGGAAAGATAGAGTGTAATCCATTTTTTTGCTTTGTCCTAAAAGTGAGTGTTCAGAAGAGGGATAAAAAGCTGAGGAGTCAGGCAGTGCTTATAATAATGTGCTTAAGAGTGTTATTAATTTTCCAGTGTATATATGTATCTGCTGGCATAATGCTGGTTTGGACACAGTTATGAATGTATATTAATTAAAAGTTTTTTACCAGTGTCATTCCTTCCCTGGCCAAAATCAGCTCTACAAGTGTAAGCGTATGAGTGTAAGCACAACTATCTTTATACCAATACAAGGTGCAGTTGAAGCAGCATAGCATTTTGTCTAGGTGAGCCCAAGTCATCTTTTCAGAATATAACAAAATGTTTAGAGACTTGACCATTTTTCTGTGAAGAAATTATGTCGCTTTTCTCTCTTCTGCATTTGGAGAATAGTCCTTAAGTGAAAATGTTTAAAGAGATGTGGCTCCAATAGAGGCACTGGAAACATTTGATTTTTTTGTGGTGTCTTTCAAAACCCAGTTGTGTCAAACATGCCAAGTGTTTGATGTTGGTAGCCTGACATGAGCACTTATCCAAAATCAGATCACAAACAACACATTTATAATACAGTCATTTCAATGCTTTGATGAATCCTCGATGTTTTAGTTCTTTAGGGGAAAGATGACAACAATGTCAAACTTCAGACAAGAAAATATTCTATTTCAGTTGCATCCAGATATCCAGCTGGAGGGTAATGAAGGCCTAGGGCATTTAGATTAAAAATAAACCCAAATCAACCTGCATGTGGACTGGCTAGCTCACACTTGGACTATTGATGAGTACCATCCTATGAGAAAGTGTTATAAACCTAGTAATACTTCCATACTAATATATGGAGTTAATTTAGGACCAGAAGCAGCATTTTCTTTTCCAGACTAGTAAAGATACACTGAGGAGAGATGCAGTGCAGAGACATCTCAGAAGAATTTGTGTTGTCTAAGCTGGTTGCCTGTTAATTCATGGCATTATTTGAAACTCAGATCATAAAGGGAAGCTGACTCTGAATGCATTTATTGGTAAAGAAATTCACCTTCTAAAACAGTGGAAATGTTACTCTAAATATAGCAAATGATTTTGTTCTATATTCAGAAGTCAAAGTTAGATGTAAACTCAACTAATTGCTTTTTGAATTTGTTGGTCATTGGAAAAGAAAAAAGTGAGTTCTTTTCAAGGCCTGACCCACAGTGCATTGAAGTCTGTGCATGCTTCTCTGCTGTCTTTCACGGTCTTTTCTCCAGCCTCTTAGTAAGTCTGTATGTGAAATGCCTGGGCTTGCATGATTCATTATATTGCTCAGATTTCACACTGAGATGGAATAAAATCATGATATCAGTTTGAGGAGAAAAAAAAAATAATTAAGCAATTGTTCCAAAGCCATTTGAGGCAACCTATCATAAAATGAGGTTATATATTTTCAATTCTTCTTAACCTAGTCAGTCAGTATGTGTCATTCCGAGAAGCAGAGTTAGAATGATTTCCAATTTACTGTATGTTTTCAGGAATTTGCTGCAACAGATGAAAAATGAGTCTGTCCTAGGAGGAGAAGGAACCTACTAGACATCACTGGGTGTGTGGACTTGGACAAGCTCTCCAAAACAAGTATCCTCCAAGGGATCAGCAACATCTGATGCTATTTGAACACTGATAAAACAAATGTGCTAGGCACAGGGAGTTCAGAACAGGCTAGAATAAATTTTATACTTTGCAAAACAAATGTCTTTGCAAATGCAAATTCAGCATTCAGTCAAAGCTTGTGGTCAGTTTTGTTTTCCCTTGTTTTTTTTTTTTTGTCTTTTTTTTTGTTAGTTGCTTTTATTAAAAAGGTCTTTGATATATCCTAGAAGACTCTACTTATTTGCTTGCTATTTTTAAGAGGTATGCTGCTGCAAAAATACTGATCTGCAAATGATCTCCTACAGTGTCAAACTTCTCTTCATTTCCAATTTACTTTAAATATAGTTCTATATTTAAATATTGTCTAGCATAGAAGCACTGAACCATTTTCATTAACCTGGCCTGTATGTGATATACGGGTGTACAGGGCTTTATACTTTATTCATTACTTTTGTTTAAGAGAGTAGCTGTTTGATGTGCAGTTATTTAAAGACAATTCTACTTTCTAAAATCCTTCTAATCAAATTGGATAACCTTCTGATATAAATATTTAATTAAAAACAAGTCACACTTGTATAATTTTTATTCTCTGTTGTACATTTCAAACTATTCTTACATCCATGAAGCAACTGCTGTTACTTTCATATAAACACAGTAACATTTGTCTCCTACCTCCTAGACAGCTTGTGTATACATTGTCCAGTACAGTTAAGCAGTTTAATGTTTAGGACTGAGTTTGGCTATATGACAGTGCTGTGTCGGGTCCTGTCTCTAGCTCTAATAGGGGATTTAAGCCCATGTTTAATAGAGTAGTTAAATTAAGGCTGAATTCACAGACTTCCTAATGAATTTATCAAACTTTGGCCATAGCAAAGACAGAAGCATGGCACTGCCTGTCTCTTAAGGGCTGAGGTCCAGCCTAGGGGCATCCCATCTGTGAAGACATCACCATGTTAATTAAATACCTCTGTGTCTAGGATAGGGCTGGAGATTATGTGGGCTGGGCTGGCAACACAAAGTGGGGCTATGGTGAGTGAAATGTGCCCAGTGCTGCAGCCAGGCACCAGGAGCTGCTGAGCACCAGAGCTCTTTTTTGTGAGCCACACTGGGGCCACTTGGATGTGCTGTCAACCCGTTAAGAGGTTCTGTCCTGCACACAGACACTCACTCTTTCAGAGAAGGATGACTTTTAAAGAATAGTCGGAGGTAGACGAGATTGAGCCAACACTAATCTTTTGGGTCATATCCTAATGACTGCAAATTAGACTAGGAAATGAGAAAAGTGGGCTGATTTTCTTTTTTCTTTTCTTTGTTTGAGGGTTTCCAACTATTCCCACAGCCTAAGAAGGCTCCTGGCTGGGATTTGCCTTGGGCTGTTGTGGCGAGGCAAGCACGGATGTGCACGTGGGACGCTTTGTAGAGAAAGTGAGCTACCAGTAATTTCCACGATTAACAGCAGCCGAATGCAAGTTTTCCACATAACACTTATGAATTTAGATTATTAGTCAATTATAACTGACTTTTTTGGAGTGAGCTTTTAACCTCTTTGCCTGCCTTTTTCTCTGTTCTGGGGATATATACCTCCCTCCTTGTACCTCAAAGAGGGATTTGATATCTATCTTACATTACCTCATCCCTTCCAGCTTCCCACCAGTGGATGATTGCTCCTGGGAGAAGTACTTAAGATTTTGTGTGGTCCATCTTTGAAAGACTTTGGACACAAGAATAAGCCTCTTTCCTTATGGGACTGCTTCACATCCCACTTCATTTTAGTGGTAGAAATTATATTCCAGTTTACATTTTCCTTTTTCTAACTTCATCCTATGAGAGACCATCTAGCTATACCAGGCAACTAAGCCATATCTGGTTCAGCCAAACTTATGCTGGAGAAGTTCAAGTTTGATGAGTTTAACTTCCCTGATTTTGGAAAAACATGCATGTGGCAGAGTGGTGAAGCAAAGACATTGCCTTAATAGTGTTGAATGATGTTGCTGAGACCTGAACAACTTCACACTTTGGCATGAGCCTGAGTGTAAGCTGACATCCCCGGCCCACATCTTCACTGCCCATCCAGATATTCCCTCAGTTTGATTTCTCTTTCTACAAGCTGCTGAAAATTTGATTTTTCTGCTTACAGAGATAAAACACAAAAAATGTTTTTCACCCCACTGCTATTTACCACAGCTTGGACTGAATCTTGTTTCTGTTTTCCCTCCCTGTTTTACCTCCTGAGTCCCAGCTACAGGTAAATTTGAAATCCTCTGTGGAAGACTGCAGGCCACATGCAACATATGCTGAGAATTTTGAAGGGATTCTGGAAAGAAGTTTAGAGTTTATAAGAAGATGGAAACACTTTTGTTTCTGATGTCCAATTAGGGAATTGCAAATCTTTCATGAACATCCAAATAGCTGTGATAAAATATTCCAACAGCCTAATGCCCATTGTAACATCCAAGACTGGCATTTAAATTAAACATCTCTCAATGTATGACCCTCTTCACTCTCCCCTTCATGTCCACAAAGCAGCATTTAATGTCAGGTGCCATCTGAGAAAATCTGCTGCTTCTGCTCTACCAAGGATTCATGTACCCTTTCCTCCTACCCTTCCCAAAAGCAGGGAAAGGGTTGCTTAAGATCAGACATGTACCTTTGGAAGAGATATTTTTTGGCAGGAATTGGGCCAGGTCTGGATTGCTTCCAGAGCAATTCCTAGAGCAGCAACTGTGAAGGTCCTGTAAAAACACCAGCCTGAATCATTTACTTGCTGTCCTTTGCCATTCCCTTATCTGTGAGCAAACTAAAAATAGAGATGAATTATGGGGCTCCAAGCAATGTTTAGTGGAGCATTTGAGATGATGGTGTGCATTTAACAAGAAATGTTTTATAATAGAAACAGAAATAGTGAAGCTAAATATAGACTTTTTAATTCATTTGGAATCTGGAGTTGGCAGTTTTGTCCTTATGGTATTCGTACTGATTTCCTTATTTGAACCAATATGAAATGTGGGTCTTTTTTTCAGACTCTAAGCATTTCAGTAAGCCAACACGTTTGGCACACAGCAGCATGGAATATCTGATAATTACGGGTAAAAATTTAAAATCGGATTTTTTTCCCCCTAGGCAAAATTCCTGTGAAGAAGATATCAAACTGGGCAGTAGTGAGCCCTCAAAGGATGACAGGGCAAAACTATATATTTTTGCTAAATCTTTTCTTTTTGTTTAACTGTGCTCAACAAGTCCAGGGTGGTATTACTTTCATTCTGGTTGTAGTGATACACAAATTACTTCCTCCCATGCTCATCCCAAGCCAGAAGTGCTCACAGACACCTGAGTCTGGTACGCACTATTTATCAAGGCAAGATAGAAGTCCTCCTGTGTGATTTCCCTCTTGAAAAGCCCCGCAGAAATCTCTGCACTGCACTTCCACATGTTGTAGATTCTCTCTAAGTTCTCCTGGGCAAAAGGGAAGTCTCTTTTTCTGTAGGAGAGGTGTTGCTTACCCAACAAAAAGCAAAAGAACATTGGGTGAACCATTGCCGATGGATAGCTGGCTATTTATAGCCAATACAATCTGTGTCAGAAAAGCAACCAGTGGAATACAAAGCTAAATACCAAGGTTTCTTAGTCTTTAAATTACCCAGTAAGTGGGAAATAAACCACTATGAATAATTGTCTCACATAACTGTAGCTGCCTAAATGTTAGGGGACTGGTCTCAGCTCATTGTCTCCCTCTAGGACTGGGGAGAAAGGTTTCATCCCATCTTGACACATGATTAGTGCTGCCCATTGGAAGTGGGACGCTCTACAGACTGCTGAAAAAACCTGTGTGCCAATTCAGAATCAAAGAATCCTATCCTAATAACAGAATTGCCACAAAAACTCACAGATCAATGTGAGCCAATAATTAGCTTGAAGACGTCCCTTTAGGAGAGATTTTATGCAGCTTTTTTTTTCTTTCCAAAACAAGTAATTTTGTTAAAAATACCAGCACTTCAGTTCAATTTCAACAGAAATACACAAACAAACAAAAATAGATTTTCATTAAAGTCTGCAATTACTGAATAACAGGATATGACTTTCCACCACATCCTGTTTCTAGCTACAGGCTATTTGTAAATACACCACCAGCCTGATTGCAGAAGCAGTGTTATTGACTGAACGGGTGATGGAGCTTTCCAATGACAGCGAGTTTCATCTTCACCTCTCCATCAGGTTTGCCAGTGGGTGAGTTCAGAATTAAGTCAGAAGGGGCAAAGACATCCCTGCATCATCTTTCAGCCCTCTGAAAAAAACAAAGCACATACTTGGCAACACTTTAATTTCTATGGTTACTGATGAATAACAGCACAGCTGGGGAACTGTTGCTACAACCCACTAGCAGAGATATTTAAGAGGTCACACTTAAGTAGGTCTGTTACAAAAACACTGTTTTTTTCAAGGATAATAAAACTGAAGTCTGTAGGTTACACTCTTTGGACTAATATCAAATGGACTACCCCACTAGTCATAAATTTGCCCTCATTACTGTCATTGTTTAGAAAGCAATGGGAAGAAGGATGGCTCTCTATTTAAGGCACCAAACCAGGGCTGGTGGTTTCTGGACAAAATCTTGACCAGAAACATGATTTGCTTGGATTCTGTTGCCGTCTCAGATGTTGATGTCTCCCATGCTAATGCAGGCAAATGCTCCATGCAGTTTGGAGAGCCTTTCTGGCTAGAAAGATCTGTATTAAGGCTTTGCTTTCTACCAGGAGGACAGTGACACAATTTTCCAGCAAAGTCCAGAAAAATAATTGAGTAACTCTGCATCAGAATGGTTTGGGAGCTCTGACAGACTTCCTCCATGACCTGAGTGGAATGGATGGTTTGTGTTTCCGGTTTTGATCTGTACTTCTGTTCTTATCTGTTAGGGTATCAGTCATGAAGCCCTGGCAACTTCACTGCAATACAAGATATCTTTAAATAACTGACAGAACAGACTTTAAAAGCCTTTTGGGTAAGGAAAGCCTATTGTTTTGTTTTGCACAGTGCCCTGTTCAGGAGGAAAGTAAAACCAAAATTCATCTTTCTTTTCGCCTGCCATGCTCTAGCTGTGGGATCCTCTGAAGCAAGTCCACCAGACAGGGATACCAGAGACTTCCACATTTTCTTTTTATTTTTGCAAATTCAGAAAAGTAACATGTAGTCAAGGAATGGAACTACTGGTATTTTATATGCTTGTGGGTAGAATTGTAAAGGACGCTGTTAAAAATATAGTTTATTAATACATTGAACATGCAAATTGATCCACAGAAATGCTCTGCCGCTGTCAATGCAAAGGTTGCGTTCACTCTATTGCAGGATTAGTATCAGAAAAGACAAGTGAAATCCACGTAAGTCCTTTTGCATGACTCTTCTTTATACATATTGTCTGCACAAACACTGGAACAAGCACATCATCGAGAATAACACCATTGACATCAATAGTTTCACCTGGGACAGATTTGGCTACTTTGGCTAATCGCGTCATTACCCTCAAGCTACGCTGAACAATTCATTAGTGGCAGACAGCTGAATTTCTAAAAGTATGTGTAACCTAATTCTAACCACTAGCACAGTAGAAACTACTCTCAGTAGCTCCTCTGGGCAACCAAGGACACCACGCGATTGAATAAATAAATATAAACAAAGAATGTTTTTCAATTTGCTTTCCATCTGGAGTACTGGATATTTTTCCAGCTCTGAAACCAAGGCACGTTTGCATGCTATTAAAGACAGTGCTCATTACCTTCTGACATCTCTGATGATCCCAATGAATTTCAGAGTGTTTCTATAGATTAGAGAGTTTCCTTATCTTTCACTGCTTTCAAAAGATAAGCCGGTATGCATGGGTTGCTTCATTTTCAAAAATTTCTCCTTAAATCTTTTTTTTTTTTCAGTTTAAGAGAAAGGTGAAAGCATGATTTTTATTTTTATTTCTTTCTTCCTAGATGCCTATTTTCAGGCATTGGTTACATTACTACAAATAATTAGGTAATGTCAGGCACTGGTCCCGGCTGTTGGAGCCGAGGTGGCTGTTTGTGGCGCTGAGCTGCCGGAGCGGTGGCTGGGCTGGGGTGGCTGGAGACAGCCGGCTCTCCACAGCAGTTCCTGGGGCCATTCCCCATGGGTGGTGTCCACATGAAGCTCCTCTCTCTTGGAGGAGAGGTGAGCTCACTAGCAGACAGGGCTTGCTCTGTGCCAGCTGGCTTGAGTGCCTGACAGCCTTTTTGAACTTGCTTAATTTACCAGCAGAGGCTTAACCTTGGAGTGTACAGAGGTACCTTTCACTGGCAGGTACAGGTTGGGTTCCTTTTTCACTTTCATGTGTAACCACTTAGAGAGGAATAATATTGATTCACCCCTCTTGTGTTAGACTCCAGATAAACAGATTGTTTCCTACAGAACTTGGCAGTTTGACTGATGTGTCCAATGTCCAACACTGCATTTAGCCTGGAAAGGAGAAGACTGAGAGGGGATCTTACTAATGTTTACAGATATCTGAAGGGTGGGTGTCAAGTAGTTGTGCTCTGTGATAGGATGGTAGGTACTGGTCACAAGATGGAACACAGGAAGTTCCACCTCAACATGAGGAAAAACTTCTTTCCTGTGAGAGTGACAGAGCCTGGAACAGGCTGCCCAGAGAGGTTGTGGAGTCTCCTTCTCTAGAGACTTTCAATACCTTCCTGGATCTGTCCCTGTGTGGCCTGCCCTGGGTGTTCCTGCACTGTCAGGGGGGTTGGACTTGATGATCTCCAGAGGTCCCTTCCAGCCCCTAGCATTCTATGATTCTATTATTTAAGCAAATAAATACACCCCTACCTAAACAATCTTAGGTGTTGACTAAAGTTTCATTTCTTGAGAAATAAAAAACGAAGTAATCTGAAATGCTGTTATTGCTCTCAACTTCTTTCTCTCTCACTGGCTCGTGGCTATATTTTTTCTCAGTAACAGTTCTTCAGGAGAGGAGAGACCACCACTCCCCTAGTGGGTTACTTTTCCTTCTCTCCATGACAGCTGAAAAGGTCAGAGGATGTAGGTGGATATTCCCAGGCATATTTCTGGATCTTACCAGAGCTGGTTGGGTGCAAGTGCGGCAGATCTGGGGATGTGTGAATGTAGACTTACAAGTATCTCCCCTAACAAACATTCTAGTCTGGAAATGAATCCTTTGTTAGTGTCAGCAGGGAAGGCTGCTCATCTCATCCCATCATAGACCTCTGATGAACTGTACTCTGTAAGCCTCTGTTTGTTTTCAGTGACTATAAAAGGATTCAAGATGATCGCCTCAGCTACACCATTCACTTGATATCTAAGGCCAGAAGAATCTGGTTCAGACACCAACCTGCTGTTATAATTGTAGGCCTGGATGGAGGGTTGCTCAGCTTGTAATGATGAAGTACCACAGATTGTGATTTCCACACTTGGGTACTATCTACAGAGTAAAAATCTGAGCTTAAATCTTCTGTTTCTCCTACGTGTCCTTCCACACCCTGATGTATTCAAGCCCTTTGGCCATTGTCCAGATTGAGGACTGAGCCCAAGTTTTCCTCCCACCCCGCCTGACTTGTATTTGAGGGAGATCTCAATGTCTTCCTCAATGTCAATGTTCTTGACACAGAATCAGCAGTTTTGGCACTGGGGTTGTGCCCAGGGCAGCACAGTGGGGATTGCATTTGTGAATATTCCTGGTAGATGCTGACTAACATGCACCTGCTGCTTAAACAGGTCTCTGTCGACATACTGGTTCTGATCTGAGTTTGCCGTTTTCTCAGATGTGCTGATTCATCAGAGCCCCTCCCACTGCGTGCTGGTCCTGTCTTCCCCTTTCTCCTGGAACTGATTGCAGAACCCATTATCTCTAATAGCACAGAGTTCCCAGGAAAACAAATCACCCTTTGTGAATAGCCTCATAAGGCAGGCATTTAATAGTCCTCCACCTCTGGTGATCTGCAGAGGTTCTGTGTAAATAAAGGACCTGAATCATCATTTTCACAAATGTTTAACTCTATTTAGTCCATAAGAAGAATAAGAGTAGAGGAAGATTTTTTATAAATACACTGTACGTGGCCAGTTTGTCCTGCCTTAGCAAAGTGTAGCCAAAGACTGAAGAGCTGCTGAACACTAGGTGGAAAAATTTTGTTCCTTATATATATCCGTGTGTTTATGCATTCTATATCTCTACATTGCTGGTCAAGCAGTTACATTTGGGGGCAAAGAAAAGTTCGCTAAGCACTAAATTAATGACACAGCAGTCCAAAATTTTGTTAAGGGCATGAGCAAGTACGAAGGCAGCTACTGCATGGGAGAGTTCTGTAAATACCTAGCAAACTCCGTGTGGTGTAGCTTTTTCACTAAATGTTCATTTAATTAGTGGAATAAATTACAAGTGAAAGTTAATTTGACTCTTATTTTCTCATCTTCTTTTTCTCTATTTTCTTACTTTACTCCTCCAAAGAATAGAATTGTTAGTGCAAAAGAAATAACTTCACTGGCAGTTTCTCATTTGCTCTGATTTTAGGAATAAAGACAAAACAATGTCTGACACTGTCCTCCACTTCCTGCCTGGCCATTCAAACCAGCTGCTGCAAGTCCCTCCATTTTAATGCTTCTCTGCAGTAAATACTTGTTTGATATTTTCTAAGCTCTCAAGCAATGGTTACTTTACAGGTGATAAATGAAATGCACAAATCAATACCAGACTGAGACTGTCCTAACTTTTCTTTTAAACACAAAAAGTATCCGGCCTGGTGAACAGAAACTGATAATTGAATAATTGAATTGCAGTAACTGGTGGAGACCTGGGTCAGAAGCGTATCCTCACTGAAGATGTGATGCAATTATGCAGTTGACCACACTCCTCCGGCTCTGCTTCAGCCCAGAAAATTAAGGAAGACTATGTGCTGAGGGCTATGCTGAGCACAAAAAGAGTTGAGACCCCACAGATCAAGTCTAAACTTCTACTATTGAGCTGTAGCTCTGCTTCTGACATCTTGGGATGCATGTAGGCCTAGTTTCAACAGGAGGGCCTCCAAAGCTATTCAGAAACAACTAGTAAAGACACCTCTCTGACACTTCAGACATCTCAAGCTAAGGATGGAACCGGATGTTGTCCTCCCCTTCCCTGAGTTAACACTTCAAAGGAGAGTGCCTCCTCCTCACTGGCAATATAATTTTAAAGACAGAGGGCTGTGGGCTCTACAGTCTCCTGGATGTCATCGCCATCCTCATTAGGCTCCATATCTGCAGAGAGGAGCAAGGGCTATGATGCAACTATCTGCAGGATGCCTCCTATTAGCAACTTCTGCATCACTCCTGTTCATAATAAATACCTAATAATACATACTCTTAATAATATACACATAAGATATACAACTTCTTACATTTGTGTTCTTGTATATCATACCTTTTTCACCCACTGTTGTGCCCTGCAACTTTGAGTAATGTGATGATGGCAAATTACTTTAGCATTTCAACAATAAAGTCGGAATTAATATTGACATGTTTAAAACGTGTATTGGATGGTTTAGATTGGGACAGCAAATGATTGTCACAGTTAAATCCAATTTCCTGCTGTAACTATTTCATGGAAATGGGTTTTTCTTGTTGTGTTAAATGCCTATAATATTTTAAGGGCAACTTAATAGTTATAAACAGTCCAAGGAGATAATAAGACAACAGAAAATGCACTTTTCAAAATACAAGGAAATGTAGCATGCTGCAATGGTAATTTACCACAGAGCTTACACAATAGATTTAATTTTTTTCTTAACTGAACAGTAATTGAAAACTGACTTATCCCCTTAAATAAACCAGTGACAGCTGGGAAAATCAGCAGATTGGTCCTTTGTGCCTGTTTATAGTAGATTTTGGCAGCAAGATAGTTGCAGTCTCTATAGGACACAGATATTATGTCTTCCAGATGTGCTTGACCTATATTTTGGATAAAAAAACATCTTGCCATAGAAATTTATATACTCTTAGCCCGAGTCATCAGCTCCTTTAAGATGCTGAAAACACCCTCTTGTGATGGTTATGTTTCCATTGCCATTCAGTAGAGATGTATAACTTGGGAGTGATTCAGTTTTTCAGACATGACTACCTAATTTCAGCTCAATGTGCCTGTAGAGCTACTAATATGAGGAAGATCTGTATATGATAAGGGTTGCTCAGTACTTGCAGAGGGACATATCAGAGGTCCCTCCTTGGTTAGCTACTCACAGTGGGTGGAAGCAGAAAGAAATACGGCAATAGCTTCTTTGTGGGTTGCATTTTATGATTTACTTATATATACAGGATGATGCTACTGTTCTCTCTGGGTCCTTGGGGGAGCTATATCAAACAGTTCTTGTCAAAGGCTTAAGCTACAGATATCTTAATGCTAACATCACTTGTACTTGAGGAAAGCATGGGCCATCTCATACCCACTGACTCCAGCGGACATGAGCGGGAGTCCTAGCAATGCCACACCTGTCTCAATGTAAAATTGTCCCACTGACAAAACTCCAGAACCAAGAAAGAAAGAAAAGAAGCCTCTGGCTACAAATGCACATGAGTCACAGGACGATTTCCAGTATGTTAATTTGATTGTGTCAAAAACTATAGTGGCACTTAGCTAGATTGTCACAAGAATAGGATGAATGTCATACATGAATGTTTATGGGGAGAAGAATTAGGATATAGCAGAGTAGAGGAAAATAGGAGAAATAGGTAGAGTGCTGTGGGCATCCTGGGCTTGTCTTGGTGGCAAAGAGAGAGAGAGAGGTTGAGAGGGTCACATCAGGTTGAAGAGAGGATTTGTTTTGATGGAAATAAAGCAAGGCAAGATGTTGAGTGGCTTGTACTTGCTGTAACATGCTCAAGTCTCTGGGTTGGTAGCTGAAGAGACATGGCTCCCTATCTTAACAATGGTATTGTGGCATCTGTGTATCTCAGTTAACCCTATGGTGACTGAATTTCTTGCTTTTTCTTTTCATATAGGTCAGAAGTGAGAACTTCTGAGACAGAATACAAGTTCAAGTACAGGAAACCAGGGTGACACACTGGCTCAAAGAGCCCACATTTTGATGAGTTCACCTCAGACACCCTAAACACAGCACTGCAAATCTTCTACAACCCTGATGCACTCCTTTCACCATCACATGAGTCAATATGTCTTTGTCTTCTGTGAAGAGTAAGCCTCATACAAGTGTATCCATCACCTCATCCAAGGCATAAGGTTCCAAAAGAGCCACCTCACTACGTATGTCACTTTGTATACAGATACCTTGTGCTGGGAATTTAAAAGCTTGGATGGGGATGTGACAGGATGGACTAAGGTTGTAGCAGAAAAAATCTGTCTGAAAGAAAGACGAGTGCCTATCTGTGTAAGCTCCTGGCCCACCAGTATGGTCCACTGACAATAGTGACAGATGCAACTTTGCCTTCTATATTTGTGTAGGACAGGAAGGTAAGCTTACAGAAAGATGGGTGTATACAAATGATGAAGCAAAAAGAGAGGTGCTGAACAATGTTCTCTTGTGTCCACTTTTTACCCATAGGTAAAGCTTTTGAGATCTTGTGACACAACAGTAGACCAGTTTCAAAGGAGCAGGAGGATTTTGGAGCATAGTTTCTGGAAGACAAGGTAGCAGAGTTTCTGCAACTGCTTTTCTGAGGGGTTGTTTGTGGGAAATTTAAAATGAAACAAACCCATGGTAATTGTTGAAATTGGACCAAAACTGCACATAAATCAGAAATCTTGCTTTTCAGCCTTCATGGCTGTCTTCTGCCTCTTCTACTGAGACAAAAATGTGAACTGGCAACAGACAGATACTGGCTTCTGAAATGTTGCTTCCTGGAGATGGGAATATTTTTAGGATAGGTTATAGGCAAAGCAGAACCTTGATTTATCATACTGAGCTGCTGGTATAGGTCGTTGGAGGGCATTTCTTAGGTTTGCAAAGTGTCAGCTCCAAGCAGAACTTTCTTCCTGTGTTTAGCAGAGCCCTCTGAAAGGGATGAATTCTGTCTATAAACACCTGCTTCTTTCACCACTGAGGAACATATAATGGTACACACACCAATTTATCCATATTTGGGACTTTAAACATTTCACAGTATCTTTAAATCATGACGCAAATCAGGGAAGGCAGTAAAGCAATATGGTAAAATGTATTTCATCAAAATAACCAAAAATGTTGAAAAGGCCGGAAATAAAATGGAATTTGACATATGGGAGGAGAAGACAGCTGTGTCCATTATTACTTTGCTGTATAAACAATTTAGTGAAATCTGGAATACCTCTTCTATGCAGACAGCCAGGAGAGTTGGGGTTGTTCAGCCTGGAGGAGGCTCCAGGGATACCTTATTGCAAACTTTCAGTACTTAAAGGGGGCCCACAGAAAATCTGGGGAGGGACTTTTTATTAGGGAGTGCAGTGATAGGAGAAGGAATAACAGCTTTATGTAGATTTAGTATTAGATTTAGTAGTAGATTTAGTATTAGATTAGTAGATTTAGTAATCTGAGTAGCTTTAGAATAAATATAAGAAAGATATTGTTCACTGTGAGGGTGGTGAGGCACTGGAAGAGGTTGTCCAGAGAAGCTGGACGTGCCCCATCCCTGGAAGCGTTCAAGGCCAGGTTGGATGGGGGGATTGAACAACCTGATCTAGTGGAAGGTATCCCTCCCCATGGCAGGGAGGTTGCACTAGGTGATCTTTAAGGTCCCTTCCAGACAAAACCATTCAATCTTGCTATAAATCTGCTTCTGGACACACTGGAGCATAGATAAAAAGGTTTCTTGCATGCACTCTTCCTCTGCTTTATAACAGAAGCATAGAATTGTTTTGGTTGGAAGAGACCTTTCAGATCATCAAGTCCAACTATTAACCAAGCCACTAAACCATGTCCCTAACCACCCTATCTGCACATCTTTTAAATCCCTCCAGGGATGGAGGCTCCACCATTTCCCTGGGCAGCCTGTTCCAGTCCATAACAACCCTTCCAGGGAAGAAATTTTTTCTAGTATCCAACAAAAACCTCCCCTTATGCAACTTGAGAGTGTTTCCTCTCGTCCTATCACTTGTTACCTGGGAACAGAGACTGATCCCCCACCTTGCTAAAACCTCCTTTTAGGTAGTTGTAGAGACCAATGAGATCTCCCATGAGCCTCCTTTTCTTCAGGCTGAACAACAGCAGTTCCCTCAGCTGCTTCTCATAAGACTTGTTCTCTAGACCACTCACAAGCTTTGCTGCCCTCCTTTGGACACACTCCAGCACCAAAATGTCCTTCTTGTAGTGAGGGGCCCAAAACTGAACCCAGAATTTCAGAAGCAGCCTCATCCGTGCCAAGTACAGGGGGCCAATCACTGCCCTAGTCCCGCTGGCCACACCATTTCTGATCCAGCCCAGGATGCTGTTGGCCTTCTTGGCCACCTGGGCACACTGCTGGCTCATGGTCAGGTGCCTGTCCACCAACACCCCTAGATCCTTTTCTTCTGGGCAGCTTTCCATCGCTCTTCTGCAAGCCTGTAGCACTGCAGGGGGTTGTTGTGACCCAAGTGAAGAATCCAGCACTTGGCCTTGTCAAACCTCATTCTGTTTGCCTCAGCATGTTGATCCAACCTCTCCAGATCTCTCTGTAGAGACTCCCTAACATCAAGCAGATCAAAACTACCATAGAATTTGGTATTGTCTGCAGACTTACCAAGGGTGCCCTCGATCCCCTCATTCAGATCACTGATGAAGATATTAAACAGAACTGACCCCCATACTGAGCTCCGGGGGACACCACTTGTGAGTGGCCACCGCTGGCTTTCACTCTATTTACCACCACTCTTTGAGCCTGGTCATCCAGCTAGGATTTTATCCAGTGGAGTGTATGCCCACCCAAGCCATCAGCAGACAGTTTCTTCAGGAGAATGCTGTGGGAAACAGTGTCAAAAGATTTACTTTCATCGGAATTTCTCCTCTTGAATCGCAGGCTGCTTTGGTTGGTGGTTTGGTAATATAGGGTAAACTGTGTTTATGGAGTGATGTGCAGATGTTTCAGCCCGAGCCTCTGCAGATGCTCTTGTTGTCTGGAGCACTGGGGATGGGCAGGTGCTGTTAAACCACATGGCCAGAGGCACTGGGTGCAGGCCATGCCTTATGCTTTATGCATGCCTCTAGGAGGAAAACTACAGCTTGCTTCTTTGCTACTTCTGTAAAATACACACCATTACTGCTCAGATTTAACCCACACCTGTGATCTTTGCTAGATTTAGCCAGTGTTACAACCCATCACTCATGTACTTCATGATGTTTGCGGACAAAGAAACAAGACATTTCCTAAACTGTTAGACCAGCAGATGACATGTGAATGTGGCCTGTCCATATGCTGTGGCTCAGCTAGAGGATTAACATAGTACTGCATTATGGAGCTGTTGTCCTGGGTCTTCTGCCCTCAGGTTCTCATTTGCAGGGGTTGGCCAGTGTACACCCCCAGTGCTGTGGAGGCAGCTTCCTACATCCTGGGGGAGCTCCTGCTGCTTCTGAAAGTCCCTGGACGCTTCATAAGCTGAAAACCTTTGGCTCAGGGGCAACTGATTGCTATTGACTATTCAGTGGTGGAGGGTTTTTTGTGTGGTTTCAGCATTGACTTGCTTGCTTTACCACAGACACACACTATGACCTGCATGAGACATGGCAGAGTTTGTGTAGGTGCACTGTGTAGGGAAAGTCATAAGGAAGGGCTTCAGACAGCTTGTCTCAAGTCTGGAAATAGTACAATGTAATCATTTAAAACACATTGCTTAAGTAATTAGAGAGTGTGTATGCATCAAAAGATAGTTTTCATTAAACCTTCAAGATTTCAAAGCATTTATGGTTTACATAGTTATATATTAATCCACAGACAATCTATACTTCTGAATATTCTCATTGTAACCACAGATCAACAAATGATTTCCCTGGGCTATTTAGGCATACCACTGCTATTAGGTCCTCTGATTTTTAATTAAAAGGAAATAGCTCTAAACATCTTGAGGTAATTAAAATGATAATATCTTTTGTAGGATGCCTTTGTTAAAGTAACAGTAATTCCCCTGTGCAACTTTATTGCTCAAAAATATAATTTCAACTTCATTAGACAAATGAGATTATCCAATTTTTTTTCATAAACTTAAATGTAAAATATGCTCACGGTTCTACTGCAGTTCTTGAATGTAATAAGAGAATTCCCTCTGTCATATTTTACAGTGCAACTCTTGAGATAATGATCATATTAACCTTCATCATAATTCTAATTAGTATACCATATCACAAATAGTTCCTTATTATCTCTTTGCCATTTATAATGCTTTCATAAGAAGTTGATTACTCTGATAATGTTATGACTCCGTGTTAAGAAAATACACACAGTTTTAAAAATTAATTTCTGGATGAATTCTGACCAAAAAAAAAAAAAAAAGAAAAAAGAGAAGTAACAACCAGAGGGAAAACTATTTGACTAAGCCTGCTTACATTTTTTTATTATTATTATTTTAGCATCTTGACACATATGCACGGATTGAGTTTTGGGAAAAAATGTGTCTGTGTCTCCCTGTGGTGTGTGTGTATGAAATCTGTATCTCTAAAATGAGAATGTTGCAACATGTTGCAATTAGCCACTGGATTTTAGAAGTTTTTAGAGAATAATATTATTCCAGGTGTTGCCTGGATACATATGGAAGCAAAAAGAACTGAACAGAAATTGCAACAGATGCAATTACTTAAAGTAGCAGTTTAAGGACAGATTTCCCCTGTGGATGAAAACAATGTCAGCCAGTCTGGTCCTTATGCCCAAATTATCTCTAAATTTTAAAAGTCCTTTGATTTTTCTGCAGAAACTATTGGCTTCCCTCTTTCTCATACAGTGAAACTTACTTGTAGAATCCTTTTTTCTGCCCTTGGCAAATGTACCTCTGCCCTTATCCCTTCCATGCCAAATACAAGGGATCATTTGCACTTTCTCTTAGCACAGGACCTTGGCACTGTCCCTTGCTTTCTATGTCTTCCCACTGTCTTCTATATGAGATTAAGAGTTTATTCTTGGTCTTAATTCTCAAGACTCATCATAGCCTAATGCTATTTTAAAATCTTTCATTCACTGACAGGATATTTACTCCAACATCCATGATATCATCCTTGATGCCAAGTTCTGGCTACCTACTTTCTCATAAGTATCCTTTCAAATTAGGAAGGTCTCAGGACATTTCCAGATAAATTTCCTATTAGCTTCTTTTACACCTCACCCTTAAACTCCCCTAACACTGTGTTTATTTAAAAAAAAGTCTAAAAAAGTCAACTGGAGTATTCAGATTGCTGCACATAGTGACAACTAGTACAGAAATACTGATTTGTCACAGCGCTTTATTTCTTGTCTTTTATTTGAATTGCAAAATTGTGGAGATGTATTTGTGAGAGCTTTGTACAGTACTTAGGATGGTGGGGCCCTGGTCTGTGATTTCATCTTTCACACATTACTGTAAGCCCTCCTTCTCTCTTCACCAAGAATCTGCAAAAACATGCAATGAAAACATACTAGATCTCTAGAATAATGGCCATGCCTGCCTGTTCCAGTATGTTACAAGTTAACACTGAATCTGTATTTAAGAAAATGTCAGATTTAAGGACTGATACAGATAAAGTTAGTCTTGTCTTGAAGAACAGCATTTGACCTGATGACATCTTGTGTCACCTTCACTCTTATAATGTAGGAACATCTATGAATGAGTCTGTATGGAACCTTTTAATTGTTTCTCTTGAATTACTGTTGCATCCCCAAATGGGGAACTGAATACATATTAGAGAATCATGCTGGTAATTCAGAGATAACATGGTGATTCTGAGAAGTGGTAAGACACACCTCACTACTCATGATGATGCTACCATGTTCCTTCCAAATAAAACAAGCCATAATTGATCATGTTGCAAATTGAACATCTAAGGAATGTACCTTGCTGTAGAAGTTTTTGCTTTCTAACCTCACATGAAGCAAAGTACAGCATAAGTGTTTCAAATCTGAGTTTTGCTAGGTCAAACTGAAAAAATGTAAAAAAAAAAGAAAGAAAAAAAATTATTTTCTTTAAACATTTAAAATCCTGTCTTGTGAGATTAGCTGGTGAATCAAGTTTTGGATAATATTATTATGGGAGAAGTCAAGCAAACAGAAAGATGACTCAAACAGTTTAGTGCCAGGACTATTTCTTAATACAGAGGAAAATCATCCTCTGGTTACATACGGAATCCTCCCACAATGAACAGGGAGCCTGGCAACATAAATAAAGCTGCAAATGCTCCAACTTTTGCTGTGAAATTGGCCTCAAGTATAGTGAGGAGACACCAGAAAAATGGACACTGAGAAGGAGAAACCATAACATGGCTAAGCAACGCTGTATCCATTTCCTTGCTTATCAGCACAGACAACCTGGTAGATAGGAAGATAACATTTTCTTTAATTCTCCCTCCATGTTAAAAAAAACCCAAATGAAACCCAAAACAAAAAGTGAGCCAAAACCAGAGAGAAATTCCCTGAACATGTGCTCTCACTATAACCACAACAGACTATGCAGGCTGAGAGTGGATTTCTCCTGCTCAAGTAGAGCACACCAGGACAGCACTGCACCATCTCCAAAGTATCATCTGATGACTGTTGTGGGGCCAGCCTGAAACAGAGCCCACCAGTGAGACCAATGAGTAGCTCTGACTGGGTCTGGGTCGATGGGCTGTGCCTTGGGTGAACAAGTTTCAGTGCAGCTGCCTGCTATGAAAAGAAAGACATTAGTTTTCATCTGCTGTAGAGCATAGCCCAACCATCTGAATATTTGTCTGCTGAGCAAAGAAGTGGGCTGATGCTTGCTCAGTGTCTTAGGCACTTGTGCATTGCTTCCTTTTTATGATCTTTTCAAAGATGGGTTGTTGGTACCTTTCCCCATGTGGGAAAGGCAGCTTTTCTGCAGAAATACTTTATGAAAATTGTGCTCCCACTGCTCCATGCTTCTGTCTGTGGGACTTACCCACAGCTTTAGGACTGGAACAGGATATGCAGTTTCTGTGAAGCTGGAAGACATTCTTTTACTAAGAATTTGTAAAGAGATCAAAACAAGCACAGAAACCCAATTCCACCCTATATGTGTCAGGAGTAAATTTACAACTGGGAATACTCCCCAGGAGATATGTTTTTCCTGGCTCCTCCATCACACTAGTGAAATACAGCCAGTGCTCAGTTCTGGACTTTACAAACACTCATCATTGATAAACTAGATGGAAAAAGCCAAGTTTTTGTGTGGGCTTAAAGAAAATAATTATTTAATGACACTCAGAGAAGTACTTTTTTGGAGGGCAGTTCAAATAGCACCAGCTGTTCTGAAAAGGAGATTTCAAGGACCTTGGTACAGCATGTAACAAAACCATAGACTGTTGTTCGGTCATCCCAAGTAATGTGTGTGTATGCACACACTTTCCTTCAAAGCAAACCATTGCTTTAAATCTCTCCTTACTCATCAGACACAGGTTTGTATTGACATTCAACATTTTCTTCCACTTTTGGACAAGGTGATGATACTGTAATTGCATAGTATTTTAAACTCCTCTTTGACATGCTAAACATTCACTTCACCAAGTTTCCTGTCGTACCACACTTTTCTCCAGTTTTGGAGTCAGTACGGTTGCTCTTTTTTACATCCTCTGCTGGTTTGTGCCCTGAGGAAGCAGCTTGACACATGGATTCTGTGAGCACTAGGACAGAATTACTTGTAGAAATTTTTATTTCCACAACACGGTTTCTGTTTTCCAGACAGGGCTGCGTTTTTATGAGTATATTGTAAGTGGATGTGGCTTTTTTAAAACTAGGGCTGGAAAAGAAATGACTCTTTGATCTTGTCAGGTTTGTATGAATCACACATTTTCTTCCTCTTCCTGTGTCACACCTGCAACTTTTTAAACAATTGTGAAATGCATTATTCTCTCCAAATTACAGCAGTGCAGGTCAGTTGCTGATGAGAGCAACCAGGCAGTGTGGAGAGGGAAGCATTCACCTTGCCTCAGCTTGCTCTGACCGAGAATGACAAAATCTTTCTATTTTTGAAGGAGCAGTTGCATGCTTAGGTGTACTTTAAACCAGGCTAGTTTAAACTTATTAAGCATTTCAGATCATGTTGTACATAAAGCCTGTTTTCACCTTTATTTGACAGTCCACCAGTTCTGCACATAATTTTAATAAAAAGAGATTTTACAATTATTTCCAGCTCACCAAGGAAAATAATAAGCAGTGGCAGGTCTAGGATTATCTTTAACAACATCCCTAAAGCACACCCAATGATTTCTCCACTTTCTGAGATTTTGTCAGTCAGGAAGTTCCTAATCCAGTTAAAGCCTCTTTTACTGATAGAATGCTTATTTTTACTCACAGTGTCATGCAACACTCACTATGGTGTCTTAGAAGTAAATGTGTGCATTGCTTGTTACATATATTAAAAAAAAGCAGAGTTTGAGAATATCTGTGAACTCCTCCAAGAAAGAAATCAGGTTTGTCTGACAAATGGCTCTTTCTGAAAAATTTCTGATTGATACTTATGGTGTTACCACATGGTAATTACTTTATTAGTTGAATCCTCTTTCATATTTTCAATAACTTTGCTTGTGATAGAATCATGTTCACCATTCTCTGTCCTTTTAAAATTTTGTTATAATAGCCAGCAAATTCCATATTCTGGTGGAATTTCTTTGATACTCTTAAGTATAACAGAAATCAGTATGAACAGGCCAGTCAAGTCTTCCTAGCCAAGCCTTCACAAACTTTTGTTGCCAGTTATATGGGTCTGCTGATTTTAAAGTGTTTACCATAGTATGTGTTGCTTAACATCCTCTTGGGTTACTAACGGACTGGAAAATATTTCATCACATCTCAGTGATAAAAGCCCATAAATACAGAGCAGAACTACTTGTTGAGTACATTTTTTGCCTCATTACAAACAATTTTGTCATCACAGCTTGTATTTTTGCATTAGGGAATGACGCCTGTCTATAGATTCCTGGTTTGATTCTTAACATTTTACAAAAATAATATAACACTGTTAAAAGAGGTTCCATTCTCAGGCAAAGTTTTTCCATTGCTAATATACAGGCTGCCCCAAAAGACCCTGTGGAGATGGGGCCAGTGTAGTCTGTGCTGTATGGCATACTGGCAGTAGAGGGGCTTTCTCTAGATGCTTTAGAAGGTGTCTTAGCCCATGGATCACCTGTTGAAAGCATGAGGCATGTTTCTACCACAGTCACAGGTCTGACCAAAATAGAGCTCCACATTAGTCCTCCTATGAATCATAGAATACCATGTTGGAAGGGACCTCAAGGATCATCTAGTCTAACCTCTTAAGGTAAAGTGTATATATATATAGTTTAAATGAGATGACCCAGCACCCTGTCAAGCTGTCCAGTGTAGGGGAATCCACCACTTCCCTTGGGAGGTCATTCCAATGTCTCATTGTTCTCGTGATCTATCCCGCTGTGGCACATACACTGCAAGTAATTGCCCTTCTGAATAAAACTGTCATTATGAATTGAAAGCATTACAATGTTAAAATAGCCCTTGTATAAAAGGAGGAATAAGAACGGATATTTTATGATTTGGCAAAACTGAATTTTGAGCAAAGCTATGAGTACAGAGAAGATGACACGCTAGTGAAATGGTTGGGGAGGGCACTCCGCAGGCTGATGGAAGAACACGGGCAGGTGCAGGTAATTCTTGGTCACTGTGCTGGGCCTTTGGAGTCTTCTGCAAATCTCAGTTGCCCACAGCTCCCAAACACAAATGAAAAAAAAAAAGTGTAAAATTTCTTCAGAAAATTCACTGGCAATTGTTCTGGCCTCACACCTGCTAATCTATGGTTTGACAAACACAGTGAAGAAAATCCTGATGGAAACTGCATTTATTCAACGTTCATGCTGTGGGAACAGTGACCAAATGCAACCAGACTGCAAACATCTGGGAAAGAACAAGGCAAGGTAGTCAGCGGAACTGTTGATCTCAGCAAAAATCACATTTATCTCTTTCTGCGTCTGAAAGGAAATGCTGTGAAATGCTCTGCTTTTCCTTGATAAAACTGAGACCTGGAGCAGAGTGAAGCTTTATGCTTCTGTTCCCACTGACAGTGTTGTGGGCAGCCCGCTGTGATCACAGCTGACCTTACCTTGGCTGGATCTCTCTGTCTCAGATTATGCTATCACATGGGTGTCTCATGCAGTGAGTTCCCCTTTGCTTATGGTGCTCCTCAGGCCACTGAACCGAGCTAGAATGATCTGGACCGTTACTCTGATCTCAGGCTAATGAAAATTGGAAATAACAAAACCTGCTAAGGTCCCGTGGAGACACAGTGCTAGGAGAGGAAACACAGGCCTTGTGTTGTCCACAGGGTTGCATCTGAGAGGGATCGGTCATGCTGATAGCATGTGCTAGCATTAAACCAACAGTCTGGTTTCAAAACACATTAGGTCAGTAAAGAAAATATATGAACAGAAGAGAAACTTGCTACCCTGCAGAATGCATGATAAATCATTTATTACAGTGGGAAAGAGGTTTTCAGACAGAAATGGCAGCATATGACTCTACTTACGTCTGCAGAAAGCAAGCACCTCTGGGAAACCTGTATTCACAGAACTGCAGCTGTATGGATGGTAGGGCTGCCAACTGGCTCCATAAGCATTTTTTTCTGACACCATCACTCCTCCAAAAGGTGATGTGAAATATTCGTGTGTTTACCTTGCTACATCAGCAAAGGAATTGTGTCCTAATATACACAAACAATTTGGATTTTTTTTTTTCTGATAGAGATTTTTTGCTTTAACTGAGTCACAAGTGCAGAAATACCACATCACAGAGGACACTAGTTTGAAATACCCTTGGTAGGTAGGCAGATAGACAAAGTCAGAAGGAAGATGCCGCTATCCAGGAGACAAGCCACCACGTGCACAGGGGAAGCAGTAAGTTCGGTCTCTTTCAGGCCTACTCAGATTCAACTTTCTGGTGACAGGTTTAGCTGCCTCATGTGGCAGCTTGAAAGGACACAGTCCCACGGCCAAATTGGTTTGGACTGAAGCTATTTGACAGCCTTTAACCCAGCCCCCCAACCAAGTTAAAATGACACATGCAACTTTATTTGGCATTTGAAGGAAATTACTTTTCTGTTGTGCCAGAGGCCTATTTTAGTTCATGTCCTATAAAGAGGAACAAACTGCATATAATAATGACATCTTGTGGTAGTTGTTGAATTATTGCCCTGTGATTTAGTAGATAATTGGATGCCAAATTTTATTACATCTTTCTCCCCTCATGCTGCAGTTATGCAAGTTTGCACTTAAAATTTCAGCTGCATTGAGAAGATGGATGTAGAAGACCTCTAAAACCATTGGCTTATTGTTGACTTCAGAGGAAAAGGGTATCTTGGTAATTTTTTTACACAAGTCTGGTTTAACATACAGGTCAGAAATTCATAGTTATAACTGATTAAAGAATGGTTACCAATATTCATACAGAAAACACTGGAGTTTTGATAATACTGAGTGCAGAGTGGCTCTGGCCCATAGGATGACCCTGCCTTCGCTGCGCTGTGGCTTTGTACTGGGTGTGAGAGTAAGTGAAGATAGAGTTTGCTGGCAGTATATCAAGCTCAACAGCTGCTGAACATCTGCACTGAGCTTGCAGACAGTCTTGGTGAGCAGCCACCATCACCCGCGGTACAGAGATCTGTGGTGCTATAAAGAGTAAATCCCCACAGCCTCATGCTACCCCCGCCTTGCTTTTACTAATCTCAGCTCCGGTGCTCAGGTAGCGAACTCCTGCCGTCAGCTGCGTGGGTGTCCAAGGACCCAGGAAGCTCTAAGCTTAGTGCAAAGCTGTGGCACTGTTCATGTGTCCGTTAGTGTCCGTAATCATGACATTTTAGTGAGTATCCCATTTTGCCTGCCCATGCTCCTGTTCTTGCTGATGCACTCTCTGCAGTGCTTGCTCTGGTGGAAGTCTGCAGCTTTTTCAGAACAAACAAGACACTTTCCTGCCAGTTTGTACAGTCCTTACCAGCACACAGGGGCTCAGCTTTTGTCAGGGAGTTTGGATGTTGGCTAAATAGTCATAATAAATAAGACCAGTAGGAACGATTTAGGGTTATTTATCTACAGAGGTGTCTGTTTATCCCATCATGTGTTTTGGTGGGTGTCTTTGAGGCTTAAAGGGTCTGCAGTTCTGTTCTACTGTGACATAGCTGATTTCCCAGGCTTTCTTTAGAATGAAGGTGCATTAAGCTACATGCCAAATGCCTTTGTTTTTTCTTCCAGGCTACAAAGGCCTCATAAATAGACTTATAGTTTATATGCAAGATTTAAATACGGCTGTTTCCCAGCTGTGAGAAAGAAGGCTGGAAAAAACTCTTATCCCTTAGAAAGCGCTCAGGGGAGATGGTGAAATCGCACATGCGTAAGTGAAAGAACGTTGCTGATTTATCAGTTGAGAGTGCAGAATGTGGAGTGACAGATCAATGCTATTGGTCTCTGCATTTTATGTAGCAGGGCATCTCTTCCCTATCAGACCCTTGCACTGTCAGTGGACCTGATGTGCACATTGGTTATTGGGCATGTGCTCTGCCTAATTCCTTCAGGTCTGCACAAATGCAAGCAGGAGGCACTTGCTGGATTCCCTATTAATACACAAAATAGATGAAGATAATCATGAAACCCCAAGATTCCATAGTATCTATTGATAGGTATTTAGTTGTGTTATCTATTTTTTTCCCATGGGATAATGCCACCTATTGGACATTATTAAAAGAGGAAAAACAGTTAAAAGAAAATAAATACTTTATACTGTTTTGGGTTTCTTTCAGCAGTTACACTTGACTGTTTCCTATTCAGTATTTCCTGTTCCTGTTCAATAGCTAGACAAAGAGATTGTATCAGGACATCCTGAATTATGGTGCCTTATTAGAAAAGAAGAAAAGAAAAAACACAGACAATGCTGGCCATCTCTGGCAAAGAAAATCAAGTACAGAAAAAAAGAGTACAAGTAAGGTTTAACAAAATATTTTTCATCCATTTTTTCCAATGGGCTATAAACAGCAGTTTTGGCATTTGGGGTTTTTTGTTTGTTTGCCTGGGGTTTTTTTTAACTGAAGTGTGTGGAGGGTGATCAACTTCTGATGGTAAAATTATTAATATTTAAGACTGAGAAGTCTGGCTAAGAAGTTATCTGTACAAAAAAACCCCATTCCTTTTGTCTGAAAGCTAACAGTCTGTGATTTGTTTATAGTTTCCCACTTCTGAGCAGTGTGTGCCACTAACACAGACTCTACCAAGAGCCATCTCTTCACATTGTCATGTTATTTACTCTTTAATTCCTTAGAATTGTAGCAGTTAGCTACTACCTAAGTAGTCCATGCCTCCAGGGATGGATACCTAGCTTTGTTAACACTGAAATGATTGCTTTTCCTCATCTCTTTCTTACTTTTGCTTTTTTTTTCCTGAAACAGTATATAAGTTGGGTCTCTGCAATCAGTTGGCTGAGAACAAGGGAGCAGAGGGGGAGATGCTGTCCAAATGTTCTCTCACCATGACTAAAGTTTCTCTCTGGCCTGTCCAAAATTGTTTTCACATTATTATGCACTTGGAGTCCTCAAATTCTCCAACACACTGCTCTTAATAATACAAACAAACAAATCTGTTTAGTACATAAATGTACCTTGAGGCATACTAGGAAGTCTTTTTAACACTGGCCTTTCAATACATTCTCTATCCATTAAATGTTTCTTTAGCCGTGTCACATTTAGATGGAACCAAAGAAGCCTCTGCAGAAGTACTTGGTAACCTTGTGCCAGGCTGTAAAGATTTACAAACTTTCATATATTGAAAGTTGCAAGAAAAGATTAAATTGTAAGACCCCACAAGGACAAGGGTCTGATTCTGCTCAAGTAGAATTCAACACTCAAGTTGTTGAGAATTCAACACTCAATCACATTTATTTAATAGCCCAAACCATAATTCATCCTTGATTAGCCAGAAATAATTCTCAGTTAATATATAAAACGATCTCTTTTGCTTGATAGGATTGCTCACAACAGTACTTCAGTTCATAGATGAAATAAAGAAAAAATTAATTTGTTTTTGACAGCATATCTAGAACATAAAATATCCTGAATTTTCAAAGATTTGTTAGTGTTTCTTCCATTTATGAATAAATAGTTGAAAGGGAAATATCCTAGTATGTTCAATAGTGCCTACCACTGCTGTATGTTCTTGTAAGACTGTATTTAAAATAATTCATTTGTGTATATTCTGACCTAAAACATTGATGCCGTTTCTATGTATGTCAATGTATCCCAGGCTTGATACTGGTTTTGCAGTACTGAAAAGGTTATAACCAACCAAGAATGTACATAAGACTTATAAGTTTGCATTACCATATATATTTATTTTATAAAGACATATAAATGAGTTGTTTTGAATTAATTTTATCTACAGACCTATATAAAATTTAAAGGCAGATTATCTAAAACCCTAATCCTCTCCTGCATTGAAAGAGTAATGAAGTAGTTTAACATGGAGGCATATGATGTAAATCTGAATAGCTTCACAGACTTCAAAGGGGCTGTTGAAAATGATTCCCATCCCTTAATATAGGTTTATCACTGTTGGTGTTCTTGATGTCTTTTTTCATTTTTCTTCAAATTCTCTTTTATTTTGCTTTTGTTCAGTTTATACATAATCCCTAATGGGAAATAATTTTAATTATTTAACTTCTGTAATATGTCAGCAAAGTCAAGAGACTGGTTGAAACACTTTTTTTTTTATAAAAACTTTGAAAAGCAGTGATCATAATGAATTTTTTTTTTTGTATTTGAGTAAATATGAATAGTGCACAAATGTGTTGCTCTTGCTCCTGTCATTATTATGTTAACAGTCCCTCGGACCAAGTTGGACTTGATTTCAAAGTTATACTAAAACTTGGCACTTCTCTATGAAAATCTTTCATTTTCAGTGTTTGACATATGGTCTCATTTCCTTCTGATGTTTGAAATACAGTATCCATCTTAGGCCCTTCCAGCCTCGCACAACTTTGGTTTACAATCTTGACCTCAGCCTGCCTGTAACAGGTTTATTCATACAAAACTCTGCCCACCATGAAGGTCTGTTCAGAGCTTTGCTGCCTTGGAGGATCTCTGTCCACATATTTTTATATATCTGCAAAATAATAATAATAAAAGGATTAATTCATACAGAAAATAAACCAAAGAACATTTCTGCAAGACAAATTGTCTAACTTACAGGTTGAAATGAGATTGTCATTAAATTTCTAGGTAACAAACGAGTAATTACATATAGACAAAAATGAACAGAAAGATAAAGCACAAAATTTCAAAGTACTGTAAACACAAGTTATCTGTGTAAATTGTTTAGCTCTCCCTCGGCACAGAAGCAGGAAATCAGTAACCTTTAGAATTTCTTGATTTCAACTTGACATGAATTCTATTATCAAATTTGGAAATGAGGTTATATTAAGCTAATCTTTGTTCCATCCAAACCTGAAGACTGTGCCCAAAAGCACTTGTGCATGTCTGTTTTTATAGAATCATAGAATCATTTGGGTTGGGAAAGACCTTTAAGACCAGAGAGGCCAACCATTAACTCTACTCTACCAACTCCACCACTAAGCCATATCCCCAAGCACCACATCTATAAGACTTTTAAACACATCCAGGGATGGTGACTCAACCACCTCCCTGGGCAGCCTGTTTTTTACTTTTATTTCAACACATTTCTGCAAAGAAAGATAACTTCTCTCCCCATTGTGAGCTGCTCAATCTGAGCATAAGAAATTCCTCTCTTATAAACAGGCTGTTAATTCATCATCTTCATTGATTTGCATTTTACGAGGAACAGTTTAAAAAAATTACACTGGAATTAAATTCTTCAAAAGTGTAACTTTAGCAATATTTGCCAGTTCAGAATTAACTGAAGCTTAAAACCTTAAATAACATTATGGAAAGTTGAGGAAAGGAAGGCTATATTTTCAGCAGTAAGCTGTGGAGTACAGTATAACACAGGATTAATGTAGTATAAAAGCAGTAAGTGATGTAAAGTGAAAAGCCTTTCTTCTACATCAAAAGATATCTTGGCTATATATTTATGTGATGATTTAAATACATATTGAAATATAATATACTTAATATATTTTTACTTGGATTACCTGGGCTAGTGGTAACTATTCCATTTCAGGTTGGACTTAAAATTGCCTAACAATTTCTAATTAATCTTGAAATAAATGTGGTAATAAATTTGCATACTTAAGATGAGATTGTCAAGGCTTTTATGGGGAAACAATGTCCACACCATTAAAGTTTCCTTAAAAGAGAATCTGAATTCTTATTTAGTGCTTAAAGCTGCCCATAATATATTTGGGAACTTCTTTTCCCATTATGGACTGTGGTTTGTGGAGGAGGGCACTCCATTGCAGTACAACATAGGTGATCCCAAATTGAATTACATTCAGCTTCCTGTTACGCTTGGATAATCTACTCTTTATCATATTGTATTTTTTACTAAAATGTTTGCACTGGTTTTTGTAAGCTGCAAAGATAGCAGTGAATAGAGAATTAAATATAGACAGCCAGGAGACAAGGAGCTTTATTAAGTATTTCTTTTGAGTGAGGGACTGGCAGCCTTTTTCAAATTCCAGTTGCAAATATTTACACAGACTTAGAGGCAGTTCAGAAAACCTTCCTGAATTGTGCAGAACATGGGTTTGGGTATCACTGCTTGAAATTATTTTCTCAATGTGACTCAATGAATTTACAAAAAATTTACCAAATATTTAGTACAAGAGGACATGGGCAGTGTTTAGAGTCCTGTCTGCGTGTCTCATCTACTATATTCCTAATATTAATAAGGCTCTGTGGCTTCTGTATTTGTGTCAGGTAAGGGCTAACCAAAGTGGAAATAGCCAAATCCATTACATGACAGCTGTACCATATGCTGCTAAGAAATCTCCAGCTGACTGCTAGAAAGGCAGTAGCATTCTACAAACAGATCACTGTGTCCTTGTGCTGTATTTTATATTCCTGCCTAGAGCATCTGCTCACAGATTCTGTTAGAGACAGAACAATAGGTGAAAATGGGCTTTTGGCCAATACAGATATTCCCAACATTCTAACAGATGATGTTCCTTCTCTTAAGAGTTACCTTTGGAGATTCCCTCCTATGACATGTGGGGTTTATGAGGGGCAGGTCCTGCTTGACTAACCTGATCTCTTTCCACAACACAGCCACCTGCTTAGTGTGTGAGGGAAAGGCTGTGGATGTTGTCTGTCTGGACTTTAGTAAAGCCACTGACACTGTCTCCCACAGCATTCTCCTGGAGAAACTGGCTGCTCATGGCTTGGATGGGTGTACACATTGTGGGTTAAAAAACTGGCTGGATGGCTGGGCCCAAAGAGTGGTAGTAAAAGGACTTAAATCCAGTTGGCAGCTGGTCACCAGTGGTGTCCCCCAGGGCTCAGTACTGGGGCCAGTTCTGTTTAATATCTGGATGAGGGGATCAAGGGCACCCTCAGTAAGTTTGCAGACAACATCAAGATGGGTGGAAGTGTCAATCTGCTCGAGAGTAGGGAGGCTCTGCAGAGGGATCAGGCAGACTGGACTGATGGGCCAAGGACAATGGTATGAATTTCAATAAGGCCAAATGCTGGGTTCTGCACTTTGGCTACAGTAACCTCCGGCAGCACCACAGGCTTGGGGAGGAATGGCTGGAAAGTTGCTCAGCAGAGTGGGACCTGGGAGTGTTGATTGACAGACGGCTGACCATGAGCCAGCAGTGTGTCCAGGTGGCCAAGAGGGTGAACACCATCCTGGCCCATATCAGGTGTGACCATTCTACCCCTGTACTTGGCATTGGTGAGGCCGCACCTTGAGTACTGTTTTCAGTTTTGGGCCCCTCACTCCAAGAAGGACACTGAGGCACTAGAGCATGTCCAAAGAAGGGCAACAAAGTTGGTGAAGGGCCTGAAGCACATGTCTTATGAGGAGAGGCTGGGAGAGTTGGCATTGTTTAGCTTGGAGAGAAGGATGCTCAGAGGAGACCTTATTGGTCTCTATAAGTACCTGAAAGGAAGTTGTAGGGAGGCTGGGGTTGGTCTGATCTCCCAAATAACAAGTGACAGAACAAGAGGAAAGGTCCTTAAGTTGCACCAAGGGTTAGATTAGGTATGAGGAAGAACTTCTTTACCGAATGGGTTATCAGGCACTGGAACAGCTGCCCAGGGAAGTGGTTGAGTCCCCATCCCTGGCAGGATTTAAGAGTTGTGCAGATATAGTGCTGAGAGATATGGTTTAGTCAAGGTCTTCTCAATGTCAGGTTAATGATTGGACTAGCTGATCTTAAAGGTCTTTTCCAATCTCGGAAATTCTGTGATTCTGTGACCTCTTTCATTTATTTAATCCTCAAAAATCTACAGAAATGGACACAAAGTTTCCAGTGATGATTATAGTCATCTTCCTGGGGTGGCTGGATATGTAGAGTTAGCCTTTTCTCCTGTAATTGTAGAGACTGTGTTACCAAAGTAATCATTCTGCAAGGTCAGCATCTCATTAGGAACATCTGGGCTGCCTTCTGTATTGCTTGATCACCATAGGAACAATGGACAACTTTAGATATGAAGACACAGACAGAGGATATTGAAAAACATTGAGTAAACTTGACTCAGCAAGCCTGTCAAACTTCCTGGCAGTGTCCCCAGGCTCTAGTGATTCTCCACAGGTCTATCCACACTGAACCAAACTACTGTACTGCGACACTAGTCTCTACATAATACTTATCCCATAGCTTGGCCCTGCTGAGTAGGGTTGGCCAGTAAGTAGGAATTTTGGTTAGCTGAGACTTTGGAATGAAATGCAGCTCTTTAAATATGTCAAGATTAAAAACAGGAGAGAGGGACCATGACCTAGTATAGCCAAATCCACAGTGCACCCACATCCTGAATCCTCCTAGTACGTCTGTTATGTCACTTCAGAAAGGATATGGAAGAACCATGAAAGATACAGAGAAGGAAAATAAGGCCTGTCAGAGGAATGTAAAGGCCCTCACAGACACTAAATGTAAATGGACTGGGACTAGGAAGTATTTTTTCACAATATTCGTAATTAAATTATGGTGTCACGGAAACCAAAAGACAGCTGAATTTGAAAATGGATATCAAAAATGGAGCATAGATAGATCTGTGGCTATTAAACAGAATGATACAAATGCAAGCTATGGCATGAAATACCCGTTAAATCCCCAACTGCCAACAGTTGAGACACCAGGGAAAGAACACCTTGATATTTCATCAGTTTCATACAGTGTTCTGCTTGGCCACTGTCAGCTACAGGGTGTTCTGGGAACTGAATTCAGTATGGCCATTCTTATGTTCTTGATTTAGCTCTTGCTTTGTGCGATTTATATTATACAAAAAAAAAAAACCCCTCTCTCTCAGCCTTAACAAGGATGGAATATATATCCATTAAATCAAGGAGAGGTGCTCACAAAACAGAACCCATTAAGTCTGTATAAAGATTATTCAGGTCCCTTGGGTAATGCTGTACTTTGCACTGATTAGTACAAGATACTCTGTCATATCCTAGAATTCCCACTCAAAGAATTGTGAAGTTTCTGATAAAAATTTTAACTGGAGCAAGTTTTAAATTTTCATTTCTCTTGTCGAAATTTTAAAAATTATGAAGAATCAGAAGAAAGAAATAATTTCATCACACAAACTAGGTGCAATGTGAATAATATGTGAATGTAAAACGTGAATAAAAGCAGCAACAGTTGTAGGCAGAGAAGAAATCCATGTTACTACCTCTCCAGGCTATTAAGCTATATACTAAAGACATGTCACTTGATACAGAATCTTAGGAGATCATATAATTTTGTTGTTGTTCAGCAGCACAGATGCCCACAAGAGCAAACTGGAGCAATGCTGTATGAGTTTCCCACTGAACCTTATCTTCAGCAAATGCAAATTGACATTTTCTGCTGACATCAATTTAACTCTAGTATTTTCCACTGAAAATTTGTCTTTTTTGTTCCTTTTCTTTTATAGCTGAAGTGTCTTGAATATGTTACGGCTATTTACAGGCAATGCCCTTCTTAATGGTTAAACTTACAAATTTTAAAATGGGTTTTCTTACCTCTCCACTAGCTTTACCAATGGGAGAGTTGAGAATGAAGTCAGGAGGAGCAAAAACATCAACCAGGGCAACTGCATCATCTTTCAACTGTTTAAAAACAAAAGACATATATATGGCAACATGTGCAGCTGTCTATGGCTGCCTGTGAACTACAGAGCAGCACAAAGATTATTTTCATAAAATACAAGCTATAGGTAACTTAAGAGAAATCCACAATAAGTAAGGAGACTAGATTTATACTGGGTTTTCTTTTTCCTCCCAGGGTTATTTCCAAACAAGACTGTCTTTTAAACGTTTTCCTCCTTTGCTACTGCGTTTTAAAACACATTTTAACCAAGATGATCCTGTTTACACTCATAAAAACATGTATTTTTGAACTTTAAAAATGTAACATCCAGATCCTTCTTTGAAATTTTGCTTACCTACAAAGAATATAATTCAGTTTGAAAAGCTTTTGTATTCAGAAAAAGAATTCATGAGCTAACACAATAATGACAGAAATAGAACCAGACTGAAGTATTTCACTGGCTTTACAATGAAAAATGCAAGACCACAAATGTTAGAGTGCAATTTTGTAAGATATAGTGGTTTTCACCTTTTGGTAAATAAACTAGGACTAGATTCAGGGTCAGTGAGTTACTAAACTTTACAGAAAGTTACTCAGAAGCTATTAATGTAATATCCTGCTCATTTACCCCTTGAAGTACAGAATAACTGATCTATGTCTTTTTTTGTACCTGCATACTGTATTTTTAATCACAATGAACAATATTGAAGGCTTACCCTATAGCAGAGCTCCAGAATGGCATTCTGAACAAATCTACCAGCTTGTTCACCTGAAGCATAGCCACCTGCAAATACATTCACAAAAAAGCTTGTAATAGTTAATACTGTGCTGATAGAATCCTTTGACAAAGAAGTTTATCAGTTCAGTATTCAAAATATTAAATAGATGTTCCTCTGTAACTGAACTGACTGTCTTTCATTAAAGGACTTGACTGCAAAATCGTTAATCTAAGACATCTGGAGCCTTTTGCATTAACAAGCTACACTACAGCATCTTGCTGCCTAACCCCTATGCTCTTCCCCCAAGCACTAGACCACAGCAAAACTTGTCAATGATCCATCACCTCTGAGTCTTTTGGGGTTAATTTGTCACTCTGGATTCCTGCTCCTGAAAATTTTGTCCAGAATGATTGTTTTATATTACACAGGCAATAAGAAAATGCTCTAAGTTCTAATTAGGATTCCCTCCCCCTGCCATGTTAGGACTGTTCTAAAGTGACATGCACAGTGTACTCAGGAAGCTGATCTCACCTTGGTAGAGCACAGCCAGATGTTTACTTAAAGACCAGAGTCCATACAGAGCACTGAGATTCTTAAGCACTGGCTGCAGAGTGGATGGTATGTTGGGATCATGAGTGTAGTCATGATATCTTTGTAAGACTGTTTGTTCAATAAAAGCGATGGCTAATGATCGACAGTAGTACACCTTAGGAAACAAAAGAAGGACACTGAGTAACAAAATGCAAGGAACCAATCCTCACCTGGTGCAAAATGGCATTGCTCTGGTGAAGTCAGTGGAGATTTGTTGATTTAGATATGCTGATGAATCTTGAGATTAAGAGAAGTCTAAGATGAAACTCTAGAACACTCTTATCATGTCTCTGCAAAGGTTAGTCATTAAACGCCTCATGAAATGCCTCTTAGAAATCAGATCCTAATTTCCCATCGTGTTCCATTTTGAGTACTCTCTTATGCCAATCCAAAGGGAGTACAGATTACCAGTGTAATTTGGCAGTTGCAGCCACACTGTATGGGATCAAGTAGTGACATCAGTGACAAGACCATGCAAAATCAAGTTCACTGACTTCAGAATAATTAATTAACTCACAGAATTCTAAGAAGATAAAGGTTTACATTTATTTAATATTATGCAGAGTTTTATGCAGAGGATACAATCTTCAAAGTGGTGCAGTGACCTATTGAAAACTTATTACAGTTCCTTCAAATAATAAATAAAAAAATGTGATCATGTTAGGATGAATGGATTCTGTTTATGGATTGCAATAGATTGCAATATGTTTTGTGAGAAGAATCCAACTAATCCTTGCCAACTATCCAATCAGAAAGGCAAGTCACCAGTTATTGTTAATATGGAGTATAAAACCTTAAATGATTGTACTCCCACAGGAGTCTATTTTTACATAATCCATCTTTGCTGTACCATGGCACATGTCCTACCATGACAGACTGATGACTGAAAACATTCCAGTTGGTGAGCAGAAGGGGAATATGAAACCATTGCTGTTGTGGCTGATTTGTTTCAATGCTGTAAACTGGTGTTTCGTTTTAGCCCATTTGTTCAGGTTTAGGTTTAGGTTTTTTTAATTTAGAATTAGTTGATTAGTTTTTAATTTTTCTTTTTTTCTTTTAAATACTTGCATCATCCTGGCATTTAAATCCACCATGGCATTTAAAAAAGGCATATTCCAAAGATGACCGTGCCTCTCAATAGCTGTTCAGTGGCACACAAGCTCAGAGACAAGTAGGAACTACAAACTACACATCTGTTCTCTGCAGATTAGGGAGGACTTCCCCCTTACTAAATTCACTTTTTAGATATGAATGTCAATTCCCTATTCCGAATTAAACAAGTCTTAACATCACAAATGAAGCATTGAGAATTAATTCCTTATTCTTTTCCCCTATAGTTCTATTTCCCTCTTTAGTTTTACTTGCACTTCTGTATTGTTTCTATCAAGCTATCCCCAAACCAAAATAACCTAGGGATAGGCTAGGAATCTCTTCCAGATCTCCCACAGCAAGAACAAATATTATATATTAGTCAGACACTGAGCTGACAGAAAAGTGCTTCTTCATGCCCAGAGAGTTTTAAATCAAATATGTATATATCTTTAAAGCACAGCTTGTAAATCATTTTCAGATGTTTTTGAGAATGCTATTTAAAATAAAAAGTCCTGCTGTCCTTGAAGATGAAATGTAGGGAGAAAACCTAACGACCTAAGGTATATCAATTCCTATCTCAAAAGCAGTTGTATGTCTAAGCATCTGTAAATTTTAGCACATTTTAACATAAAAGAGAAGAGAACCTTCATACTTCTTAGAAAACCATTCTCTCTAACACACTGGCCCTGGTACTGGCCTCCCAAGAGCTGGCCAACTTACAGGCAATCTGACTTGAATTTCTGTCAATTCCCATTCTGAATTTGACTCTGAAGAGTTTCTCTAATAAGCTGCTTTTAGGGTAAAACCAGGAAAGATTTCCTCACTCAACCAGAGGTTTCACACAGCCCATCCCCTGTTGAAACTAGGCTGGCTCTTTCTAGGTGCAGAGTTGAATATACCTTCCTGATGTTTTTTAATGAGCTTTGCAGATACGGTGAATGACACTGGCCATCCTCAGGGAACAGATCTCTCTCCTCAGTGACAAATGACAAGCATTCTTTCCTTGGATGCAGGCCATTTTTTCTCATGGAGGTAAAAGAATAATTTGGGGACCTGGGTATATACACTGAAATTTGGGAGTTAAGCCATTCCTAGCTGTTAAAACTCCCTGGTGGGAGAGTGGATCTGCTATATGTAGGTTGTCAATGTTTCCTTTTCAGGTTCCAATGCTGTCAGTCTGGTATCTTTCATGAGTACTTTGCACTATAGAAAATAGATATGGAAAAGACCTATTACGTCATCTATACCTACCTGCCAGAGCAAGATTCTTTCCTACACTATGTATTTGGCCACAAGAGCAGATGGAGATGTAATAATCAGATGCTGCAGTAGGTTTAATAGTAGTAGATATAGTCTTCAGAAGTTGTGCTAAAAATTACAGATGTCACCCAGCAGATGCCTGCAACTTTTCTGAAGGGAAATACATCCTGGAAGACTTCTGCTTCTGTCCTCGTGCTGTCACGTTCAATGCAATGCACATGGATAGGTATTACCTTTTATTAGTTATTTGACTTCCTGCTTTATGCTTGAGGAAGTCATACTTCATAACACAAGAAGATAAAACTAACAGGATCTGACAAATATGGATGAAAATAAGTAAATAAAAAAGCTGAGTAAGTAGTACCTGACAGTTGTTTTTTGCCTCAAAATCACTTCGCCCAGACTGCTTCTCCTTGCCCAGCTTTAGGTCACTTTCTTGGAGCAGGTAGCAAACCAGCCATTTATATGCTGCTAAAGGAACTGTGAAAAAGAGAAACCAAAAATTCTTAACATTCATACTTGTAATGCAAGAAGTCACATGCAGTCTCAGGTTTTGTAAACTGAGAAGAAAAGTGAAAGTGTTAATTATTCAATCCATTAACATGACACTTTGCCCATTAGTGTAGATGCAAAAAATAACATCTGGGTAAGACAGTGAGACTGTAACTGTAGTGTGGAAATAACAGGACTGACCACACAGTAGTTCAAACTGACCCCAAGCTAAAAGACAAGGTATATCCACAGCTCAATTTAGACTTCTGACTTGATCAATTTTTTTTAGCTTGTTCTTTTTATTCCCATTTAAGACTTCATTGTGCAAGGTACTCAGCCTTTTTTGAGGCTACAAGAACAGAATACAACCCACATTCTGTGGAAGCACATGACTGCTACCATTGCAAAGGTGGCTAAATGTAATCACATATGAATGACTTGCTTTGTACACAATATTTTTAGAGCAGCCTGGAACTATTGAGAAAAAAAGTACTTCACTACTTGTATGAATCCTGCTTGCTTGTGTCTTAGCTCAAGATCTCTACATTAGTAGAGTATTATTAGGCACTTACGAGTGTTCACATGCTGCCTAAATTTAGGCACCCTAAATTAGCAGTCCAGTTTCTAACAAAATTAAACAATAAACATTTTTAGAAGTATAGAATAGTTCAGTAGGTATTGAAAGAGAGGAGATAACACATGTTTAGGTATCAGGTTTTGTTCTGCTGGATTTCACAAGCTG
This sequence comes from Todiramphus chloris collaris, assembly GCA_025345505.1. Lineage (NCBI taxonomy): Eukaryota > Metazoa > Chordata > Aves > Coraciiformes > Alcedinidae > Todiramphus > Todiramphus chloris. Next base: position 32,371,544 of record JANVCC010000035.1, read on the forward strand.
GAAGCATACAACAAAGAAGAAAGCAAGCAGTTGCTTTGAGCTACTTTTTCTTACAAGCCTTTGTATTTTGAAGTTATTCAGATTTTACTCCACAGCTCTTGTGATACTATGTCACTTAGTACTATGCATCACTAGCCAAAGTTCATCTTTTCTGCAATTCTTTGAGGACTATAGTGGTTACTGAATTCTATGAATCAACTTAATTGCTCCTTATATATTAAGGCTGGAGTTTCTTCCCCTAGTATGTTCTCAGTTTCACAGATTCACTTTTGTTTAATGCCCTGTCATCTCATCACCTGCTCAATTCTTCATTAATTTTTGCCCCCAAGAGCCAATCTGGGCTCACAGGGATAGAAAAGTGGGAATGACATCTAATGCCATACTTGATTATAACAGAGTAAGCTGGAAAAACTGCAGGAAATTTTCTTTCACCCTTACTCAATTTTCTCTATGAAAACAAAAGCATCTGTCAAAAGCAGAAGCACTTAAAGCCTTTACAGTGTATCTCTAAATGACTTGTATGGTTTTCTAAAATAAGGTATTTTAGTGATATAAAGTAGTGGCAATCAATGCCCCTTATAACAGTTTCACTTGAGAACAATACAGTGGCAAAAAACCCCCACAACAGATCACAAATGCTATTTTAAAGGAACAAATTGGGAGATATCTAATGATGTCTTTCATTCTAGAATTAAGGCTGAGGACAACAGGACATACTTTGAAATGCAAACTATGTTCTCAGGAAACTGAAATGCATATAATACAAAGAAAAACAGCAAACAGTAATATGACAATAGGTTGCATATGTTGAATCTCAAATCTCTGGATCCTTTCCTCTGGAAAAGAATTTAAGATTCTAGAATCAGTTTAACAATGGCAGAAGGTTACCTGAGGAGTCCATGCAATCTTCAAAACTAACAGCTGTGAATTTGCAGCCAAGGATATGATGGTAGTCTTGCAAAAAGTTTATTGTTCCAAAAGGGGATTCAAAAGGAGTTTTATCTGAAATACCAAAGAAAATAAAAATGATTTATGAGAAAAGAAATCAGAATCTTTGGAACTAAAAGCCTGTTACAAAGCCACACATACACTTAATAGGCCAGATGCAATTAGGCCATAATATTTATTTTATTATGGCCAGTCCAGCCAAATGAGGGCTGGTGGACAAGTTGATGAAAAATTTGACATCACTGCCTATGAGCCCCATAAGATTCAACTCCTATTGCTGAGTTTTCCAGTTCTGTAAGATGCTTGTGAAACTCACAGATAGAAAATGGAAACAAAATCATATACAGAGAATTATAATCATTTATAGAGAACTATAAAATGTACTGATGGATACTGCTGCCAAGTTAGGTGATATGAACTATTTTAAGTACAATGAGCAGAGGATATCTGGACTTACAATAACTTTGGGAGTACTTCCATTGAATTGAACTGCACTTCTCAAGGAATGAGATACTACTCAACCTGATCAGAGATAGCAAAACATCTAGCTAGATTAGGCAAGACATGTTTCTTTGCAGCAGATATTTGTGTATTGTGAACGTATCATATGATGGAGTCTGTAGCACATTATTTATGCTCTACAGAATGATTAAATGACTGTTGATTGCTTTCAGTAGAAAAATTACCTCCTAATTCCATTAACTACACACTGTTGGGTCCAGCATAGGATTCCACAATGAAAACTTACCTCTTATGCAATTCATCCAGCTCATTAAGTAGTTGCTGGTTTGCTGAATCAGGACGTTGTTATCTCCCTCATATGTGCAATTTGGATCATTGTCATTTCGGATTTCACCCAGACGATTCACTTAATAAGAACAAGTGCATCACTTAATAAACTGCAATCTATTAATGGAAACTAAGAGGGACTAAATAATTATTCTGTGACAAAATGTAAGATAGTTGTCTGTTTCTATATGTAGATTTATTGTTACCTACAAATGAGCTTGCAAGTTTGCTTGTTTAGCCTATAAAATTTAATATACTGGGAAGATTTTAGAAAAGTGCGGCATTCATCTTACAAGCAGAATTTTCATCTATAAAGCCTCTATCTTTATTTTTTAAACTGAGATGGAATGACATGTAAAGTCTATCCAAATACCAGTGCACCTGATTTTTTGAGGTAACGGGTACAAAATGAACTTTAAAAATATGGATATGAGGATCCCTCCTTCCCCGCATTGCTAAAATTCAGACACCACAACACAACAATAGTCAATGAACACATTAGAGTAACCATTTTTTTTCTGCTCAGTGTCTGCAGTCATCTGTAACTTACTGGCAAGGTAACCATGTCCTCCACAAGCTTCTCGACACTCCTGGGCTGCCTGCTGAGCAGTCCAAGAAGACAGTGGTTTGCTGGCAGCAGATAAGGCATGAATCTCACGTCCCAAATCAGCCTTTGTGAAAAACACATTACAAGTGTGTAATAGCTTTTACACAAAGTAAGTTTGTGAAGAGTTAAAGCCATAGCTATTCATACTGCTTTACAATGAAGGGAAGACTAACTGGCTCTACATACATACAGTTTTCTGAGAACTGTGTAAGGGCAGAGCATATTTTTTCTGCCGAAGAAAAACCCAACCCTGCCACAAATGAAAAACCTTCCGTAGTAGCTTTCTGATATGGGATAGCAATAATTTGTGCCAGGCAATGGACACATGGGTACATCTTAGCTCAGATGTGCCAGCTGACATGGCATTGCATTGGGTAATCCACTACTTGCTAACCTTTTTCTCCCCAAGATGAGGTAGGTGATCAAAGGTAGCATGTTCAGGGAAAGCTTCTATTCCATCTGTGACATAAGCAATCCCTCTCTCCCTATTCAGCAGAGGGATAATTATAATAGTTATGGCCTCACATGGTTTTCACTGATACTTCAAGCATCAATTCTGCAAAGAGTAGGAAAACTTAAAGGTACAGTTTGCATTTCTACTAACTTTGTTGTCCCTCCTTTGAAAACGTATTTGGAATTCCAGTTGTGGAGAGAGTGGATTGATATTACAAAAGCTTTCTTAAGAGTAACTCCCTGGTTGTTGGCTTTTTTGTTTGTTTGTTTGTGTTTTTTTAAGATCTCCCGTAGAACAAAAGGAATCCATAAGGATTACATTCTTAATATTGTCAACAATCAGATATTTTTCTATCACAACTTTTTTTTATGATAGTCACTGTTCTGCTGACGATTAGTGACTGCACTGGAGATGTCCAGAAACAAAATACCAGATTAAAAAGAATCAAACAGATTCTTCTGCAGTTTGTGCAAAGAGGAGAAACTAGAATGCCCAGACACTAGTATACAATATTTAATTTATCTTTCTTAGTTTTTTTATTAGTTTATTTTATCTGAAAAAACCGTAAGTGTTTAAATGAGATCTGAGAAATACACAGCCAGTGTCTAGGCTCTAACAGTTAATACTGCTGACATTTTAAAAGCTAAATAAAATGTATATGGTATATAAAAAAAACCAAAATACACGGCAGTTTGAGTTTTTTTTTCAAGAATTAGTCCTTGTACAGAGATAAATAGGTCAAATGATTTCCTCTGTAAAGGAATAACTTCCAGTTGTCTGATTGTGGATGAGAAATTCAGCATTAAGACTCAAAAGACTTCACTTTTTTCTCAAAAAATATTTATCTTATTTCATGAATAATGAATTACAAACTCAAGGCAGATTCAAAGAGTCTGTGCAGCAGTTAAGAATAGTATAATTTCAGAAAGTCTTTGAAATATATCCCCTGCAGTATCATTTACAACAGTTATAAGCTGAATTTGCATTATCATCATATATTTATGATAAACAATTCTGCAAGGGAACATAAGCTTAAATCCCACAGAATTCAATAAAACTTAAAGCACTCCATCTAAACGAATTCGGATGCTTTTCTGAAGCCAACTTCAATCATTACTTTTTATGTCCTACATTTCTGATGGCAAAGAATTTCTAAGTAGGTCCTTCATTGAACAATTTCCAGTTTATTATAATAAGAACTCAGCGAAGAAGCAATGTGTAATATCTCACCTGTCTCTGACTCCTTTGCTTTGTCAACAAGCCTGCATAAAATTCTATGAAGTTCTCAAACAGGGATTTGGAGAAATAATCTAAAGCATATGCAGCAGCCAGATAAGGAAGAAGACGCCATTGCTAGAATAAAAATTGAATGGATTTAATTGCAAATTGATATATAGTTTTTATGTATATATAACTATCTTATAACATTGAAAAAACCCATTTGTTTCTACTTTGTTCAAATGTAAAACTTTTATGGAGAACTTACTAACTGTTTCTAAACATAATGAAGTGTAACTAGTCTATACACAAGTTACAGTTACTTTGTTCTAGTTCATGCATTTTATGAATTTGTGATAAACATTCTGTTAAACCAGTGCAAAAGTTCACTGAAGCTTTGGGGACCAATGACATATTTTTGCCCTGTGTTTATACAATGTCTGGCAAGCCAGGGCCAGTCATGATTCATGTGTTTATTCAGTACCCACATGACAGAGGTGGTAACTGTTTCACTTGCGTGTACAGTAGTGCTGGTTGCATTCTGTGAAAAAAACCCTAGGGCTGTGAAGCACAGAAAAAAAGCACCTTTGCCGCTCCACGCAACTCAGAGCCCATGAAGAAAAAGAGAAAATGCCTGAGAAAGCTTTTGTGGTAAAGCAAGAAAAAAACGAGAGGTTCAGCTTGTTCAGAACAAGACAAAACTGAGAAAAAATGAGACTTAAAGAACAGAGGCAGACCTTGGTTTATTCAGAAGAGGTGGAAAGAAGGCAGTCTTCACTGGGCTGTAGAAACTCATGAAATATATCAAAGTTACAAGCCTAAGTGAAAACCTAGAAAAAAGTACCCACTTTGCAAGGACAAACTGGACAGGTTTGTTTTTAGCACTTCTTATATATTAACCTTTCTTATTCAGCAGATCTGAGGTTTTTTCCTATTTCCCAGTTACCCTGCACACTCCAGTTCTGCTTTTTCAGAGCAAAATATTTCATCCGCATAATCTTCAAAAAACATTGATTATAATCTCTTAAAAATCAGTGCTAGCTTGAGACTTGCCATAATGAATGTCATTGATTTCTACACTTTTAAAGCATAAAGGCTAAAAAGGAGAAAATTGGCATAGCAGCAAAAGAGGCACTGACACTTTTAAACAAATAGTAGTTTCTACATCTGCAGTACTTTCATGTGTTCACAGAAGACAGTCTTGCTCTGAAAATACTGCTATTTTAGAAGACAAATATTTCTAGTACTTCTAAGAAACGTGAATATTTTGGGTTTTGCTATTCCAAGAACTTATGTCAAGAGCTTGGTCATGTCAGGAGAAGATCTTGAGTTTGAATGCAGCCCCACAGCTGCACTAGAATGACACTTCAGACAACACAGGCAACTTTAATTTCACTAACATCAGTGTTGCTATTTTGACCTGCAGTAGCTCTGAATCTGAGTTTCATTATATAAGTAAAGTCTGTAGAGGTAAATTCCAGAGTATTTACCTGTGTTTGGTATTCAAGAACAGGTATTTCTTCATCATCAGTTGGTCCAAACTGACAGCGGGCTGCTGAGAAGCGAATGGCAATTGATAAGGCAAGCTTTAAATTGGTTGTGGAAACTGCTGTGATCAGAATTCTGCCAGTGGACAAGGATCCCAGAGCTGCACTAAAACGCTCTTTAACATCCTGAAGGAATAAAAGGCACAGACTGAATAGTGAGGCTGACATTTCATTTCCATCTCCCACAAAGAGACAACTCTGGTTGCAAGATCAGAAGCCCAGAGGACTGGCCAATTTTAATTCTTGACACATTTAGATAAGGAGTTCAGGCAAGATTCAAAGTAATTTCTCTGACTTTGGGATCAGTGAGGTAGTGCAAACACCAAGAAGTCAGTAAAATCAGTAAGGTGAGATGAGACATTTCTGAAAGGCTATTAAAAAAAGCAGCATTCTTACTATCTCATGTGAAATTTTCACAGCCTTATTTAAGTCCAGTTATCTAGGACTTCCCAACATGAGAGGCCCAAGCAATATCTCTTAACCTATTTAGACCTTTGTATATTTAATGAACCGTATTAATGAAACAAACCCTTGATTCATACCTTGACTGAACTTGAGTACTTCCCCTCATCTGTGATATCTCCAGCTATATTCAGTATGTTTTCTTTAGGTATCCTGACGTTATGGAATGAGGCAAATCTGTTAAACAAATACACAAACAATGTAAAACCTACCTCCACATAGTCTGAGCTATTACAGAAGAACAGTCATAACAAAGACAGGGTTGCACAGTGATCTCAGGCGTATCAGTGAGCTGAAAAGAGTGTCCAACAAGACAGGCAGGTAATTTTAGGAGTGTACAGCCTAGGAAAACAAAGGCTTTCAGACTCAGAGCAGCAGAGGAAATTCAAGATAGGAAATTATTTGTTTTAACTCTTCAGATTGTTGTTTGGTTTGTTTCGTTTTTAAAGATGATGCTTACTAAACCAAAACAAACACCTCATTGAGTCTAAGAGACTCAATGCAGCTTTGTAAGTAAAGAAGCAAACAACTAAGGGAAGCATGAGCAATATATTCTGTTTGAGGGGAACAACAAGTAAAGTTACTTATTAAAGACCTTCTACAGAGGCAGTCTGACAGGTGCTTTCACCAACAGCACAGAAACCTCAACTGAATTCTCAGTCTGTGTGAGTTTAGGTAAGTTACTTTGTTTGATAGCTATTGAAGAACATGGAAGATGGACAACTTCCTTCTCCTGCATAGAACCTGCCTGGGCCATTCTGACTCCTAATAATTCCCTGCCACAAACAATTCTTCTGAACCACCTGCTTTACTGAAGTGTTGCCCAATCCAGTCTGGAGACTGCTTCAGAATAGACACTATATATTTTTATATGTCTGTATTACTCCACTACAAAAGAGGCCACAGCTGAAATAGTGCTCTGAGAAGGAACTGAATGGAGATTTTTCCTTTGTTTCAACTGAAACTAAGATTTCTGTTCCCTGGAATGGGAATCTTAAACAGGAAGAACATGATAATCTTTTCTAAATGGTGGCACTCTAGCAGCAATAAAGAAGGAAGTTGCTAGAACAGGCAGAATGACCTGAGTATCCATATTCTTCACAAAGAAAAGTGTATGAATTCTTTCACCCAAATGGGCAGTACAACCTGGCACAATAGCAGCAACACCAGTGTCACTCACAAATATCTCAGCATCTAACAGCACTTGAAAAGCTGCATTTGTAATCAAAGTCAAGTCCTTTTTCCTGCCAATATAGGCTGATCTATTTAACGAGGCTCTGGAGAGCCAGGTCTTTCACATTAATAAATTACATAAGGGCTGCATTGCTGCATGTGCTTTAAAATTACAAGTTGTTTCCAAGGAAACGTATCTGCATACTGAATTTATTCAGCCTTAGAGATACACAGTATTTTCAGACTTAGCCACAGAGAAAAGCATGCTATACTAACCAAGAACCAGCTCCTCACTAGCCTTAATGATGCTAAAAAGTGCTTTATTAAGTGCCAGTTTCAGTGAGACAGCACTACTTTGTAACAGAAGCAATTTCAGACTTTCCAAAGATCTGATTTCCATCTTTGTTAGTATATTTTTCATGTCACTGAAAGGAGGAAATCTCATTCAAACCAGATCTTTTAGTTACATTCTCATTCTCTGCTCCCTATATCCCAAACAAAATCCATCACAACTAAAAATGTACAGCAACTCCAACATTTGTGAGCAATAGCATGCATGTTAGACAGAACCTGAGCTTTTTAATTATAATTTCTCATTACTTGATTACAGGAAAGTGTGTGCAGCAAGGTTTAAGTCCCTACCTTAGCACACTCTTTTCCTAGTTACTGTACATCCATACAATTACAAGAAGGTGCTTCCTACTAGGAGCTTACAATCCAAACATAAGGCAAGAAGCTACAAAGGTGTTCAAACAAACACTAATTACTGAAGAATACTTTCTTGAGATGATACCTGCCAGTCACAGCAAGTTGGCAGCTACACACTGGCATTTTTTTATAAGCCATAAGAGCAAATGAGAATTTTATAGAGCAATTTGAGTGATGAAAGTGAGGGAGCTTCACGGATAGTTTAGAGAGGATCCCTCCCAAGTAGGAAAAGATGTGTGGAAGAAAGCAAGGAAATACTATTTTAAAAAGCTACTGAATGGGTGATAAAAACTGGAATCAGAAGACAGACCAAGGGAAGAGCTGACATAACAGAGAGATGATACAGTCTGTGAGGCACAGATTAGGAAGAAATTTCAAAGGGCTCCATCTCTTGGGCCTTCTCTTTGCAAATACGTATTTAGAGCATGTCTAGTCCTGTGTGTGATGAATGGTAAGATCTGTGGTAGTAAAGACAATGAGGAAGATGGCAGATTTTGTTGTTTACACTGTAGTGAGAAGTTCAATTCATTCAGCAAAGCTGTGCCATTGTAGAAAATTATTTATATTGGTACGTGCTTGAAACTCTAGAGTTCTTAAAAAGCAAATTCAAATCCAATAATGTATAAATCTACATACTAATAACCTACTTTTAGGAAATTCAAGCCTACTAATATTAAACACAAGGCAGGATACAAGCCAGGATGCTGTTGGCCTTCTTGGTCGCCTGGGCACACTTCAGGCTCATGTTCAGCTGCCTGTCCACCAGCACCCCCAGATCCTTTTCTTCCAGGCAACTTTCCAGCCACTCTGCCCCAAGCCTGTAGCATTGTAGGGGGCACTTGGCCTTGTTAAATCTCATACAACTGACCTTGGCCTATCAATCCAACCCATCCAGATCCCTCTGCAGAGCCTTCCTGCCTTTGAGCAGATCAACACTCCTGCTCAAGGTTATGTTATCTGCAAACTTAATGAGGGTGAACTTGATCTCCTCACCCAGATCACCAATAAAGATATTAAACAAGACTGGCCCCAAAACTGAGCCCTGGGGAACACCGCTTGCGACCAGTCATAAACTGGATTGAACTCAGTTCACCACAACTCTCTGGGGTCATCCAGCCAGCCAGATTTTAACCTTGTGAAGAGTACACCTTTCTAAGCCATGACCTGCCAGCTTCTCTAGCAGAATACTGTGGAAGACGGTGTCAAAAGATTACTTACAATTATTCTGATTAAAACCCACATGTATACCCTTGCTACAACAACTTCTTTCACAACTAGAGAATAAGAATACTAGATTTCCATTCATTATATAACTATTTTCTTAAAATCAAAATTAGTTCAAATAACAGTTATTTAAAGTTTAGAATTTTCCCTTGATATTGCCCATTATAGACACATTATTTCCTTCTTTTTCTGTAAACTGCTATCAAAATCACTGCATATAAGATGGCAAAACCATTAAGAAAAAAAAAAAAAGAGAGATATCAGAAAATTACCTTGTATAAAGAAATAAGATCTATGCCTATAAGCACCAGTGTTGAAAATAAAAGCAGAACCTTACAGGTCCTGGGAGTGAGGCAACCTTGTGAGATCATTGCCAACTGCTGCTATGCTCCTTCTCCAAGAACATTTGAAAATGTTAGACATACTGGCCAATCTGAACCTGATATTGGAATATATTAAAAGTAAACAGCAGGATTGCTGAAGTCAGTGACCACATTTCTAACAGTTATTGGCCTAGAAAGCACAGTGACTAGACAGGGACCCACATCTGTCAATGCATTTAGGTGAAAAGTCACCTCAAAATACTGAAGAAATACCTTACAATAAGGGAACTGCATACACGGTCATGCGGATATCATGTACCAGCAAGGCTGGAAAATGGCTACATTTCACATGGCGATGACAAGACCATAGGGTTGAAAGCTACCGTACTTAGGGCCTCTTCTGCAGAGCAAAGAGTGTGACTGAGATTAAGACCTCTCGGCAAGAAAGACAGATAGCTGTCATTTTAGATAGATCTGATAGAGCTCTATAGCAATGTGCAGTTTTGCACCATGTAGCCCCCAGGTAAAAACACCTGTATCACATAGATTTCTAGCTAGAGCAGACTGAAGCACTGTTCCAACAGTAGCATTCTTGTTTGGGTTCTTTGGCCAGTAGTTAAGGGAACATTTCAAGCAAAGTTAGTTCTACTTACTTTCAATCATGCAATAGTAATTCATCTGGTGTGCAGTAATGCTGATAAAAAAGGAGCAGCTGGAAAAGCTATGAGCTCCTTTTACCAGTACTAAATTAATAAGCTGTTACCTATAGCACAAATAGCTCCAACATGCTTTGGTGAAGTTCAGACTCGGTAAAACACCTTTCCTGCCAGCTTTTCTTACTGACTACTTTAGAGACAGTGCAGTGATAGTTCCTTCAGTACTTCCAGGCAGAAACAGAAAGCAGGTGAATGGTACTGGAAGGCTGTGAATCAAGTGATCTCATGGCTGTTTATGGGATATAGTAAACCTTGGGAAGAATAACACTTCAGAGGTTTAGTGAGAAACCTGCAGAAGGAGAGAAAACAGCCACATATTCCAGGCTGGAACTCACAGACAGGGTTGAGTTGAGAAAAGCTGCAGAGAAGCTGTGAAAAACTGCAAGGCACTATTTTAGCTGTAGTTTCTACAGTCAAGGCTCTAAACTAAAAATGCAGTAACAGTAATGCTCAACAGAAATTATAAAACAATATAGCATTTTATAGGCCTCCTAATCCGATCTTAATGGACTTCATGGACACACGAAGACTCATCCTAACATTCTAATAGTCTGTTAGTCTTGCAAGGAGTTCTGGCTGTGCAGACTCCTCATGAGATGACAGAGAGCTCTGCTAAAGAAGAAAAAAACGTTGTCTGAAGTTCACTGCAGATCTGAATACACTGCAACTGTATTTCTGTGGGTGATAAAACAAATGAGTGACCAGATCTGAATCTGCTTCTCCCCATTAGCACCATCAAGTGCCTGTCCGTGTGAAATGGCTATTGCTACACAGTTTGCAGGTACCTGTGAGTGACAAGAAAGAGGGCAGCCCTTTTCAGCAATGTGACTACATCTTAGCAATGTGCACAGCACTGTATGTACCCACAAAGGGTCTAACCTTGACTGCAGAAAGTGAGAGGAGAGGGCAAAAGAGGGAAATATCAATGATTCCATGGCAAAAATCACTGTTTTGACTTAAATTGCAAACATGCAAGATGTGTCTTGCAAAATATTTGGCTTAACTGTGAAAGTGTCACTGTTTACAAGGACTGAAGCATTGATGGTAATGTATTCAGATAAAGTAAGTACAAGTACAGGCATTTTTAACATTTATTTTTATTTTATAGCTATTTAATTACTATTGCTGTTATTTGTGACTTGGGTCAGAGTCTGCAAGATAATAACAACATTAAACAAGCACAAGCTTGTTAATTTGAAAAGCAGGACTGATTTCTACACTTGCTTTCTTATTGACACCCATGTACTGTCCCTTTCCCTGTATTATAACAGCATTTTCTGTGGCCTTGCAATGAACCAGACCTGACAAATGATCTGACTGAAGACAGACAAATTTTGTGGGTTTTTTTTTTTTTGTCAGATTAGTTTTCAGGCAGTTCCCGTGCCCTAGCTGAGTCCCCTACTCAGCTACATAAATGTTTGTCCCAGTACAAAGAAAAAGGCAATGTGGGAGTAAAAGCAAACAACCAAAGAAGCTGAGTATGGAAAATATCTTCTACTTCTTCAGACTGTAAGATGAAGCTCCAAAGACTATTTATGCTTCAACCACAGCTCCTATCTTCCAAGTGAAATAACTGCAACTATTGCAAGATCTAAGTAAAAGTTAAAAGAGGATAAACATTAGGAGACAAAAACCATTTGAAGGACTAGACTTTCATTTGTTCTACCCTTAAAGCAGTAGTAGAATCTTAATGTATTATTGGCACTGATTCTGGAATAGTAACAAGGAAAAAAATTAATTAACCATCTAAAAGACATCTGTAAAGGCTTGGAACTTGTATCATGTACGCTATCTTCACCAATACACAGGGAATTGTAGTGAGGGCTTTCAGAACCTGCAATCTCTTTCCCAGAGTGATTCTTTTACACCATTTAATGTTTTTCTGATGATAAATCCCCTTTACCCACTTCCTCTTGGGTGTTTTATTTCATTTTCAGTATCTAGAAAACTCATCCTGGCCTCAGTGACTGCTGAAACATGTTGTATGTGTGGATAGATTGTTCACATTTTAATTGTACATGAAAGGCTGTTAAACAGCTAATAAAAACCTTCAGTTTTCTAAAGTCCATCACTGTAATTAGATACAGTTAACAATTCTTCTTCCTCCAGAAAGATCCTTTTCTCCCCTACAAACAATTCTGTTAAAATAACCACTTTTCTGTCTGGCAGTGGTTTGTTTTATCTCTGATAGCTTCGTTTCACTACTTCTTCCCTTATCATAGTTTTTTTCTGCTCCCAGACTGTATACATGTTATCAGTGGATACAGCTGAATGAGCTCAGAGCATGCTTTACAAAGATGGGAGTGTTAAGCACCATTTCAGAAACACACTAATAACTGATCTTCAAACTCTACCCCATAAAGATTCAGCTGGGCATCACTGCTATTTCTGAAGTGAGGAAAGCAGCAATTTGCTGCTAGTTCCAATTGGACATGAAATTGGTTTACCACCATTTCAGTGGCAATCATTTACTGACGTGCATTGCAGTAATAGGTGATTTTGGTAATGTTACATTAGCCAGGGCAGGCAAAATAAAACCAAAGGGAAGAAACAGAAATACCTCTCAGCACTTACCCAAGCTCTTGACTTATGTCCCTCCTCTTACAGCTGCCATTCATTTTACTGAAAACCCCTGGATCCCAAATACCCAGAGGCTTTTCAGTGGTTGTTTTCCTCAGCTACTTCCATTTTGAGATCTCAGCACATTTCAAGACTGACAGAGAACTAGCAACAGGTGGACATTTTTATATTATAAAAATAAAGACTGAAGCACTTGCATCCCCTGGTGGCAGTCTGATTTTATACTTTGTTAACAAAATGCAAAACCAGCCTAAACTCACCATAAGGAAAACATTCGAGTTCTATTTTTAACCTTATATGTATTAATTACACAAATTGTTGTAAACAATAGAGAGAAAGAATAATATTTGAAAATGTTTTAAAGTGATTTTGTCTTTTTTTGTCAGGGTAGCTACTTACAAAGACTTGCAAACCCCATGTGATTTTTGAACATTCCAATTACCAAGTTATGAGAATTATTTGGAAAGACAGAAGGAGCAGGCCAGTCAACTGGATTTACACTGCAAAAATTCCCACATTAGTTCTGAAATTCCTTCCCTTACTAAAAACATTATACTCTGCAGTAGCAGGAAACCAGCCTTCAGCCAAATGACCTAAGAGATTGTTTTCCAAAGCCAGAAGGGACAACTACAATCACCTACTCTGTTATTTTACACAGTGTTAAGTCAATGGCATTTTCCAAGGAACCTCCGGAATTTCTTCCCCATGTCCTCCATAAGCGTTCAGAAGCTTAACTCTCTGTACCCATATTGAAAAATCAGTAGCATTAAACATCTTGAAGTACAGGAACAAAATCTGACTCTGATTTTTTCTCTGACCATTTATCCTGAGCATAACTACATGGAAGTGTATCTGACTTACCAAGTGTCTATGGTAGTTGAACCAGACTTCACTCATTCTTTCAAAAATCAGGCAAAGCATGCAGTAGAGACAAACACCTGTGGTCACAGCATAACAGAACGTTTTCTCATCACCACATCCAACAGGCTTCTGTACAGCAGGCTGCGCTTGCCTGCGATAAGCTAGGATGTAAGATTACTAAACTGCTTAGGAGAACACCTTCACAAGGTAGTGTCTGGTGTAACATCTCCCTGTGAATCTTCGTGGTTTGCAGATCATGCAACCAACAGTCCATTTTCTAGAGTGGCACAGCGTGGCATCTCTGCAAACAAATGCAGAACTATGAAGCTACTCCAGTCCCCATCTGGGCCTTCGTGTACTTCTGAGAAGCGATGTGTACAAGTCCTGGCATTTTTGACAGCTCAGTATGAGCAGGAAGGTTGCAAAGTGAAAACTAGTTCTCTAGTTCTTGTGAACAATGTTGGCATCTAGCCCCAGACTTCTCCAAAGAAAACAGCTGAGGCCCATCAGCAACAGCGGCTCCTAGAATTTTCATCTGAAACAAGGGTATCTGTTGGTAACCTTCGGCTCCCTCATCTCTCTGTTTTGATCTGCAGGTGCTGCCTTGAACTTAAGCTTTCCTACTGCAGGAACTGTCTTAATCCATACTTAAGAGATCTAGATCCATTACAGGGGCTCCTCAGACACTACTGTTAGCAGAAAATAGTATTTTTTTTTAAAGCAGCGTATGCAAAGTAAACAGAAAGATTAGAATGCCCTATGATTGTTTTAAATGATATATGATGTCATAACTAAGACAAGGGACTCCATCTGACATTAAAAAAAGAAGTCACTGGTATCTCTTATTTACAGTTGTATTATGTGGATTATAATTTCAGATTATTTAGTTATTACCAATATTTTAGGAAATGCTCTATTTTTTTTCCAGTAGACCAAAGGATAAATGGATTTAAAATTATGTGCTTTTGATGTTATGCGACAAGCGCACTCTTCTCCATGTTCATGTTGTGCATAAAACTATGCTGCAAACTAAGTGTGAACAGCAGAATTTGAACGTTTCTACAGAAATACGAAGCCGAGTTACATTTGATTACTCAGGCCCATGTTGCTCTGCCATCTGGTGGCTATCAGTTTGTAATGCAGGTGCAGGCAAAAATACCCACCAAAACCCAAACTCCCCTCTTTTCCAGGCTTTTTTCTCACATTTTTCCTATGTAAAATTTAATTTTCTATATTTTGGTTTTTAAAAATGTATTTAATCTGTGTCTTCAGGCAACAAACAGAGCATCAAAGAAAATATGCTACTTAGACATAAAAGTCAGTACTATTTCTACTACCACAGGCTATTTGGGACATCAGGAGGAAGGTACAGGAGGAAGTGAGAACACACAACAAACTACAAAAGACCCACGATCTTCTGGAATTCCAGTTAGAGCCATTATTTTCAAGTAGTCTTAGGATGTCTATACTTTTATTGCAATGGCATATCATGAAGAACAATGTATATATCTGTAATGAACTGAATCAACAGAAGGAGGTAAATTTGAGGCATAAGGATGTGACTCTCCCCCATCCCTTACTATTTTAGGTCTCCATCTTTACATAGAGCTATGTAAGTAATACAGGGGATTAAATCATTATTTTTACATAATGGCTGTTTTAACGCAGAAATCTACCTCAATTTCTTAATTGTTTCTTCTCCCCATGAAGTGCCTTTGGTTAGCAAAGCAGAGCCACAGTAAGGCCATTGAGGTCCATGACTCAGAAATAGAGACCAGGTACTTTTTTATTTGTTGTACACAGAGACTACAGAAAAAAAACCAACTAATCTTCTTTTCTGCAGTGAATGGGATTAGTCTAAAAATCCCATGGTTTAAACAACATATCTAGTATCTTGTTAACTCTCTCTGCTGTCTAATAGAGTAGTACTAGTGTCTTCTCTACTGGGTCTCATTAATCTTACAACTTTACTAACAATAAACCTTGCCTGTGGACCTCCACTAGCCTTCCTGTGGGCTGGAAATCAACAGACAAAATAATTAAGGGCTCACACTCAGACAAGTGGAGAGGCTGATGAAGTTATTTACTCAGAACTTCATAGTTTTTTTTTCATTAATAATGAAAAAAATGTTGCAGAATCTATGACTGTAAGAATGTGTGGGGAATTCACCTGAGTATCAGTGGCACTTCATATTCTAAGAAGTGAGAACCATAGAAAGACTATGGTTATTCAGATAGAAAATAATGAAATTCAAGATCTTTGAAGCTGGGGTTTTATTTTAGAAATCCCAACTTAAAACCACTAGTGAATACCTCAGAAGACAAGACAGAACTGACACAGGAAGATATTTGCACCACTACAGTGTGATATAATCCAGAACGTTTCCTCCTGCAAATGGATTGACTTACCCATTATCCAACCCATTCAGTCCAATTTTTTTTCCTATGTCACCTACCATCACACCTGGCATTGGTAGGAGAGTTTTCGTATCTCGAATCTGCACAGAAGTGGAATGACACGTTATTTCAGTTGTGGAATAATGAAGTTACTGGCTGAACTTTTCAAACAGTGAAAATATTCCCAACTTGTATACTGTTATTAATGCTAAAGAAAGCTCTCTGTTTTTTTTCAAGCACGTAATCCTGGATATGACTTGTATTTACATATCCTTTCCATCAGGACATAGACCCCTTAATGAAAATTTATTTGTCAATATGATGTTAATTACACTAATATGACAGTAATTACATCACTGTGTTAAATATGCCTTAACACTGATGACTACTTTCATCAGACGAGCATCGAAACCTTCTTCAGGTGTACACAGACATAGTAGGAATCAATGGAATTTTTATGTAACAATCAGCTTTGATTTTGACATAAATTCTGTTCGTTCTGCAACTAGCTCATTTTATTATGCCATATTTACATTGCCCTATTTTCTCATGCTTTTAATCTTACAACTGATCTTTGTGGTAGAAGCTTCCACATTTCATACAGGTCATCCTGCAGCTTTGGCAGACATAAATCATCTTAAGCTTCATCCAAGAATATAAGGACTTAATATAGCATAGGTTAGTTCTAGCTTAATAGGTAGTGTGATAATCAGGAGTTTTTTCAGCTCTTCTGTATTTTTCCAGAATCTTTTGCAGAAAACTGACAGTATAAAAATGGCTGTACAACCATCAAAAATTCAGTGAACATTTAAAACCAGTACACTTGTTACAACTGCAATAAATGCTGAAAGCATTAACTGAAGAATCTGCTGGTTAGATATAAACAACAGCATAACAGAAAGCCTTTAATCTGAACCCACCCTCCTCTAAAACAAAAGATTAGCAATATTTCTACCTTACCTGTACAATGAAGGAATGTATTCCTTGGCACTGCCCATCAGGAGTATAGAGCTGGGCATACACAACTGCATGAGTGGCATGTTTCCCCATATTACCAACCCAGAACTTTGCAGCTTCAAAGTCAGGAGTATTGATGATAAATTCCTGTAGCCAAGATAGAAAGGAGAAAATTATATAAATCATAAAAATCAAGACATGGCTATTTTATTTCTTTTTTATTTAATGACCATAGTAATGTTTTGAAAACATCCCTCAACTGCTAGGGCTTCATTCTGCACTCCAACACCTGATATTTTTCTTAGTGTGTTCAACTTTGGAAAGAATACATGTAGCTAGGAAAAAATTAGAGCTGTAGAAGTTCATGACTTCATTGTAAAGCCTGAAATTCAGCCTTTTAATTGCTCATTTGATCAGTTTAAAAAAGTAAAGCCAAGTGATGGAATCAGAAGCATTTCCTATATCTCAGGTTATGCTGAGCTGTGAGTCCACGTGAGGGACTTTGAAGGTTGTTTCAACTGTTCAGGCTAAAATCCACGCAGGGTCCATCTGCTTCTTAGGCAGTTTTGTGTGGAAAGGAAGCCTGGTTGACAGAGTGAAAGGCACCACGCTTGCCAGTTTGGACAACCAGGGAACCATGAGCTATGGGAATTCTGTAGAATACATATATCCTGAAATTTAGACAAAGCTTCAGTGTTCAGATTTTTACCTTCCAGATAGAGTGCTTTCTGGATGTAAAACAAATCTGAACTCAGAGCTTCATGATCTTAACAAAGATGTAATCATTTCATTCAATTTTATTGCAGCGTACTCAGCACCAGCATAAAACTTGGTTTATTTAAAGGAAATTTTTGCATGCTGTCAAACTCACAAGGTTATTGTTTGTTTTTTTCTGGAAATGATCTGATTGTTCATACTGCATAAATTAATCATTGAATTGCTTGTATATGAAAAATGCAGACTGGAATGTTGTTCTAATGAAGAATATGAAACCTTATGTTTCAAATCTATGACTCTCATTTCTCATTCTTTTGAAGCCACTTCATTATGCACAGATGAGTGACATCATTTGCTGACAGTAACTGCACCTAGTTCTGTACATTACAGTGCAATAAAATGCCACAGTCTTTGTGGGACATAATGTGCCTACCCTCTTAGGACATTAAATAACATGTTTTAAATTCAACATGGAATAAACCAAGCATGTAGATTACAAAAAGAGAGAGAAAGTTCTGTAAGCTTCCTCTCTTAACTGCTATTTTCTTCTTCCTTAATGTCAAACTACAGTGAGTTCTATTCATTTACTGAAAAAAAATATTAGGGCAATGAATTTATTTCTGCAGCAGTGTTGATTTCAGAAAACAAATTATGATTAGTAAGCAGTATGCTGAAGGAAAGAGTAGTTTATTGGTTTTTTCTTAGTCTTGTTATCTCTTTTTTTGTATTTCTTTTTCTGATCCTCGGGAAATAATCCTAATTGTCATCTATAAAAACTTCACATTTAAAGACTAAAGACCGACTATGCCTTAAGAGACACTACAAAGGATAAGGATGCCATCCTTATTCTATATCACAACCAGAAATTAAATTAACTACTTGTGCAAGAAAACATAAACATCTGGATTTGTTGTAAATGTTGATAAATGATAGACAACCATTTCACTTTCTTGTATTTTGTTCTTCTGAAACAGAATCACTTGCCTGTTTTTGAAAGTATTCTGGGTATTAAACACACTGATTTACAATAGTCAAAAATACTAAGGCAAAAGACTTTTTCTTTTGAAAATACTGGGAAGTTGTGTGGGAACATGCTGATCTATTGAAATCCCCAAATCTACCCCTAACTATGTTCTTTGCAAGAATCAATTTTTTTTCACTTAGAAATAAAAGGAGAGGGAGGTGTCTCTGTACTGAGTTCCCCACAGCACATGAAGGGTGATATGCTTGTCTGTTGGTTTTCTAGAACCAGGGTTCTCCAAAAACACTCTTTCTTCCAATGTAATTATTTGCCTTTTTCTTTTTTTACATTTGAAGTTGAACTCGATTCCTTCTTGTGGAGCAAAGAAATCCCTGAATCATTCTGTCCTGTTTGCAAATACCAGAGTCTAACAGTGTCAAATGTTATTCCTGTGCATTAAGGACTAACCTGAGTGTCACGATCAAATGTGGCAGTAGTTCGTATGCCTTTGGTATTCGTTCCATGGCTGAGTTCAGTCAGAGCAAAACATCCAAAAATCTAAATAAGGAGATACAAGGCACAGTTCAAAACTACTTTATTACAGTAATTAAAATGGTAACATTTTCAACTGATTGCAAATACAGCTATTGGAAAGTAACTTGCAAATGCAAGAAACCAATCATATGTAACCCTAAGGCTAGGACATCATGACTTCAGTAGACTAACAGGCACTTTTTTCCTTTGCTGATGGCTGACTCATTCAGGCAGGTACAGATTATTACATTCACTGACTATGTTTTCAGCTGTCTGGGTTGAAACAACTATTGTATGATGAAAATCAGCACGTCTGCTTACATTACAAGCAGTTCTGGTAACTCTCAAAATTAGGAGGAGCACTGAATGAAACTGGTTATTTTCAAAATTGCCAATATCCTACATTAGTGAAGAGGATATATTTATATCAGATAAATGTATGCATGCACTTGGTTCTCAGCAGCACTTGGGAATGCTGCCTGCTTGAAACCACACTGAAATGTGCATACTGGAATCCTTTACCCTAGATTGGTTTGGCGTGTAGTCCATATTTTTCAGTAGCAAACCTCTGAAAATCAAGTGAGAATAAAAAAACCCCAAGAAACCAAACCTGAAGCTTCAGTCAAAATTATTCTGAAAAATACATATCCTCAGGCTGAGTCTACTGAGGAACTCATCACCATCTTTCACATGGGATATCAAACCAGAACTATATAACAATATATTGCTGTCTATAAGCAGACAGATACACACATAATTTCAGAAAATTAAATAAACAAGGAAGGTGACTCATTGGCAAAAACAAAAGAGAAGTGATAAATGCTAACAAAAGAAGCATGAAGCTTAGTTTGGGTGCACTCAGCACATATATCCTGCAAAATCAAAGAGTGTCAGGCCAGACAGTGAATTTGCCCAAATAGCCAAGTGGCATAAACAGGAGAAACTGTTTAGGATTGCCTCTGTCTGTATCAGATTGGCTGCTCTTATTCTGCAGGGCACTTGGTCCTGACTCTCTATTTGACTCCATGTGGTGTTTCTGTGACATTAAGACATTATTATTTACTATTTCATAGCATCAGAATGGAATATTTACAGCATCATGGCAAGGGTATGTGCTGCACAGTGTATGAAGTAGATATGGGAGGTGGCAGTGTCTGAGTGTGCAAAACTTGCTAGGATATACTTTGACTGTGAATGGAGACAAAACTAGTGTTGTGTCATTTATATTGTCTTTTGGGAAAAGTTCTCAAACTTCATCTGCATGTTAACTTGGACAGTCTAAAACAGATCCAGGAAGTGACATAATAGCTAGCAGTGAGGATAGGTAGGACCCAGTGCTCCAATACACCATCTGATATTTTCTTTTGCTATTTAGAAGTGCCTAGGAACATAAAGAGAGCAGAAACAACACAAGGGTGCAAGTGATGACAGTGTCCCATTCTCACATATTATTAAAAAAAAAATTACCTCCATAGTATGAACCTGTTTCAAAAAGTCTGCAAATCTCTTTGAAGCACTTAAAATTGCACCTCCAAATACCTGTAAAGCCAGAGAATTATGAATTACATCAGTGACCCCATGATGAAACGTACAAGTGGCACATACATAGTAATTTGTAATAGTGATGTCTATTGAAGAGACCAGGGAAAGTAGGCTGCACAGTAAATTAGAACTTGGACTATAGCTGTAGGAGGCAAGTCAGGATTTGATCTTGCCAAGGTCTCTTTAGAGAGCACTGAAATTTTCACAGCTCTCACCTGTTCAAGCCTTCATTGCAAACTCTTAAAAATGCTTAACAAGCTGACTTTCAGCTTGTTCTCACTGATGTCCCCATCAGTAAAGTAAAACTTTGAGAATATTCTAGTTTGGTTTACTGCAAACGGCTTGGGAACTGGAAGTAGCTGCTTCAAGATCAGACAAGAACGCTGGTTTTAAAGGTACCTTCAGTTTTCCTAGATGGATATTCATGTAACAAAACTGTTAATTCCCAGACCTTCCTCTGCCATGTGAATAGAAATAATTAATTAATTAAACTAGTATTATCTGACCAGCTTTTTCAAGTATTCTTTCTGAGAGACTCATCGAGGGAGTAACTGGTGAACAGAGGGGGAGGCAAGAAGTTCCTGATACCTTTATCTGCAGCAAAGACATAGCTACCACGTAGGGCCTGATAACCAAGTTCTCTGTCTGCTAATGCCATAGAGAGGAGGCAGAGGAGTGGACAAAAGAACATGGAATGTTTTGTATGGAATATCTTTCTGTAGCTCTGTCTATACTGTTCCACCTTTACTTCCAGTGGAGACAGGGATTAATGACAAAGACCTGCTAACTTATCCCATAGCTCTCTGATTCTTCTAAACAGTTTAAAGGAATTTCACTTATGAAAACAAAGGACTTGGAAGAGATAGATCTTTAAAAATATAGGCAGAATGCAATGGAATTGTGGCACTGTAAGACATTTAAATTTACCTTTTGAACTGTACTTACACCGCAATGCAGGAAATACTGGAGACATGGAGACCAATCGTACATTCCTATACAGATCACCATATTAAATATCTTCAATGGGTTCTCTATGATCTCTTGCTGAGTAAGAAAATCATACTCAAAGAGCCTTTTACAGCGCAGGAATGTCAGCTCCTGATATTTCTCACGGCATAAATCTTCTCCAGGATGATGTGCAAAGAGAGGATCACTTTCCAGAGTAGAGAAGATTCTGTTCTTCGGGAGGAAAAAGCTGACATAAGAACATGAAACTAAAAGCATTAATAAAAGAAGATACCGTTCTTCTAGGATAACACTAGGCTTCAAACTACATTCCTTTCATAGGAAGATGCAAATTTATAATGTGAAAAATCCAGAGAACTAAAATATATATATATTTAAACTGTCTGTCATTATATATATAGTTCATGCAGTTAAATTTTAGAAAGCTCCTTCATCATGAAGTAGTAAGTGTGGGACTGATTCATTCCCAATGTAAGAGAAGACTATGGTAAAACTTTCTTGCTTTTTATAGCAGCTTAATTATTGCACTGTATGAAATATATGATAAGTATCTAAAGGACAATGGCCCTCAATCTGAGAATAGAGGTGAAACTCCAGGGGTTGCATTCAGTTAGAAATATGCCATGATGGTAAAGCCATTAAGCTACCACAACTGCTCTGTTCCCTGATGAAAGCAGAAATGTACCCCATTTATTTATCACATGCAGCCATTCAATATGGGGATGGGCATTTTTTAATGTTTGAATTTGGATTTTTTTTTGTTAGATTATATACTATGACTTTTTTTTTTTTTTTACCTCAGATCCCTGTTTCTTCAAGATATGCACATCTTCTTAGTTGTATTTCATGTGATTTAGGAAAAAAAAATATGCACTGCCTCAGGCAAAATTTTAAAAAAAGGTTTTTAAAGTCTCTTCCTCCTCTTTGAAGAGAATGACACAGTAAGAAGGAAGAAAACCAGATTTCCTATGCTTTTCTATGAAAGACAGGGTCACTCCCTGTCTCTGTATGAACAACATTATTTGCCCACATGACTTTGAAACTCCCTCAACACAGAGCACTTAGGGGTTTTTTTCTATGATTTTAAGTGGATCAATCAGCTGCAGAAGGAGGTATTTTTGATTTCTCTGATCTGTCTTCTAAGATTGTAATAATTGTGGTGAATGTTCAAGATTAGCTTAAATCCGCATAAATCTACACCACTTTCAAAAAAGTCAGTTCTGTCTCTTCCTGCATCTCCAAGTCATGCACTCCCTCACCATCTCTGGTGCTGCAATTGATCTTTTTTTGGTAGGGTTACCTTTGAGCAAGGTAGGCATGCTAATCTGTCCAAATGCAATGACACAAAAGCATTAATGCAAACACAGAAGAATGTAGGAAATTATCTCAGTGTCAGAACTATGCTTGACAGTGACATGAACTTAGATCGGTTTAAGTGCATCTTAAAACCATTAGATATATGACTTAATGTAAGTAGTACAGTAAAGAAATATGGTAGAATATAGTTCTCTTGCAGTTTGAAAAAAAAAAAAAAAGTGGATGTGCAAAAACATTTTTTCATGCTCTGTATCTACAGAGTATTAATAAATACTTCCCCTTTGAAAAGCCCGTACTTACTTCTACTGAGATCTCCAAGACATCACAGACAATTCTTGGAAGCTTACCTTAAACTGAATGATATCTTCACCATCTAGGAACACTGCCATCTCCCGCCAGTTGAAGGAAGCTTTCTTACGGTATTTGCAAAGGGGTCCTTTGGGGAAGTCTGGTAGCAAAGTTTCCCATGACCTTTGGTTGCCAGTGGCTTCTTTCGGATTTAGCGTAGATGCCATTGTTAGCTAAATTGCATCAAACAAGAGAAGTTAGCACAAACTGAAGCACTGTAGACATCTAATTTTTAAGAACAAAAAGAAACAAAAAGGCTTGTTAATTAAATCCATAGGCTTCTTGAAATGTGTGAGTACAGTAGTGCAGAGCCAACTAAAATCCTGCCCTTCCATTTTTCTAATTCAATTGTCTTGGTAGAAGCTTAAAAAAAAATGTCTTTGATCAAATGTAATTGAATTACATGGTCTTCGTTATTAAAATATGAGCTAAACCTTTTACAATAAGCAAAATATGAAACAGGAACACCACTGGTTAATAGTGAATAATAAAAAAAAGGGGGAATGATATAAAAGATCCAGACCGAAAAAAAATTTAAACAACGTACTGTGAATAATTGTTACCCCACTTCTAATTTAAATGCTAAATAGTAAAATATAAAAGCACCCAATGTGCATACAAAGCCCTGCTCAAATACAGGAGTTGCCTGTCATTTCTACATTATTAGTCAACATTTAAACAACTTTAAACTAAATTACATGTTGATTGTATGTTAAGGTCTGTTTTTATATCATTGAAATGATAAGCTGCTGTTTGTGTACAAACACGAGAGACAAGACATCAGGGAAACAGCAGGAACTCTGTCCTTATCTTCCACTGGTTGTATATATGAATAAGTGGTTAATAAAACCTTTATTTCATGTACTTCAATTGCAATAAACAAAATTCTGTAAAATTTTGCATATTTGCATCTTATATATAATGTAATATTGTTCTGAACTGGGTTAGTTCCCAGGTAGACCCACTTGGCTATGTGAGCACTCTGTTACTGGGATATACCTGCCCAGGCCTTTACAAGTTTGTCACAGAAACAAACAGGTGGCTGTACACAGGGGAAAAACAAACACCTCCAGCCCTGTACACTAGTCCTTTGCTTTGACATGGTGAACATTTACAATTGTGAAACTGGAACAGTATCAACACGCTGTCCATCGCTAACATTGACTTGAATAGAACAGGTGAACAGGACAAAGAGGAGGCCCTGTCTGCAACGGATCTGTAAAATGCACAGATGAAATCTCCATAAATGAATAAAATACATAAAATGCATAAAATAAAACTATCACAGCAGTGACTTCTACCAAACACATAAAACAATACAGCATTTCTTTTACATGGAAATGCAGTTTTGTCAAACTTTAAGTACACAGGTATGTACTTCTTTTAACTATCATATTGCCATACACAAGAATAAATTCTCAATAATACAAAGTATGAACTTTGCAAGCACACTTCATTTTTCTTTCTTTCTTCCCTAAGTTTAGATTTTCACTTCTGTGAAAATATTTTTAGTCTGTTTCCCACTAAACATGTTTTTTTTCTGAATAGACTCATTTTTTTCTATGCCAAGTTGGCCTCA
This sequence comes from Todiramphus chloris collaris, assembly GCA_025345505.1. Lineage (NCBI taxonomy): Eukaryota > Metazoa > Chordata > Aves > Coraciiformes > Alcedinidae > Todiramphus > Todiramphus chloris. Next base: position 32,396,472 of record JANVCC010000035.1, read on the forward strand.
GACACTTGTGTACGTGATGGAAAGCAGCAAGGTCCCATGAAGTCAGCTGACATTTTATTGTGTGCATCTATGAGTCATGCATGTGCACTGCAAACACCCACAGAAACCTGCAGGATTTCGTTATCAGTAGGTTACATCCGCTCTGGTTTTGGTGAGAATGGGAATCCCTCATTGTGTTATAACCTGGCCCAAAGAGTAAATGGCTCTGCTGCTTCCAGAAGCAGATGTTGGAGTGCCCTCTGCTGCTATCTGCCCATATCACACCCAGCAACGTCTCCATGCGGACGGCAGAGATCTTCGAAGATGCAGAAGTCACGGGGCTGGGGAGCAGAAGCTGGCCACAGCATGACGATTAGCTGGAAGAAGTAGACGACTAGCTGGGAGGTTGGAGTAGATGACCTTTAAAAGCCCCTTCCAACCCAAAGCATTCTAGAATTCTAAGGAATTCTCAAAGGTACTGGGAGGACATCAAGGTTCAGAGCTGGCCAAGGACTCAGTAAGGACTATGAAAACAATGAAGTACAAACCACTAGTTTTGCATTCTACTTTTTCCATTACTTATTTTTCCCCCTCATCATGTTGATATATCTGTTTGCTACGCTTATTTTCTTTCAGCCTAATCTTCTTTACGGAGGCAATTTTCTAGTTCATCTAGTTCACTAGTACAGACATCTTAAAAGAGGGCTGCAGGGTAGTATTTCTGATGTGACTTCCAAACCGATTCCAGAAGATGCTGTTCCAGTATTCAGCAGCAGAAAAGGAGGGAGGGGGAGGAGAGAAAGGCATTGAGAAAGAGCATTTCAACCTGAAGCCAAATAAACAGACATTACTTTTTTAACTGGAAAACAGCCAAACCAGGCTGAAGTTCAAGGCTTCTGGCTCAGAACAGAGAGAAATTAACATCAAAATATTGCAGTTATTGCATCTAAATTTATTTACATTGCAAATCAATGAGATTGCACAAATGAGAAAATAAAAATGTTCATAAAAAGGATCCTGTACTTAAAAAAATTTACAATTTCTCTGTCTTCACACAATGCAGCTCACACAATTCGGTTCCAAGCAAACAGTTTCAGAACTAATTAGGAAACCAAAGCAGGCAGTTGCAATAGGAGATTAACAAAGGTCTACCCTGAAGGGATAATTAGCTGACACCTGTAAATCTGCCTGTGGATGTGGCGGTAAAAAAACAGCGCATGTTATTTTCAACATACTGAGCACTGCTGCAGTGTCACTGAGAAATGCCGAGTTGAAAACTTTTTTATGTGGAAGGTGATCCTGCTAGGTATTCGAAACAAGAGCAGTATGCAAATCACGAGGGCATAGTTCAGTTTGCCGCCTGTGATCCTCAGTTATCTTGCGTAAGGCTGACACAGCTCAGGCACTGGGTAGCTGTCCTAAGGAACGGTACCGTGCCCTTACACTGTCAGAAACACCACTGTTCGCAAATGCAGAGTCGCTAGAAAATAAAACAAAGAACTGGTGATGGCAGTTGCTGGGAGAAAGACAATACTGGAGAGATTAAAAGTAGGGAAGTAAAGCACTTCTAGAAGAGTCCCTTGAGGTTTCATTTGTACAACTGCTATCTGAACCGCCTAAGCTCGGGGCAGGGCCATGCTGCTCAGAGGAGAAAAAGTCAAAGACTACGTAGCGTACTGGGGTTTATGCACCGATATTTGTTTCCCTGAAGAGCGGGGCAGGCTGGCAGGCGGCGTTCCCTGGAACTGAGTCCGCTCTCAGAAAGGCGTTTCGACGCTGAGGCACTGCACTCGCTGTCACAGCGACAGAGACCTTCCTCAAAGACTACAAATACGACAGAAGCACTCGCTTCCCGACGGTTTCCAGCCGCCGCACGGCACCGCAGCCGCTTCTCCCCGCGCACCCCACGGCGGCAGGTGCGGCCTCCCGCCCGCAGTGACCGGACAGCCCGCGGCCGTCTTGCCTAGGGCTCCAGAGCCCCGGCCGAGGGTGAAGGGACGCGGTACCTACCCGTGCCCGCCGCTGTCCCCGCCCCAGGAACTGACGGCAGTAGCCTGCGACGCGCTCCGCCTCCTCCCCCTGCGCGGCGGTGGCGGGGCGGCGATGGGACTGGTGGGGACGGCGGCACTGCGGGATGGCGGCGCCGCGCTGCCTCACGGCTTCTGGGCGGCGGTGCGCGTCTGGCTGGAGAAGCCGCAGGTGGCTAACAGGCGGCTGTGCGGCGCCGCTATCGAGGCGGAGGGGACGGTGCCGCTCGGGGAGATCGGGGAAGCCTCTCCCTCCCTCGCCGCCGTGCGGGGAGGTGGGAGCGGTGAGGGGCAGGAGCGACGAGCGGTGTCTGCCGGCGTTTCGGAGCTGGGCCGGCTCTGGACGGAAGTGCGCGGGCAGCTGCCGGCGGGGCAGGGGGCTCTGCAGCTTCCCCTCACGGCCTGGGGCGGGCCAGGCCGCGGCTCCCAGCTCCGCGCCGTGCTGAGGACGCTGCTGCCGCGGGGGCGGCCTGCCGGCCCACCCGCCAAAGAGCTGGCCGTGCAAGGTGAGCGGGAGCCGGGCTCCGAGGCGGTGAGAGCGCGGGAGGTATAGAAAAGGGCTCACTTTTTATTCTTGAAAAGAAGAGGCAAGAAGGACTGTTGTGCAGGCGCCTGTCATGAGTAAGCTGCCCCCTCGAAAACGCTGCTTGGAGTGCAAACCTAACTACAGGGTTGTACGGAATGACAGTAGACTTTGAAAATGTGGAAGTGATGGAAGAAAAAGTAGGCAGCTGTAGCACCTGCCTCGCCAAGTTGAACTGTTTGTGTTGACTTTCTTATTGTTTAGTGTTGTTTAAAAGATAAACTCAACTTTTCCTCCCCCCCCCTTACACTGTATGCTGCAGTAAATCCTACTATTCTACAGAATCAGAATTCCAGAAACAAATATACAATTCCAAAAGACCCATAGGGGACAGCTGACTTAGAATGCTTTTTTGCCCTATGATTCTTAACTCTGATGCATTCAAAAAAGAAAAAAATACATTTTGCAGTTTAGATTTTTTTTTTCTTTTCCATTTGATGTTATGAGAAGATGTTCCCAAACCACATCTAGAGTGCCTGTCTTTAAGAAAAATCCCAGGAGAATCATTTTAAAATTAATATATTGAAAATTAAGAACACATTAGAGAGGATATGGGCTGAGATACCAAGACTTCTATTTACTCTGTTATTATTTCTGTCATGCCTCAGACAATTTTGCAGTCCATTGAAATTTGATTACTTAGTCAATATAGCATTTTTAGTCTGAAGTCCTGTGGTTGTCAAACTGTTTGTTTTGGTGGTAATTGAAAAACAATTAGGAAAGAGTAATGGTTTAATAATGCTATGTAGATTTGATAGTGTTGCAAAGAATCAACAAAGATCAATCCAGTTTCAGTTTGATGGCAAGGTTGCTATGTAACTTACTACAAGGCACATTTAGAGTAATGGCTCTTTCCTCATGAGGCTGTGCTCTCTCCTTGGCCCCTGTCAGAGTCTTCAGGAGCTATGGATATAGTTGGGAGCGTGCCCAGCCATTCCATCTCACTCACTCTTATCTCCAGGTGTGATGGGGAAAGTGGTTTGGTTTAAGTGCATGCACAGGGTCAGGATGCACCAGGACCTACCAGGCTTTCCCAGTCTCCAGCAGCACTAAAGAAAGGACAATGGTACTGGTTTTGCAATGTGGCCTAGGATAGGAGGGGAGGTCTGTATCACAATAGCTAAAAAGACTTTTGGCAACTGGTTTCTACAGTAATAATGCTTACATATCACATAGAATCATATGCCATAAGGAATACAGTAAATGCTTTTAGAGTCACTTTATAGGAAGTATATAGGGAATAAATTAAGATACGAAGATTTTAAGAAAATCAGCATGTGTGTGCTAGGCTGTATCGTACCATTCATGCTTTGCTGTAGTTGCCTTTCTTTTTATTTGTAAGTTATTTCAAAAGGACGTGCTTTCCCACTCTGTTTTTACTTGTGTAGGAGTTAATTACGGTACACGCATGACTGATACTAGGGAATATAACAGAAGCTACAGAATATCTTCTTGAAATATTCTGGAGGCACTCAAGTGCATTGCTAGCTGTTTGTCAACCCATCACAACTCTTCCAAAATCTCCAGTGTTTGGAATCTGTCACAAGACATAAACATTTTATTCCACAGGTGATAGATGCTGTTAAAATCAGCAGTGTGGTTGCTGAACATAGTGTAATGCATCTGCCTTCACTTGAAACAGGTTTTCTCAGGTAGTCTCCTTCAGAGTTATGAGATACTAATTTAGGGATAGCTAACATGTTTTTCACAGTGCTTAGCCTAGGCACTCTTAATTGGGAAAGCTGCATGAGGATAGAAGAGAAGCACAGCTATACTTAATTATAATCACACAATAGATCCTGTGTTTGGCTAGATAGTAATAATATTGATTTTTTTTGTTTGTTTTTTTAATATATATTGAACTGATTGCTTATCTAATACTAGGGTGGTATGTAATTCTCTGTTAGTTTGGAATGTGCTTCTCAGGACCCCGCATTTACTGTGGGGTGTAGGAAAGCAGCAGTTTTGTGCTAGAAAAATCTTTTATCTAACTTATACTTTATTATACTAGTTAGGTTTAAAGAAAATGAATAGTCAGATATGTTGGAAACATCAAACAATGGAATGATAGATTTTGAGAATTCAGAGTCAATGTTTCAGATGTCAGGCACTCCAAGAAACCTATTTATTCTTAGTATTGTGGTTCTTCCTGTGTTGTCCCACATGTTACCTCACTAGTTTTCACCTAGTGTAGAAAGGAGACAAAAGTTTTCTTGCTAACCACAATGGTTTGTACTATGAAATAATATATTACTGTTTGTCTGTTTTTCAGATGTTTCCAATGGAACTGTGACCTTTCTGCCTTTGGAGGAAAACAGTGAGGGAAAATACCAGATTAAAAAGTGCAATATTTATCAAATTCAACTTACGCACATAAAAGATGAGGAATGGTAAGTGCTGGGAGTGAGAGAGGAAGCAAACCCTGGGTTATTGCAAGGATCACACCATGTTTTAATATTGGCAGCTGGGCAATTTGGTGTGTGGAATTTCCAGCTTGATCAGTAAATGACAGTAGTGGTGTGATCTTAGTGTGCAGCGCTCAGTTAAAAGGAACAGGCTAAATCATCTTGTTCATTGTGTGTGAGTCCTCAGTCACTGCGTTACATGCAGCGTGGACTCTCATGTACAGTGTTTGAACTGACAGGTAATGAGCTATCTAACAAAATCCAGGGGAGGCTGTTCAGTTATTCAGTAATTTCACTGTTTTATTTTCCCTTTCATTTTGTGTATCACATATTTCCTTATTTTCCAGTCTACTTTTATACCTCTGACCTCCGCTTAATAATTGTTTTCTCTCTTTGAGGTAGCTATAATAATGAAATACACTGTATTTATACAAAGATGAATATTTTTCTTTTTAAAGGTCTATGTCTATTGTAGCTCCATTTTCAGAAGATTGGTCTTCAGATGGAATTGCATACCCCAAACTAGCGTGGCTTGGAAATGAACTTTTGTCCAAACTGGCTAAATGGTCTGTGGAGCAAAAGCCCAGTGAGTTTAAAAGTACACTCTCGCTCGTTTCTGTAGCAAAATATAGCAAGGTTTATCAAGGCCTTAAAGAAAAATACAGAGAGATGGTAAAGGTAAGTTTAGCAATAAGTGCAGTAATAACATGCTTTTTTTTTTTTTGTTTTTTTTTTTTGTTTTTTGTTTTTTGTTGTTGTTATACTGAAACTGCTTCTTTCACTAAATTCTTTTTCTAATAGAAGAAGCAATTTAATTGAGTTGTATGTTTTATGGTTTTGTGTTTTGGGATTTGGAGACAAATTACAGAAAGTACCTGGAGGAGTAAGGTATTTTCCAGAATGTATCCCTTCTGATAAGAAGTAGGCAATAGGTCAGTGTGTGTCAATACTAAGTCATCCACACTAGAAGGCAGAAATAAATTACCTCTAACACCTGAAAGAATCAGAAACAGCACTGGTTATCAAGTAGGTTAAACTTCCTATTACTTTTCATAAATTTGTATGCTATATTAATATATGTTTGAGTTAGAGGAGCAGTGTTGTAATTTTGCTCTATTCTGGTGATCCTGAAAAACAACAGTGATCATCTAAGGTTCTATATGAAGTAATGCCTAGATCCTTATACACCCCTCTTGCTACCAGAAAAAAAAACTAACTGCTTTTGTAAAACATACTGTGCAAATGTTGAAAGGTTTTGCAGTTGGCATTTCTGTACTAGTAGAAATATATGTATAGGAGAGGAAAATTACACTTGGGTGTATCATAATGGTTCAGTCTTTAGCTCTGCAATAGACTTAGTGTAGTGTTAAGCATTGTAATCTCTGTTTCAATTCCCCTTTTACAAAATAGGGATAATACTTCCACTTTCTGTCTTCCTACTTCACATTTTCACTCTTCATGTTCTCTTGTGGTGGGATAACTCTATTCCTGTTACATCGTGAAAATAAATTGACAAGTTCTGATGTGATAAGTGTTGCTTATAACAGGAATAGTGTAAACATTACTAAGAGAGTTAGACATAAGGATGCAAGCTGTATTACAGAACAGATGCAGCAGCTTACTTGTGTGACCTGCACATATGGAGCCGTAATGCTCTTGGAAACTGTACTGACTGGATGACAGCAGACATTCTTGATGCCGTGATTCTTTTCTATGACTCGCAAAATCAAGCAGTCTTTATTGATATTCTTTGTGTATATTATTAACGAGGTTAAAATGCAAAATTTGTGAAGTGCACAAACCTATTGAAGTGGTTAAGTATCCATATCGCTCTGAATGAGCACTTTTGAAAGCAATTTCGGATGGTGCAGAAAATAATTTTTCTCTATGTTTTTTTCTGAAGGTGTGGCCTGAAGTGACAGATCCTGAGAAATTTGTTTATGAAGATGTTGCCATTGCCACCTACTTGCTGGTAGGGAACTGATTTGCCTAATAATATTCTATAAGGTTCTATTTCCTAATAATAAAGACTCTCTATAAAATGAAAAAAATAATTTTCTTTAGTTGCTGCGTTTTTTAAAATGGACCTGAAGTTATTACAGGCATACAAGGCAAAAGGAAGGGGGTAGGAGAAAGGGTGTGGGTTTGAGGGTGTTCTCTCTTTTGCTTTGCTCTCATTTAAGCAGGGAGACAGAGTTCTTACTACAATGTTTTCAAGCTTAACATGAGCTGAAAGTAGTACTCATGACTAGAACTATTGAAGTTTTGTTTGTATTCCTATGTTATTTGGTAGTACTCTCGAGAGGATTTCAGGGATTTGTGTGTAAGAAGTGGTTACAGAAAATAGGCGTTTTATGACAAAATTGGAAAAAAACCCCAACTAATGTGACAAAGCAAAGGGAAAATCAGTTGATTTTCTTTTTATACTGGCCTCTACCACAAAAATCATCACAATAACAATGAAAATTAAGTTTAAAGGGATACTAAAACTTCTTTGTGAAGATATAATAAAGGTTTGCAGTCCTCTGTCGCAGGAAGTTTATGACCTACACAGACGAGATGTATTTTCTTTATTTATTTTAAGTGATAAAGTGAAAAGAACTGATATAGCAGAAAGATAGGGGTTAGATGGACCGATGCGGAGACCAGAAGCTATTGTTTTATACATATTTCTACCTCTTGGTAATTTTATGCTATCAGTTTTTCACTGCTATGCTTTTCCTTGACTAAAGTTCATCTCAAACCCCATCTGAAATGCAATAAGGCCAACTGTAGATGCTAGGAATGCAGATACATTCTTGGTGCAGTTTTATATATCACCTACATACTGAAGAATTTATAAAAATTCAGCCACCTGCAGTTGCTAGAAACTTCAGGTTTTTAAACAGCACCAAATTTTGTCACTATGTAGGCACATAAATATTTTTGACTGCTATCCCGAATGCAGTAAGAGTATGTCTGCCTTGAAGCATAATGTGGGTACCTCTTCAGCCTTCTCTAAATCAGTATTTTTAAGTTAGCATTTACAGACATTCTTGAACTGATTTATTTTGGTAATTGTCTTAAAGTTTAAACTTAAAACCACAAGTTTCTTTGCCGTGAAGGTTTTGTGCCCTTTGTTTTAGCAGTTTATTTTACTTTTATGCTCAGTGTAGTCCAGTGTTGATTAATTTGAACTTCCAGTGACTCAGAGGCGAGTGGTGGATATCCTTACCACTTAGAAAATTATTGATATTTTGTAACATAATTCACACTCCTCTCCATAAACAGTTTTAGTGGATTTTGATGCTTTTTTCTTTTTCTTCCTCTCAGGTGGTTTTCTGTGAGTACAGTGAATGCCTTCTGATTCTTTTGCAACTTTCTCCTTTCATTTCCAGTAACCTTTGCTGCTTTCTTACAGGCAAACTTGAGAGCTGAAGCCTAAAATGTTTTCTATTCTTGTCTTAGATTCTTTGGGAAGAAGAGAGAAAGGAGAAGGGGTTGACCAAGAAACAGTCATTTGTAGATCTTGGATGTGGAAATGGTCTACTGGTTCATATTCTAAACAATGAAGGGGTAAGTGGAGCTCTTTTTTAGATAACAATTTAGAAAAGATAGTCAATATTTTTGTTATGTTTTCCTTTTATCTGGCATGGAAATAGCCAAAATTCAGTTAATTTATGTTGCTAAAATAGGATTTTGTCACTCTAGTTATGGGAAGAAAATCATAGCAGAGGTTTAGGAACCTTCCACTTATCTATCTTCTTTTTTTTATTTTCTTTTTTTTTTTTGTGTAGTTCATTTCAGGGCTAATTTTCTGAAGTTAGAAACTAAGAGGGGAAAATAAAAAGTAATGGTGTAGTTTAGTTGTGCTGTAGACAAAGCAAAAATGAATGAGGAATCTTAACATAGAGAAATTAGCTCTCACAAGATGTGTTTCATTAACTTTATCAAAATTGAATGCTACTTGTGATGTCCTGAAAATGTTTTTTTGATATGTTAATTGTCAAAATGCCTAAGAACATGCTGTGCTTTGGGAGTGAAAATGTGGCAACAGCAAAATTCAGTTTCTTGAGGTATAGTTCCTGAAACAACAACAGAAAAGGGTCAGTGAGATTGAACAAAACCCATTGAGGTTTGGTCTGTCTGTTTCAGAAAATTGGATTTTCCGCTTCTGGGAGAATATGGTAAAATTTGTAGAGGAAATTATTACCTCCTATTTGACTGATAGATACCACTGAGGGGGAAAAAATGTCCCGAGTTCTAACACAAGTTCTCTATCCTTGTGTCACCAGAAAAATTTTAAGTAATATAGAATACTATTTTTTTGGTAGATGTTTCTCTTCATACATCCTTAGGTCATCACTGCTGGAACACTGACAAAGAGTGACTGGCAAAAAATTGTGTGTGTGACTTGTATGAAACTTTTTTAGTAATTGATTTTGGTTAGTTCTGCACAGGGTTCTTGAAGTTCAAGTGCTATTATTTATGCATTCTTTATTTCTTGCTTTAGTTCCCAGTCCTATTTCTTCTTCCCATCAGTTCACACAGGAAAAAATGTGGACTCCAGCAGCCTAATTGACTTCGGTAGTTGAAAGGGGATTCTCCAACAAGGACTCCTTAAAATAGAACTCTTCTTTGAGCCCTGTTGGTGCTACAGTAATAGTTGACTTATGAAAGGTTTTGGTAGTTAAAACATGAAGAATAGCTCTGCTTTTACCATTGTAGAGATCCTGTTTGTCAAGAGCAGTCTCAATAGGTGTGTCCAAATAAAATCTCAAACCAGATAGGTTCTTAATGTTTCCTGATCTTTCTCTTCACATATAAAAGGGAATGAAGGGATTTCTGCCTGAAATGGTGAAACAGTATTTAATTATATGTCTAAATCTTAGTATGAATGAAATAATCAGTCTTAATATGTACATTTAGTGAGCCTGTTTGACTCTTTCTGCTAATAGTAGTACTTAAAAATTCTTTTTGTTGTTGGAATATTTCAGCATTCAGGTAGAGGAATTGATGTAAGAAGAAGAAAAATATGGGACATGTATGGACCAGAAACTCATTTAGAGGTATTATGCAAATGTATGTCAATCTTACTGTTTCGTGAACTTGCTCATCTGTTCATTACTGCAGGTTGTGTTGATGCAAATGTAATCAGACATACTGGGTTACAGACAGTTGTCTACAGTGATCTGTGAGTTTGATATGATGCCACCCATGTGTCTTGGGGGACTGTAAAGTAAGTTGTAGAGGAAATTAGGAAAGCAGTGCTGTATCATACCCTTGCCTGTTTGCAACTTACTTATTTTTCAGACAAAAAGACTGGTGTGATTTCTTTCTGCATGTACAGACATGCATATCATGAAACAATCTTTGATTTCTCTGGAAGATCAATGTCAAGTAGCTTTGCACCACTGGACCTCATAAAATATATTAGTATCTAAAGTTGAGTAGTTTACTTATTCTTGAAAGTGATTGTAACCGTCTAGTGCCGTGTGATGTTTTGGGGACAAAATTGATGTTGAACTTCAAAGGAGTCAACCCTCTGTTTTACTGACCTTCTGGTAAATAATTGCAGTAATAGCTTTCAAAAAAAAAAAAAAATGAAGAGGAAAATGAGTCTGAAAGAGGAATTATATTTCAAGTTCCATGTTGGAATTTTTATGAGGACAGGAACAATTTGATCACAGGAACATACCAAACAGCACAGCAACTTCTCTTTTCCTTCATTTTATATATTCCCTTTTTTGCCCATGTTTCTGTATTGTGGAAATCTCTGTGTTCTTTACATTCATTTCATAGTAAGGTCTGTCTGTTTACAGTTTCTCAGATTTCTTGACTTGTAGTGAAACTTCTGAGCATCACCTGTCCTTCTCTGCAGCACGACAGAACAAAATAGAAAAGGATAGGTTTTATTCATCTTTTTTGAAAGGAACAAACCAAAAAGAATTCACAGAGAACACTCAAAAAAGCCAGACAGAAACAATAAAAATATCCAAAATATGCATATAAGGAAATTAATAATTTTTATATATATATGTATGTAATGAAGGGAAGGGGTGAAATAATTTTGCACAGATGGTGTAAGCACCTGCTCATAGCCTTTTGTTGCCCTTGAAGCTAATTTTGTTTTGATCTTTATTTGAAGCATGAGTTGCAGGATGAATATTGCCATCTGTGACACTCCGTGCCAGTACTAACAATGTAAATGAATGTAACAGGTGGCACTCTGCATGGCCAAACTGTTGTCAGACATGGTGAATACAAATTTGATTATGAGTGACTGTCAAAACATGGAGTGTGGCACTGGTAATTCAAGCTGCGGTTACGTTGAATGATCAAAACTGAAATGTAACATAGGAGTTAACTTGTTTAAGCAACCATGAGGAAGTGCTCATCAGACACTTGGTTTAACATCTATTGACCTGTCAAAAAGATATTTGTTACATATATTATCTAGAAATGTATACACATAACTAAAAATGGTCGGAGTTGATTTAACGTGAATGATAATATGCAATACTGATACTTAGAACAGCTAATGCTGTTTTCAGCTAAGTGCTTTCTGAAGAGAAAACTTAAGAGGAACTGAGATGTAATAGAGGTAGCCTGAGACTTCCGAAATTCCTCAGTAAGTGGGGTGGGTTTTTTCAATTCCTCTGCAGATACTACTTTGCATATACATGTGAATTTTGAGCTCATAAAACCCTGTATTTCGCATATCAAAAGCAAGCATGGGTATTGTTTTCAGGGCTTTTCCTAAAGGTCTGTGGAGATTCAAATTTTAATCTTTTTTTCCAAATCTGCCCAGTAATTATTTTGAGATTCATACATGTTTTTAAGTTTTTCCTGAAATATCAGGATAAGGTATTTTTGAGACTAGTAACTATTTTGTTACTAGAAAGAGCCTTCTTTCTCTAACCTGTCATAATCTATTGTTACTCCTGATTTTTCATGTATCATAAGGTAGGCTTGACACAACTTGGAACAGGATGGAATGGCAATGTGGACAAGAGAGAAGGTGTTAGGCTGGGTTAGGTTTATTGTATGTGAATGATAGAGTGCAAAGAGTGGTGTTCTGTATGTTAGGATTTGATCTGGGAAGAGTCTGAAAGGAGGGAAGATAGTAGTGAAGCTGTCTTCTAATTAGCGAGTCCTAGGACTGTACGACATAGCAAATTAAGCAGCTTTCTGAAAAATTTAGTCCAGACATACATGTGACAGAAGGAGACTGACAAGAAATGATAATTCAATATATGACATTTATTTACAAATGTTTAGGATGCCAGATACCTTAATCAGAATTGTTATTCCACTCTTTGACCAATATTTTGTGGTAGCTGTTGCTAAATTCTCTTTGTAGCTATAAAAAATTACTATCTGTCAAAAGTGTAGATTGAGGAAAATGTTGGTGTCTGTGGTTCTTGTTCACATTGTATTTGTCAGCTTGTATGATTTTTGTATTGTTGCTTAGTGCTTTATTAACAAATAAAATGCATTTAAAGAAACCTGTAATAAAATTCACTAAATGCATTGTTTTATTTTCAGGAATCTACAATCATGCCAGGTGACAGTCATCTCTTTCCAGATACTGACTGGCTCATAGGGAACCATTCAGATGAATTAACACCATGGATACCTGTAATTGCAGCTAGGTATTTGTGAGGGGAGGGGAGTGGGAGGGAAGGAATTTAAAAAAAAAAAAAAAATGCAAAACACAACAAAACCAAAACAATCAAACCCAAAAAAACAACACACAACAACAACGAAAAAATAGACAAAACCAAAAGCAAAAAAAAGACCTAAACAAAACCAAATAAAAAACCACAAAAAACCCCCACAATACCAAAAAACTGAAAACAGATTTACCTTTGTGGGCTTGATGAAAACTGTCACTTTTGCAGCCACACCTGCTGTCCTTGAAGAACTTGCTGCTTTTGATGGCAATTTATTGTATTTACAAAATGTTTTCTTCCCATGGTGAAGCACAGATATAGTATTTACTGTCTTACAGAATTCAGTACAGCATTTTGCTTTTGAAGTTCAAAAAAATCTTTAGATGTGAATCAGTTTGGGGGTTTTGTTGTTTGTTTTTTTCTGTTGGTTCTGCCTTTCCTGGAACCACTGTGCTCTTCACAACCAGCTGCAATAGTTCAGTACCTAGAGATTTAGTCCTGCAAACCAAGTTGGCACAGTAATTTGCTACAGCAAATACTTTGTGAAGCAGTATTTTTGATTATGCTAATAGATGTACTGAAAGAGGAACATACAAATATTATTTCCCGAGGCTCTGTCACTTAATAACAATTTCCATTATTGCTTGCATCTGAAGGGTTATTTGTTAAATTTGGGTGTTCTTTGAAATAACTTTCCATTCAGCAGTTTGTTATTCTTCTTGTAGGTCTTCTTATTCATGTTGCTACTTTGTGCTGCCATGTTGCTTCTTTGATTTCCATGGAAAATACAGCCGAAGACAAAGCAAGAAAACTCAGTACAGAGAATATCTCGATTTTGTTACCCAGGTGGGATTTGTATGCGGCTTTCATGTGGAAGAAGATTGCCTTAGAATTCCATCAACAAAAAGGGTAATTTTGGACTGTGTAGGGCTTTTGTCTTGGTTTTTGTCATGGGCTTTTTTGTTTGGGTTTGGTTTTTAGTGTTTTTTTTGTTTGTTTTTTTTTAGAGCTGCTAGCTGTCTGAAACATATGGATATTTGTTTCATTATTATTGTTGTAAAATCAGTCTATAGTTACATTACTTGAGGCAATATGCTCTGAATAAAAATACTCATTTTCTTGGATATTCAGTGAATAAAAATACTCATTTTCTTGGATATTTATTTCCTAATGTCATAGGTACAATCCTAAAGACAGGAAAGAATGGAAGGTTTTATGGTTATTTCTTATGTCACCCTATAGGAGGGAAAACATAAAGCACTTTGTCTGCTTTAATTTTTCCAGCTGCCAGTGTCTTTGTGTCTCTTATTGTCCTTCATTTTTCTGTTTTTGATGTCCCATGAAATTTAAAATGAAATGTTCTCAGAGTAGGAAGAGGTGTCCAACTTTCATATTTTATTCTTTTTATAAATAATCTGAGGGTCAGAGGCAATCTCTTCGCTTTGTGCTTGTGTGACATGATGGATTTTGGTTTGATTTCTTCTGTGGCACCAATATTCAAAACCTAAAATTAAAATCCCTTAGATGGTAATGAACACTGAGTTTGAATGGATATCTCCTATAGGCAGATTTAGAAGCCTTTGCAGGTGGGGGGGGGGGGGGTCTATGTCCAAGAATGAGACTCTGTGTAAATAATTTACCTGTATTTACTAAAATAGGTAAGCCTTATTGGAAAAAACAGGATCTATCCACCTACAGAATGGGCTCTGATTGACAAGCAGATAACACAGTATATTAATAATCGTCAGACCTGTGCTGTGGTCACATCTGACAGAAGACTTGGATTTAATCATAAGGATCATGCTGATGGTGTATGCAAAGAAGCAGGTTCAGAATTTCCTGAAGATGAAACTGAGACTGCTGGTACAATTTGGATGCCTGGATTTCAGCCCCGACAAAAAGTAGAACAAATCAGAAACTGTGCTTCCCTCCCTCGGGATTTTGTAGATGATGTGGTTCTCAATGTGGCAAACTTGCTGTTAAATGCAACCCCCCAAGAATCTTGTTCTAATATGCATGGTGGAAATACAAATACTTGGAATCAAGGAGGTGAGATTCTTTCCTTCACATTAGCTTTTTGCTTTTGCTGGTAGACGATGTCTTTTCCAATTAATTTACACTCCTGTAAATTTCATAAGTGAAACTGATGCTATGAAATAGCAAGATAGTACAGCAATCAAAAGATTATTTTTTAATTTTTTTTTTCTGCTGCATTTTACCGCACATTAGGATGCAAAGAAGGTGTAGAAGAATATTTTGAAATTAGGGGGGTTGTGTTTTCCCTCTACTCTTAAAAACTAGGACAGAATCAATTTTCATTAAGAAAACCAACCAAACCCATAACTCCTCCCCATTTACCACACCAGAACACTCTACATCTATTTGGGAAGAATATTAGGGGGTTTTTGATAGTGACATACTAATAAGCTATAATTCTGTAAAAATTGTTTAAGAAGTCCCTTGATGTGCCATTTGGTAATGACAGGATTAGGAATTGTTAGTTTAGTCTTAGGGGAAAAAAAAAAAAAAAAAAAAAAGAAGAGAGGTTGCTGTTAATTTTGTAAGCATTGAGTTCTCACTCCTGCCATCTTTCCATTTTCCTCATCCATTTTTATTATTTCCTCACTGTGGGTTGTCATTATGTTACTGTTACAGGAGATCCTGTGAGTCATTCTCTCTTCTCTCCAACCACATGCATGTAAACAGTGCTTGGGTCAATGGGGGTTATGTACTACTGTAAAAGAAGCAGGGAAAATAAAAAGTGTGTCCTACTGTGGAAATTCTGTCTTGAATCTTGTAGAATGGATGCTGCTATCTTACAGACAATATACATATACATATATATATATGCATGATACTGGCAGTACCAAGTTCCTGCAGTACTGCTAGGTAATTCATAGATTCTGCTCATAATCATTAACATATAGAAGTTAAATTTTCTTAGGATTAGATACATATGCTTTTTTAATAGCTATACTGTTATTAATTGCAGAAAGCCTTTCCTTGAAAGAAGTAGCAGAACACTTAAATAAAGAGACTTTAAAAAGGCTAAAGAGTGAATATGGAGGCCTGCAAACACTACTCAAGAACAACCATCAAGTATTTGAAGGTAAAGAAGGGGTTCAGGGTTTTGTTTTGTTTTTCTTCAGTCGTGTATTTTATCTCCTCTATGTGCAGTTAAACTCAACTGAAAAATGCTATGATGTGGATTGCTTTAGCTGCTTTCTATACCTCTGTGGAAAACTTGAATGTTCTTCATGTGCCCATTGCTTCAAGATACTGTTAGTAAAACTCTTTTCAATGAGATTGGTAAGGCATCTATAAGCAAAGTGTTGTTCTAGAAAAACTGTCTGAAAAGACAACCCTTTAGGTAAAGTGGCTAATTTGATGATATTGTTTGACTTAGAGAATTTTTATTTTTCCTACAAAGTATTGATGATTTTTGGTCCATCAAATGCAGAGCAAGTTTACTAAAGCATTTAACTGAGACTTGACCTGGTCTTACCAAGCCCCCCAGTGCAAATGCAGACACAGAATAAAACTAGTCTCCCTAGGAACCAGTTACTGTGAGGTAGTGTTCATGTAGCCTGTGGTATCATGGCAGAAAGAACTCAGTAGCAGTTTTTGTGGTTGGCTGTGATTGTTGATCACTGTTTTTTTGGGTTTATTCCTGTTGAAATGTGGTGGTGGTGGTGGTGTGTTTTGTAGTGTTGTTTTTGGGGTTTTTCTTTGTCGGTGTGGAGTTTTGCAAAAGCAGGGTCTAGCTTTGCAGTAATACAAGATCTTCAAGGTTTTATCAGTGTTAAGGCTGCCTCAAATTTGGAAGTGTGTTAACTTTTTATGTCCCAACAGTTCTACATCAGCTGTAAAATGTTGAACAACTAATCTGTGGCAAATAAACCTGATTATACAATCTAGTTGCTGCCAGTGGTTACCTTAGCCAAGTTTAGAATCCAGTAAGGATTTCTGTACTCTTGGCAATTTTAAAATGTGAAGCTGTACAGAAATCCTTTTGATCTGCCATCCATTGCAAAGAGTTGGTCACCTTGCATTCATTCCCTGACTGAATTTGATTCTCTGTCATTAAGGATAGGTGGAATAGATTTGAAGCCTCTTTCCTGGAATGAGCATTTTAATTTGGCATGGATACTGTCTGCACATTACCTCTGAAGAAAGTCTAAGCTTAAGGCCAGATCTTTCTCAGTAATTTGCATCACATAGAAACTCCCTGAGGCTTCAGTAGAGACCATTTGATTTTTTCTTTTGGTAGCATGTCACCATAACAAGGGATTTTTATCAGCAAGTCATCTGGAAAGGCATAGCTCATGCCAAAGAGGACAGAGAACAACATGGCTACAACTCTTGTCGTCTTTACTGCAGTGTTTTTCTTCTAGAGATGTGGAAAACTGATGGATGCACACACACAGACAGAAAAAAAAAAGGAGGGTTGGAGTAACTGATCTATGGCAGTTTCTGTTGCTCAGGCATCTTGTTCAATACAGGACTGATTTTCTAGAAGAAATATTCTTGATCCTAAATGGGACTATATCTACTTATTTTTCATTTACATCTTTGGAGAAAGATTTTAAAGCTCTGCTGAACCCACTTCTGGATTGGCGTTGTATGAGTTCAGATCTATTTGTGTATCAGAAGGAAACATGGAAGGATGAATTCATCCAGACCTAATTGTATGGTACTAAGCTTTCACTGAACTTGTTAACTTTTAAATAGTGATGATCAGAATGCAGAATGTTACCAGTTAACTATTCCAGGCTAAAAGTGTGTGATACAGAAGGTATGATTGAAGCAGGCTACAAAAATAGAGCATGGCAATTTACAAGTGGCAGATTTTTTCCCTCCTTGATTTCACTGTTGTTTTTCATCTCTGTTTTTCTTTCTGTTTTAGTAACTTCCTTTTGTTCTGTTTACACATTTAAGGAGTTTACAGAGGTCCACAAATGTGTGTGTGCAGTTTATATTCCTAACACAGCAAATGAATTTAAAAAAAAAAAAAAAGGTTCTGAATCATTGTTAACCAATAATAATGCACTGTTGATTCCTGTGAAGGATTAGACCTGTAATCTCTTTGGTGCAGTGTATTTTTGGGTCACTGAACTATTGTCTTTGCAATAGCATTTCTGTGTAGTTAAAGTAGTAGAAGAGTCTTTCTAGATTCTTGCTGGTAATCACACTTTAGATGTGGACTAATAAAGTTTTGAACATAGGAAGCTTCTTTGAACATTGAAACTTCCTTGTCAGGACTTGCAGTGTAAATTCAGAGTTTTTTAGTCTAAATCTAAACAAACAAGCCTCTACAAAGATGCTACAAAGGTGCCTCAAACTATTCAGCATCACAGTAAAACATCTCACGGGGAAATCAATCAATTCTTCTTTAGACTGTGTCTATATTATCTCTGTTTGTTGTGCACTTCCTTCTATTTTTATACAAATGGCACATTTGGTTTTGCCCGAGTGATCCATTTGTAGAGTATATATTTTATTCACAAAATGTCACTATGCATTTTTTCCAGTTTAAGTCCCATGGCTGTCTATTAACAGCTGCATTTTTGTTTGTTTTTAAATCTTAGTTCTAAATGGGAGAGTTCATATTCGTGACTGGAGAAAAGAAAAACCATCAAGGAGAACTAAGCCTGAAGTGAAACGACGCCTTTCAGCTGAAGCATTTAAAACACGTCTCTGTTGGTTTTTCATTCATCATCCTGATGGTTGTTCTTTGCCTTCAGAATCTTGCCCATATGCTCATGGGACTGAGGAGCTAAGGCAGTCTCAGACTATTAAAAAGAAAAAACATATACAGGAATAAAATGCTGCCACTTATCTTCAAGCTTGTGAATCTGTGATTGACTTTGGGACTGCCTTGTGCCTGAAGATCCAGACAACGTGGAGGGGTTTTTCCCTGTTCCTATGCATCTTATTTTCCAGTTGGTTTACAAGTTCTCCTGTATTTTTAATTATTGATCTATTTTTTTTTATTGACATGAATAAAAGTATAGTAAAGTATGTATATACTTTGGGAGTTTGTCATGGCTTGTCGATATGCATTTGTATAAGTAGAAAAGTTTAAAAACTTCCTTTCCTAGGACACTCTTCATGATCCTTGATCAGGTGAAATGTAAATGATGTAGCATTTTCAAACCCTGAAAATTAGCAGTTTGGTTCCAAATTTTCCAGAAGGTTTTATGGTTTCTTATGACTCACAGTGGCTCTTGGGAGTCAGAAATTGGAGAGAGTTAATTCTTTCCTGACCTGATGGCTTCCTCCCCATGTTACTGTGGAGTAATAATACATATTAGCCTTCCTTTCTTGATCAGACCTCGGTCCTCCTTTCCTTCCCTTTCTGCTGATTCAAAATGAGTGTTGGTTTGAAGAATAACTTTCTGGGAAATTATTGTTGAAGTCTTCACATATAGGCATAGGTTTTTAGGGCTCTGTAGGCTATGCTGTCCTTTACCTCTATTTTAAAGTAAAGAGTAGCAGTAGACAATGTATTTAATACTACTGGAATGTTAGGGTTTCTGCTTACCAGCTAAGAATGTCTTAGCACATTGAGCAGGTCATAATTTTTTTTGGTAGACTGTTATTTTCTTGTAGATGTTTAACTTTAAAGAAGGGCAGTGAAGCTGGTGAAGGGTTTGGAGAATGAGTTTTATGAGGAGAGGCTGAGGCAACTGGGGTTGTTTAGTCTGGAGAAAGGGAGGCTCAGGGGAGAACTTGTTGCACTCTACAACTACCTGAAAGGAGGTTGTAGCAAGGTGAAGGATCAGTTTCTTTTCCCAAGTTAAAAGCAATAGGATGAGGGGAAACAATGTCATGTTGTGCCAGGGGAGGTTTAGGTTGGCTATTTAAAAAAAAAAAAATTCTTCCCTGAAAGGGTTGTAAAGCACTTGAACAGGCTGCCCAGGGAAGTGGTGGAGTCATGATTGCTGGAGGTGTAAAAGACATGTAGATGTGGTGCTTAGTGACGTGGTTTAGTGGTGGACTTCTCAATGATAGGTTAATGGTTGGACGTGGCTATCTTAAAGGTCTTTTCCAACTTAAACAATTCTATGAACTTGTCAGAAGTTCAAATTATTACTCACTGAGTGTCATAATTCATATCTGTCCACTGCTAAGTACTTTCAGAGTTTGCTATCTGCTGTACAAACTCTTGAGACAAGGAATTATGTTGGGTTTGGCCTAGCTTGTATACTATGCAAGTGTGGAAACTGCTCTTATATCCTGAGACAAGACTTTGATTCCAGATCCTACTGAAGAAAGGGCAAGATTTAAAAAACAAAACAAAACCCAAAACTCCCAAAAGAACTAAACTAAAGAAAAAATGCGGAGATGAGGGCAGGGACATAGAAACTGATTGCAGGACAGAGATGTCTACGGGTAAGGGTGAATAAGCCATGTGGGAACTCTGTAAGAGCTCAGGGAACTGGAAGAACAAAGGAAGGAAATAAAGACAAGCAGAGTCAAAAATTAAGGACAACACTGGAAACACTTGTCAAAACAGATCCAAAACCACTTTTCTCACAGCCGAGCTTTAAGCCAACAGGTTGCAGTCCATTGCATGTAGAAGAAACGGGGTCTAAATCTACTGCCAAGGTTGGAGCAAAGAATTTACTGAAGCGTTGTTTGTTTTCCCCTTCTCCCTTTATGTTTCTCTTCTAATCCTGGAAGAATCAGCTCTTTGTAGATAACAGTGACCCTGATAATTGCAGCAGCACCATACTGATGGGTCACTTTCCACAACGTTCAATATGCCCTGGTCTCTCTCTAACAGGAGCTGTGGTAGGCTCTGAGCCTTCCCCCATGGCTTTGGTCTGCTGTGTTGGATACCACATCCTGAATTTAGCACTAATCAGTGCTGTGGTACAGTCATTAACTAATGTACTCGTTTTAGGAAAAAGAAATACCCTCACATCATCATTCTCTGGGGCAAGCTGGGTGTAGTGCAATTAAGGTTATTGGACAAGGGAAAGAAAAGTATAATTCAGGTAAACTGCAACTGGTGTGAGGCAGGGCAGCACACTAAGGGAGTGCAGTTGATGGTGTAGTTACTGTTGTAAGAATCTCAGGAGAATACTTAGCTTAGGGAGGGGACAAAAGTTTGAGAAAAACCATGGAATTGTATAAACTTGCATGTAATCAAGTGATGATGTTGCCTTAGCCCTTGGTTGGCTCTGTGCAGAGTAAGAATAGTTCCTCAATATGCTTATTTACTGTGATGAACATGCTGATAGGTTTGAGGAGGAGGAGGCCCCTGTAAGATTAAGTTCATGCAATCTCCAGATAGAGATTGTTTCCAGATGGCGCACAGAGCAAAAACAGACTTGCAATTCTTTTCCAGTAATTGGTGTCTTCCCTAATGAGTCACCTTGGGGTAGCATGTGTTTGATTTGAAATTGGTGATTTCCTGAGTTAGAGTTCACATGTGGAGCCCCTCAGAAGCTTGCAGGAAGTCAGGGTTAAGAAGCTGGAAGAAAGTTGGTTGTATTTTGTTGGGTTTTTTTTTTTTTTTCTCCCCTTTCCACTAAATGGGGAATGAAATACCTACATGATATACTGAAGTCACAAATGTACACGTGATAAGACTAGTGAATTCGTTTGAAAACTTATCTTTTTTTTCTCTACTTGTGCAAAGCTGTGATAACTGGCATAGCACACCACCTTACTGTAGTACACTGCCTCCTTTGTGCAGACTCTGTTTCTGAACTCACCAGCGTGCAGATCTGTCACAGATGCCCGGTGGCTGTTCCCCTTCCTGTTTGGCATCACTGCAGGTGACAAGCCAGCCAGCAAGTCTCCTGTAATTACAGAAACTTCTCTGTTGTTTGAAGAAGCAGTAAGAGAACATTTTTGCATCCAGATGCCAGCCTTATATAATACTGCATTTAAATGTGAAGGCAACTGCTTAAGGCATAAAATAGCTCTGCTTTATCTAAATTCTGTATCTCGTTGCTTTCTCTGTGATCCACAGTCTTAAAGTGTCAATAAAATACTCAGCTCTGGCAATAGATGAAGTATTATACAGAGTAAGAATCAGTTTTGCTTTTGATAAAAATGCTCCTGCTTCACAAGGGATTCAAGCATAAATCGTCCAGGTGACACTGTCATTTTACTCCTTAGTTTATTAGCATCACTACCCATTTGTTAATACTGTAGATACCTCAGAAGAGTGAGAATATAGAGAAGTTAGATGTAAGATTGCAATTAGAAATGCTTGGATCTAGAGATTTTGTATTTCTATCTGTAGATGGGCTACAGTTTCACTACGTCTATAGAAATATTCTAAATCAAATAAGGACTAAATAAATCTGTGTTTACATTCTGCCTTGAATCTCAGTAAAGGACTGAATTTTGGGTTTTTGTCAGATCCCTGAAACCAAAAAAAAAATCACAAGACAATATTTTTACTTAGAGAATATCTGTCTGTGGCCTCTGAACAGTCTATTTTTCTGGCACATTTTAAATCAGGAAAATTTTCCATGTATGTATCATTTGGATTGTCTGTTTACGACATTACTGTCACTTTTATGTTACAAGTTATTAGCCTAGATTTAGAACAGTTCCTAGAGGAAGCCTTACAGCTTGTCTGCCATCAAATAAAGACCTCTAGATATGCTTTATAATACAATTAGGCTGCTTCATATGGGTTTTGGGGCTTGTTTGCTCAAAGTTTTAAATGCTAATTAACTTTTTTATCTTTGATAATCTTAGTATGTTTTTATGAGCAGGAATCTAGCTTTAGCTATATAAAGTAGGCAAGAGTGAGCAATCAATAGCTTTGCTTAGGGCATCATAATGACAAATATTTCAGATTCAACAGAGATGAAATGAAAAAATCTATAACAGTTCTACCAAGTGACAGCTAAAACAAATATTGAGACAGGTGCCCCCTAAAGTGTCTAAACATTTGGCATCAACTGGAGTCAGACATTATGTTTTGTTATTGCTGGTAAACTCTGTTTATACAACTGAAAGAGTCTTTTTGTACAAAAACAGACCAGTGTGTAATGCCAATGTGCTACCCCAGTTAATATCTCTCATAGTCATCTTTTTCTGCTCTTGTATTGTGGTGGACCTGTGAGTGGAATATTAAGGTTTTCATCCAGGGTGTTGGTGCTTTTCCTCTCGCAGAGAGGCGTTGCAGAAGCAGCACTGTATATATGTGGTAGGGTTTTCATGACTGCTTTGCTGTTTGCGAGTAGTTTTCATTAAACACTGTTATTTGGACCTGCTGAGTTTATACGTTTCATTTGTATTAGAACTTAAAGTTCGTATTTATCCAGTAGAAATACAGAACTGCTTCAGTCTTCATTTACCTTCTTATAAGTGCAGCTGTAAGCCACTGGGTGCTACTACAATACTGCTGGATGAAATCTGATTAGCAATTGCAACCCAGCTCCTCTTCTTCCCCTCTGTGTTTTTATTATAACAGGTTTCACCAAATCTAACACGTGAGTGTAGCTTTGGTTGATGCCAGGAGCATTGTGGCAAACTTTTGTTCAGAGATCAGTGGATCTACCTGCATTAGTTTCTTGGTGAGCCACCTCAAGCTTTGCTGACAACTGTGTATCCAGCCCCTCCAGGTACGTGGTGCTGGGCATGCTTAAGGGGCAGGCGTTGCTGCTGAAGCTCAGTGCGCCTGCCACGCTGTGCAAACCCCCTCAGTTGAGCTGCCAGTCAGTCTCGTTGTCTGACAGCTAGCCAGACACTGTGTAAAATCAAAACAGTCTTCGCCCAGAAAGCTTGCCCTGAATTTTGAATACTTCAGTAATTGCTTCGCTGTAGTAGCGGTAAGGAACTGTCCTCACTGCTAATTGATACTATGAGTGGGGTATGCGCAGAGATACAACAGCTGTGAAATGACAGTCTCTTTGCTTTGGATTGTAGGCTTTGTGTTAATAGTTTTTAATCCAGGCACTAAACATTGAACTGAGAGAGGAAGGGAAAATTGTTTGACCTCTTCTCAGGTATAAAAATTGAGAACTGAGTTTTCAAGTTGCCTGTCTTTTGCCTATACATCATGCTTTTTTGTTTGGTTTGTTTTGTTTTGTTTTCTTTGAATGTGTAGCTTTCCCAGGGCAATGCTTCTACTCTGCAGCACCATGGTATCTTCACTGACCTTTGGTGCATCGTGAAGAAATCCATCCAGTACAAGCATTGCTGTCCTTAACTCTGTTACACTGTGGAACACTATAGACAGAACAATTTCCATTTGTTGTTTGGTGGCGTTTTTTGTCTTCTATTTATTTAATGTCTGTTTTGTCATGCTGTTTCAGAGACTTTAAATCCCATAGTGAACACATCACCTGGTAGCAACAATCTGATAATGCTGGGAACAAATATATTGAGTTTAGCCCAGCAGTCATATTCCTTCATGTATTTGAAATCTAAGAAGATAGGGAATGCTTTCAAGTGAGAGAAGACTTCTGTTTTTTGAAAAGTGTTACTGATCAGGTATTTTTGCTCATTTTTTCATTGTTGTTTTTGCTGAGATGTCTCCTTGTATGTGCTGATGTCACCTTTAGCAGTACAAAATTGCAGAGAAACTTCATTAATGGCCTGTGGAAGTACCTCAGTGGGAGGGCAGAACCGCTTGAATCGGCTATGTTAGTATTATGGAATATATTGGTGGTGTGCTGCTTTCCAGCATGGCCAGTAGGTGGGGAAGGTGAAAAAGCTGCAGGAAGGCAACCCCAGCAGCAGCTGCATGTCCCTGAGTTCCTGGAGTCCTGGGGCTGCTTCTCCAGCACTGCGGAAAGTGGGATGCTGGCTGCATCGTGTTTTGTTAGGTGTTGTGGGCAAATAGGTTCTTGCATCATTCTTCTAGAGTATTCCTGTATTTTTCCCTTGAAAAGATAACCTGCGTTTACTTTCATATAGAATCTTCCTTCTGTATAAATGTAACTGCCTGCATGAAGTAACCGAAGTATTTTGCAAGTAAGTGGTGTTATTTTGATAATTGCCCTGATTAGATGAAAGAGACTAGAATATTTCAAGTCATTTCTTGGCAATCTGAAATGCAAATTTTTATTAGAGGCAGGGAATTTTAGTAGTATTGCACCTTTTGGGTTTTTTTCCTCTGAAATACTGTTTTCTTTTCCAGAAACTCTATGGTGTCCTAGGTCTTGCAGTGAATGGGAAAAGAAGGGCAGTTTTTACCATCTCTCTTCTTCTGATAAGTTAGAAGTCTCTGAATTGTCCTGATACCTACTGATCAATACAGATGTCACGATATTTCCCTTTCAAAGGCTTCTTGGAATCTTTGTACCTGTAGTGGCCAAAACAACAAACAAGGGAAATGCTGCACAGCGGTACAAATTAGTGTCTCCTGGGAGTCCTTATGTGAAGAAGTGTCATTATGGTACAGTTAAGTGCCTTTGTGAAATCTGCTTTTTTCTCCCTCGGTTAACTTTTAGAGGTAAAATGACCATTGCAATAGGAAGAGGATTTTAAAGATATTTACGAACTCCATGTCCTCAAAAGACTAGGATAAATTAAATTAGTAGCTAACTGCTAAAATCCAGGTGTCTCAGAAAAATAATGGATGTGTCGGTTTGCTGTCGTGCTCAGCAAGAAAGGGTGATCAGCAAGATGCTAGCTGAGCACAGGCAAAGTTACCCTGTTAAAACATGTCTCAGGCTTGTAATTACTGGTACCTGAATTTACTGCATAAGAGAGCTTGTCATCTTTCTTGCTCTTTGCCACCAGGTATTTAACAACTGTTTGCATCTGACACAGAGCTTACAAAGCTGACTTGTGTGGTGTATCAGTCACCAAAACACTCCCTCTTTTTAAACATCGATGCTTTCCTCAGAAAATATTTATTCTTCAGATTTAAATAGGGAGTTCCTTCTGTTTGTACTACCGTGGCTTGTTTGTTTCTTTGGTGTTACTGCATCATATTGTATTACTGCTAAGGCTTTGGAGAGGGTCATAAAGAGATTAGGAAGCATTAATGTGATGATGGGAGTGAAAGAAAATGGGTGCTGTTGGCTGCCATAAGAACAGCCAAGCAAGCACTAGCAGTCCCTTTTCTGGGAACTGGAGTAGGAGTTTCCATGAACAGCAGTTCATCAAAAGAATGACCACTGGCTAGAGAGATTCTAACTTGAATAATAAGAATAAATACTTTGTCAGTATAAATGGCACTTGATGGTCATGAAAGAAAATTCCAGTGATGATTTATCACATCCCTGTCAACCTGGAGACAAGTCCATGGAGCCATGCTTCAGTGCACCATGGTTGGAGTCTGCACCTTGATCATCATTCTGTCAGAGGGCAGAGGGTACTTCTGCAGCTGGATGGAAAGCCCCATGGCTCCCTTGCCTCATTTATTTCCCAACCAGATCCTGGTGTTATGAAAGAAGGGAAGATCACCTCTTTTCTCCTCTGGGTTCAGAAGAGGACCCTTTATTAAGGCCCTGCAAAGGCAATGAGCTGTTTTCTGTGAACTACTTTGAGATACAAGATCAAGCCTTGATGGAGGTTAGGGTTCCTTTGAACGCCTTTGCTGCCATTACTCGTTTATGACAGCACTCCACCTCTGCTCTTCACTAGATTATGGGCTTCATTTTGTAAGATCCAGACGTAGTTTTTTATTTTGTCAACAGGTAATCAGCTTTGGCTGGAAATAATATTCTCAAATGTGTGCACTTAATGGGAGATGGCTTTTTATGTGTGTTTCCTCCGCAAATGATGATTGTCAATGTTTAATCAGCAATGGAACAGAATCTGGCAGCTTTGCACCATTTTGATGAATAAGGGAGTGATGTTTCTGCTGAAAGAAGCGGGTTATGCCCCAGCTACTTCTTTGAAGTACTTTCTTCTGTGAATCATTGTTAGACCTTCTGTAGGGTCAGGGTAAGTTTGCTGCTCTTTGCACAGGAACTAATTTCTGCCAAGCACTGTGACATTTTACAAATGGTAGTGTCTGTCTGCATCTGTGGAGAGTAAAACAGGGAGTCAGACATACCTTCTTGGCAGAGAAACTGATAGGTTGCGTTTCCCCTCCAAGTGGGTGTTGAAGAGAAACGGCGATAAGATAGATCCCAGTAGGTGAGCACAACCAAAGGTTTTTAAAGAGGATGAGAGGCAGGATTGCATGTGCATTCCTTGAATCTTTCTGAAACAGATCATTACTGCCTATATTGCATAGTATATGTCTGCAGGAGTAGTTCTGGTTGCTGGCTGAATGACACTGATAATGGACTACACTTTTTGTTACCAAATATGTCAACCTTTTCACCATTCTCCCCTAATAAGTGGAAGGTGTGCAGGCAGAGATGAGAACTGTGTGTGCTCAGTTCTTTTTAAGACTTTTTTTTTTAGCATAAGTCAAGCAGCTTTGAACAATTCTCCTTTGACTCATTAACTGTCAAAAGGAAATGTAGATGGGAGGCATAAAACTGTTTCTTTCAGAAAAGAAGAGTATAGTTGCAATATAGTCTTCCTCCAGATGGAATAATCCTTCACATGAATCCAGGTTTATATATAAGCAAGTACTGACACATTACATGACATATTTATAATAAGACAGGGAAATACATAAAGAACAATTCAGTTGCCTAAATGTGAAGTACCATTTGAGATACCATTGTCTCATCTCTGGGTATCTCACCAGGTCTCCAGCTTCTGGCCCAGGGGAATATAGGGCCTGTATTAGGCCCTTTATATTCTCCCTGGTGAAAAGTGACAGAACAAGAGGAAATGGCCTGAAGTTGAACCAGGGGAGGTTCAGGCTGGATATTAGGAAGCATTTCTTTCCAGAAAGGGTTGTCAGGCATTGGAATGGCTGCCCAGGGACGGGGTGGAGTCACCATCCCTGGAAGTGTTTAAGAGGTGATTAGATGTTGTGCTTAGGGACATGGTTTAGTGGTTGTTTTGATATGGCTAGGAATAAGGTTGGCCTTGATGATCTTGAAGGTCTCTTCCAGCTGAAACTATGCTATGATTCTGTATCTTGTGTGAATGTATCGCCTGTCCTAGGATATCTCAAATGGCACAAGATACACTTAGACTAATAAATTAAGACCATGTAGACGAAAATAGTGTGACGTTTGTTCCTAGATGCTTGAAATGCAACCTCTAGAGACACTTCAAGTCTGAAGGATGCCTTAAGAGTCCTTACGCACAGGGTGCTAGCTTTAGTGTCTTCATCTGTACATTTTTTATAATACGTGGATGATGGAATAAAGTTTATGCTTATTCTGTTTTCAGACTATGCCCCATGGAAGGTACTGTGAGAATTTTGGAGTGGATAGTGGTAAATGAGTGCTTAATGTGGAAAAGATACAGGTTTTTAATGTGAACTTTGACAACTGTATTAATAACAAGAATTAGTTAAATAAATAACAAGAAAAAGTTAAAGGTAGGGACAAGCAAAAATGGGTGAATGACTTCAGTTAAATGTGTGCTGTTTCACAAGATGGTTAGAATCACTGTGTGTGTGGATACTTCAGGTCAGAAGCAGGATTAACGTGTTCAGTGCTAAAACATGTAGGTAGATTTATAATATACAGTACAGTGGTATGTGTAGTATGAAAGGGGAAACTAAATCTTAAAATCTTTGGCTTTGAGCTTTGGCATTGGGAGTCCCAAGGTGGCTGTATAGCCAGCTGTATGCTGATGTTGTGCTTCTTCGTACATTCCTTGAATGCAATTATTTTGATGCAGAACTGTTTGTAGCCAGAAAAGACAGTCCCTGGCTGGCAGGAGGCAGTTCCTGGAGGAAGAATGAAGGGGAGAGACACAATTATAATTCAAAATTAATTGTGTAAGTGATTTGAAATTGGTGAGACAAAGTCCAGTAAGTTCAAGTGCTAAATACATGAGATGTGTGTTTGTGGGAAAGGAGTGGGCATTATTAATACAACATGGGGTGCTGCTGACCAGTGGATGATATTATACTGGATCAGAAACTGAATAGGGATCAATGCTGTTCTCTGCAAAAGAGGAATAAATCTAATTGTGGGATTTATGAATGGAAAGATGATGTATAGGAAGCAGGAGGTGAGACCACAGGTGTAGTAGAAGGTCTGTTTCTGCACACTATGACTTAAGAAAGATGTACATACATTAAAAGAAGGCTGCAGGAGATCCATAAAAATTACTAGATATTTAAAGATCGAAGGGCATGATATTAAGGTGATATAAATCACTTCAGGCTCAGTAACTCCCAAAGAACTAAGCTGATTTGCACCATCTGAGGAGCTGATTAAAAGAGTTATTTTTTAAATTTTCTTTTTAATCTAACCTTAACAGTGGCAATTTACATTAACTTCTCAGTGCCATCAAGTTTTCCCTAAGGCTTGCAGAAAAGAATTGAGTGTCATAATTTAACTCTCTCTCTTTTCTCCCACTTTTATTTTAAACTGAGCTATAGATTTTTTTTTTCCCAGTTTCTATTTTAGCATTATTTAAAAATGAACACAGATAAAATGGAAAAAGGGAAGTGCTTTTTAAATACAATGCATAATTAACCTCTGAACCCTATTGTCTCTTGATATTGTCGCCAGAAGCTTAATAGGATCAAAAAAGGGTAATGGATAATGAGAAAATCTCCTGACATATTAGAGGAGATTAAAATTTTAAAAAGACTTCAGGAAAAAAGAAAGGACAAAAACCAGCTTGCTTCAGGACCTAAGACAGCCTTTATATATCTGAATGGAGAAAGCTGGTTTCTCAAAGAGGTTGTTGTTCTGTAGTTGCCTTTCATGGGCTTGTCTTACTCTGAAACATCTCCTGTTATCCCTTGTCAGATGGAGGATACTGAAGCAGATAGACACAGCTCTCAGTGAGTCTGGCAATCATACTTTTTCCCAATTTGAATTCTGTGAAAAATTCTGTGCTCCTGCAGCTAACTTCTTAGTGATGTGGAAAGGTGACTTGAAAGGGCTATTTAAAAACAAAGCAAAAAACAAACCAAAACAACACAACACACGCTCGCACAAAAAAAAACCCCAAAAACCAACAGCAAAGGCAAGCTGCTTTTTTTACCTGTGTATTCATGTCTGACTGCATATTTATATCATACTCATCCTCGCCACTGTGTTGTTTCAACATCCTTTATGTACCTATGTGTTTAATTTTTATTGGAGCCTGGATCAGGGGGATGACAAAAGGTTTCTCCAAGCGTTGATCTAGGAAAAGGTGGACAGCAGTAAAGAAAAACAGCAAAGGAAGAATGTAAAAGCAATGTGTGGGTACTTGGGGACAAAATTCTAAATGGCAAAGCCCAGCTGCAGCTAAAACCAGGACAGAACATTAAAGATGGTAAGAATGGATTCCGAAGATGTGCTAGCTACAAGAATTTTTGGAAAAGAATATGTCAGTGAGCAAGAGCCTAGTGATAGACTGAAGTTCTCAAGACCTTTTTTTTCCCTCACCATTAATAGGCAAGCTTGCTCCCAGACTTCTGCATGTCCTGCTGAAGTTTGGGAAGGAGATGACACCCATCATGGGGGAGCAGCAGGTTAGAGGCTACTCAGAAAGTCTGGTTTTCTTAGGAGGTGGTTGGGATTCACCTGAGGGTACTACTGTGGTGACCATGAGCCTGTGGGCTGTCATGTCACATATCAAAGCTTGTGACAGTCAGGAAAGAAGGATTCGGTACCACTGCCCTGTGCTTATGGGTGTTTTTCTCGGGAAGGTTTTGCAGTAGTCTGCTTGTGTGGATCCTCAACGGAGATGATCTAATACCATGATTGATTTTTTTCTTTTTTTTTTTTTTTTTTTTCCCTCCCCTGTTCCTTTCTTCCCCCATGCCTACGTATTGCCCTTTGGATTTGTCAGTGACTCATTTCTAATAGCCTAATGTTGTTGGAGCTGTATTCTAGTGACAAGATACGTGAGCTTTGGTCTATGTCTCCTAACATAGGATAGGTCTAGGAAATGTCTTTTGAAGGGAGAGAGTGGATTTCACCTATACTGTCTCTTTACAGTGATCCTCCTTGGATCCTTTCTTAACAGATTACTGTAACAACTGAATAGCCAAAAATGGGATGCTGAGAAGAGATTTTACTCCTGCACTTCTTAACATACAAGTTAAACATCAGATGTGGGTTTTTTCTGATGTAATCAGGGCCATATGGAAGCAAAAAGTGCTTAACTGAGTTGGATTATTTGGTTGTATTAATAGTTCCTATGCACATTTTAAATCTTCTTGTAGCTACTTTCACACTTACTTACCTGGAAAGCCTTTTCTAAGCTACGTGAACAGCATCACAAAATCTTCGGCATCATCTTGCAACTATTTGAGGAATATGTTCATGCTGCTACTACGTTGTGTGAAAATAGTGTCTGATGAAACCCTGATTTTGGGAATTGTGTCTTTTCCTGTGAAAACTGAGCCAAAACAATGTGCTGCAATGATTTCTTTTAATAGAGGATCAGACCTAATATGTCTTTTTTCTGGCATACACAGAATAGAGACTGTGTGTCATTTATACTGTGGCATGACTATCATATTCTCCTAACACTCTTTACAAATAAATCCCCCAAAGCAGGGAAAAGAATGGGCTGAGCTGAAGAAAGTGAACCTTCTGTTTCAACTTTGTGTTACTTCAAAGGTTTAAAAACTTGTAAATGTCACAGATTTTCATTTTGTGGTCCTTACCTCAATGGGAAAAGTCTTCACACAGCAATGAGCTGTATCCCTATTACCTTTGGTTGTTTTTTTCATTAAGCTATAATAGATTGATGGGACAAAGGTCTGTAAAAGGACTGCGACTTTTTTTCAAAGAGGTACCCTTGATTTGAAGGTCTCTGTGCTTAATCACTCTTGCAGCTGAAACTTAGTTCTGTTTCCAATTTGAATTTGTTCAACCTGGCCTGTCTACCACTGCTTCTTGCTTTGCCTCTGCTCGATTACAAATCCTGCTCTGATTCAGCATCCCTGTAGGACTCTTTGAGAAGGTAGGCAATATAAGATATTAATTCTTTCATGTTTGTGTCTCTTCAGTTTTGTGTTATGATTTTTCAAATGTGGACACCAGAACTGGAAGCAGTGTTTGTATTCCAGTGCTATTAATAAATGCACTTACTTTTTTCAGGTTCATATACTGAAGGAAAGTATTAGGGTTTCTTGTGTCTTAATAACATCAGAAACTAATGATAAAATAATTCCATTTATCATTTGTTTGTCTATTTAATCAAGATTAAATTTAAGTCACTGCTTTCCGAATACATCTTCCATTCTGTAGGTATGATTTGCACTCTTCTTTCCAGATGTATAGTGTGAATGTGATTTTTATTGAAATATTATTGTGGGCTTAATTGTTTCATATGCTGAATTACTTCAGATCATTCTATATAGCTGTTCTATCTTTGCTCTTTATCATTCCACCTGTTTTTGTCAGCTATAATTGTTTTAAGATTGCATTAGCCTTATTTCAAAATCATTTTTTAAAATGCTACATGTTCTGAAGCCCAGTGCCAACCCTGAGGAATCATATTAAAATTACTTGGGTTTCACAGTGTTTTTTGCCTTTTGTGACTATTTCTAGAGATTCGTGGGCCATTTTTTAATTCACTTAATGTGTGCTTTATTAATAATATATTGTGATAATTTTTAGATCAGATAGTTTATGTGCATAAATCAAATGCCTTATAAAAGTCTAATATCCTCACAGTTATCTTTTTTAAAGGAAACTGTGACTTTGTCAGATAATTAAATAAGATTTGATCAATAAGATCTGCTTTCTGTAAAATCATCATCACTGGCTGTATTTATATTCCAGCACTTACTTCTTAATTGATGAACTGATACAAGATTTAATTGAGTATTTTCCCATGTTAGATTAATTGTCTTCTAGTCATGCTGACTGTCCTGCTTGCTTTTCGTGATGGTGTGTGGACCAATTAGCAATCTTCTGAATTTTTAAAGAGTATGTAGCAGAGGCAGATAACTCCTCAGGTAGCTGTAGTGTGTCATTGCTGTGTAAGAAAAAATTTGTACACGTGTTGCACACGGTGATAGATAAATTTGGTAAGAGATGAATCCCCTTGTGTTCTAGCTGGTCCTCAGAGATGAGAGGGGCTAGTTGTGGCTGGACATCTCCTAGTAGATAGGCCAATTATTGCTGTGACTATAGGTCTGACACCAGATGCGTGAATGGCCTGTCTGCTGTAGGTCTGGCTGCACTCACACGCAGCAGTCAGATGCATGAATAGTACAGTTTATTTCACTTGCAACATACGCAGATTCCTTAAGCTTGCCGGTGATAAATGCACTAAGCTGCAGAATCAGCATGTATAGCTCTAAAAGGCAATTGGAATCACAGTTGGAATCTCCCAGGGAAAACACACTCGGCATAGCCGAGGCCGCAGATCTTACCAAAAGGTGTCCCTTCTGGGGAGGGTAAGCAGAGCAAACCTGTCAATCTTTCCCTACAACTTGGTGTCAAACTCTCATCCCACAAATTAGGTCCAAAATATGTGTAAGATTTATGCCTTGTTCACTACTATTGAGCAAAGTGTGGGGGTGGGACTGTGGTCAAGCCCTTGTTCCTGCTGACCAGCCTTAGCAGTGGCACAAAAACATTTATGACTTCCTTGGTAACTTCTGCAAGGACCAGTAACTACTGTGATACGCATGAGAATGGGATGAGCAGCCTTCACTCCACTCTTCCTTGGTGCCATGAGAACGCAGACCATCATATCTTCTGCCAGCCTCTGTGTCTATCCTCGTCACCAGATGTTTGTCAGCAGTGTTGAGCTTTGCAGTTTTCAATTATTTTGTGCTTCCACCAAACACCAAACACATGTGGGGAAAGGAGACAGGGAAGAAGATAGGTGTGAGTCCAGCAGCACATCATCAAAAGCTTTTTGCATTGAAAAAGGTTAATCTGGAGAAATTACTTTTGTCATGTGAGACTATGTTGGTTTTGTATTGATGGGGTTTTGGTAGCAGCAGAGGGGGCTAGTGGCATGGCTCCTGTAAGAAGCTTCAAGAAGCTGCTCCAGCTCCAGGTTGGACCTACCTCTGGGCAAGGCCGACACAGTCAGCTGCTCTGTGATAACATTTAAGAGGGGAAATCCTGTGGTGCAAGTTCCTTTTGTTTTGGGAGCTGTTTTGTTTTGGAGAGGAGTGGAAGGTGGTAGAAACAGCCAAGAAGACACCAAGGTCAGTGAGGGAGGAACTGGGGAGGCATGCTGGAGCAGCCATTCCCATTTGGCCTGTGGTGAGATGGCAGGCTGAGCCCTTGCAGATTAGATCAACAGTGGGGCAGAATCCTATCTACAGCCCATGGAGGACCCCACACTGGAGCAGGGGAGTGCTCCTGAAGAAGGCCGTGACTCTGAGGGAAGCCCATGCTGGACCAGTCAGTCTGTCTCTGGGAGGACTGCAGCCTGTGGAAGAGACTCACGCTGGTGGGAAAAGTTCATGGAGGACTATCTCCCGTGGGAGGCATGCCACGTAGCAGCACGGGAGGACTGAGGAGTTTTCCCCTTGAGGAAGGAGGAGTGGCAGGAACAACATGGAATGGACTGGGACTGACCATAACTGCCATTCCCTGTCCCCCTGCACCACTGGTGGGCAGGAGGTAGTGGGAAGAAGGCTGGGATGGGAGAAAGGTGTGAAGATCCAGTTGTATTTACCACTCTCATACCTGGATTCAGTTGGTGAATTGGTGATGGTTTTGTTGTTTAAATTAAACTGATTTTGTTTCTCCAAGTTGAGCCTGTCTTTTGCCCATGACCATAATTGGTGAGACCTTCATTGTCCTTTTGTTGACTCTTGAGCCTTTTGTATTTTCTCCTCCCCATCCCACGGGAGCGGGGTAGGAGTGAGTGAGCAACTGTGTGATTGCTTTGTTGGTGGCCACGTGGGTTTAAACCACGACAGAGACCTTTTATATTTTAATACTGTTTTCAATGGGAGTAAAACATGAACCAAAGTACTCTTAGTTAATAGTTAACATGCTGCTTAATACCAGCTTAATCAAAGCATCTCCTCCTCTAAATAAAATCCTTTGTCTTGTGTAAAGAACATTAAATATAGTTTACAACAAATCACTGGTAAAACCACAATGACAAAACATGGAGCGGGAGGATGATATAATTATTTGTTTTTTGTGTATTTTCATTTGCATTCAAAGTCAAATCAACCTGCATATAATTGAAATTCAGAGCCTGTGTCCTTGATTCAAGGATAGATTGAGCATCTGGTAAGAATGGCAACCTCAGTCTTTGTATTGGCAGAAAATAAAACTGAATCTACTTCAAACAGAAAGGGGCAGTGAAAACCAACAGCTTACAACTGACAACTAAAGAGACAGCAGGGAGAAATTAAGTCTGGGCCATTCTGAGGCATCGTCAGAGGTGGGTGAGAGGCAGCCTGGAACTGAGGGGGAAGGGGTAGTCCCCAGAGATGACTGAATTTGAGCTTCAGTTGTCACACAGGTGGAGGAGGAATTACCTAAGCCAAGAGATTTGATGCCTTTTCAAGGAAAAAAAGAGCATGGAAGGGAAATGCTTAAAAAAATACTAGAAAAGGCAAAAGAACAGCATGGCAGAAGTCTGAGTTGGCAAGATGAACCAGAGCTTTTGCAGATCTGAAAAGGAAAAATGAAACTATGGATAGAGCATGAAATCACAGGTTTTATTTGACATTTACACAAAATTAATCTGGCTAAAACTTTTGATGGAGGCTTCCTAGCAAGAAGAGGACCAATGACAAGTAGGTCACCTGTGTCCACCAGAACAAGAATGAAGCTCTGGTGGTGGCAGGCTGTGTACTTTGAAAGCCAGGATAGGGGCATGTGTATAAAGCTGTAATGTTGACATCAGGAAATGGTATTGTCCAAGACAGACAGCCCATAGCAGCCTAACCTTAAGAAGAACCCACAGCAGAGAAGGAGATATGGTCAAAGTCAGTGCTATGTAGTACCACTGTAATTTTTACTTTGTATTCTTTGTTGCTATATGATCTCCAGAAACAGGTAGACATATTTCTGTCTTTGCACTGGGCCTAAGTTTATATGCTTGATTATCTATTTTGACAAATTTATCGAGCAAGACTTTTTCTTTTTTTTTTTTTCTGACATCCCAAAACCAGTATTGTATTCTCTTCAGTACTCCAGGTGATGTGACAGATATCACCACTGTTTCAGAACTGCCTACTCCTCCTTCAAAGCGCAGAATCCATGTCAACTCCACAAAGTTGCTAGGACAACACAAGAGAACTTAGGAATTCTTTTCAAGGAACAGCGGTTTTTTTGTTGCTGCATTAATTACAGTACTCTATCACAGTTCAGGAGAAAAGTGACAATTAAGCTGTGACACTTCCGTGGAGAATTGTCATCTTATAAACAACATGAAGCTGGGGATGCATAATCAAAATGAGATGGAGACCCTTGCCACACTGTGCTATGAATTGTATTTTAGAGAAAGATTTTTCAATCCGTGTCCAATTTAGGAATTAATGTAGCTTTTGGTTTAGAAGTGATAGGAGGAGTTTTGATAACCAGTTTGGTTTTAAACAGATTACAAGAGTCAGAAGTAAAGAGTTACCCAAACTGTACACATGTGCAGGAAAATGTAGGCTAAGATCTTACTACCAGGGATATTTGTAAATGTTCTTTGAACTTCTTATTCTTCCACTGTAAAGTGTCAGTTCATCAAAACTGGAAAATTCTTCAAGAACAACCTTTCAGCTTGAAAAATATATACCTGTTTTCATGATTTATCAAAATGCCCTGTTTCACTTCCTTGATTTCCCAAATCAGCTCCTTGATTTATTTTACTTTTCAGGGAAAGAATGATTCACTTCACCTTGGATTTCTTTAACGTGAAGTTTTGGATAGCCCACATACAAAGTATTTGGAATATCTCAGAAGAGGTTTCAGGTGATTAGTTGGAGAAAATGTGTAGATTCTCAACTTTGTGCCCAGAGTGGAAAGGAAATACAAATCCTAAGGGTGGGTAAACTCACTTCTTGGACAACCTTGTCCCTCTAAGGCCGTAGACAGTCCTGTTGGAGCTCAGGAATCGTGCTGTCAGACTGCTGAACATCAGCCCTAAGGTACGCACAGATGGTGCTCTCTAATACACGTAATAGAGGGTTATGTAGGCACCTGCTTGCTGTCTTTCTGGAGCAGTGTGGCAAAGCACCAATCTTCAGAACTGTTGTGACAGGAGCGGGGTACCTTAATTTATGGCTGGCAGATAATTCCCTCTTCACAGGGAGCAAGGAGAAAGCAGGGAAGGATGTGCATTTAGACTCTTCCAGAGCTAATCTCTTAAAACTTGAAGCATTAACACAATTAAACTCACTTCTATCCTGTTTGAAATATCTGTGAAACTACATAAAAGTATCATTTTTTTTAACCTGAAGCATTGATAGTCCGGTACTTAAAAAAAGGAAGGATGTCAAGCAGAGGACATAAGCAGCAGTATCAGAGTCAGAACAAGCTATTTTTTTTTTCCTCAGAATCTTGTTCTATTTTCTCTACACTACTTTTTAGGTAGTACTGAATATGTTATAAGGGTTATCATGGTATCCATGTGCACTATTACTTTCTGAATGTTTGATCTTATTTAATTGCCATCATGTGATATTATATATAGTATTGTTTCAATGCTAGTTGTGTAGAGGGAGATGATAGGATATTGCAAACATCTAGAAAGGTCAGATAGACCCATGATCCATGAAGATTAGTGCAGCTTTGTGAACAGATTCTAGATTACCTTTCTGGACTATTTCATCAGTAAATGAGTCCAGTTACTATGTTAGGTTTACCTAGCTAACAACAAGAGAAAAAAATCAGTACTATGCAAATATACTTCTGCGACTAGAGTAGTCCTGTGGAAATAGAATTAAAATAATCTGAGTCTCTGATTTACTTTGAGACAAAATTTATTTAGTTTCCTTACATCTTCAACTTGCAAATTATACATGAGTAATAAACTTCATGCATCAGAAATCTAATATTTTGGGGTGATATTATACCTTTGACACAAGACAGAGGCCCTTCAAAGTTAACTTTAAACTAAATAAGATTTGTGCTGCTTAATTTAGAATCCGAGAACCATAGATTTTGAAAGAATACCCAGCTATGACAAATGACTTTGGATTCACTAAATAAATATGCTTTCAATATTTACAGAGTGTCTGGCCTTCAATTCTTTGAACATATGTGCTGATAAATTTAATGTACTGCTCTTCACAAGCTTTGGATATTCTTATGTCATAAAATAATTTCAGCAGATGGTTAATGTATGACCCCAGAATTTCAGGGCATGTCAGCAAAGATGTGCTAGAGGAAGTTTATCCTTGGCTTAAACCCACTGAATCAGCTCTTGCCAGGTAAGAAGTGAGTCTCTGTTACCTACTCAATTGTAGTGTTCTGATAAAAAAAATATGTATGTCTAGTATTCCTGTGTAGCACCACAAATAATTTTGGTGAGTGGTATATGGCAAATAGACTCATTTTCTTCACAGAAAGCTATTATCTGTTCCTCTACAAAGACATGTACTTTTTCCCTGCATTTTTTACAAATAAAAAGGAAATCTGCCACGTTAATGATATTTGCAGATAACATGAAATTTGAAAGAGTTTTGAAAGAGATGGAGGAATAAGTCAAACAGGAGAATGCGAGCAATTCAGAATACCTGCAGAAGACAGCCAAGAATTGATTCCACATGGCTGGATGCAAGAGGCAAAATAAATAGTCCAAACAATGGAAAACTCAGTGGTAGAAAGAAATTTTACACTAAACACTGAATGACAGAGTAACAAGTTTAGTTATTTTATGATCTAAAATGATTTTCATACCAGTTCTCATGCAACTCCAAACCAATAGAGAGCTTATCCTCATAATACATTGTGTTATAACACCGTGGCATTATATTACAGAGTTTACAGCTGAGAAGCTGGCATACACATAGATGTATTCTTTAGAGAGCAGAGTATTCTCAAGAGAAGCAGTTTTCTGGCTTAAAGCAGACAAGCTTTCCAAGAGGCATTTATCAAGTGAATCCACGGTGCTTCTTCCAGATCGAAGCACATAAAGGTCCTCTCTGTCACGTCGGGAAAAAAAGTCATGTTCCTTTAGTCCTGATACAAATTTTAACCATAAAACTGTTCAGCATCTCTAAAAGAAAATGGAGTGGACAGTGAATTATGGGAAGAAAGATCTTTTTATTTGTCTCCAAAAGTAAGTCAAGAGGATGTTTACCCTTGAATTATAAAGATATGCATCTTTTTTCTCTGACTTTTGGGGACCTGAAATTTTTTTTTCCCAATTCTGTACATTACAATACTGAAAATAGGCAGATTGTTTTTCAGTAAGTAAGGGGAAAAAAAGTTAGGAATTAGCAGAAGAGAGGAAAAATAATTATGGTAAGAAGATTTTGTGATACTTAGCACCTTAGTTAATGGTACAGTTTTAAAGATTGTTAAACACCCAACATCTCCTATTCATAAGCCTAATGTATAGTCAGTTTATATGTCTAATAAACTATATCACTATTGTTACTCAGATTCAGTAAGAGGGTTGCCACAGACTTCAAGATAACCCAAATTTCAGCTGCATAGTTAGCAAGAAAAGACATTTACCCAAGGAGGAGGCTAGAGCACTTTTTGGGCACATGAGTCACATGGGTGACCTGATCTGGTATGTCCAGTTTGGAGCAGAAATTTGGAACTGAAATCTGCTTTGGTCAGGAGGTGAGATGACTGAGTAATTTTCTAAGTTGTATTAAAAATATGCAGTTACTTTTTAATGTATTTTACCTCTGAGGAATTAGAAAGGAAATAATCTGCTCTTTCTTCCCCCACTTTGAAAAAAAAAAAAAAAAAAGAACTAGACTATCAGAAGGAATCCCTCACAGTGATATGCAGAACAACTCATGAAACAAAGGCAGCTTTGTGCCCTCTGGCACCACTTGGGAATGAAAATTCTTAGAAATAACCCTTAGGATATCTCCCTTCTGGTTCTTCATCTTCTGAAAACTCCCTCATCTGGGAGAGTCCTGGGCAATACTTCTACAAGCACTGCTTGCATTTTGCAAGGAGGGTGATTATTGTCTGTTTGCTTTTTCAGTCAGCGTTTCATAATCTTTTGTTGCTTTAAAGAAAGGCACAGGAACAAGATAAAAATTTTCCACAGATGGCAACCTCACACATGAGAAGGTGCTGCCTTTTCGTGCTTTGTGATTTGTTGAAAGCTTCCTACTCTTTTGCTGCTTTAATTTCATCTTGTTGGCGTGTTCCCAGTGAACCTGTTTTCCCCATATGTGAATATTCTTTTTTCTAAACCAAGGTAACACTGTCAGCAAATGTCCCTGGATGTAAAGGGCTCATTTCTTTTTCTGTTGTGATCAATACTATTTGTTTTATCTATCAAACATATTTTTATGTGCAGTCTCTCGAAAGGCCAACATAAAAGCATCATGTTATTGGACCACTTTGTTCTTGGCTGTAAACAGTTACTGATCAAGGATCTTTCCTTGCATCTAGAGCAAATGGTAAGTGTAGTTCACATCTCTTGTCTTTCCAAGGTTTGAAGATAATAGATGTGTTCCCAGATTACTGAGATTAATTTATTACCTGGTTTTGTATATAACTGGGCTACTCCCAGGTGATGGGTATGCATCACAGTGTATGATCTGTTTATTTATATGAATAAAGAGAAGAAGAATTGAAGTTTATCCCATTGTACATAGAATGAAGGAAGACACAGAGAAAGTAAAGACAGTTTTGCCACAGGTATTTATCTTGTGCAGGACTGAACTTCTAGGTTGCCTGTTGCCTAGCAAAGAGGGTCTGGCACAGTGTAGAATATTCAAAGAAAGACAAGCTGGCTATGTCGAGTCCAGTAAACAAGTGTGCCAGGGGATGGGTCATGGCTTTGATAGTAAATGACACGGCACTGTTTGCATCTGGCTTTTTCCCTTACCCAGAGTGGCCTCATCTGTTTCCCAACCTGGATGTTGTGTGGGAGATTAGTTGTTAGCATAAGACAAAGCTGTACTAGAGAAGCCAACGATTTAGCAGTATGAACAATTGTGGCAACCTTGGTCTGGTTTTAAATTATATTTTATTATTATAGGTGTATCCTGCAAGCCAGCTGAATTAACTTAGACCAGATGGACTGCTGTTTAAAAGCACTTAAGATCTCTGGACAGAAACCAATAGATTCATTCATATCTAAGCTTGGCCAAAGTCCTGCTTAAGTTCTCTTGATTAAGACTTGTTTTTCCTTCTATAAGGGGAAAAAGAAAGGCCTCTTAGAATAGCTATTAACCCTGAACTTGGAGAACTTCCCAGAAGTATAGTAAACCTGGGTCCAGCTTCTTCCTGGACGGACTGATTTGAAAGAAAGATCTGAACCCACATCTGCTTCCACTTTTGGGGAAGGAGGTGAAGCGTTCTTTGTCTGAAGGTCATGTTTTAGAGCTATTCTGCTTTGTATTAAGCAGTTGTCCACCGAGCCAGAGAAGGTGGGAAAATAAGATAACAATCAGTTATGTTCACGTATTCACAAACAGAGTGGTGAGCTTACTTAGTTGGATTTGCAACTAAGACACAATGACTGATCCTGTGTATGGTTGTAGTCATTTGCGATACACAGCAAATTAATAATAAAGCAGATTTATGCTTCTCCTTCTGCTGAAGTATGTTCCTAAAAGATGTGAATTTGACAGCTTACAATTAGGTGCTTTTGTAACTGATTGTCAGTATGAACGTTTTTCTCTTCTGCAATAGAAATGGGTACAGGAAATAGAACTGTTACTGAAGCTGTGTCCTCTTTGATACTGGTGATTTATGATTTTGAGTTTATTTTGTTGGGACACTGCACGTTCATCTAAATTCTCATCCAGAAAAATATACATATATGTTATTATATATAAATAATAGTGGAATAGATTTTCTAACTTTACCTCCACACATCAACCAAAACTTCTAAGAAGATTCTGTCCTTGATTTCATTTAAACAACTTCTGTAGATGTTTAGCCTACAGAAAATAAGGATGTTGAGGTATGTCTTTTCTTTTTCTCTCATTAATTCATTTAGACGCACAAAGATGGTAGAGTAATTAGCATATTTATGTAGAGTAAATATAAATTAACCTCATAATATCTTAGGTGAAAGCTTGGGGAATAAAAGCTTGATAATCATGCTAGAAAAATGTTCTGATTTTCCATGGATATAAATTTTATGGTCAAGGAATGGGAGTGTGAAGGAGGGTTATATATCAAACGCTGACATTCCCTTTCATCTAACAGGTTTCATCTTTCTAACTTTCAACATCAAGAGGTAAAGACAGACCCTAATGACTATGATTAAGATATGCACTCTTATATCAGGGCTGAAAGTTGTGCCTGGTTATTTGAAGGAGAATAATGAAAACCACATAACTGTATTTTACTTGGTGAGAACTCTCCTTACATTAACCAACATACTGCAGAAAAGTTATGGGGTAATGAAATTTTATATGAGGGCTTTTAAACGTAAAATGAGTGTAAATTACTGAAAATTTATGGGTCATTTGTTCAACTACCGTAGTGTTATTCTGGCCAGATCAAACATTTTGCTAGCAGACTAGGATTTAAAATTATTTTTTTTTTAGAGGACAAAAGAAATCAGTAAGAAATAGTGTTGTTCTCAGAGATGTAGTCAGCATGACCTGTCTGTTGTAGATTCTCTGTTCAAAAGAATCATGGGGCTAGGTTCTGAGCCTACAGAAAGTCTATTTGCTTCACTGGAATAAAGAAGGAGCTGTAAGTATTTTTCCCAGTGTATTTATTCACCTCTTGTTAATTAAAATGAGTCTTAAAGGGACCTATACCTGAACAATTAAGTCCTAAAGTTCTAGTCTCTAAATGCTTTAAGATTTAAAGCATCTCACTTACAACTGGAGTTAGGGTGGGATTCCTTGGGAAAATAAGGCTCAGCTTTGCTTATTGGTGATTTCCAGGATCTAAGCTTATCTTTCTGAGATGTAAGTCTAACAACATAACAGTGTTAATTAGTAGATCTTTTGATCATTTAAGATGGGAATTTAAGTGGGACAAACTGACTGTCAGACTAAAGAACTGTCTAGCTCAGGCAATGATCCTTCCTAGCGGATGCTTGGGTTAGGAGAGCAGTAAACACAGCAGGTATTCCCCTGTTCTGTTTTGCATCTTGCACATGTCCTAATCTGTCTCAAAGCCATGGAGTTCTAATAGTTCATAGATTTATCCACTAAGTATTGTAGATACAGAGCTTATGGAAATTACAGGCCCTCTTATGTAGATTTAAAGCAAAAACCATCACAGCATTCTTTTCCATTTCTCTTCCTTCAAGAGAAGATACTCTATTTTCTTTTCTTGATTCACTCTCTCAGCACCTGCCACCTTCCTTATTAGATACGCAGGTGAAGTGATGGGAGTGTCTTTGACTTAGATGTTCCTGACTCCTTCTGCCAGGACTAAGTTCACTGTTCACTGAATCATGTCCCAGATCAGGCTGAATTTGAGTATCACAGACAGATGCCTGAAGCATTATAACAATACATACTCCTGTCTGTAGTGGTGATGAGATGGTGGGACTATGACAGTTAGTCTTCTGGGACTGCATTATTGAGGTGCAGAGCATCCATGTATCCTAAGTGCTGAGGTGTGATGGAAAGAAAACTCGAGAGGGAATTTGTATTGTAGGTTGAGTAAATGGTAATTCCGAGGCTGCAAAAAATAAAATTATCTATGGTATGGCACTTGGAGTCTTAAACTCTAGGGTACAGCTAGTGCCTATCCACTCTGAAACCTGTCATGTACCTCTGAGAGTCAACAAAGTGAACATGCTCGAGTGCATGCAGCCATGTAAATCTTTGCCCTCATAGACAAAACTGCGGTCCAAGCTGAAGCCATGTATCTAAAATAAGGGAAGATGCTCTTCCTGTCCTAGTTCTTTGCCTGGTGCACTTCATTGAAGTTAAATACAGCTCCATAGCCAATTAAAATATATTTTTGGCGA
This sequence comes from Todiramphus chloris collaris, assembly GCA_025345505.1. Lineage (NCBI taxonomy): Eukaryota > Metazoa > Chordata > Aves > Coraciiformes > Alcedinidae > Todiramphus > Todiramphus chloris. The sequence continues at coordinate 32,440,099 of JANVCC010000035.1, forward strand.
GCATAAATAAGGATGTATACAGAGAAAAATATTTTGATTTGTCTACTCAAGTTGTGTATAAACTCTTCTGAAAACTGAATTTGCTTAAACATCGAAGGCAATTCATATGGGAATAGGAGCTCTCCATTTTGAAGGAGGTTCATGTCAGGACAAACATACTATCTAAATATTGTTACAAACCTAATACAAAGGTTCAAGTTGATTTCCTTTCTCCTGGACTCATGCCGGCATGACTGGATGCAGACCTGGTGACTGCTCTCTAAATACTCCCAGACAGTCTTTCCAAGGAGGGGAGAGCTTTGAAAATGTCACAGATAGTCATAATATTTGAAATTGCTGGCACTATTAAACATGTGGCATTTATTAAGGAACATTAGAGAACACCAATAAATGGCTTCTGTGCAGTTTGAGACCTGGCTGTACCAGAGACAAAATATTTAGCACAGCATCAAGACATTTTAATGCCTGACTGTATATTAGAAGAAAACATGCCTTTATGCAAATAGTTTGCTGGTCAGGTATGAACTGCGGCTAACCTTAGGACTGTTTGCTGTTGGAGATTAGTGGCTTTCAGTGCTGCTTTGCCTTTTCCTCCCCACCTCAGACACTAATCCAAACTGTTTTTGCAGTGTCTGCCAGAGTAGACCTTGTATGTGTGTTTGTAAAAGGCCTTTTGTGCATCTTTTCTGCTGGATTCATCCCCAGATACTAATGCAATGAAAATATTGTTAATACCATGTTGTGTAACAGTGGCTCTCGAAGCACGTCCCGTGGAGCACATGGTGGAGCTCCTTGGTGAGCTGGCTGCCCAGATGGTGCTGGCTTCTTCTTGGTCCTACTTGTTACTGAGATGCTGAAAAGCAGCTTAGATTATGTTGCTACGAGTAGTTTTCTGTTGCTTCACAAGAACCTAAAAAAAATGGGTAACCAGTTTCATTGAACTGGACAACAATGCTGGGCATTTACCATGCTTGATTGTTGCTTATGACTAACGTGAGCTTGCTCCCCTAATTCCTTTTGTAATGAATAGGGAGCAGAAAACACTTTAAAGTGTGGGTTTTGCAATCTGGTTTAGCTGTCTGCTCTGGGCTGAAAGGAAATGTATGCCCAAAGTGCCTGATTTTCTTCACTGACTCTAAATGAAGTGTATGGTGCCTGACTCAGATGTCGCTGTCCGTATCACAGGGGATCTATAGCTTCTTTGGAGAAATCACCAATATGTATTTCTTCTCTGTAGGTACTCTTCTGCAATAGAAAAATAAGCTAAAAATCACTTAGGACAAAAGTGAGTGAAGTTCTTAAGCAAGGAAAATGCTTGCAAAGCCTTGCTGTAGAATGTCCAAGCTTACTAATATCCTGTGTACATCTCTCTGGGTTCAGTTGTGTTAACAAAAAGACTGACTCCAACAAGAAAATCAGTCATGGCAGTGTTTTGTTTCTTGGTGCAAATGCTGTAGAAGTTACAGCAGCTTTAGAATTCGGACACTTCACAGTTTCAAACCTACTGGTGCATCATTTGTTCCTACACAGAGGAAGCATTTCACTGTGAGACATTGTAGAAAAAGGACTGCTAGTTTTTGCAGGTTGAAGCAAGCTGCCCAGTAATGTGATCTGTGACTAGACCAGAGTTCATTATGGATTAGGAGATAACACATTTTTGGGAGATAACTCTATTTTTCTGTGCAGCAGGAAACGTGGCTTTTTAAATGTCTGTATTCCTAAAAGCAACACCCTGTACATTCAGGAGCTATCAAGCTTGAGAGAAGTGCATCATTTTTAATTTTCACTAGCACAAATATTTGTAAAATTTTTGTTCCCTGTTTATTAAAAATATGGATGAAGAAATCAGTGTTTCTAAGTCTCAAAGGCACACAATACAGACATTATGCACTTACTGATTATTATGTCTGTTTGATTTTTCCTAATTAAAATCTGAAAACTGGTTAGTTTGTTGCACAGTCTGCGTCTAATGCATAGTTTTCTTGGCATTTTATATATATGCGTGTGAAGATGCTGGCCAAGAAGGTCACCAGCCTCCTGGCTTGTGTCAGTACTGGTGTGGCCAGCGGGACTAGGGCAGGGATTGTTCCCCTGGACTGGGGACTGGGGCGGCCGCCCATCAAATCCTGCATTCAGTTTTGGGCCCCTCACTCCCAGAAGGACATTGAGAGTCTGGAGCATGTCCAGAGAAGGGCAACAGAGCTGGGGAAGGGTCTAGAGCACAAGTCTGGTGAGGAACGGCTGAGGGACCCAGGCTTGTTGAACCTGAAGTAGGCTCAGGGGAGACCTTCTGGCTCTCGACAGCTCCCTGACAGGAGGCTGGAGCCAGGGGGGTCAGGCTCTGCTCCCAAGGAATAAGTGACAGGACAAGAGGAACCAGCCTCAAGTTGCCTCAGGGGACGTTTAAGTTGGATCTGAGGAACAATTTCTTCCCCTCCAGGGTTGTCTGGGCCTGTCCCAGGCTGCCCATGGCAGTGGTGGAGTCCCCATGATCCCTGGAGGGGTTTCAAAGCCGTGGAGATATGGTGCTGAGGGACATGGTTTAGTGGTGCCCCAGCAGTGCTGGGTTAACAGCTGGCCTCAATGTATCTAAAAGGTCTCTTCCAACCGAAACCATTCTATGATTCTATGAATATATATACGTAGGTATAGGTAGTTTACTTAGAAATGCATTGTAAATGAGTTATTCTTAACTTCCCTGTAGCTACCTGTCTCACTTTCAAGCAATCACAGGGCAATGTAACATAAAAATTCTTGATTTATATTCTGATTATAGGAGCATCTATGCCATTTAAATAGATTTGCTGTATGCATTATGTATACAGATGCATGCATATTATGTATACAGAGATGCACATTAAACAAATGTGGTCCATTTAAATAAATTTATCTATTTTCTCTGCTTGTGATACTTTTGCATACTGGTCCAGGTTTCTGTGAGTGGCTTTTCACAGCAAAATTTTGAGCAGCCAAGTGAAATGGATAAAATGAACCTGATCTCAGCTTTCTATTTGTGCTAAGCAGAGGCCAAGGTATTTGCCGTGTTGCCGGGTCAGAGATCTTTTGAAGCAGACTAAAAATTGACCAGTGTTAGACTGTAATAGCTGTCTAGGAACAAAGTCAGGTTATTAATGAGAGCCCATTATCTGCTGCACCAGAAGTAAAGCTATTCAGAAAGCTCTTGCATTTCAGCAGTGGGGCTGTTCTGCAGCAGGCAGTGTGTGAGGTTTGCAAGTAAGCTGCTCACACGGACCAGGAAGCCCCTTGGCCTCTCAGGGTTTTGCTAAGGCACAGAGAAACCAATATGGATATTGAAGTTAAAGAGTTCTCTTCTCTTTCCTTCCACTCACCTTGGAAAGAAAACAACGTGAAACACAAAAAGGTTGAACGTACTGTGCTCTGCACCTCTTACAGTCAATTTACAGAAGCACAGAATTGCTGTAAAATTCTTTTTTCTGCAGCAGGAGGTTTTGGCACGTTGCTTGCTCGGTTGCACTGGTGTGTGATGTCAGGCCATGAACCATCGGGGTCAAAAACATACTTAGGCAGCATGAAGCACCTACTGCCTCACACAGCAGAGAGCACTGTATGCAGACAGAAAATAGGAACAGGGTGTCTGTGTCCATTAAGAATTGCTGTTTCTCTCAGCATGGGAAGGATGTGGCTGGTATTGATGTGAATTGGTAGCCATACCCTAAACTGAAGAGCCCAGGGAGTTCCTGCAAGTTACATGCAGTGCTGACAGGACCTCAGAGCAGGGAAGTATTACAGCTGTAGAGAAAATGAAAGTTTGGCACATATAGGGAGAAAACCTTTTCAGCTGCCTTCAAAAATGCACTGAAGAGGTGAGATTGAACCAGTTATCTACCGGTGCTGATGGAGAGAGCCCTGGCTTGCCATTTAATTTTCATCTTTTCAGTCCTATAGCACTGAGAAATGTAAGCTGACAGCACAATACAGAGAGTTCTCGGAGGCTTAATGTGTTAGTGTCAAATGAAACAAAACCTGAGATTAGCTTTTTAAAGGATTTTGTCTGCTACAGATAAGAACTGAAAGGCTTTTATAGATCAGCTCTGTTGAATATGACTTTGGGGAAGGAAGGGGCGAGGTGAGCATTGAGGAGGAATAGTGACGGAGTAATCAAATAGATTAATGGCTGGTAACCATAAAATGGTGTATTTGCCTCCATAATTAGTACTTGCTTGGGTTACAGAAACTCAAAGTAATTGACTGAGGCTGCAGATCATGCCTTAACTTAATTCTAGGTTTGCTGGTCCTTTGTTTCAGCTTTTTGATCTGCTTCACTTAATATTATGTAACAAAATATTCATTTAGCCAGAAAAAGTGTATTGTCATATAGAAAAAACCTTTCAGTTGGAGTGAAGGAGAAGAGCCAAGGGCTGATTGACTTTGCCTATAAAGTGAAACAGTTCCTGTAAGAAAGCTTAGGAAGAAGCTCATCAGAGCAGCTGGGTGGCTGCGGTTGCTTCCTTGAACATGGGAGGTGGCAGTTTTGCTTCAGGCTGGACTGAAGACCTTGGTTGTTGCCAGTAACCTTCAGCTATATGCTGGTGGTGCCTGAGATCTCTTGCCCAAGAATAATTCTGGAGTTCCTACCATTATAACTTTAATGGAAGAGAAGAACAATGTTTGAATAGCACTTAGTTTTGAGTGACCCCATCACGCAATTGGCTCAGCTGGCGGAGGTGAGCAGGCAGCTTCCTTGAGTGTCAGGGCAGCACTGAGCACTCCTGGGCATGAACAGGAGTTCAGCAATGCTGAATCTAAGAGAAAACTCATTTCTACCACCTGTCAGTGAAGACCATGCTGTGAATCAAGGCAGAACCTCAGAAGAGTAGGGAAAAAAGTTGTCTGTTCAGACCTGAGATAAACGTTCATGTCACAGGACTGTTCATAAGCCACACTAAAGTGAAGGACATATCTGTTGGTAATGCCATTCTTGTTTAAATTGACATTTGTAGCTTGGCTTCTGACAAGCAGACTTCTTCCAAGCCAAAGCTGTTTTGTTAGAATAGCCCCAGACAGATAATAATTACAGCAGACACCAAACTTCTTACTATAGATATCTTCTGTGCCATGCCATAGCAATTATCTGAGGAACAGCTGGTGGCTTCAACAAGGTGTGTGTGCCCTGGCACAGGCTTATCAAGTCACCCTATGAGTAAATGGTGATGTCATATATGCTTCTGCATCTTGCATCCTGCAAGAGGAAGAGGAAATTGCCATAAGTTGCACCAGAGGAAGTTCAAATTAGATATGAGGAAGAATTCCTTTACTGAAAGGGTAGTTAAGCATTGGAACAGGCTGCCCAGGGAAGTGGTGGAGTCACCATCCCTGGACGTGTTCAAAAAACAGTTGGATGAGGCACTTCAGAACATGGTCCAGTGGTCAAGGAGGTGTTGGGTAGAAGGTTGGACTTGATGATCTTGGAGCCTGCTTATGTATAGTGCAAGTCTGTGCTGAGCAGATAGCTTTCCAGATGTCCATGAATTGAAGATCTGACTCTTTCTTTTTGGAAGGTGGTATTTGTATGGTTTGAGAAGCCACCAGGGAAAGCATTTTCAATTATACTATTGCTTTTAAAGTACCTATGTGCTTCCAAAAATGCCAGCTGCACTGGAGACCCAGAGCTAAGTCCATTTCCCTGACTGCATGCACATAAGGAAGGGATGCTTTTACCTAAGTGTGGGAGAACAATTCCATTTCATTTCAGTATTGCTGCATTTTTCATAGTTCTGGTAAAACTGGGATATGTTGTAGAGGTTGCTATCTGGCTTAAGTAGTTAACAGATGATGCCATTTACAGAAGTCATAAAAGCTTAACCTGGGAAAATACTGCAATGAGTAAAAATAACCTTTATTGCATTTAATTTTCATTTGATATTTACTTTTCTTTCTTTAACCTTTATTTATCCTGTAGTCCAGAGCTTCATCTCTAGTTTACACTTAATTAAATACTTAAGCAGAAGTCAGTATGAGGGTGTCTCACAACATTAACTGTCAAACAAGGTAAAATGTTTTAATAGGACACCATAATTTAGCAGATAACATGAGGGAGCTAAGATACCATATGCAACTTGCCTGTTCTTCTGAGTACTTGCATGTGCTGACTTCTGAGCACCTGATTTCTGAGGGTTTGTCTGCAGCAAAGCCCCAGCCTCAGCCAGCACTTAATACTGATTTACATTAAGAAGTGTTTACTTCTTCTGTGAAAGCTCAAATTCAGAATTAAAGTGGCCTTTGGTCAGTTTATCGTGAATGTTAGTTATGCTAAACTAAAATAACATTTTAACCCCAATTAAAATAGAGTTAATGCCACAGGAGTTTAATGCGTGACAGCTCTCCTGCCATGGATGTGCTCTGGATCAGCACGTGGGCTGATACAGACAGATGCACTAGTTCCTGCTTAGCTGAGTAAGACTGAATTTGCAAAGCAGTACTAAGAACAGGTAACTGCCTGTGTGCATGGCCCAAGGATTAAACTGTGGATAACAGGAGTAAATTATCTTCCATTTTCTGTGTGGCAGGAGGATGCACAAAGACAGCTGAGAGTGTTGTTCAAGTTAAGCTCTAAATTCACAGCCTTTCCCCCCCGTGTACTCCACCTGTGCATTGATAGCCTTTGCTAATTTAGACTGACTTCCTTTACTGATCCTGAAGAGATGAGCTTTCCGTCTTGTCACTCTCATTGTCTCTTCATCTGTTTGTTTTCTTTGTAGGAAAATGTTATTTCAAATGCCTCGTGTTGGTTATTTCCTCTAACAAGCAACTGTCAATCAGATATTAGTTGAAAGGGACAAGCTGTCGCAGGGAAACACAGCTCCCCTTGAATATTTGTGTTCAGACTTCTGTCTGTGCTGTCACTGAGGGAGCCTGGAATTGCTTGGGAGATGAATTTGGAGAGAAGGGTTTCAAAACAGAGCTAGGGAACTGGCACCCAGCTCAACTGACAACACTTAAACTGCCAGATCCTTTTAGCATAGTAGAAGCCCCATCTGCATCCAAATTTGAAGTATACACACATAAAATGTTGCTCTAGCAACTTTGATGTAAGGGCGGTGTAGCCATGAAAATTCAGTTTGCAAATATGCATTTCTTTCGCAAAACTTATACTACCTTAGTCCAGGATAATGGAGTCCCAGTAGCAGAAAACCATTTTAATGTGGTGGTAGTGGGAGGGAAATCAAGGCCAAAAAGTGGATTTTATGCTTTGTTTGAGAGATGCAATGGAGAAGGAAGATAATCCATCCAGTTGCTGTGTCCATCCATAACTGAGGACTGTTTTCAAGAACTATCTAATTCTGGTGTTTCCTTAAATAGCTGTTTGATGTTTCAAGCTTCCCTTCTTTCAGTCTAGAACAGAAGGACTGTGTATAGTTTGAGCTTCTCGGATATATCTGGGGAAACACACACAAGTGTTTTTCAGAAGGTTCTTATATTTTAAAGCACCTGACTTGCATGGAACATAAATACCCACTGGAAACTGGTCAAAAATGCAGAGAATATTGGAAAGCTGTCAGAAGAAAGCAGCACCAGCAATGATAAAAGTCAAATGAGCCAGCATAAGCCAAGCAGTTAAAAGGAACAAGAGGAACACAAAGAAAGAATTGAGTCCAAAGGATCCCAGAAACAAAGCTGTAGACACAGATAGGACATTAGCAAATTTGTATTGAAAATGGGGATGAATTTTGAGAGTGTTTGTAAATAAAATTTAGTCGTCTGTTCTTGTCTTTATTTATTTAGCAACGCTTCAGCTAGATGCACAGAATAATTCCTAGTCCTTACCAGGCAGTGTATTTATCTAGCATGATACGTAGGCATCCCATGCAAAATTTACATCCAAAGTTTTGCAGCTGCTCAGATACTTCCACTGTCCAGTACTGGGACTGCACATGAAATGTCCCAGTAAATACTAGAGCTAACTTCCCCTCGAGTTTACTCTCTTTAATGGAGAGCGGTGTGGTTAAACTCAAACATCCTCATTTCACCTGTGTTGTTCTGAGGAGTCTGGGCTGTTTCAGAGGTGGTGAGACTCCAGCTGGGGATGGGATCAAGCCCTGAGATTGCTCTTCATCCTGGAAGATAAAGGTGAAAAAACAGCACTGGGGTAATCTGGCTTTCCCGCTCTAATACAGAGTCCAATGTCCTTTGGATCAGCTCTAGAAATGGTCCCAGGAAGGGAATAATTTTTCTACTCCATGATACTGAATTTCAGGTTTAATCTCCAGTAATAAATGTTTCCTTCTCTGTCTCCCCACCCCTTTCTTCTTTTCTTGGCAATCTAATGAGAGGTCTCTGTCTTGTGTATCTGAGTCTCACAATACAAGAAAGACCAATGACTTTGTGGGGTGTTGGAGCATAATGAAAAGGATTATTATGGGCTGCTGCTGTTGTTTCTCTGGTAATAAAGAATTAGCTATTTGAAGCAAAGGACATTGTATGAAGTTTCACTATGTGACAAAGTTATCAAGGAGAAATAATGTAGCAGACAATGATTATTTCATAACTCATACAGAAGGCTATGATTAAATCTCATGATATGATTTATTGAATTCTGAGAAGAAAAAAAAAAAGGCAAAGTACTAGAATAAGAAATACTGAATGGGCGATGATTTACAGACAATAAGAAACTGCATCTGTGCCTCTGCCTCAGGTGTCAGACTCGGTCATCTTGCAGATATGTACTCTTCAATATCATTAAAGAGAAAATTAAAAGTCATTTCAATTTTTTTTCAGTATAGTGCCATTGCATTTAAAGAAGCTTATGACTCACACTGTGTTTACTTCATCAGGGAGCCTGACATTTAGAAGGATGTATTTAGTAAGAGTGGTTGTATAGAGGAAGAAAGTCCATTTTTCTTAACTACACTTATCTTATATGTTAAGCACCACCAATATGTTAATATCCATGCTGGAGAGGAGGCCTGATTTTCTTCTCAGTCACATCCATGTTAATTAGAGGTAATTCTAGTGCAGCAGCAAAGTAACTTGGTAAAGTAGAAGAGACCATGAGCTTTCCCTTCATGTGTTGTTGCTGCTATTGGCAACAGACAAATTTTGATGCACTTACATTAAACACAACCTTCATGCTTTACGACGTATAAAATATTTTATTTAGCATTGGAGAACTATAGATTTTGCCCTGATTTTTGATAAAACTAGAGTAAGTATCTGTGGAAAAACAAGCTACAAACCACAGTTTCAGTCATTTTTGTGGCTTGACAATAAGTGTCGTTAGTCCTGACCTTTTCAGTCACACATCAGGCTGACATTTTACTACAATGAAGGGAATATTTCCCTCTACTTTAAAGATTTAGGTGGTACATTTCTCAGGAGCTGGTTTTTTTTTTTTTTTTTTAATTACAACAGCCACGAGGGCTGCAGGACCAATTTCTTTTAGAAGCTTAAAAAGCTTTTTCCCTGTTTACACACCAGACATACCTTTCAGCAGCAGAGGAGACCAGTGCCAAAGCAGGGATCGACAAAGGCTACTTCTCCAGGAGTATCATGTTTTCTTGTTTATGTATTTGTGGGATCTCTAAATGCAAGTGCAGGTTTTGGTGCTACAGTGAGACTCATGGATGAGCCACACGTTTGTTATAAGTGCTTGTTTTCCCTTTGGGTTTTTTTTTTTCCCCTGCTAAAATTTTCTACCTTCTGAAGAAAATTTGAATTATCTCTTTTTTTTTTTCTTCCCCCCCCCCCCCCCCCGAAGGAAAAGAAACCACATACTTTAACCAGCTTGAGTTCAATGTGGTGCAAAATCAAAGACTATCTTTCTAGCACACTAGGGAGAAACACCTGTGCTACTGGATACCCGATGCAAAATAATAGCCATGTAAAAAGAAACAGTATATCCTTTTGCAGCCCTTGCTTTCATTTCACACAGCTATGGCTTCTAGAAAGCCAGCACTGAAAGGACTTCTTCGTGGTACCTACCCACATGGCCTTTGGAAACCTGTCTGACTCTTCCAAGCTCATGTATTTTCAGGCCTCAGAAAATATCTTCAGCAAAACTGCAGGGTTCTGCCCAAATTGTTGGCTCTTAGTGGTTTCATTGGCTCAGAAGAAAGGAGATATGCTTCAACTTATTTACCGGAATTCTTTTGAGTGACCTAATTAAACAAAAGAAACCATGCCCTGATCTACTGCTCCCTCACTGGAGTCCTTGATGGCCATCTCACTTTACTCCATATTTTTACTCTGTTCTGTACAAAGTGTTACTGAATTATGTAAGAACCAGTCTCTGCAGTCTTTATAAATTTCCATGAGTCACTTTGATTTTGGACTTCCTAATGATGTTCCTTTACATTACGAGATCATAGTTTCTGCAGCCTCTGTTGTATGCGTGTTTGCAGTTTCTTAATATGCATAGAGGTAGTGAGGTCCTTCTCATTTGGATAAATTAAAAAAATAAAAGGATGTTTCATACCGTCTGTGCTGTACCGAGATGGCTGCTGTAGGAGTGCCTTGCAGCTGGGGTCAGTCTGCAGTGCAGCCCCGTGTAGCTGAGCTCTCCTTATGTAAGGCTGGTTGCTCTGCAGCCTGCCTGCTTTCATGGCAGGCAGTGCCCCCTTCCATCCAGGAGGGACCTCAAGCTGCACCGACAGAAGATGCTTCCATGAGGAAAACAATAACTGTTAGGCCTACACACCTGAGCATACACCTATTGTGCTCATTTTCAGCTTCCACGTGTGCCAAATTTATCTTCAGTCATTCATCTAATTCTAGCATGCATTATGTCTGTCCACACTACAAGTGATTTCCCCCCCCCAGAGCTTGTAGTGATTATGTAGCTAGGTAATGTTACTGTACTACTCCAGCCAAGCGTCTCTGCTAAGAAGCAGAAAAAGCTCTGCATAGCTTCTCCACTCTTTCAGATTTCTTGGTAATTTCTCACAATGAATCCTGATAACTTTTTGAACATGCATACTCTCTTCTTTCCCTTCCCTATACATATTACAGTTTTCATCATGTGCTTTTCAGGATGAATGGAAATGTGCATACAGGAGAGAGCAGGGTGTTTGGTGGATGGGCAGACTGTTCTGGTAGCCCTCAGTGGGTGGATAAGTGGGTGTAAGGATGATCTTCCAAGGACAGATTTTGGTGTGGGAAGTCTTTCCTATTTAGGTTCTGTCTGGAATAATAGTTAGGTGAGAATAAAACCATTCTCACCTGAAGTATAACAAAGAAACTGAAAAGAAATAGTCAAACTCTGGAAAACTTCATGGAGTGGAGTTGAGGCCTTAATAGAACCGGGAGAGGTACGTGGGAGAGTAGGTGAATTACTTGTTGATAAACATTTAACACTGGAGTTAAGGGTGGAGGAAGATGGAGTTTTAAACTAGCTGGAAACTGCCACGGTGCATCAAGACGTATTTTAGAACTCGAGGGCAGACTGAGGTTTGTGTGCTTGTGACAGCTTGAGATTCTGACTGCAATCCTGCTTTTCCTACATGATGTAGATGAAGCCATGATGTCTGCACCAGGGGTTGTTCCAGGATAACTATTCAGAAAACCAGATCCTCTAGTGAAATGCCCCCATGTATTTATTCTGTGCAGATCAACCTCTGGAAATATTTTTTTTTAATTGTATTTCTCAGGATTTTAATTTTTTTTTCAGTGAGACTTGTTCTGCTTGCTCAGTGCTGACAGCCTAGCTTGGTTTTTTGCTTTCCCATGTCGTGGTTCCAGCGGAAGAAAAATGCACTACAAAAGTTAGCAATAACAAATAGCTCAGGAATGGAATGGCAAGTATAAGAGCAATTCCTTTTTGGCTGTCAAACACAGAACATGGATCACACAGATGAATGTTTGCATTTTTATAGCTATTTTATAGTGTAGCCCAGAGAATCACGTTTGCTTGTTAAAATTCATGCCTTAATTAGAAAAGCATAATGCTGTGGTATTGTGGTTTAAATTGCAAGGAAATTTGAGTAAAGATTTAAGTCCGATTCCACTTTTCTGGGGCAAGCAACTAAATAAGTACAGCCTAGACTCACAATATTGAGGAGTTACTGTCAGAATTGGAGGTGCTATAAGCAGATCTGTAAGATACAGAGAAAGTAACCCTGACTGAGTAGGATTTGTTGAGTAGTAGTGGGAGGGCAGCTGTTGGACACTGCCTTTGGTAGTGTTGTGGGGTTTTTTTATGGGAATGCAATAGCAGATCAGTCTGCAAATGAGCAAAATGCAAACTAAAAATTACATCTCACTAAATAAAATACACCTATTTTCACGGACCACAAAAAAAAAAAGGAAAAGTACAAAATCATAACACTTCTTAAATAGCTTTCACTTCTAAAGATTTAGGGATATCTTACTGTCCTTGAACTGCAGGGAGATAATTCATTCTTTTTCCCAAATCTCTGTTCTCAGGGATTGCATAATAACTATAGTCCTTTCCTTCTTTACTGCCACAGTGTACCAGTTACCTTATAAACAGAAATAGCCATTGCAGTTCTGACCTGGCTGTCTTACAAATACCCACTGCATCTCCACTGTTCAACTTAAAATACCTTTTTATGGGTGAATAGAAAAAAACCTTATAGGGAAAGAATATATTGCTAGTGCACTTGAAATATGAACAGTCTAATCAAAGAGTTATTACTAGCCCAAGTCTAATTGCTATAGGTCAAGTGAGAAAATAAAGAGTTGAACAGTACTACAGAAAAAGTCCAATTAATAATACAGATGAAATTGTCATACTCAAGAGTTCCTAGTCCCTACCCCTTCTCTGCTGTTATGCTCCCTGCTCACTTTGGGTCTGAGGTTGATGGCTTCAGTGCCAGAGGATGGTGGTGGTGTTCTGAGTTATCATATTCCAGGTCCTTTCTGGGGTAAATGTGACACTGGTGGTGGGAATTTCTTCCTCCACTTTGGCAACAGGAGCATGATGTTGATGATTTGTTCTGCCTCAATCCAGAGTCCACACAGGACTATCTTTAACAATATCTTTATACATCTTCTACCATGCTTAACCTCTTTTTCTGTCTTCACTGGCTGTAATTCCATGTTGCGTGTCAATATCCCTTATGTTTAGTATCATGCAGTGTTGGACACCCAAAGTTTGTTTGCTTTGTTATAGCTGAAACCCATTTTGCACAGTCCCCAATCCTTCCCATCTTCAACAGAAGGTGTCTCACAGCCTGCTATGTCAAGGGCTGGCCTGTGCCAGCTCCATTGTCATCCTCTGCCTGTACTGCTCTGCACCTCATCTTGGGTCCCACTCTGATCACAGTGTGCAGCATTCTTCTACACCACACCATTGTGTTGTGGTCCTGAATATTTCAGTCTACACCAGATATCTACTTATTCCTCCTAACCATATAAAATTACAGTTATACTCAATGAAAATACAAGGATATTATTCAAAGAAGTTAGCAATTAGCCACCTGGTTGTTAGAAAAAAATGCTGTTACAGTTAAACAAGCTAAAGCAAAGCTCCAGGCAGGCCTAGACAAGCTTGGGCAAAGCCTGACAAGCTCACTCCTGAGACCTTGCAAAGTTAGTGATGCCTGTGTCCTGTTACTAGCAATTGTAGTAGGGTATCTGCTGGGCAACAAGGTTACATCAGGTCTTTCAGTCAGTATTATTAGCCCTTAACAGATTTCTCTTTCCCAGCAAAATGTCATATTGTCAGATTCATCCAAGAGCCCTTAAATAATTTAAGAATAAAGGTGACTGTTCTGTTAAAAATGTACATACGTGAATTAATCTTAAAATCAGCTGCTTGCTCTGAAGGCTGAGGTCTGTGATCATTAAAATCCAGTTACAGTTGTGCCAGATGAACACAAGAGAATAATAATGTTGCTTCTGTGGAAGTAACTGTAAAAGATTTCAATTCTTTCTTGAGGGGACTGTGTTCAGGTAATTCAGGATATCAAAAAGACTCTTACCCTAATGCTGACCCACAGTAAGGGTCCCTCCTAGCAATCTGGGTTTAGAAGATATACTGCAGCGCTGCTGAAGCATTGTCAGGACTGGGTGAAGTGGCTCCAGCTGCCACCCACCCTTGCCTACAAGGATGCTTGTTCCAACCCCTGGCCAGACGTCATACCCCTCCCCTTATTTCTGTTTTAGGCCAGTTTCTTTCTTTAGCTGTACTGCATACCCAAAACTCTGAAAATGATTGGTATTTGAAAAAAAACCCCATCAATTAAAGTGTCAGATCCAAGGAGATGCTGCTCTCTGGTAGGAAGGTAGGATGACAGTGGTGAAAGGGGCTGTGGTTGACAACTCCCTGGCCTGGATCAGCACTGGGTGGGCACTTTGCTGAAGCAAATATTAGCACGGTTTAACTTAATGGGTTTGACTGAATCAGGTTAGAGAGCAGCCAGCTGAGCAGTTTACAGCAGGCATTTTGAAAGGGTGCCAGTTTTTCCCAGGGAGGTGCTGGTGGAAGCTACTGCTGAACTGGGGGATGTAACTGTTTCACCCAGCTAAACTCCAGCCAGGGCCGTGTGTAACCAGATTCTTCGTCTGAAATAAGATCATAGATTATAAGCTGGGAAGAGAGGAGACAAAATACAGATTTAGTATAAAATGTTCAAATTTCAGTGTGTCAAAATTTGAAAATTAGTGGGAATTTAATAGGACAAAGATTTTTGTACCAGTAGGTCTCTGGGAATGGTTTGCAAAATTATTTCTTTTTGTACAGCATCTTGAAACAAATGTTGGGCAGGTTTTCAGACAGAATCCTCCTCTCTCTGTGTTTTACTTCTTTTAAGCTCATGGATGATCCTGGCCCACTGGGAACTGCTTGTCAGCCACCAGTGCTGGAGGCTTCCGTAGCAGGGTGTGCTTTCTCCTTGCTGATGGTTGTTTCACTCCTTTGCAATATAGAGGCTCTGGCACGTCAAAGGCTAAACTGCAGTCTCTGTAATCCACTCAGGTGGACTGAGAACAATATGCATCATAAAAACGTAAGTCAGAAAGCAACTGGAAGAGCAAGAAGTATGGCCATATAGTCTCTTAAGGCAGTCTCTCCTTTTTTCTAGAGATGGTTTGTTGCTTTTGAATCTATTGAACCATGCTGAAACCTAAATTCAGCATGAATTTATGAGGATGGGAACATAATTGCTTCAGTTTTCAGGTTTTCAAGTGTCAGTACCTCAGTATTTTATAATATAAATATGCTACATAATACATTATTACATCTATAATATAACTATATAATATAGTTTAAGCATATTGTACTTTTAATTTAATGCTTAAAAATTATTTCTTAAATTTTGTACAAGGAAATTAATTCCATAAATGTGTAAACTGAGGTAATTGCTTCCCAATTATTAATATTAACCTTGAAGAGGTGATTTTTTTTATTTCCCCTTTCATCATAACTCCATTGAAGTGTTGACATGAACTACTGTGAATTAATAATTTTAGATCATTATTTTAAGTAGTAATTTCCCCCTTTTTTTTTAGAGAAATCTGTCCCTAAAAGAGGTGATATATATTACCTCAACATTCAGCTAAAGGTGAGAAGTAAATTTTGGATGTATTTATTAGGTAAAAAAATAGTATTTTTCCTCTTTTGGTTGCAAGCACTCTTGATGTTACCTGGAAAAGCCACATGACAAAAACATCACTAAAAGGAAGATGCTGTCCTATTAACGTTTGTAAAATGTTTCACAGTAGTCTTTAACAACTTTGAGACTTGTACTGGAAACAAAAAAATCACATTTAAATGCATTTCCATTAAAAATTAGTAGACCCATCATTTTATTCATCTGTAATTTAGATTCATAGAATCATTTCGGTTGGAAGAGACCTTCCATCGAGACCAACCATTTGCCACTGCTAATTAACAAAACCAGAAGATTTCCTCTGGTTCTTGAACAGCCTTTGCTATAGTGGAGTTTCATGTTTACTTTGCTACAGAGGCAGCACGCTATGGCTGCCAGTATGATGCACAGCTAAACCATACTTCTTAGGAAAATTTCTTTACTGAGAGAGTGGTGAGGCATTGGAACAGACTGCCCAGGGAGGTGGTGGAATCACCATCCCTAGAGGTGTTAAAAAAATGTGTAGATGTGGCACTTCAGGACATGGTTTAGTGGTCCTGATAATCTTTAATAGATGGTTGGACTTGATGATCTTGAAGGTCGTTTCCAACCGTAATGATTCTATCATTCTGTGATTCATGTTTTTCAGGTCTTTGTGAAAGGGATGTTTGATGAATATGTGAGAAGTCAGGAAAGCCAGTTCTGTCTGGCACTGCAAGCCGTGCACGTGAGCTTTACCAGCCCCGCTCATTAACTGCATTTAGGACACACCTGCCCTACTTCTGCCATCTGAGCTGCTGCCTGCCCAGCGCTGTCATCTGCAGGAATGGGCATCTCGGGCAGCCCACAGAGCTCGCCACTCGTGCTGTGTGGGGCTGTTTGCTCTCTTGGAGAGCACCAAACCTGTTAACAAAAGAGCCAAGCCAAGGCTACATTAGTGTTTGTGCTCTGAGATTTCTGACGGGTTGTTAAAAGCATTTCATTTACGCATATATACTCACATGCATGCTTTAGAGAACTGTACTGACAGTTTAGTTTGTTACAGCTGATGAATTAAGGAAGAAGAGACATTCAGAGAGCTCATAATCACAGGTTTTGGGCTGCACTGCTAGCATGCTCTTTTTTTCTTTTCCAGTATTACACTCTGTTTGGCTTATACGGCAGTTGCTTTTTAATTATAAAGTATCTAAAGTGTAAGGTATTTTAGCATCACAAAACAATACTAGCTGCACCTCCAGCAACCTGAACTTCTGATACATTACCTTGCTTTTTTTTCCCCTGAGCTGAATTCATCAGTGTTATCTCAGCAGTCCAATATGTGAGACAGGCTCGTTTTTTCTTTTTTTAAGTGGTGCCTTTCCGATATTGTGACAAACAATCTGTACAAAATGTAGAACTGATAAAAGAAAAAGAAATTATTTATAGATAAGGCTGCTTCACCCTTTGCTGTTTTACCAGAACAAACAAAATTGCTTTGTGAGTTTCAGAAAGAATGTACGTTTTTTCGTTCCCAAAAAGTACATTTCAAACAAAGTAGGAATCGCTGCATTAAGGACACATTGCTGCAAGAAAAATGGGATCTGCCCTATGTTATTTTAAAAACCAGCTCTTCATTATCAGTAACTGTTAATTAATCACTCAGAGCCCAGGAGTCTGACCAAGACCTTTTCGTTTGGTGTGTTGATAATCAGGATGGCACAAAGTGCATTGCACGGCACAGCTCCAGATTGCCTGTCCTGGTCTCTTGCCCGAGTAGCTTCCCAAATCTTCCTTTTCCAGCCAAATTGCAGAAAAAAGTAGTTAACAAGCGGCATTCACATAATCTAAATTTTCAGATGTTCCCAATCCATCTGCTAATCCAGGTCTTGTTACAGAACTAGTGTGAACAGGAAAACTGTGCTTAGCTACTACATTCTGGAGGTAACTATCTCAAGGCTGAGCCACATGGATAGGTCATGTGTATTTTCCTCACCCACTTCTGTGAAAACACAGCCCAGCTGAATTAGCCCTGAAACGGTTCGGATTAATGCAACTGCCTGTGTACTGCAGGAGATGTAGAGCAATTAAATGATCCATTAATAGATTTGGGTTTTAGTAAAAAGCTTACTTGACCATGACTATGCAGCTATGTCTTAACAACTAATGAGCATAGCTTAGCTTAAGTAGCTGAGCCCTGTGATGCTTTGGTGGTGATGTGGCTTTCTGAATCTGACAGAGACATCAGTGTTGCTACTGGACATTAGAAATGCTGTTATTTCTTCTTGAGTTGTGTCCCATACCTTATCCAACATTGCCAGCTGTGTTCTTGTCTTTCTGACTTCTTGGACAAAAATCCAAACTCATTGCAGCATCTTCATGAGGCAATGGAACAAACAATCTACTTCTTAGGACCTGTGTCTATAGAGCATGATAGGCTTATGCAGAGCTAGAAGAAACTCTACCTTTAATGATACATTGATGATCATCTGTTCAGAGGTAGCATTTCTTCCAGCTCTGTTTCGTAACCTGTGACTTCCCACCACAAACACACACCATCTGTTTATGAGGCAGCAGCAGCAGCAGCTCCCAGGATTTCAAAGCCTGTTGACTTCTTGGTTTCATTTTATGTGCTGCTTTGCACTTCTGAAGCTCTCCAGGGATTGATGTCAGTTGTTGTCATTGATGTCATATGTCAAAGGCTGCCTTGTTTTCAATTTTCTGTTGCACAGTATGGGAGGACCTGTGCTTCCCTGGCACTGGTGTGCAACTTACCAGCGGTCTGCAGAGAGAAACAAGCTGCAAGCTGGAGCACCTGACCCTACAGCATGACCTGGCAAAGGAGTATCTCCAGCCATGGCTACTTTTAGACTGACATACACTGTTTGACCCACGACACTGTAGACCTGTTATTACTATGGCCTTTTTTTGTTTTCTTTTAGCTGATTTATTCTAGAAATTCATACCATTCAAAATAAAAATAAAAATAGACAAAAAATAATTCTGTTGACGCTAACCAATGGTATTCTAATTTTATCAGAAAATAAGTGCTTGATGGGCTGTTGACAGCAAATAATTTATTCATTGAAGTTAGCTCTTTTATGTTTCCTATTTGCCAGTAAACAGATAATGACAGTAAAATCCAGAAATGTATGTGTGGCTCATATGCAAATCAGTAAAAGAGGATTTTATGTGGATAAACAACACCTCAGAGATTGATCTGTCTGTGAACTCTATAGTGCAGGACTGTTTGCTGGTTTAATATTCTCACTTACTGTGATTTTTACTGGAGACATGGGTAACTTGCATTCTTTTCACAAGGGGATAAGAGTTAGCTTTAGGAGTAGGGACTGATGCAGACAGGTGTAGCTGGAGAATCAATCTTAGTTGCCAGAAAGGTATGCTGAAATACCAGCAATTGCTAAGTGAATATTCATATGTCAAGTTTCCTTTGAATTAAGTCTAAAATAATGTACCTCATTTAAGTTTTAAGTGATTTGTAAAGTATTAAATGCTTAGCATCTATCAACATGTCTACAGTGCCTACAAAGATGCAATGTTTAACACTGCTGTTAATAATGAGAGAAGTGTGTTATTACTGGTGTTAGGGTTGATGGAACTTCTACTACTGAGATTTTAAAGAACTGGCTCAATAAAACCTGTAGGGAATGATTTAAGTGTGGATGATCTTGCCTTAGCACAGAGGGGTGGACTTGGGAGGTCTCTATTTTCTGGGACTCTCTGCAGAGAGGAGATTTATATACAGCAGGTCAAATAATGGCAAGTTTGGATGTGATGGTCTAAGCAAACTATGTTGAAATCATTAGTGGTAAAATCAGCCTGGAGGGTCCATCTGGGCTTAGGATCTGTAGGATGACTGTAGACTATTCAGCCAGAACAAAATATGGGCCCTGCTCCAGTGAATTCAGGCTTATTCTCAGGTCTTTTGCAAAGCTCTTGATGAACTCTTCATGCCTTTGTAAAAAAAAAAAAGAAATAAAAAATCAACTTGGCCCATGACACAGTATGAGTTTTGCATGTAAACTAATAGCTCATACTGCCATTTGAAGGCAAGATTGTTATCAAATAAATGACTACTGCTGTTTTGATACTGTATTTCTCATGCTGCTGTTATATATATTTAATACTGATCTATCATGCTATGAAATGTACATATGGCACTAAATATACTGACCAAGATTTCTCAAAAGAACAGTTTTCTACAGAGTACTTCAGAAATACAGTCTGAAATAATTTTGCTGCTCCTGGCTTGGAAGAAGGGACAAACTTTTTGTTTCATAGAAGATTAATGTGTAGTCAGAAGGAAGAGAGTGCTTATATTTGGATCATTCTTCACAAGCAAAAGGCTGACTTTGTTTCACAGTGATTGCCTTTGTTTGATAAATAGTTCCTGGCTGAAATGGAATACGTAAATATTTAGAGACATAAATAACTCCGTCATGGTAATGACTTGTAGACAATGATATATCAATGCCATTATGGAAATTTGTGTTCAGCGTCATAAACAAAAGCTAAACCGTATAACATGGGAGGGTATTTCTGTATAAGGATTCCAGAAAGCAAGAGTTTTTATGTGTGTGCTGCAGATTAGCCCAAATTTCCACAAGCGAGGTATTACGAAAGAAACTGATTCTACAAATGTGTGCACTCGATCTGTCCAGACCTGCCCTGAGGTATGTCTGCAAGAGGACAGAATAGGGATAAACCCTTAATATATAGGTAATATCAGACTGGCAATGAATTGCCCCAAGGAGAGGTGCTAATTGGTGACGTCAGCTTGATGGGAAAGAAGTCCTATGAGCATTTGATAGTAAGAGCTGACCTAGGCTGGCTTTGTGCAGGTGAAACAAAACAAGCCCAGAGATGGACTTGGGTATCCACCAAATAATGAGGTGGCTTGTCAGGCTAGGAGGTGGGAAGGGGCTTGCACTCCTTCTTGGAGGACATAATGCCATGGGGCTGACAATGAGACTACTTCCATAGAAATCATCTGCTGGAAACAAGATGAAGAAGACATAGATGTATTTTCGGCTGAGGTTGATTGAGAGCTGCTGTTGTGCTGTTGCTGTGAAAAAGCTAGGGTTGGCCCAGCAAAAAAATATGTCCATTAGGGATAGAGATCAGAGATATCACAGGTCCTTGTGAAACCTGCATACAAATTTAAACACTCATGCATAAGAAATTAAGAGAAGTGGGGTAGAGAGTGTTCAAAATTCTAATTTCAAATTTCAGGTTTATGGATATTCTGTGAATTGACTGCAGGATGACCCTCCCTTCTCACACTTCTTAACTTCGGGTCCTTGATTTTGTAAATGTCAGAACATTTTTAGAACAGGTTTTGTTTATTTATTTATGTTTTGGGTGGAAATGTATGCAATGTCTTTAAATGCACATTACCATCTGGAAACAGGGATGGGAGCCAAAAAAACACAGCCGGCTCTCTTAAAAACTCCAGCCAGGGCTTTTCAAATCACATCAAGACTTATTTATAGGATACTCAACTGTTGAATATTGTGAAGCACATGGAGCCTGAGGAATGATGAACTTTAGATTAAATTTTATAGTTTTTCCAGGGATACTGAAACTAAAGTGGCCCCTCTACCCTGTTCAGCAAAATGCGTCCATGGTGTTCAGACAAGTACTGCTGATTGAATGTGACCTCCAAAGATAACTGGATATGCTCGGGATGTACTTTCAAATTTCCAAGATCCACTGAGGAGTCTCTTTCTTGTCAACAAACCTTCTCCCTCCATTTCTCAATGAAAACCAGCAGAGAACCCTACTGATATACACATCTTCCTGAAGAAAGGATTTTTTTTACCTTCTTTTTTCCTGAGAATGGTATCAACAGAATATGTGAAGTGCCTTAAAAAAATCACAACTATTTTATTAAATAGACTAGCTAAGAGACAATGAAGGAAACCAGCATTTATTTCAGCTTATTGTAAAATTATGTCTACATTGCTTGCCAGAAACTATATACATTGTTTGGAAAATCCAATAGCCAAAGAAAATGTAAATAAGATATCTGCTTGAAACGGGTCACTGTGATGGCTTTTGACTTACCAGAGCTCAAGCAGTTTAGATAGAAAACTAGATTGCTTCAGGTTCATTGGTGTATCTTTGAATGCAGCAAAGGAATATATCTCTCTTTTTCTGAAAAAGCAATTTTTAACTTCAGCTGGTTGCTAATTTATTCCTGTGTCATGTTGCCTTTTGTCTCCAGCGAAATGAATGTGTGCTGACCTTCCACATACCACCACATGCTGTAGGAGACTGTGGAGGATGTACTGTAAGGTACTCTTCAGGAATTTCTGGGCTTTTTCTTCATGTGCCTTTATTTTTCTTCCCCTTTGAAGGGAATGAGCAGCTTTGAGTCCAAATAGCCAATTTCATTTACTCTCCCCACCTACACACTCTTTGCAAAAAGCTTCTTTTCCTTTTTTCCCTCACACTTGTGATAACCTTAATAAGGAATCCCTGCATGAACATAGGGGACTGTAACACAACTGCTCCAAGCAAAAAATAATTAAAACCCCAGCTAAAAATGTTTGACTAACATTTATTTATTGCAAACTTCCTCCGCATAAAGGAGCAGAATGATGGTGTTGGTCAGACAACGTGCATCATGGGGATGAGGACTAGTATATGAGATGTCTTGCTGGAAGTCTATTATACCCCATAATTTACCATCCTTTTCTGCCCTGTCAGATGGCAGCCTCCACTTTCCTCCAGGATTCATGCAAAAGCCTCTGCAACAGCATAACCTGTATGCTCACAAACTTGTACTGTTTGTGAACACGAACAGTTGTGCCAGAGATGGGAGGGTGAAGTCACAGCACTCCTACCACGGCTGGAATCCCACCTGTCAGGGTTTAGAGACAATTGATTCTCAACCAACTACAAAATCAAATATAAAGATTTGACTTTTTAATGTTTGCAGCTCAGTGAGGCCTGACAGCAGTTAAATGCAATTTTACCAATATTAAGAAATATTATTTTTATCAATCATATTTATATTACCATAGTAATTGACGGTATTAATATCTTTACAAGACCTCCAAAACATGAGAGGAGATTTTTTTCTATTATACAGATGTAGAGTCAATGCCAAGGGGCTGCTTGCCCTAGGTGGCAGAGCGTGCCTGGGTGGTCTCTCACAACCATTGAGGAGCAAGCTTGCTGAGCCATCTGGATGCAAGGCAGCTCAGATCAGAAACACTGTACTTATCCAGGAAGATGTAGCCTCCCAGAAAGGAGGAACCTCTCTAGCACAGCACCAAGCTGGTATCTTCAGCTGAGTTAAAAGCATGAGCTGTGTTTGAGCGCAGGATCCCTCTGTTGCCATGGACAAACTTCTCTGTGGCCAAACCCTGAAAATCTGCATAATCCCAGGCTCCTCCAGACCCTAGTTGTGGAAGTAACCTGAATCATGTGAAGTAGCTGTGACTGCATCTTCATACCCCACCATCTATGTCTGCTGTGGTCTGAAATGTAGGTAATGCAGAGGCAGGACAGTCTCATTCTGTGCACTGCAACCACAAGGGTTCCCAGTCTCACCAGGAGACTCTCAAAGCTGGTGTGCTGAACAAACAAGGCACTGGTGCTGCACCTCTTGGCACAAACTACATCTCTGAGAGGGAGAACCAGTTGAGAACCAGCACACCAGTTGAAAACAGACACGCTGTGTGAGACATGAGCAGAAGTGAAAGAGGTTTTCCTCTGTATTAGCTGCCCAAGATGGAGATTATTGCTGCATGCAGGCAATCAAGCAACAAGGGCCACATTTTCTGTGGTGGTAACACAAGACTGCAATGGACACAAAGTGGAGTAATCTCTTTCACATTCAGCAGTTGACTCTGCCAAAGGGGTGTTCTCCTCCAGGATGAAGAACAGACCTTTATGTAGTTGTCCAGTGGAGTGTCAAAGATCCCAGCAGGGTGTTAACGTCACTGTCCCTTGCTTTTGGAGACATCCAATCCATCAGCACTAATCCTATTCTTTTTCAAAAACCTCTGTGCCTGTGCACTGGAAGGTTTGATATAAATGAAAGTGGACATTCCCCTGCTTTTACGATTTGTCCTCCTATGTATAGGGTTTTTTTTTTTGTGGGATTCTATTGCTACCACAACTGATGGTGAGATTTCAACACAATCAAATACTGCAGCTAGTGCTAGTTTAGGTGCTGAGGGTACTGCCAGCTGTGCAACCACAGCATGGCTGTCAGCATGGGCTCCTCTAAACCTGATGTAGGAGGTATTTTGAAGACGTCTATGATGTTCAGGTTTCTTTTCAGTTGGCATCTGTCTGCCTGTGGTATAATTAGAGATGACATGTTATTACATACCCTTTCTGTGTGTTTCCCTTTGTTGCTGTGCATTTTCAGTCCTAAAAAAAATCAGCCATTTTCTACTGGGTCTCAGCCTAAAAGTAATCTGAGCGCCAGAACTGGAAACACGAGTTGTTCAGGGAAGGGAAGGTGAAAAGCAGTACTGAAGAGAGTCTGAAACTTTCTCCTGTAGGATTATCCCAAGTCTTATTCCTCAGATTGACAACCTCTGTATAAAAATGTGTTTGCATTGGTGTTTTTTTTCTAAAAATGTCATGAAATCAATTACTTCCCATTTGCTCTAATCATTTCTATAGTGAAAACAACTGTTGTGTCTCATCTATCAAGACAAGGTGCTTAATATTGCTTTCTTTATCCAAGGGGAATTTTTTTTCCATCGCTTCTGCTGCAGTGAGCTGACCATATTTCTGATGGAATTAAACTGGCAGGTGTGTGTTTTAGTTGTTCAATTCACACTCTGGTATTTATAGTTTCAGTTAGATTAATAATGAATCTTTGAAGCAGCCCATCTGTTAAGCTGCACAGCCACAACTTTGAAGACTTTAATTTCTCCTGAATTGCAGTATTCTCAGCTGCATAATGAAAGACATCTTTTGATCAGTCTGCAGCATTATA
This sequence comes from Todiramphus chloris collaris, assembly GCA_025345505.1. Classification (NCBI taxonomy): domain Eukaryota; kingdom Metazoa; phylum Chordata; class Aves; order Coraciiformes; family Alcedinidae; genus Todiramphus; species Todiramphus chloris. The sequence continues at coordinate 32,464,588 of JANVCC010000035.1, forward strand.
ACTTCTCTGCCAGGCTTATTGTATTTATAAATGTTCTGATTCGTGTGCTCATGGTGCTTTACAGAGTGGCTACTGTGGAAGCATCACAGATTTGCCTGAGACTTAAAACCAGGTGAAAGAGGGTGGGTGAGAAGAGCCCTTTTAAGAATTAGGCTGTGCTTATCCCAGACAGCTGACAGGAGAGGCACTTGGTAAATCTTGCTAAGATTGAGGAAAATGTGACATGAAATGTTTCATGAGGACATGGCACATGAACATGTCAGGGACAAAAAAATAATTACAGAATGGCTGAGGCTGAAAGGGAGGGTATGCATTGCTGGCTCATGGTCAGTTTGGTGCTCAGCAGCTCCAGCCCCCCCTAGGTCCTTTTCTGCAGAGCCGCTTTCCATCTGGCTGACCTCCAGCCTATGCAGGTGCTTGGGATCATTTCTCTGCAGGTAGAGTATATTGCATTTCTCTTTATCAAATTTCATGACATTTCTTTCCTGTTGGCCCATACCTTCAGCCTATTGAGGTCTCTTTGAATGGCAGCACAAACCAAACCTGGACTCATCTTCCCTCCAGGTCTGTACCCCATGGGACTGTTCCAAGCAGGTCCCTGAACAGGCTAAACCTGCTAACCTTTCTTTTAGATAAACAAAGTTTGTGCTGTGTAAAAGGTTTAGATTTACCTCTAGTTAGAAGTCCCCAACATGCTAGATAGACAGCTCCAGGGAATATCAGTCATAACTCTCCTGGCAGACAAGTCAAGAAATGAATTTTGTTCCTGTTGTCATTGGGTCTGCTTTTTCTAAAGCCCTGACTGGTCTTTACTGTCCTTTTTTTCAGGCAGCTGCCAAACAATTCAATGTCTGAAGAACTTCTGACTCATGGGGTGACGTGTGATGTTGGGCCAGGGTGAGAAGCAGCAGAAAGGCTTTTGTGGGAGTCTGTGGGTTGCTGGGGAAAATGTGGGTTATTTGCACTATGTTGCAAAAGTGGAATCATAAAATAGGAAAGTGGACTTAGTTAAGATTGACATTGCTTTGTCTAGGCAAAGGTGGATAGCAGGAAAAAATTAACACTTTAATTAAGTCCATACATTCCCCTAAGTATATTAAAAGGGGAATAAACCCCAAGTAAATGAAATGAAAACATTTTGGTTTAGTCTCTCATTAGATGTTTTAGTTGTTTTTCTGAAAAGGTTTCTCTTACTTTAACTTTTTTTGTTTAATTAGCAATCCAAAAAAAAAACCCAAACAAAAAAAACCCCCAAAAATAATAATAATAAAAAAACCCCCACAAAAACTGATGACTGAGAAAGAAACCAAATGTTTATTAAAAAATCACAATTTTTTTTTTTTTACTCGGAAATATTAAAATCATAAGATATAGATCTAATTCACTATAGGAGGACTGAAATTTTACTGTGAGGAGCACTACAGATACAAGATTTGGAAAGGTGGAAGATAATACATGTTTGCACAGATTAAAGAAAAGAAAAGCCATCGTTGTATTACAGCTGGTGTGAACATGCGAACTGTGTTTTAGCTGTTGAATGTGACCAGTTTGCAAAAGAAAATTGGCAAGTGAAGCACAAGAACCACAGCATCAGAGCTGGAAAAGAGATTGCTTCTCTGCTGTACTCCTTGACAATGAAGAAATGCTCTATTTCACTTTCAGACCATTGTGCGGTCTAATTTTTACTGAATATCCTTTTTCTTCCTTTGGGAGACTGATTAATCTCCATGTCCCCATGACTTTTTTCTTAAAAGTCATCTCTACATTTCCTTTTTTCATTTACTTACAGTTATATCACTAATGATTCATCTCCTTTGTTTACATATTGTAAGTCTACTCAGCTAAATTTGCAGAGCCATTTACTTAGGGAGTTCTGCTTTCTCAAATGGAGTTAAGCATGGTTCAGCAGGTGAGCCTTTACAATGGTGTGAATTAGAGAAATCCCTCAAATCCCTCAGATGTCATCTCTGCTATGTCAAATTCTAAAATTTTTATTTCTTAACATTTTGAAATTCCTTTTCAAACAGCTCATTTGAAAAATAATTTGAAATGTTGGATTTCTCTATGTGCATATGAAATGTTTAATCTGTCCAGACAATAACCACATGACAAGTTACACAAGGCTCTTTTCCTGCAATTGTATTTTGTCTAGGAGTTTATCCGAGAAACACAAAGTAACTTTGCATATCTTTTGCCCTATTTTTTATTCCTTCTGAGCACTTTCCAAATGATCTTTCTATAAATCTTTCCCCACTAATCATGTTATCCAAGAGAGGTATGTTCTGCGATTTTCTACTCTACATCAATGCATTGTTTTATCTTTCTTGCCCTTCTGGGCACTATCTTTTCTCTCCCTTATGTTATCAATCGCAATTTGACAAATAAACTGACTTCCACAGACATTTGAATGCATACACACTGCTGACAACCTACCTGTCTATCACCTTATTGCTGATAGTAAAGATCTTACTGTTACGTTGTGATTTTTCTCCTTTCCTTGTTTTTTGTCCTAGCAGTTGAAGGTGCAGTCATTTTCCCTTATCTACTAAGTATGAGATATTTTTCTTTGGCTTGTCTTTTATAAACTCATATTACCTGTTGTACTCTGTATCCTGGTGGGAGAGTGGGGTGTCAATAGTTGAGCATTGGGGATCCCTGAGGTTCGCTCTAAGAAAGTGGAGAGACAGAGGAACCAGTGCAGAACCCAGTAACCAGAGCCCTAAATGAATTGTTGAGACAGACTGGTTCAGATTCTTGTTAAATCTGACTTTGTGTCTGTCAACGCACTTAACCCAGCAGAGACTTAGTTCCCAGGATGAAAAGTTAAGGTTTTGGGAGTCTCAGTACCTCACATTTCAGAGCACTTGGCTCTGTAGCAACAGGTAACTTCATGAAGAGTGACAGGAAGTGTAGATCGGTCTGAGCACTGCCTGTAACACTGGTGGGTGTACAAGCTCAATGGGATCAAGCTCCAAATCCTGCAGGAAAGAGAGATCAGTACTCTCCAATCTCTGGTCTGGAAAAGTCCTGCAAGGTAAGCAAGGAGTCTTTGTCCTCTTACATACTGCTCTCAGAGATGCAATGGTTCTTCTAGAAAAACGTTCAATATTTTTAGGATATATTTCACCTGGTTCCATTGCTCAGTTTTGACAACAAAAGAAGAAAATTATAAAATCTTTGTTGAGAACAATCTGTTGCCAAGTGCCACATCAGAAATCCAATGTTGTGCTTTAGTAGAGCTTCTGCTCAAGTCTCACCTCAAAGGGAGATACCTGAAGACCAACTTCATAGCTTCTCAGGATTATGAAACATGCAAGGAAAAAGTAGAGGGGGCCAGTTTCAGAAGAGGATCTGCTTCTCTGGGCTATTTTTAGTCACAGTTCTTATTTCCAGGGAAGTGGGTTCTTTGCAAAATGGGCTGTCATCAGCAATATATGGCATATATATATATATATATTCAGGCTGGTGTTCTGATCCAGATTAACAAGTGAGGACTGCACCTGCCCATTGGTACAGGTTATCACCAGATGAGAGACCAGGTGATAGACCAGCTTGGATGTCTCCTCTGAATTTTCACAGGTGTTTAAGAGAACAGGGACATCCAAGCTCCAAATGAACTACACAGACTTGTTACAAAACTTGGTGTGAGATGCAAAAATCGTGCTCTTTGCCATCTCTCCTCTCTGCTGCCATCTTTTAAGGTTTTATTTTGGAGGACTGTTTTATGAATATTGACTATTTCTGTATGTATAAGGTTGCTATCAGCTATTTAGCCTTTATTTCATCAAAAAAATAGCATCTCAGAAAGTCCTTATGGACTGAAACGATTTGATGTCCTCTTGAAGAATGTAGTGTTTGAAAGTGCAGCATTCTGCAACTAGCCCACTAATGTTATGAAGTTTATAATTGATTCAGCATCAACAGTATCTTTGGCACCATACAGGGAGCAAAGGCCAAGGGGTTTATGTACCTGGAAGTTTATAATTGGATCCATCCAGACACAGAATACATCTATCGACTATAGAAAAAAGAAAACACAAAGAGCACCAGCCAGATCTTTGGCTGGCATAAGTCTGTGCAATTTCATAAAACCATCAATTATACTCATTCCCTGAGAACCTGACTCATTTTTACCCTCAGTCAATGTGAAAGAGCAAAGCTGATACCAAAGCAAAAACAACTTTCTGCCTTGAAAACTTTTCTCATTGACTGAAATTTTCATACTGTCAGGCAATTTTTTTTTTTTTGTAACATATTAGTCCACATTTCAGCAAATATGAAGCTTGTTAAAGCTCTAGTAGCTTCAGCAGGAAAAAGCAATGCTGAAATTGATAGTAATGAAGGATCGAGTCTAGACAACCACTTTGAAACTGTAATTTGGAAAGTGGGCGATCTTGGGTAATGCACTGGGCTTGATTTCTCTTGTATACATTTAATCAATAAGGTGAAATCATTAGTTGTGAATTTTTTAGTGGGTTGCTTTAATTCCCTTTTAGTTACATTTCAGGAATTATTCTTTCAAGAATGTTTTCCTCTGCTTTATAAGGTCTGTTTTAAAGCCTAACTTGTGCTGGGGCATACCTGTTTGCAGCCTGCAACTTAATGTCTCTGCCTCACAAAAAACGTCTGCAATATGGACATTTTCTAACATGCCAAATTACGATGTTCAGATGGGTTAGTTGAAAGCCTTAAATTAACATAACAACATAGAGATGGCCTTCAATAAAGAGCAATAAAAGGGGTAGCAGTTCAAAAGTAATTTATGTCTGAAACTGTTGTCCTTGGCAACACACCTACACATTTTGTCTGGGGAATGTGTTACTGTTTCATCTGCTGGAAAGGGGGGGGGGGGGAAGTATTTAATTAAAATAAGAGACCAAATATATTATTATTAAGGTGAGAGAAAATAATCTGGATTGACATAGTATTTCTCTGTTTTTGTTAATCCTTATCAAGAGTTCTCATAGAAGTATCTGTTATGTTTTCACTCTGTATAGGAGATGTTATGTCTTGAGACAAGAGGATCAAAAATTGGGTCTTTAAATAACATCCCCATGGGAACATGTCTTGAAGTGTTTCTAGATATCCTTTATCTCTTTTAAGATGGAAATTCAGAGCCACTTTCTTCATTTTATAATTGTCTAGCTGTCAATTGTCCTTTACCACAGGACAAAACACTGAAAGTCTTATAAAAATTCATGAAAGAAAAAAATAAAATCATGAGCACAATGGTGGCTAGGAAAGGTTATTTCTGGTGCTGTTTGATAAGAATATGCTCACTGCATTTTTTTTTTTTACCTGGAAATGCCAGTGCTTCTAGTCTGGCACATACATAAATATTTACCATGTGCTCCTGATAGCCATGTGATAACTCTGTCTTGAAGCTTGACCCCATCACCCACAGTCTGCCCATCAACTACAGCTGTTTCTGGTATTCAAAATGCCTCAAAAACTTCTCAGCAGCCCCAAACCAGAAAGTCTTGCTTGCATTCTTGTTTTCCCCAGGCTCTTCCCCACAACACTACTTGTTCTCTCTGCTCATGTCTAAGCAATTCCAGAGATTAAAGGCTCACATTACTAACTGGCTTTGCAGAAATATTTTACAACATGCAGTGAATACATGAATGCTACAAAAGATGTCATTCCTCGAGGATCTCCCAACATACATTATGCTGCAACAGCAGAGGAACTTCTGCTGGACCTCCAGCTACTCGGGAGGCCATGCGGGCTTTTCATTTTCTTACCAGGCAAAGCCTGGGGGCAGAGAGGACCACCTATGTGTGAGATTGGTTGTTTTGTAGAGAGCACTTCTATAACCACAAAAAATAAAGTTCAACAGCTAGGGAGTAACAGGAGTAATACTTGTTTACAGTGAGGAAGGCATAATGGATTCCCACCATTTTTAAAAGAAACAATTTTTATTCTGGGTCTGGACAATTCTTACAAACAGAGGCTAAGTAAGCTACATGGATTAATGTCCTTCTGAAGCTGGCCTCTTTTGGACTGAAATTACAACACAACCAGGAAAAGGGAATGTGATTGCCAGTTCCATTCCCGCAGTCATACCATATAATCCCTCTTTGGCATTCGCATGTATATTGTGCTACAAATACTTATTTCCTACATATCAGGGATTATTCTGCTCTTCTTCTGTCCTAAAATTTGTTTGGATCTTGTTCCTTTTGCACCAGTCAGACCAGACTCTCCATGCTCTAGCACTTAGGAAGCTTCACCTTATTTCCAGTCTGAATGTGTTCACAATCTGTTTATAGTGTCTATTAATCTATTTATACCATCTATTAATCTCTTTATAGTATCTATGTATCTGTTTATTCCTTTGACAGTATTATCCTTTAATAGAAACAGCTCTTCTACTCCTATATTTATAGGGGATGATCACATCCCCTTTTCATCTTTTGTATTTTGAGACTGAATGAACCTGTGTCTACTGGTCTCCTTTCACGTGACCGACTCACTTTACCCCCGAAATTTCTAGTAGCCTCTTTTCACACTAGTCCAAGTTAACAGAGAAACAGCCATCATACTTGTAAATACTGTGTTGAATGGTAGCCCTGATTATTTGCCTCATTGAATTCTGAAATGAATGTATGCATTGAAAGGAAAAATAGTTCAAAACTTGATGGAAAATGCTTAACTACCAAAAAAAAAAAATCAGAGAGCGAACTCTTTATACTGGAAAGTTTAGAGGAACTGTAGATCAGCAAAGGTTGAAAAACACCCTGAAAAGGACAGGTCTGGGGAGATGCATGCCTTGCTTATAGTCTGAGTAATTTCACAGTCTAATTAAAGGATTTGTAAAGCAAGTCTTGTAGAATCCCCTTTTAATCAACCAATCAATCAATAAAGTATACAAGATTCTGAAGTTCAAAAATGTCATAAGCAAACAAGTGTTGAAAACTTAGAAAGGGACAGTTAACAATTAAGGATTAAGTAACTATAAAATCCAAACCATGCTGTAAACACTTGCTAATTAAGGAAAAATATTAGATTAAAGCTTTATTAAAAACTTTTATAATACTTTGGAAAATTATGAAACTCCACTTAAAACAAATTTTCACTGAAAATTAAAATTAAAGCCAAACTACAGGAGGCTGAAGTCTCCAGGTTTCATTTCACATTTTGTTTTTCCCTGTCCCCTCTCTGATTAATCTTTTAAATTTCCCAAATACAATGAAGATAGTTGAAAGAGAAACAGAAGGGTGGAAAGAAAAATCCTTTCCTCCTTGCAGCCTTCAAATTTGAGACAGAAAATTTATTCATGGAAACTACAATAAAAAAATCTTTTATTTATTTCATTAAGTTCATTTAAACTTGTGACTTTTCTAAAGTTATTAGTCTAAGCAGTTATAGCAAGAAGGTGTAAACAATTTTATTTTGTTCAGCATGTTTGAACAAAATAGGAATCCATATAATAGATTAACTTCACAAGTCACACATTAATGACCATATCTAATTTAATTTTAGCTTCTTTAAGAAAACCCAAACTTTTAATCAAAATTTCTAGAAGCTCAGTCTTTCATTTCCTCGTGGAAGTCAGGACAGTATGAAATTGTGTTGTCTTCTGAAAACTCCAATAAAAGCAGTTTTATCACAAAGAAATTTTAACTGTAAGAAGCTAGCAGTGAAATATTAACAAGAAGTCCTCCTTGTTCTCCTAAACAGCATTCCTATGGGAGAACTGTCCCTGGGATAGGCACTGTCTGTTAAGGTCCTTGGGGAAAAGCTACTCAGCCTTTTCAGCAGCTGCAACAGGAGCTTGAACAGTCTTTCCAGGCAGAGGTTAACCTTTGAGAGGTCAGTCCTTTGGAGTCTAAGACACTCTGGGAGGTTTGCTGAGCACTGAGGCTGAGAGATTGAGTAGGAGAGTGCCTGGTGGAGCTGGAAGCGGAGTGAAGTCTCCCAGGAGTGGTCCCTAAACCAGCCTTGGGCAGGACAGCACCTTCTTCTCTCTCTCTTTGAAGAACATCTGAAGATGTCTGTGCTGTAAGCCTGAAATAAGAATATTATTTGAAAACTCTCTTTCACTGCATTTTTGTTACACAGCTGCTTTGTCTTTGTTGTACCCCCAGCATCTACTCTTTATTTGGGGAAGGAGGGAGACTATTTTTGACCTCATCCTCTCTGAGTTCACATACCCATAAGGCTGATAATGTGTGTAACTATTTTCCATGGTGTGTTTTAACAGCTTCTACATTTTTCACTTGCCCTCTGTCATTCTCCATATCCTTCCTTTCCTCTTGAACATTTCCTCTGATAATTCAGGCTTCTAGCTCAAAGTATAGTCTATGCCATTCGTTATAGCAGAAATCCTTACCACTGAATGATTTGTCAGTAGTACCTAACCCAGCACAGCTGAATTGCCACAAAACAGGGAATAACTGCAGAGCATCATTTTGGTGGTTAGACGTTTTAGAGATTCAGCTCTAAATAAAAAACCAGCTGTGTGAAGTTTTCCTGAACCACAGTTTGAATCTTCCTAACGCTTTATCCCTCATAACCTCCTGGGTCAGTGAGCTCCTTCCAAACATCTGGAAGTAGCCTTGATTATATATGGTACTGAGAAAACGGAACTATTTTGTAGGAGGAATGTGTCACTTCAAGTGGTAGTAACAGCTCGTGCAGATTCTTCCCTGCTTTGAAGATTGTATTTTTTTAACATTATATAAATAATGACCTTCAGTATAGCTTTCTTTCAATAATCTGATTTTTTTTTCTCTTTTATTATATTCTTAATGATTTTTAAATTATTTTAACTTCGAGATTTTTTTTTTCTAGGTTGACATGTTAGAATAAGTCACCTGCTGTACTAGCAAATGAAGACAATAAGCCAAGAGGTCTTTGAAGTACCATGCCCACAACAATCAGCAGGAGGTGTAAAATGAGGTGTAAAATTTGTAATTCAAGGCCTACACTTTACCTACATACCAAGAGCCTGCAATGCCTAGAAGCTCACAGGGATTGCTAGCACCCTCTAGACATCCACACACTGGTACATACTGTCAGAATCTCCCTTTGGATCCAGGGTCAAGTCTACTTGGAAATGAGCCGTTTGCATGTAATTTAACTCTTTGTTGAACTGAAATAAAGCTGCCTGCTTAAGAAACACCAACATTCTCAGTAGTAGAAAGTTTCAGTGTGAAGACATCCTTTTAGGGCTTTTGAAATGTTAAAACTTTCCCTCTGTTGGAGAGAGTTGCCTGTCCTGACTGGCTACCTATTTAAAAGCAAGCAAGTGCGTCTGTACCTGTAAAGCAACATTATCTACAGATCATTAATGAAAAACAGAAGTTCTGTATAGCAAATGAATCTCTATTTTTATCTGAAGTGGTTTTGGAAAAGCTGGCTAATGATTTTTTGTTTAAAAGTCAAGCCTCAATATGATGCATTTTCAGAACATCTTAAATGCTCTTGTTTTGCCTGGTCGTAGTTTCTGCTTATACTCTCTGAATGCAAGGACATTTGTACGTAGAGAAGCTCAAGCTGTATCAGTTTCAGTTTAAGTAACATGCTTAGCAAATGTCAGTCATGTCTTTGTATTACTTGTAGCTATTACATCTCAGCTGATATTAGAAATGCACTGATGTAAAATCTCCCCCTATTTCCTGCAAGTGAAAAGATTTTTAAAATTATCTGCATAAATGCATTTATTAGCACTGTTAACCTTTAAATAAAACTCCCATTACTGCCATCAGTCACCTAATTGGGCTTTCCTAACCTGCTTAAGCTTATCACGTGTTCCTCCATCTTTCATATCAGCCTCTTTCTGTGTTGGAGAGCTAAAAACCCAGCACTGTACCCAGGGCTCAGCCAGCAGAAGTTGCCTGGGCAACCAAGATACAGGAATTGGACATGTGGATAGTGTCAGGAAAAAAAGAAAACCTCTAAAAGGTGAAGAAAAAAAAGAAATCCAACTCTTTATAAATACTTCGCCATTTGTTAAGTATCCCAGGGTGGCTCTGTACTGATGTTTGAGGTGTAAGTCTCATCTGCCTTGCAGTGAGAGGCTACAAGAGCTCAAGCAGCAGTTTAGCAAAGGGAAAGTTAAGATGATCACAGACTAGAATTATCCAGAGAGGGAAAAGAAAAAAGATTTCCGATACAATAAGGCTTTCTGTTTTACAAGAGAGGGTATAAGAGTATCTGACAGTCCTGTCTAGCTGAAGCTAAGTACAGTCAGAATAGAAATAATGTATGCATTTTTAATGAGCTTTGAAGAAATTCTCACAAAGATTTGTCTCTCCCTATAACATAATAATTGTCTCTTTTTAAAACATATTCTCCAGCTTCTAGATAAACTATGGATTTCACAAAGGTATAGCTCAGTATAAATCATCAGACTGCTGTCTTCTTCAGTTCAAATAGTTCCTAATGGGTTAAAGTCTATAGGGAGAAAACAGAGAAATAGTCATTACAAAAAGGTATCACTTGTTCCTTATGATGAGTAAATACCAACATGTTGGATCAGAGCAATACTCCATCTGGTCTGATGATTTTCATTGTCTACATCCTGACTGACACTGTTCAGAGAATTATTTTTTTAGTAGCCAGTTCTGGCAATTCCTTGTTTCCAGAGTCTGTTTCTTTTCAGTTTCAATGGGTGAAAGGGTGGCCTTGGCTATAAATATGGTTTACTATTTGCAGACTTTTCCATAGCTCTGTATTTGCTTCCTCTTAAGCATTTTTGTCACCCATATTTTCTGCTCCTTAGAGACAAATTAATGTTTTATCCATGGCTTTGTTGCTGGTTGACTTCTGTTGATAATTAACATTTTGTTTCTTACTAGAATTTAGTCCCAGATCTTAATGACTGATATTAACGTGCATATTTTTAGTGGCCAGAGATCAAACCCAGCACTTTTGATTTCAAGTTGTACCCCATCTGTGAAGTATTTTGTGGTTTCCAGTGATGAAATTTTGCTCACGTTTTCATTCCATTAAGAGGCAAAAATCTCAAACCTGCAGACCCTGGCTCGACAGAGATGGGAATCCCTCTTCATGGGGAGAGGGGGGGCTGAGGGCTTTGCACAGGCTGTGCAGGGATTTCGGTGTCAGTGGTGATGCTGACGTAATTGCCAGGGGGCGAGGGTGGGTGGGTGAACTGATATTTTTTTTATATATACATTTGTATATATTCCATTTTTATTATTTTTTCTTAAAATACAGGAAAGTACTCAAATAGATTTGTACGATTTTATAATGACTTTTCAATTTCACTTGAGTCACTCTTTTGAACTTTTTTCCATCAGTAGTTTTTCAGGTAAATGAAGTTGAATCTTCATATTCTGCCTGTTGTGGGCCAAGAGAAAAACAGAGCAGTAGGATTTAGGATAAAATCTTCTTCCTTTGTAATGCTAAAGAAGACCAATCTGCACAGCCACTTTCCATGATCCATTCCCAAGCAGGAGGGAACCTGGTAGAGTTCAGAGGCTGTAGCTGAAGAGCAAGAGTGTGTGTTTAGCACAGGGCACTTTTGCCATTCCACGTAGTAATCAGCAGCGCTTTGTACCCAGGATATCCGTTTGATAAGATCTCCAGAAACTGATAGCAGAGAAAAATCACTGCACATGATTAGCTTTGTTACAACTCAAACCAGAACAACCGCTAAATAAGGGCAAGAGGAAGGAGGTTTGGTGTGCATCCTGGACAAGGATATTTAATATAAAAAGCTAATGTGCCACACTGGAACTGCTTGAGGAAATTCCTGTTTCTGTCATGGATTCTGGATGAAGGAAAAATAATTCAATTGTTCACTGTTTTTTTTTTTCCTGAGAGAAGAGTATTTTCCCTCCAATGCTTAGTTTCAAACATAATCACTATAGTATAAAGGTAAGAGCATTTACCCATCACTGTCCCTGCCAACCCTATCAGTTCAGCAAGTCACTTTCAAGTCTTAGTCCTCACAAACATTTCTGCAATGCTTTGTGGCCCAAGTTAGGCACTTTCAAACTGTTGGTAAATAAAGAGTTTTCATTCAAGTAAGATAGACTAGAAAAACATTTCAAAAGTGATTACAGGACTCAACAGCTTAAGCCTCTAAGACACTTTTTAAAAGATAGAAAGTCAGCAGCTTTAAAGTTGCTTTAGACAAATTTGAAGATTCTACTCTGATCTTGACCTATAGCCATTTACAAGAACCTGAGAGATGACAGATCATTCCATATAGTCCAAAACAGCCTGTCAGGCATCATTTCTGTTAGCTGCATCTTGTTATTCTGTCATCAACTTTAGGAACAGAGGTAGTGTCCAGCAAGTATTCCCCATGGCAAATTACATCTTTCCTAAAACCAGTACTGGTCATTGGGATTTATAAAACATTGCAGTGCATAATAACAAATGTATAATTCCTCTGTAGTCTAGGCTGAAATTGGTAAGCGTGTAACATCAGATAGAATATTTGTTCAAAAGTTTTTCATCAAAGGTCAGTGTAAAGGAGAGCTCAGGTATGTTGGAAGCATTTTACATACTAGCACTAAAACATTGGCTGAAAGATCACAACACTGCTTGTCTTCAGAGTTTTAAGTGCCTTGTATCCAATATCCATGAAGTAGCAACTTAAAAAATTACACAATCTTTTCCAAATGCAGATTTGTTGTAACCAAAATTACTTGACAGTCCTTCTGACAAAATTGAACAAAAAGTTCTAATGTCACTTGGGAATATACTACTACACAACTAATTCTTAACCTTAAAGGAATATTCTTTCTAGAAAGATGAATCAAAATGTGTGTACACTCAGTCATAAAGGGAAAACCTCCCACACAAAGGTACCAAAAGGCAGTCACTTTAGTCAAGTGTGCACTGTGATCATTCGTATTAGGTAAGGACAAGGCCAAGACAAAAGTGAAGAACCTGGGCCCTGAGATGCTGGTTAATGGCTGTGTGGGGCTGAACCTGTCTTCATCAGGACTCTGGGAAGCCCTGGGTTTTGTCAGCTTACTGTCAGGGAGGCTGCACCTGCTACAGAGAAAAGTTATTTTAGAAGAAATTGAGTTTGAGTAAGGAAAAAAAGATATGGGAGCTAGAAAGTAGAGAAAACCCCCAACAGAAAGGAAAGCTGAAAACTGTTAAAAAGGAAAGTTAAAAAATACTATGAAAGAAAGGGAAAAGGAAGGAAAGAAAGAGAGGAGCATGATAGGATCAGAATCACCTGTAGGTACAGTTTTTCCAGACAGAAACGACAACTGCTGAGGAGAGCAGAGGAAGCTAGATGGCGGAAGGAAAGTCAAACCAAATGGAGATAAGGATAAATAATATAAAAATTGTATTTTGTTCTTAGCCCTTCAATGGGTTGAGGAACAGCCTCACTGAACAAATGGTTTGTTCCATGCCCTAATCACCTCTTGATGTTGGTCTGCTGCACAGCAACTGATGAGACACAGCTGATCTCAGTGTCTGTCCTCTCTCCTTGTTAAGGCGCTTTTAATATCGATGGACAATGTATTCCATATAGAGTAATGAAGCCTACACAGGACGTGCATAATTCGACAGACTACTCAGACTTGTCAGAAGTCTATGGGAAGTCTTTGCAATGCAAAAAACCAAAATTTAGCTCTCAGTCCTGTAGACTTATATTTCTTACCAGACCTTTTAAAGTGAGCAGTCTGGCTGAATTCAAACCCCATTTACAAAATTTAAAAAAACTCTTTATGTTCTTAAAGGCAGCAAGATTCTCTAAAAATGTTCCACAGTTAGACACATTTCTAAGAGTATTTTGAAGAGGATAAGTGTTATATAATATGAGGTCTAAATAGCATTCCCTTGTTCATAAAACTCTTTTTCAAATAAGCCATCTTGTTAACTTTAATAAGCATATTGGAAGAGCTCACCAGCCTCGGTTGGAGTTACATTAATCGTGTGGTGTCACAGTTTAAATATCCAGAAGAGCACATTAACTTTAGGTACATCATACGCTCAAAGAAATGGTCAAAGGAACATTATGCAGATAGTGGAGTCAAACAGCAGTAGAAAATACTGAGAACAAAACTGCCTGTGCAATCTCAGTTCAGGTCTGGATGAATAGGCTTTCTTTTATGTGCTTTAGTCACATATAATACATAAAGATACTTTTCCCTCTCAGGTTCCTGCTTGAATCTGGGCAGAAGACAGGTAGTGCTCAGTCAGTAAACTTCAATTTTTCCTGATTGTTAATGACTGAATCTGTATTGGAAAGTAAAAGAAGCATTTTTGTAAAACTTTATTTACTTGTACATCTCCTGCAATAATATCATCCCCTTATTTCCCATTTTACTACAGCAGACAAGTTTACTGTCCTGTCCTTCCCTTCGTTGTATTTTGGTCAAGGGAAAAACTTTCCTCTTGTCTTTTTCATCGTACAACTTCTCTCATCTAACATGTGAGCAGAGCAATACAGAGTCAGCAAGAGGCCCATCTCTGTGCTTGCTGGAGCATGATGTGGGTGAAAAAGCAACGAGAGAATATGACACACTACCAGACTCCCAACAATAGAACAAAAAGAGATAAGAAAACTGCAGACTTCAGGGGAGAGCATGATTTCACAGCCCAGACTTACTCCTGTCTGAACTTCAATTGAGTATTTCAGCTTTACCTCTGCATTGCACCATTAATCCTACTTCCCTTCTTGTCAGGAGTTTGCATATCAAAGTCCTCTTTTCAGCTGTACTGTTGGGATTTTTTTAAATACCTCTTTTGTTTTACAATACAGTGTCTCTTTTTTTTTTCTTTTTTTCATTAATTTTGGCATCTCCACTAACTATATTCCAGTCCTACTTTCTCATTTGGCATCTCCATGTGGTACAACTTACCTTTTGTCCTAGGTTTACTATCCCGACACATCAAATACTCCATAAACTCCTGAGCTCTGCAGCCAATCTGCCTCCTCAGTGTTTGGTTTCTGCCTGCTAATGCCCTAAGAATACGAATGGGCCTCACCTGTGACCTCTCCTGACCCTCTGGCCATGGGCCCAGGAGCCTGGGAGTAACGATCAGCAGTAATGACCCAAAAACCGTGCGAAGTCAAATAACATGTGAGTACAGTTAATGCAGTGCAACCAAATGTCAGAAATGAGCTTGCATTTGTTGAAATGCACATATAAGTAAAGTATAAGATTACATTTCAATTGCTTATAGTGAAATCCATGATAAAATCCACTGAGTACTTTGTTTTTACTGGAACAAAATACCCTTTTTAATGTTGTGGGCTCAGACTAATGGGGACTTACTTAATATTGATCTAACAATATTAAAGTGCTCAGACTTAGTTGCAAGACTTGTAGCATTTTATTTTAAAATAGTTGTGAAAGAACAGTTAGAAAACCCTATATCTATTGAGCTGATGATAGAAACCCCTCTATCTATTGAGTTGATGAATGGTTTATTGACTTCTAAAACACTTTACAAGCTAGTCATATTTAGGCCTAGTGATAACTCATTCCTATGATCACCACAAAAATACATGAGTTGGTCTCTATGATTGTAAATTTTCAGGTCAGGTTGACTTGTCAGCTTTAAGATTTTTCTGTCTTGGGCCAGTAATTGGGTCATGTGGGTTTTTAGGTTGTATCTCTTGTTTTCAGCTAGTCTGAGACAAAAGACTGGCAACACTGTGGAACACTAAAATCATATTAAGCTGTTTTGTGAAACTTGCATAGGCCACCTTGAGCTTCTAGCACTGCTGTAAGTCTGGTTTTAAGGGTAATGAAAAAATAACAATTGTACAACCTGTAACTAGAGCACTGTCCTGGTCACTAATGGGGCAGGAGGAAGCCGGGGAAAAGAGCTCAAAACAAAGATGTGATGCTAATGGGGGCTAGGAGGTGAACAGCCTTTTTCAGCAAGGATTTGTTTGCAGAGAGTAGAAGGAATCCAGAAAATGCTTTTTAGAGCTTCCCCAGGATGCACTTTTTGCCTCTTGTCAACTTTCATTTTCCTCTTGGCTTATGTGAACAATTTGACTTGGGAGTGTTGACTTCTTGAGTTGTGTTCCCTCTCTCCCCTGTCGATTGACTTCTTAGATTAAAAGAACACTTAAAATCTAAGAGAGGTGCTTGATGTTATCTGTTGCTCAGAAAACATTTAATTAGTTCCCTATAATTCTTACATGTCTAGAAAACACTTTTTTTTTCAGGCTACTATGGGTAACAATATAAAAGAAAAATTAAGTCTCCTAATTAGCTGTTCTCTTGTAGCCTCTTTAGGGAAAAGTTTATTTTAAAATAGATCTTGGGTTTCTCACAAGGTATTGTATAATGTTTTGTACACCTGGCTACATTTACTAGGACTTCAGTCCAGAAGATATCAAAAAGTGTATGTTTGCATCATTGTCAGCAGCTGGAGGGATGGATTTGGCAGCTAGGGTACTACTTTGGTTTCTCTGATGTTAAATTCACTACATCCTCAAACACATCATCATGGTTTTCCTTGAAGCTAGAATTAGTCTATCAGGCTGTGAGTCATACCTGAACCTTGTTGCCTTGCAAGACAGGGTAGTGTGAGTGGTGGGTGAAGGGTACATGAGAACAGGGAGAGCCTTGATGTACCTGGGGTGAGCATGTGAACAGCTAAATGCAAGTGAAATTACCTCTTCAGAAGAGAATAATTTGCACCTGACGAACAGATCATTAAAGCCACAGGACTGATGAGCACAACATACTCCTTAAATACTCTGTCCTGAGTTCTAGATGCCATAATGCAAATTCAGGAGGAAATTTAAAAAAAAAAAAAGGCCAACCATTTGCTGTCTCTCAACACATCTGCTGAGCTGGAGGTGTGTGACACAGCAAACAGTGAAACTCTGTGGAAAATGGGTCAAAACACCGAGTGGGTGTCCCTGGCTCTCACTATGCTAGACTGCTTAGATGTTTCCCTTTTCTAAAGTAGTGGTTAATGTTTATGTAAAAGTATACTGTAAATCTGCCATTTTGAGGGGTTAGTGAAGTAGCTAGACTGCATGAACTGATGAGCTAAATTAGAGAAGATGTGGATTTGCGTATAAATTGTAAAGTGGATAAATTAACTAAGCAGAAACACGAACACATTGATCTGAGAAAAACTCAATGAGATATTCAAGATGAGAAAGCACAGAGAAAGGTCTTTGTGATGCAGCCTAAAACCCAGCTGTGCTAGCTTAAGACCAGTCTCTCTGCAAAAAGGTGGTATGGTTTTTTTGTGTTTGTGACAATGTCATTTTAAAATGTCTTCCTCTACAAGATACCCTGTAGATTTTTCCCACAGGGTAAAAGGTAGAGATAAAATTTAAGCTGCCTGATGATGGATTATTTGTCTTGCTCAAGTGCTTAGCTGTGCCAGTGAGTTATGTGCTTCTACCACTTGCCATGGGAACAGCAGGAAACTTAAATATCAGCAAAGGATGTTTCATATAGATACATTGGCATGATCATTTTGGTCACTGCATGCCTGATTAAAATGAATTCTCTAATGGTTGGCTAAGAGATACTTCTTGCTGCACTATTTTTGGGAAAATTTGCTTTTGCTTTGATGGACCTCTGAGGTGTCTCAGAATCATAGAATGGTTTGGGTTGGAAGGGACCTTTGAAGGTCATCCAGTCCACACACCACCTGCAGTGAGCAGGGACAGCTTTAACTACATCAGGTTGTTCAGAGCTCCATCCATTGTAACCTTGAAAGTTTCCAGCGATGAGGCATTTCCCACCTTTCTGGGAAACCTGTGCCAGTGTTTCACCACCCTCATTGTAAAAAATATCTTCCTTATATGTTTAAATCTACCCTCTTTTAGTTTAAAACCATTACCCCTTGCTTCTCTCTGAAGTGATGCAGTGAGCCATTTCCATGGCTGAGTCCCATCACCGTTGGCTTCTGCTGACTTTTCTGGGGAAAATACAGTGTCCTGCAGGACTGCACTCTCTTCCATTAGGGAGGTGTTGTTAACAACTAATGTTTTAAGAGGAAAAGAAGTGGGAAGTTGGAGTCACTACCAGTTAGCAAGCGGTTTGCATACAAATCATCTTCTCCTCTCAGGAACAATTAAATGAAATCAGTTATATAGCTTATCTTTTCCCTCATCTGAAAAGAGGTGTTAGGAGACTCTTTTTCTTTTTCCTCATAAGAATTCACATGAGGACTATTTAATTGGAAAGCTTAAATCTGTTCTTCTAAAACCAAATAGAAAATGAGATTTTTGTATACATTTTCCAATAATATTAACAAAGGGGAATTTTAATAGCTTGGGAATCTGTAGAGAAGTTGTATTTAATACTTTAATGAATTTATAATGCTCGGTGAAGTTATTTGCATTCATTAATTTAAAAATTAGGTTTAGGTATTTTAAAGGAATCCTATTAACTAATCTAGACAAATGAAAAAGAACTTGAGTGCAGAAGCAAGGACAGCTTTCCAAGCTGTTAAACTGATGAGAATTTGTCAGGACTTCAATACACATTTTTTTGATTGTTTGTTTCCAGACTACTTGAACATGTAATTTAATCCAGTGGGAATTTTTTTAGTTTGGTTACTGGATCTGTGAACGATGAGCCATTGGCCAAGTGTGTATTTACCAGTCAGAAACTTTTCAGTACTAAAAATGTGACCCATTACTGAGAGTTAAACTCTGGAGCTGGAAACCTGTGTATTTGTTACCCAGGTGGTATGAGGTTGCTTTAAAGCATATTCACTGTAACATGGGTTTTTCTCATGACTAGGAGGACTGTTAGGTAACTCAGTAGGGAAGGTGAGGGGTGCCAGGAAAGCTCTGAAACCCAGTGTTTTACCAGCCTGGTTCTGCCTCAGGCCACAGGGTCCTGCTAGCCTCATCCCTGCCTGTCTCCCTGCAGGATCCCCTCTTGGTACTTTGAATTCAAGGACAGGGAACTGATTGAGTGAGTCCAGTGCAGAGCCACAAAGATGATTAAGGGAGTGGGACATCTATGTAAAGGGTGAGTGTCAGGAGGATGCATCCAGGATCTTCTCAGTCTCAACCAAGGATAGGACAAGGGGCAATGGGTGCAAGCTGGAACATAGGAGGTTCCACATAAATATGATAAAAAATTCTTCACGGTGAGGGTAACAAGAGCACTGGAACAGGCTGCCCCGAGAGGTTGGAGGTCTCCTTCTCTGGAGACATTCAAAATCTGCCTGGATGCATTCCTGTGTGACCTGCTCTAGATGGTCCTCCTCTGGCAGGGGGATTGGACTAGCTGATCGTTCGAGGTCCCTTCCAATCCCTAACATTCTGTGATTCTGTGAATTGCATACAGCATTTTGGCAGCTCCTTACTTACAAACTTATGGTACAGCTCTGCTTCTAGGCTTGTCAGGGTAAAAAAAAAAAAATTGTTTTCATTGTAAAAACAGATAAAAACCTGGAATTAGAAGGGAGGCTGGAAATACATTTTGTCCACGTCTTTACTTGCATCATGTTTGACTTGTTATGAAAGCAATGGCTGCCTCTCCTCAAGAAATACTTCAGTACATGATTAATTCACTGCCTGCATATGTTTTTGATGCCTCTTTGCCTTATGTGAATGCCTGGCTGAAATATATATTTTTTCAAATCTAAGCAAGAGTCCAATGTTTGAAGCATAGCTTGTGCAGAGCTCAGCAATACTAAGACCTGGAAACCTTTTACTAGAAATGACTGTTGCAGAGGGAGAATAAGCTCGAGGAACAGAGAAGCCGTGCCAGCAGTTTGATGCCTGAGCTTTAGCTCAGAAATGCTACCCAGACATCCCAATTCTTCCATCTTCCAAAAGCCTGGCTTTTTATTAAGGTTGTGCATAACACATTGGGGTTTTTTTCCTCCCTTGACTTTTATAAGGAAAGAAAAGTTACTGATTGTCTCGTCCCACTCAGTGGACAACGAGGGAGGTGAATCTTTGCGAT
>JANVCC010000035.1:32484453-32582688 GCA_025345505.1 Todiramphus chloris collaris
TTATCACTGCACAAGGTTTGAGGCAAACAACAGCCAGGCTCTTACACTGATGCACTGTCTCAGATCTGTCTCTGTCTTTCAGCAAAAGTACTACTCATGTATTGATTACTGGGGTGGTTTAGAGCTGAGGCCAGGCAGCTGCTTGCTCACGGTGTGTCTCATCATCCCACTTCCCCACCCCAAATGGGAAGGAGAAGAGGCAGAAAAATGCAAAACCCTGAGGGCTGAGATCAGGAGCTTGTAGTACAAAAATTCAACAGGGGAAACAACAAAAACCAGCAGGAAATAATGGTAATGAAACAACACATATCAAGAAAGGAGAGCTTATGACCTGAGAAAATGGAGCCACCAGCAATGTGCTACCCCAGCCAGTTTGGCACCCCCCACCCTTATACACTGGGCATGAGGTCAGTGTGACATCGAATGTGACACCCCCCTGACTTCTGGTGGAAATTCACCCTATCCTCTCCTAACCCAGAAAATCATCTCCAATCAAATCTGATATAAAGGTGGGAATGTCAAAGAGTTCTGGGTTCCAGGCCTGCTGACACCCCCTACCTGTGCACACCTGAGACTGTGGGCTTTATGCTCACAGATGACATCAGTAGTGGCCATCTGGCCAACCAGCACCTCTCCAGCTCCAGCCGCACACGGAGGCAGCTGAGGACATGGAGGGGAGCTGAGGTTACTGCAGGGGTGGGTGCAGAGCTGGGGAATCGGACTGTAGCTGCAGGAAATCAGTCTTCATTAGTCCTGCTGCAAAGACTTGGAGTCATTCTTCTCTGTCTCTCAGTAGACCAATCTTAATCATGTGGGACAGGAAAGTACAGTGTCTTTGTCCTGATTGTCCCTCCAGAAGCTGCTTCTTTTGTATGGGTAATCCACCATTCCGTACAGTAACACCAGGAACTTGCTAGCAAATATCAGGAGAATGCATCAGCCATAGCTGCTATACTCCTTGGCCCTCTGAATATTGAAATGTTTTATATCCAGTTTCAAAATGAAAAAGACATTTCTTAGAGGATAAAAAGTTCAGCGCTGACAGAGAAGAACTCATCTGTCTTCTTGAAGCTGTTGCCGTCTCTGTTTAGTGTTACAAACCACATGCATTTAAAATAAAAGGAGATGAAAAACGCTGAAAGTTTTAGGGTAGGGGGAGATTTAGAAAGGTAACTTGGTTCAAGAGAAGAAAAATTAAAAGGTTTTTTTTTTTTTCCTTCAACCCAGAAACAAAGCCTGAATCTATGCCAGTGAGATGTTTTGCATCGGTGCTGCAGGACAGCTATCTTAGACCTGTTGCTTTGGCCAACAGTTGGGTACCCTGAGAAACACCCTAGGCATTGCTAATTCCTCCAGCACTGCAGCTCTTGGAAGGATGGTTCAGTAGGGAGTCCCTGCTAGAAGCTACTCAGTTTCCTGTTGATTTTTCTACTTTCTTACAGAGATAATTTGATCCTTCAAAAATCAAGTGATCCCACTGAAACAGTATGTTGTTAGCATATTATCAGTCACCTTCAGATTTCATCAGTTTTCTGCAAAATGCTCTTGTCATGCCTGACAAGCTTTTCATTCTCATTTGAAACTAATTAGAGCCTCTGCATTACTTTGATTTTATAAAAGGCTCTGGCTGGGTAAAATTCAATTGTTCTTACAGACCTAGCCCTATGAAACCAGCTCTATATAAAATAGTAGACATCTAGATGTAAAATATGTATTTTACATAATATTTACATACAATATAATGAGACATTTGCCAGTTTTGAGATACAGCCAAACACTTGCAGTGCTTCTTTTTGTGCAGATAAACTCACACTGATTCCAAGACAGTAGAGCAACATTAATATTCTGGTAATTATCTATTTCCAATTAAAATATAATTGTGCAAAGAATAATAATAATTTTTAAAAGACAAGACTTTCAAATGTTTGAGGTTGAGTGCCTTGGATTAATATTAATGAACCAAAAATAAATGTCCTGACTTCATGAGAGTGCTGTGCAGTGCACTCAGCAGTATCTTCTGCAATCATCGAAAACATGGATGCTGCACAGGTTAACCTGGCTCTCTTCTGCATTTTAATTAAGGATAACACTTGCTACCTTGTTAAGTGCACAGGGCTGCAGCACTTGGGACAGATGTGACTCAGTGTTTCCTTGGTTAATGATGACAGTTTGCAGTAATAATGAGTTTTAAGAAGCAGATGTACTTAACACTTTGAAAAGCGCCCAGCAGCTTCTCCTGAAATCCTGGCTTCTGAAATACAGACCACTTATTTAGTCCTTTGGTTTGTTGGTTTGGGTTTTTTTTCCTTTTATCTGCCAGTCCATGAGGGTGAGTTGTCTGGGTGTTGAGGCTTTGTTTTGAACTCTGTGGTGGTTTTGTCTGTCTGAAGATCGTGATAGTACAAAAGAATAAATTACTAACAGCCATTCCCCACAAAATAAGCCTGCTTAAGCTCTCCCAAGGGCTACAGAGTAGCTTTTTGCACTTGAAAGTGGTTGTTCTGTAAAATACAGAAGTTTCTCCATCTGCGTTTTCTGTCCAAACACCTTCCTGGGAGCTTGCTTAAGCTCTGCATTTTAACCACTTGCAACAGAGCAAATGACAAGGAATTTCACCCTGCTCCCTGCAGTTTCTGGCGTTCCACAGACCACACTGCTTGGTGCCTGTGAAGACGCTGAGAAGATGCTTGCACCAGTTGATAAGATATTGGGGGCTGATATATCATATTGTATGTTTAAGTAATGTCATCTGCAGCCCTTTTCTAATTGGTCTTTTGCAGAGATGTTCCGCAATGCTGTTTTTAACTTGATAAGAGCCTTTCAACAACTGCCCTGCTTTAGCTATTTTCCTGGTGCAGCTGGAGCTGCTCCTCTTATAAACAATGAGGTCAGAATTTTCTGTATGATTTTTCTGTGCATCTAGATGCCTGTCTGCTGCTGACTGCTCAGACTAGAATAATTTCTGTAACTTCATAGCCTTGAGTATTATGTTATCACAGGACCAATAGAATTGTCCCATATATATCTATTAATGTGGATGTCAAAATTAGCTAAACAAAAAGCTTTATCCTACTTTACACCCTTCAGAGTAAGCAGTTAAAGTGCCAGACAAGAAGTAAGTCCCCACTAGCATCCTGTATCGTGTATCTGTCAGCTCTTCCTCCTCCCTGGAACTCTACAGCAATGTTCAATGTGATCCCACAGTGATGAGTTAAAGAAGTATTTTAGTATCCCAAGAGGTGTGGTTTATAGTTTTTTTACTTCCGTTCTTAACTGTACATGTCTATCAAGTAATGAAAAACGTCTTTCTATGAAAAGATGGATCATGGTATCAAATTTTCTGATTCTTTGCTAATATAAACAGTCAATATATATCAACATTTCTTGTGTTTTATTAATTATTCCTTAACTTTTATTCCATTTTAGCTTTGTTAAATAATATTCTGCTTTACATAGGAATTGTGCAGCAGATTGAACCCAAGGGACATCCAATCTAGCAACCAGATGGAGGCCACTACCAGCTATTTCAGTAGAAGGTATAAAAATCAGCCATCGATAAACATCAGGTAACACATCATGTCAATTCCTTGTATCTAATAGAGAGTGGTTTACAGGTTTGCATATGGTATTTAAGTCACTCCTTTCACTTGGGAAAATTCTGTGTAGTGCTTTTATCAATATACATGTCAAATCATCTATAGCAAAAGTAAATCCTTGAATTCCTGTGGTTTGACACTTTACTTCAAGGAGCATTTTGTCCCAGACAGATTACCAGTTACCTTTCCTTGAAGGCAATTCGGTTTTCTCTTGGTTAAAAACTCTCTACTTCCTCTCTCTTTACGTTCATTTCTTAGGCATGTCTGAAATAGTAATTTTTAAGAAATTACACCCAGCCAGTTGTCAGGTGTCAGCTCAAATCTGTCCTTGGCACCCATGATGTGCCAGAGCAAGTTTTGGGAAAGCTGGGGAAGTTCAGTTCTCCAACACTGGTGAAAATAACTTGCTGTTTCAGCATCTCTCTGCTTCTTAGTTGATGCAAGTTTTCAGAAATAAAGATTTTTCTGCTGATTGAAAGAACAGGTTTTTGGTTGATTGAAGGGAAACATTCTTTAAAAGTCTCCCAAAATACTGCCAAGTTTAAAATCTGATGAAAAACTTGATCTACTCCATGGCTTTCCCAAACTGCATTTTCTTTCAGAGGTGCTCGGCTCCCTGCCGCTATTCTTTCCCAGCTTTTAAAACATGGCTCTGGCTTACTAAAGCCAAATGAAACTCTTCCATATCATGGAAGATTGCTGTCTTCTTGGAAAACCTCTCCTGTTTGCATTCTGCATGAGCAGCTGCTGATTGCAGCTGTTTTAAGTGAACAGTATTACTTGCAGATACCTGTGGTCATCTTGTAGGAAGGTACGTGGGAGATCAGCAGTAGACAGGTGCTTAAATCAGACTGTCAGAGAGGTGAAATGGGTACTGGAGGCTTAAAACTCCTGAGGCTCCTGTTGAATTTGAGTGTAGTCTGCATAGCATAATGATTGGAAGGGCACTGCATAGTCTGTTTCTTAGCTAGTGTTTGAGCCTTGTCCTCCCTATACAGGAATTGTATAACCTGAAGTGCAATTAAACTACAGAGTTTAGCAGCACAGTTGTGGAAAACTGCAGAAATATATTTATAGTAGAACTCTCATGACATAGATGCAGGTATGTCATCCTTTTCCCTGCCTCAGGTTTTCACTTGTAAGCTGGGAGCAATGCCAATTTTCCTCTCCATCCTCTGTTGCCCAGTTGCTCTGCAGCTCTTCGGGGCAGTGACTGTCTCTGTATGCTGGGGACCAGGTGGGAGGCCCATGCCTGTAAATGGAACTGTTCTCAATGCAAATAATTAAAATGGGATAATAGAAACAATTTAAATGAGACGGGGAAGTTCCTCTTTCGAATAAAATCTTTAACCCACAGGTAATAAAAAGTAATGGCCCTATACCTGACAGGGAGTGCAAATTGGTCACAGGTTTCCTGATGCAGATTTAGTGCCACCTCAGCATTTTATTGAGGAAAGTATTTCCAAGTCTTCTAAATTACGTGGTCTGTTAGTATCTGGATCTATGGATGGACAAAAAACAGAGGCAGCCCTGGACTATGGACATACTTATCTTCTTTTTGAAGTGTCATGTCTGCAAAAAGTATCTGATTACTGATGGGGTTTAAAACTTTTATGTCTTCTTTTCCATGTTCTAAGGTATGCTTTTATTCTCTTTCCAACTTGTCATATTCAGATATTACTAAAGGGATCAAAGGCAAACGTTTAATTTATATCCTTATTTCCCATTTAATTTTGACTATAAAGCCTTCATTACTGTGTTCTATTTAACAGAACCTGGCGCAGCTAGGTCTTTGAATCATGGAATCATTTAGGTTGTAAGAGACCTTTAAGATCATCAAGTCTGTTAACCTAACATTGCTATGTCCACAACTAAAACATGTCCTTAAGTGCTACATCTACAAGTCTTATAAATATCTCCATGGATGGTGACTCCAACACTTCCCTAGGCAGCCTGTTCCACTGCTTGACAGCACTTTCAGGGAAAAAATTTTTCTAATATCCAATCTAAACCATCCCTGATGCAACTTGTGTCTGTTTCCTGTTGTCCCATCACTTGTTACTTAGGAAAAGAGACCTATTACAACCTTCCTTCAGGTAGTTTTAACAAGTGATGCGGTCTCCCCTGAGCCTCCTTTCCTCCGGACTACACAACCCAAGTTCCCTTAGTTGCCCCTTACAGAACTTGAGGTATAGGCCACTTGGAATCTTCATTACCATTCTTTGGACATGCTTCAGCACCTCAGTGTCTTTATTGTGGTGAGGTGTCCAGAACTGAACCCAGTATTCAAGGTGTAGGCTCACCAGTGCTGAGTACAGGGAGACAATCATTTCCCTAGTCCTGCCACACCATTTCTGATACAAGCCAGGATGCTGTTGTCCTTCTTGGTCACCAGAACTCATATTCAGATGGCTATCGACCAACACTCCCAGATCCTTTTCAACCAGGCAGCTTCCCAGCCACTCTTCCCCAAGCCTGTAGCATTGCAGGGGGTTGTTGTGACTCAAGTGAAGGATGCAGCACTTGGCCTTGCTGAACCTCATACTATTGGAACCTCTGCCCATCAATCCAGTTCCAGGTCCCCCTGTAGAGCCTCCCTACCCTCAAGCAGATCAACACGCCCTCCCAGCTTGGTGTCATCTGCAAACTCACCGAGGGTACACTCGATCCCCTCATCCAGATCATTGATAAAGATGTTAAACAGAAGAGGCCCCTGCACTGAGCCTCAGAGAACACCATTTGTGACTGGCTGCTGACTGGATTTCACTCTGTTCACCACCAGCCATCCAGCCAGCCATCCAGCCAGTTTTTCACCCGGTGAAGTGTATGCCCATCCAAGCCATGAGCAGCCAGTTTCTCCAGGAGGATGCTGTAGGAAACAGTGTCAAAGACATTGGTAAAGTCCAGGTAGATAACATCCATGGCCTTTTCCTCATCCAATAAGTGTATCACCTTGTCATAGACGGAGATCAGGTTCATCAGGCAGGACCTGCCTTTCATAAACACATGCTGACTGAATCTCCCCAGTTAACCACAATTGCTGATAAATGGTGGAAAGTGGCTTGGTGAGCACTTCTACCAGCTCCTGCAGTACTCTTGGGTGGATCCAATCCAGCCCCACAGACTTGAGTCCCTTGGATTATGGGGGCTTCATTTTTCTCCTTATTCCTGTCTTGCAGGTGAAGCTAGGTACCTGGAAAACAGCTGGTCTTGCCATTAAAAACTGAGGCAAAGAAGGTACAAAGTACCTCAGCCTTTTCCTCAGCCTTTGTCACTATGTTTCCCACATACGTCAAATAGAGATTGTCCTTAGACCTCCTTTTATGATTAATGTATTTATAGAAACAATTTTTATTGGTTTTTTATGGCAGTAGCCAGATTAAGTTCTAGCTAGCATCTGACCCCGTTAATTTTCTCCCTGCATAATCTCACAACATCCTTGTAGTCCTCCTGAGGTGCCTGCTCCTTCTTCCAAAGGTCATAAACTCTCCCTTTTTTCCTGAGTTGCAGCCAGAGCTTTTTGTTCAGCCAGACCAGTCTTCTTCCCTGCTGTCTCATCTTTTGGCACATGGGGACAGCCTACTTCTGTGCCTTTAATATTTCCTTCTTGAAGAACATTCACCCTTCTTCCTACTGTTGCCTGTTCATCCCAGCCATAGTGCATCTTCATGCAGGCTTTGGTTTCATGAGAAAACCTTACCTCAAGGACTGCAGTTTGGCACCTGTAGATTAATGCTGTATGACTTCCCTTCATGTCTTTCTTAAACACCTCCAAGCCTCATTCTCCTATTGTTGTGACATTGGCTTCTGCAGCCCTTCACAAAAAGACAGAGGAGAAGAGGGATCCACGCCCTGAGTCATATCAATGCATCCATGTTGTGAACTGCAGAAGGCAGTGACCAATGTTCCCATGAAAGTCTGTGGTTTAAGACCATTTACTTCTACAATGGAATTTGAGAGCATGAGCCAAAAGCATGGAGGAAAACTTCTAGAAAATGTAGAACTGAACTCAAGTGTCCCTTTGCCTTTGTGAAAAGTCTGCAAATTCCACTGCTCAGGCCTCCTCACTGCCTGCTAGCTTATGCACAGATGACCTGTGTCACTGAGACATGCAGCACGTTAGCATGTTCACCTATCCAGCTTGATAGCATTATGTCCTTTTTTTTTTTCCTATGCCTGCACAATATTTTTTGAATTAGAAGTTCAGCTGCATTTCATCACAAGCATCCTAGTGGAAGTATGACGATCGAATCTTCACTTCTAGCTTAACTGTAAAATCAGCAAAACTACAAAATTTTGTCAGAGAGCTAAAAAGTATCATTTATGTCAAGCCAGCACTAATTCATTTATCAACCTGTTTCTATTCAGTTCTTTATAAGTAAGTATATGATTCCATAAGTAGCTGAGACCTTACCCTGGGATCACATGTTGCTGTTGATATTCCAGTGCAGAGACTGTGCCTATACCCATCCCTACAGAGCTGCACTGCAGCTGGGTGACTAGTGTTCTGCAGCTGGTCTCTCTGATCTCTAAACTGTGACAATATGAGACCCAATGTCTGTATAACTCGTGAGTTTTATGGCAAATATAGACCATGAACTAGAAACTGCTTAAAATTGTCCTACTTTCTTCTTGTCAGTAGGAAAAAAAAAAAGAAAAATCACATGTATTAATATTTGGAGGGGGAAATTGAAAAAATCTTGGTGTTTATTGGCTAAAGGGATAATGGGAATGCCTAGGCACTGATATGAAAGTTTATGTTATATTCACAGAGATATAAGATGAACTGGAGCCCCTATAAGCATTGGAAATACTGTTTTGGTTCTGGGTATTTAGGATTTCTGAAAACATAGCTTTGCTCAGGATATATCCTTAAATTAAAAAATCTTCACAAAGGAAACCATTATCTCTTAAAATACCCTAAAGCCATAAGGCCTGTTTTCTCTTACATAAAAGAAATTAAATATTAGGGATGACTGAATATTTTCCATTGAAACTAGATTTTCTCCTGGATATAAAAAGACCATTTTCCTCTTCATGCTCTCTCCTTGCACCCCATCACTAGGCTTTAGTCCTTCTTAGAGAGATAACATCCTGCCATGCAATAGTTTCGAGGCTGCCGAGGTAACTCCACTGGTTAATGAAAATCACCACTGAGGGCTAATGTTGCTTCCAGTTTAGGTGTTTCCCCCTAAAATGCATTTTGCTGTCTCAGTGATGTTGAGCATGTATTGATATTTTTTTCAAGTACAGACTGTTCTGATGCATTTGGTGGAGGTGAAAGTAACATGGAGAAACTGCGTTTGAGCCATGGGTTTTCAGTCTGCTTGCTCAGCTGGGATAAATGGTTAAAATGGTCTGGCCGATGGCATGATTTTCCTGCTTGTGTCAATCACAAAGAAAGAGGGACACTGCAGCTTGAATGCAGAGTCCCATGGGAAACCCCAGTGGGAGATAGTCACACAGAACTGACTTATGTAACAAAACCAGTGTCCTGTGGAACTATGTACTTGGATAAACACGACGGTATCACTGGGCATGACCGTTCTGCATCTTTGTGTGCTGTTACTCACACCCATATGATGTACGTGTTAAATACCAGGGAGTCTGAATAGTGGCGTTTTCCGTCTGTTTTGTGGAAGGGTTGCTGACCAAAAGGAGTGGTAAAGGATCAAGCTGAGTCTGTATCTCACACTGCCTGAAACTTCGCAGTGCTGCCTTATTTCCAGCAAGCTGGACTGAGAACTGCTTTCATTAGTCACTTATTTCAAAATCTATCTTGCCCTTTTAGAGGAGACTTCTTAAGCAGGAAATAAGAACAGAGGGTCATTTTCAAAACAAAACCAAAAACAAACAAAGCCCAAACACGAATGAAATCTAAAACCAAACAAAACCAACCAACCAACCAACAAAAAAACCACAACAAAAACCCTAAAAATGAACACAAAAACACAAGAGACAACAGACCAGTGGAGTGTATCAAGCAGGCTATGAAGCACTGCTCAATGTATCCAAATTCTTCTGAGCTGGTCACCAGCGTATATTGTTAGTCAGAGTAGGTGAACTGGCAGGGTAATAGCATGTACTTGAAAAGACAGACCAGCAATTGCCAACCAAGTGTTTCTGTTGGTACTGTAGCAAAGGAGAGTGGACTAGGAGGAGGTTAACACAGAAGCATTAGGAAGTAATGTGTTTGTAAATTCACGTTGGAAAACCAGGTTGGCATCATCATTTGATTCAAAGAGAGGTCATCCCCTGCTACTACCTGAGATGATAGGATGTTTTGTTGAGGGAGGAAAGGGCCTTCTTGAGCAAACACAAAAGTGTCCATGTCTGAGGATGCAGAGGCCGGTGCAGGGTGGGAAAGGTGTCACTTAGTCACAGAATCTGTCAAGATTGTTTTGTCCTCCCAGGTAGAACTGGATTGGCAAGATCACATTTGCTGTGGCTGAAGAAAAGGATGTTGCAGTAACTGATATTGAGAGATTTATCTTTGGGTGTCATAGATACCTAAATCCAAAATGTATATATACATATTCAGTCTGAGGGAACTGACCATGGGTGAATGAAAATTTTGTAGATCTGAGAGATGGGAAAAATAGGGTGTTGTGGGTATTTTTGATACTTTATTTGGTGGGGTTTTTTTTTTTTTTTTTTTTTTTTTTTTTGGTTGTTAAAGTATATCCAATGAGGCACCATCCAGTGGAGAGAAAATGAGAAGTCTATCTGTCAGGGAGGGATCAGTTCTGCCTAGGTAGAGTGTCTGTAAGATGCTCATAAAAAGGCAGGAAAGAAGCCATGCCAAGACTGTAGCACATTCATTGCCTGTTTCACTCCTACATGGAGCAGCTCAAGTTACAAAATCACACAAAATCCCACTGCTTTTTGGAGCTGAAGGTTGCTATTTTTAACCCTTGCTGTGTGAGGCTGAATGTTACACTTGCCTCAGGTTAGGCAGGATGGTGCTCAGACTGCTGGTAGTAAGGGCTTAAGGCAGCTTAGGGCTCTCATGTTTCATGAGTCACTACTAAAGGCTATAAATAGTATATGAAGTGTATGTATATAACTGTATAAGTATATGAACCTTGCAAAACACATAGTGTGGGGAAAGTATGACTCAGTCCAGTCACCCCATAAACAATTTTATCCTTTCTGTTATCACTATATTATACTTGAGCTGCAAAATACTGAGGATAAGCCTGGGTCTGATGCATTAGTGAGGGATATTTCTCAAGATGCATTATTTACAGTGTATTGCAACAAGGGGGGAAAGGCTAGACTGAAATGTCTGGATTAAAAAAACATGATAAAAAGTAAAGTCAAGGTGAGATGGCAAAATATAAAAATGGGTGAGTTGAGGAGTGAGGAATGTTCATACTACAGATTGCTCAAGATTTTAAATGAAAACAGAATGCCTGATTAGGAAAGAAAAGGGGAGTGAAATGCATCTCATTTCCATGTTTGCAGCTGTGGATCTCTATTCAGTGATACCTCTTAATCAAAGAGGAGGGGGAAGTATATGAGGTTTCAGGATGTTTGCCTCTTGACCAAGCTAGGGTGTAGATAGTGGGTGGTGACTGATGTGAAGGGACAGTCCTATACAGCAAAACCCAGGGAATCCAGTGTGTGCAGGGACCCATCCTGCAGCAGAACTGGGTGGCGTCAGTCAGCAAATAGGACCCAGTTTGTGGTGGACTTCCAGTAACTTGGCCTTTCTGGGATTTTTTTGTTTGTTTGTTTGTTTTTTCTCTCCATAGTTCTTTGCTGGTTTATATTCAAATACCTAGCCTTGTATTTTGCCAGACTGAGTGGCTTGTGTGTGATCTCTGATATTAAACCTTGTCTCAAAGTTTCCATTCCTCTGGGAACTGAGAAGATATTTGAAAGAGTGTAGGTATCCTTTGAAACATTTTGCATCCCAGGTTTGTGCTGGAAACTCTTTATACCACCCTGACTAAAGGTGACAGTGTCTGGTAAGAGGGAAGTGTTGATGGAGAAGCACAAGTAGACTCAGAATTTAGTGAAACTGCTGTGTTTTGAAGAGGCTTCTTACAAAAAGCCAGAAGCACTGAACTATGTTTCATTATGTTGTCTTACAAATCAGACAGTCTTACATGTGACCATCCATATGGACTGCAAATAGAAGAAACTTCAGATACTGAACAGAATAGGTTCCTACAAAAAAATTATTTTCCACTTCTCTTCTAAAAGGTGTCCTTAGCTGGATGAAAGGGGGAAAAGTGTGAAGGAGGGTGTCATTTGGCCTCTGCCAGCAAAGAAGGTCATGTCTCAGGAGGGAAGGAACTAAACCTGAATTCACGCAGAGATTGGTGGTAGAAGTCCGGTTGAAATTTTGCTAACTGGTAAATTCTGAACTATCCTAGGAAAGGTCAAGATGGTTTAGCAGGATAAAAAAGATTCTTCCAAATCCTAATAACTTTCTTTTCCACAGCTGGGAATAACTCTGAACTGTCTGGATAAATTTAACCTTGTGTTGTGCCAATAAATAAGCAGAATTACCCTGGGACAAGTACATCCTTGGTGTGCCTACTCACTGAGCTGGTTTTGCACCAGCAATTGGTCTTATTCAGCCTTCCTTTAAGTTAATTTTCTGAACTATAACAAGCTCTTATCTGACACATCTGAATAAAATAATAATTTTAAATCAAAAATATTAATAAAGTAGATATTTCAGATACTTCACTTGCAAATAATTCATTGCACTGAATTAGTTTTCTCTAATCAATTAGGAGTCTGCCAGGTACTAGCAAATGGTAATTTAACAGCAGGAACAATTTTGTGTATTTTTAGAGAGGATGAGAGTAGAACCAATTTCTTTAAAATTGCTCCTCCAACCCACAAGTCCCTGGATGAACATTTCCCTCCAAGGACACAATGGCTTTTTTTCACCAGTCTTCCTATTTGGAACAAGACTATATTGACTTAGTGCTGCTCTGAGCCTAGTTATGGTGGAGCAAAATACAGAATCATATGATTTATGTGTCTCAAGGAGAAAACTGAGATCTGCAGAGACAAATACAAGTGCCTACAGTTTCTCCATCCATCGCTGACAAATGGTTTTAGAAGGATTTGTGTAGTGACATCCACCTTCAGCACCTTCTGCCAGACATAGTAACTGCACTTGGACAAGAAGGGGGGAGCAGCAGGGGAAACCTGGCTGCAATGTAGGACAGTTGCTTCTGACTCAACCAAAGTCTCTGAAGGTTTGTGCAGACAAATCTATAACTAGGATGTTTTGTCCTAGTATGGTGTGTTGTGTCATGATCCTATCAGAATCAATGGTTAAGGATCACCTTACAGTGTCAAAATCCTGAAACCTAAAACCCGTTGTGAATCTGTGAAAAATGACAAACATGGCTCGCAGTCCTCTCTACTCATCAAGGGCTGCATGCTGGAGGTTGGATGCAGGAAACCACAAAATGCACCTCTGGCTCTTCTAGCTGCACTGCCCAGGGCTTTGCTTTCCTTTACCTGGGTGTTCAAGCCAAGGTCCTGTTCCAGCTGTGTGTTGGTGCAAAGTATGTCAGTCCAGGTAACATGTCTTGGTAGTGATTCTGTGACAACAGCTTCTACTTCAGCACCTCCCATCACGGAATGTTGTTCTCAACAGCAAAGCCACACAGAGGCTTGCAAAGCCGATGCAGCTTTCAGTAGATTAAAGCAACATGTCTCAGAAGAAAGAAGGCATTTGACCTCAGGCAAGAGCAAGTATGTGCCATGCAATTGTCATTACTGCCTTTCAGTATGACTGCAAAAACTTGAACAGCTTGGAGTTGTCACACTTAGTGCCCTAATCAGTTCCACATTTCATTGGGTAAAATCTCAAGTATGTGTTTTGTGGAGTTTAAGAATTCTCTGCATCTGCTTCCACAATCTCTACATTGGTTTTATGATCTACTGTGCATTTTGGTCTGCACAGATGGCTGTCTCAAGCCATCATTAAGGGAAATGACTGAGATGAAGTCCTCTGAAGTGATGCCATGCCTAAGGCAAATCTGTTTCCATGCCTGGGAAACTTCATCAAAATCTCTCAGGGAAAAGGGCTGTCTTTCTCTTGTTGAACCAGCAAAGACATTTCTGAAAATGCATTATTTTAATAGGTCCTCTCATACTTCAGAAATACCTAGACAGACTAATGTTAGTACTATATTGTATTTGGTGCCAAATATGTGCTAACTACTGTACAAAACCCCAAAACAAAGACCACCTCTGGTCTAATCTGAGGCCCTTGCATAGCTAACTTCTTGTTCACCATACACACATTTTCTCACTAATTTAACTGAAACAACTTACAGACATGAAGTGGAAGCACTAGCAGGAGTGTTTTTCAGTTTAAGGCTTGGGGCATTTTTCAGGGCATGAACCAAGGCCCAGGGAAGTCAGTGGGAGGCTCCAACAAACTACTGGCTTCTAGAGGTCAGGTAAATTAATGTAAAGGTACATGTCCAAAAAGGTTCTTGAAATTGTGTGTGATAGCTGACATTAGTACAAGTTTGAAACCCAATGTCTCATGAGGGTGGAAAAAAATAAGCTGTCTGACTGCTAGATTGTCCTTGTGGGAAAAAAAAGTGTATTTTTCTACCCCTTGTGTCTTTCATTCTACCACTATGTGAAGAGCCTGCTTTTATAACAAGAAATTTTTAACATGGCCAGGGGCTTGTCAGATTTCTATACTTACTGATTTATTTTTACAAATTGGGTCTCATTTTTCAGCATAGCTTGGTAAATTAAATTGTACAACAATATTTTGTGTCTATTTTGAGATCCTGTGAAAAGCAAGAATTAATTTTGTTAAAAATGTGAATAAAGGTTATTGAAATTTCAGGTTCAGAAATTTCAACTACAATTAAAATAATTAGTATACAATTTACTTAATGAAAATGTTTAAGAGAGATGCTGAAAGTACATACCAAATTAAAATGCACATGTTTTAAGATTCATAAGGCTTTCAGTCAGGATCTCAAAGGACCTTGCAGTCCCACTATTTTTTCCATAAGCATATTATACAGAACTGCCAGACTTCTGGCCATGTTTCACTTCAAATATTAGAATTCTTTAGAAGCTGATGAAAATCTCTACAGGTAAAATACACGTGAAGAAAATTTGCTTTTGATAGTGTCAGTGAAATATTCTTCCTTATAGCTCATCATTCTCTAGTACTTTGTCCAGCTTACTTGTAAAATAAGGCTATCTATGAAATAACTTCATAATTTAAACACGAAAATGCATCTTGGCACTCAGAAATTGTTTTCCTGTTATAATGAGTTGGCTCTTTTTTTTTTTTGTGGCATTAAGTTTTGCCTGCCAAATGCAATGAGGTATATAATGTGCAGATTCAAAATGATCACTTCCAAACTGTCTTAGAAGTGTAGTTTGGTAGGATGGAGCCATGGCCAGCAGAGCATTGTGCCAGTTCAGGGCGGTGGTAGTAACACAGCTTTTCTGGCCAGCTGCCACACATGCTGCTATGTAGTAGATGGAAAAGTTTTTTGCTTGTTTGTTTGTTTGTTTGTTGGTTTTGATTGTTTATTTGTTTGGATTTTTTGTGGTTTTGTTTTTGGTTTGGGGTTGGTGGTTTTTTGTTTGTTTGTTTGTGGTTTTGTTTTGTTTTGTTTTGTTTTGTTTTGTCTTGTTTTGTGTGTTTGGCTCTTTTTTTTTTGTTCTCTTTTTTTTAAAAAAAGAGTGAGTGAGTGAGTGTGCCTTGGGTCCCTGGGCAGCCCTCTTCTCGCTGCAGGTGGAAATAACCTGCCCAGCAGTTTCTCATCCACCTAATGAGTCCCTCTAGTGGTGCCATCCTGAAAATTTTCCTCCTACATTCTCAAAATTATTGAGGAGTAAATGCAAATCAAACCCAACAAATATTTTAATGAAAACTGTCATTACTGAAAATACTCTAACTTTGTGAAATGCAGATGTGTTTGGTCTAATTAGCATCATGCTTGTGGAAAATCATGTACCAGGGTAATTCCAGTGCCTGCAGTTTAACTGGAGTTGGAATTGTTTTCGGTAGCAGATGAAAAAGGTCCTCAATTTTCATGCAAACATGAAACAAGCTAAAAATACTAACATTTTTTCACAACGTAAAATGTTCTCCTTAGCTCTTCTCAAAGATATATTTTAGGAAATTTATTTTGAGCAAATGAGTTATATTTTTATGGTGACCTTGTGAGGGACAACTTCAGTATTATCAGTGTGCATACAGCAAGTGGGGAGTTCAAGTTGGGGCATAGTGTTCACAAATAGACCTAAGAAAATACATGATGTTTCTGCTTTCTTAAAGCCGTCACACGTTGGGAAGGAAGTGAAAGGTTGGAAGTGAAATGGAAACTGCTGAAAGTGAAATTAAAGAACTGAGAAATGCAGGGATGGTCTTCGAAGCAAAGCCACCTGCATGTGAAATTGTTTTACTTTCAGTTCTAATTCTTAGGGGGTTTGGTGGGGTATTTATTGAAGGCAAGGTGGGGTTTTTTGTGTGTTTTGGGTTGTTTTCTTTTTATCAGTGTAGTTAAGTAAGTAGGAGAAACCACATTTATTTTTAGGGACTTCAGTGTTCAGGGGATTCAGTGTTTAGGGCAATCAAGAGTAGATGTACAAAATGTTTCTGTTGACTCTGAACCTCTGAGTGGTGAAACGCAGAGTGCAAAGGTGTCACAGATCAGGCAGTGACCTAAAGGACAGGGAACAAATGATGACCAAGCACAGGCTGTCCTGACTGGCTGCGTGGCCAGAGCACCCTAAGCACTGCCACACATGATGATGAGAAAGGGACTATCGCTTACAACCCAGTAAAACCACAGCTGGTTGAAAGGGGCATACCAGGAGAGCACAGCACTGCTGCCACAACAGCTAGGGGGGTCCTGAAAATGCAGTGAATGCAAATGATGTAGCCACAGGTAAACATGGGTAATTAGATTTTGTTCAGTTCCTATTTGAGCCAGATATTTCTTCACTGCTTCACCTGGATCCCTGGGCACCTGAGCTGATGTGCTTTATTTCCCATTTCCCACATTACCAGGGAGCCACTGGGTAAGACCACCTGGTCTTTCTCTGTGGTTAGGCACTTATTTGGTCAAAATTCAGTTTTATCTGGGAACACATTAACTCTGTTAGCCTTAGGAATCAAGAGATTCATGCAGAGAAATCAAATTAATTTCCTTTCTTTCACCACATTGTCAGTTAAGGTATGAGAAGGAAAATGGTATAATTTTACTTATTTTTTTCCTTAATACCTTGAGGTTAGAGGAGTACTGTAAGACTTCACCCTCATGCAATGCTGTGTAGAGATACCTCACCAAAGTCTGATGACTGACAGGTCAATGAAACTGCATGTGGTCCTTCCCTGGTTGTTGAAGCAGCTGAGCTGAGTTAGCCTTGTGCGGCCTCTCTGCTACTTTTGGGCTGGAAATTCCATTTCCAAACAGAGTCCAGAGCCAGCACAGCTCTTTTTACTGTGTTCTGTACTGTGGGCTGCAAAGTACTTGGGCACACAGCAAAACAGTCTGTGCCTCTACCCTGGGATATTGTTCTTAAGAGATGTAAGGGATGGAATCTTCAAGGACACCAGCTTAAACCTACCGTTAAAGTCAGTAACAGGGAAACACAGACTGCAAAGTTTCCTGTAATAAACCTAAATGTTAACTTGGTGCAAGGGGACTTATCACACCTGCTTTGATATTATTACAGGTGCTTTGGGTATCACAGTTTTGCATTTCTCAGTGGAGTGTTTGAATGTTGAAAGTGTCATCCAAAATTTATTTAAATTTCCTTAAGTTTGACTTTTAATAGATCATTTTTTCATCATCTCTTGCATTCAAGAGAAACAGACTCTATTTGGGAAGCTTTGAAAGGCAAATGGGCTAGAATAGAAACAAAAATAAGATATGGTATTACAAATTATTCTTTTTATTTCAAAACATAAAGCAGAGAGCCATGACTGCCTAATATTTGGTTTATGCCTCTGCATGCAGAAGTGTGCTGACCAGGGAAGAAAGGTTTGGGCTCTGGAATCAATACTGAGCACTGAAGTAGCTTTTAGATGCTCAGCTCCTGCTGTGCTTGGTCTAATTTGCAGTCTGTTGAAATCCCATTTGAAATGCTGCTGGAGGAGTCTGCTTTATCTCAGCAAGAAATCTAGGAAAGTTGGTAGTTTACAATAATGGATCATCAGGAAATAATTGTAGGAATAATGTATTCAGGGAAACTTCAGCCATGAAACTTGATTTGGAAGAGGGGAAGTCCACATTGCTGCTCTTTTTTTTTTTACTGATAGAAACAAAATCATCCAAACAGTATAGAGAATGATTTGGTATAATGGTTATATTTGAGTCTTTTGGCTGAAATCACAGAAAGACCTACATTATTCATTTAATCTGGCTGACAGACGTAAACATTTGTGCTTGAGCTTTCAGAAGAAGCGATCATTTGGGAGAAAGTCCTGCCACTCCTGAGCTCTCCCCCACACATTGGGTTTCACCTTATTGCAGCATTTTGAGGTGGGTCTTTGCAAAGCCGGACCAGTTGAGCTGTATATGCTCTGTCTAACTATAAAACATTCTTAGTCCCTGCCAAAAAAGCACATCAGTTACAGAGTGTTCCTTTGGAAAAGTGATGCTTGCAGCAAAAGACATGTGAATATCGGGCAGGAATCCCAGAGGGTGAGAAATAGCCCTGGCCCTTTGGTGAGGAGAAAAGGTAGCCCTGTTTTATAGACAGCAGGCAAAGACCAGGGTAACTTGTCAGCCAGTTAAATGGAGAAATGAATCTGAGAATTTAAAGGGTTCATGCAGCCTGGCTCCATTCATTGCTAGCAATCATTCCCTCCGAAAGTGGTGCAAAGAAATGTTTTATATGATAATGCACATTTAAAATGCAATACCGCTAGCAAAAATCTTCTGATCTGTGAAGTCCTTTAATAACATTAATAAGGTTCTTTGCCTTTCTGAAGGAGTTCTCAAGTGGCTGGGAATGAATTTAGCAACTCCTACCTTGAAGTTACAGGCAAGAATCTAGATGCACGAGTGCTTAAACAATAGAAGTTTTAAGAATAGATTGTACTTTGTTACAAGTGAGTCCTCTGCCTTCTTTTAGTTCTTCAGATTTCCAAAACCCCAAAGCAATTAGAGATGAAAATGCAACTAAAAGTCACTGGCTGTCATTTGGGTGTTATTTCCTTTTCCTGGTTTTGAAAGTCATAGAATAACACAGTTACAAAATCATTAAGGTTGAAAAAGACATCCAAGATCATCAAGTCCAACTGTGTACCTAACATTATCGTGACCACTAAACAATGTCCTGAAGTGCCATGTTTTATGAACACCTCCAAGGATGGTAACTCCACCACGTCCCTGGGCAGCCTGTTCCAGTGCCTCACCACTCTCTCAGTATAGAAATTTTTCCTAATGTCTAATCTAATTTTTTTTTTTACCTCCCCTGGCTCAACTTAGGCCCATTACCTCTTGTCCACTTTGTACTGAAGTGTTAAGGTAGGAGAAACATTCCTAAGAGACTCATCTCGGTCAGAGTTGTCATATGTTAGCAGCAGGGTATAAAACAGTGTTTTCCTGAAATACATTTTTTTGCTATCTGCAGGGAGCAACTACTTTCTTAAAATAGTCAATGTCTTATCCATCTTCTCTATTTTTCTATAAAGAGAGGACATAAGAGCTCTTTCCTACCTTGTGAGGGCACTGGGAAGGTTACAAGCTATGAGCTCCTTGCATATGGCACAGACTGAGGATCAATAGCAGAGGCTCTGTTGGAATATCTTCCCCCAGTCTATTCAGAAAGTGCCCCTGGAGGCCCAGAGAAGGCTGCCTGCCTCTCCTCTGCTTCTGTAATGTTGTAGTCCTTCTACACATTAAATTTTTATTCTTATACACACTGGAAAAACACAGTCCAAGGAATCAGCAGGTTATTTAGCTTCCAAGGACTTTTTTGTGCTATTCACTGAGGTGTTAACCAGACCTTCTGTATTTACATGCCTGGCAACTAGCAATATTGTTTTAATTAAATTACTTTTAATTAGGAGACTACTTTGTAAAAGGAAAAATATGAAGCAGCTCTGTTTTATGCTGCTATTTTAGTGTTACCATGTTTTTTCTAAAGTAATTAAATAGAAACTGAGAAAACATTTAATTTTAAAGAACATCAATTTGTCTTAAGACTAGAGTAGCCTTATTACTTCGGCTGAACAAATTACAATTTCTGTTCTACTCATCCCAGATGGAGCTAGTTTTAGATTTAGGTAGTTTTGGCTATTAATATGTGAATGTGATTTGGATTTTGCTGTAAGGGGAAAAATCTGGGGCATTTAACTCCTGAACAGAACACAATAGGAAAAAAAGATGTTTTTAATTTATGTGGCCAAACTAAGAGAATTGGGAGTATAATTCATTTTGGTTTAAGATTAAAGTTGGAGGATGTTTGAGGTTTTTTTTCTTTTCAAAATGAGAAAAATGTCAAGTAAAGTGGCCAGGTAAAGTTTAGTTACCCTGAAAAAGGTGCTTTGATTTATTATGGGGAAATTCTTGTTACTTTTTAATAAAACTACATGTTAGAATCATGTTGAAAATAAGTGTTGAAAAGGTATTTGAGTTTTTCCCTGGATTTTCCTTTAAGCTGAAACTAATTGCTTAATCTAATCCAAATGTTTAAACTGTTTCATTCCTCTTGACTCAGGATTTCTCAGGGAAGGAGCTGTCTGGGGAAAGCCTTCCTGTATCCCCAGAATGGTGTATTCTGAGGGGAAATGCACATGTGGGAGTTGCCAGGAAGGACCATATATATCCTTAGGGCATGGCACGGTACAGTGCACAGGTCCCACGACATCTGGGGGTAGAAATCTGGAATCATGGAGGTGGTTTTCTTGAAGTCTATAAGATCTAATGTTATAGGATAGGATATTCTATAGATTCTGTTATATAGGATATTATGTATAATAAAAAACCTATACTAATAGGATAATTCCTGTAATATAGGATGTAATAATAATAGGATTATTCCTATAATATACCACATACTATAATATAGGATATCTGATATCAGGATGCTCTCATTATGGGCAACATGAAGCTATGGATTGCAGTATAATGAAATAACTATTTCCAGACTTCTGGTAGCTTGTCATCATCTCTGTCTCTTCACTGTCAGTACTAGGATTTGCAAGGAGTATAGAGAGTGGAAGAGAGTGCAACATCTGATTCCACTCAGCTCAGGCACAGAGACGTGATTTAGCCAGAAAGAGCAAAGCTAACGGCTGCCTGTACCCATCTGCAGGTTCAACTGCTCAGGTTTTCACCTACATGAGTCATTGACTTTTTCAAACTTCAGACTGTAGAAAACAAAATCTTGAAATGAGCTACCAGTTTGATAAATTCAGTTTCTCAAACAAGGGAAATATTCTTCCTAAATGAACAAAATGTATGTTACAGCATTATCAGGGAGGGGATTTTATGAGGATGGGGAGGGATGTAGCAGAAAAATTGTCAGCTGAGCACATAAATGTATATCTGTACTTTGCTACAATAGGCAACAATGATGTTGCATGAGCAAAGTCCTCTTCCTTGCACTGCTTGTCAGTCCTCAGAGTGAAAGCCCACCAGTGGCTGTATGCTTGGCAAGTCTGGAGATGGCATTCCAGCTGGAAGCAGTTATTGCTCTCAGTCATGAATGGGATCATTATCCAGTGCAGTCTCAGGTAGACTATTTACTGACTGCAAAATCGTTTACAGATGAGAGAGGAAAGTGCAAGCTTGAAAATCCATTTTAATAAATAGCTGCACTAAGCCTTTCAGCAATGGAAAGCACAGGCTGTTTCTCACTGATGTCCGTCACCGGCTTGGGATCCATAGCAGCTCCTAGCAACATCTGCTACAGCAGAATTCCTCAGTAAGAATTCCTCAGTAACAGCCTGTGATATAGCTGTATCAGGTGACATCCAATGACATCTGGTGGCTGTGGGGCTGAACATGGCTGCAGGGAAAAGAGAGGGACTCTAGTTCAGTGCATACCCAGAACAGATCTATAGCTGTGGCTCCTAGATATCTTCTCCTATCCCTGAATGATGCAAGCCTTGAGTAGGACAAGCCCCTTCCCTTCATATGGCTTTCACCATAAGGTGCAACTTGTACCTGTAAGCCAAAGGACGGGAGTACTCTGTTGTTTAGCAGTCAGCCCTCAACAAAAAACCATGAGATTTACAAACCTAGTGCCCCAAATTGCTCTCAAGCTCATGGTCACCACTGATCAGGGATATCTTTAGGGAAGCCCCCAGCCATCATTTGTGTACACGAGCAATCTTGGCAGTTCTTCCTGTGTTTTTTGGTGGTTCAATACAACAGCAGGAAAAACCAGATGGGCTGTTTGTGGACTGCATGTAATGCTTCCAATCTCTGCTGGAAATGGGAATATCGGATGAGCTGCTTAAGACAGATGTAGAAATACTTTCTATTAAGTATGTAGTCAGTATTCATAATTATGGTATACATTGTTCATATTTCT
Source organism: Todiramphus chloris collaris (assembly GCA_025345505.1). NCBI lineage: Eukaryota > Metazoa > Chordata > Aves > Coraciiformes > Alcedinidae > Todiramphus > Todiramphus chloris. The sequence goes on from JANVCC010000035.1 coordinate 32,506,569, forward strand.
AGCCATTGAATGCATCAGTACAGTGAATGCAATTTAGATGGGTAATGAAAAGTAAGTCCTGTATTCTACCTTAAACTAGCACATAATTTTACCCGTCAACAGTCTGAAGTACAGAAGGTTGTTTCTGAAATTCCTGGCTCTAGAAGTTACCAAGGTACTTATGAAAATGTACTTAACTGCCAGTGAGTCAGCATTCAGAGGTCTGAAACTCGTTTCCAGGAATTATATGATTTACAAGGCTTGACTCTCAAATCTGGCAACTGACATAGCAAGAGAAAGAATAAAAAAACTTCCAAATACAAATTCCACATGCCTTTCAAACGCAAACCGCAGTAAGAAAACAGTCAGTCTCTTGAGACATTTCTGCACCTGTCATTTAAAATCACAGGGTAGTGGAGAAATACTCCATCTCAGTCATTTTCTTTTTGGGGTCACGGTTTCCTCACTGGTATCGAGTTCAAAAATCCCACTGAACCAGGAAAAGAAAATATTTGTTAAATTTAACAATACAAATGAAGATAATTCCTGTTCTTTTTGGATCAGCTATCTTTCTGTATCTGCTTCAGGCAGTGGTATGTGAGCAGAGTGGAGGTAACAAGCTACTGGCAACAAAAATTTCAGTATTATAGTTTAACGGTGATATCCCAGTGGACCCCAGGAGCACAGGCCCATTTCCAAAGATGAGTCCCAAGCAATGCCAGTGCTATTCAGATCGAAGTAAGAAAAGGCCCTGTTTAGTGAATGAGATGGATAATACATTTAGTGTGTTAAGACACGGGAAGTGACTCTTCTAATCTGTCCCCCAGCCACTAAGCTGGATTCACTGGTAGCAATCTCTGAGGGAGAATAATTTTTCCTCCTGGCAGTACCTTTTCAGCTGACTGTGTGCTCTTGGAAAAAAGTTGCTGTTCTGTCTCTTTTCCTTAATTTCCTGGCTCTGTGTCCTACTTCTCAGACAGATATTTTTCCTTTTTATTAGGGGATGTTATGCTAAAGGTGTAATTTGTAATTCTAGGAGCCAAAGCAGTAGCAGAGCTATTAAATATGCAGGTGATGCAACCTTATGAGACCCCATGGCTGGAAGGGGCATTGATGCTCCAGACTGAAAGACATGGCAAGGCAGAGGCTCGTGGCTGTATTTAGCTGGAAGGCAGAGCATTCAGCCCTTGCACCAGCACCTTGGCTAACTTAGTAATGATGTTCCCCTTGGTGTGGAATGTTTTTAATTGAAGTGAGGCACATTACAACAAAGAACTAACAACATTTGTGGTAAGAATTGAAAAAAAATGTTTTGAAGAGTGCCATTTAGTACTTTTACTTTGCATCTGATCCGTGTTTTGCTGCAGAAGTTACCATCCTCTTTGCTGTGATTGGTAAGGACCAAACCACTGAGGCATAAGAAAATATGTAGAAAAATACTGGTAGCTCTTAAATATATTGAGTTTTCCTCTTGCTTATGGAAAAAAATAGTTACTTGGCAAATTCCCAGTGTCATACAGTCTGCAGTATCTTTGCTATCAGTCCATTTTCAGATCTGGTTATGCCATAGGAGCAAGCTGCCCTTATCTTGTGAAAGCAGATGATGTCCTCACATTTGTGGGTACAGGTAAAGCCCCCATCACAGAATCACAGAATGTCTTTGGTTGGAAGACACCTTCAAGATATCTAGTCCACCCTTCAACCCAACACTGTAAGCTCACACAGAAGTGCTAGAACATGTCCAGAAAAAGGCAACAAGTCTTGTGAAGGGTCTAGAGCACAAGTCCTGTGAGGAGCAGCTGAGGGAGCTGGGGTTGTTTAGTCTGGAGAAGAGGAGGCTGAGGGGAGACCTTACTACTCCCTCCTACCTGAAAGGACATTGGAGGGAGGAGAGGGACAGCCTCTTCTCTCTGTTGACCTGTGACAGGACTAGAGGGAATGGCTGCAAGCTGCACCAGGGGAGGTGTAGGCTGGATATTAGGAAATGTTTCTTCACTGAAAGGTTTATCAAACATTGGAATGGTCTGCCCAGGGCACTGGTGGAGTCACTGTCCCTAGAGGCATTTAAATGGTGTGTGCACCTAGTGCTCAGGGACGTGGTTTAGTGGTGAGCTTGCAGTGTTGGGTGAAAGGCTGGACTAGGTGATCCTAAAGGTCATGATTGTCTGGAAAGTTTAGCAGATTTTACTTACTTGTGTAGTAGCTTAGGCTGATATTTGTGATTTGTCTGAACCTGAAAAATTTGCCTGAAAATAGATGTTTTGTTCATGTCTTTGACAGACTCCTAAGGTTTGCAGCAGGAAAGAGGCCATTCTCCCTAAAAGCTCTCTATTCTGTGGTTCCATCATGTTCATAAATTGCCATGCCTGAGCAAGGTGTGAGAACATGAAAAATAATTTGGGTCAACTTGCTTGTGTTTTATCAGAACAGGAGAGTTATTTTTCAAGGTTGATGCCAGGCCATTAAATAAAGAGGAATATGTTCAGTGCTCTAGTAGTATGCAATTGGGGATTTTCTTTCAAGCTGCAATTTCCCAAGCCAAAGGTTTTTGTTCCATTTGGAAGCCAACAGGTGACCTATGTAGGTTTTTCTGAAAACAGATGGTGTAAGACTCTGTAAGTGTTTTATGGATGGAACACATACCCCCCTCCAATTCATGTATTCTCAAAGCAGCAAAGTTGTCTTTTACAGTAGGAGCATCCTAAGGTAAAATAAGTTTAGAAATGTTATGTTACAATGAGTGTTAGAAATCTTTAGAAATGGGTGCTACTCTATGGGAATCATATGCCACCAGGCAGAGATCTGATAGCACTCTTCATTTGCTCTTTGTCCAAAGCAAACCAGTATTTCTTCATCATAATTTTGTATTATGTGACTTCTAGGTGTACTCATGAGATAAGAAGAAAAGAAAAATGCATTTTAAATGAAGGAATATTAAAAATTACTTTGTCCAAGCTCAATGTACAGATGGGTGTTAGGTATGAAGGATCCTTATTTTTGCATACCAGTTTTGTGATCCTCAGCTTAGATCTCAGCATTACACTGTAAAGAGCTGGCTACTTAGAAGCAGCAGAATGAAATGCCATATATCAAATAAAACAGAGAAAATGTGATCTCTGAAGAATATTGCACTAGAAATACACCAAAATATGCAAAGAAAATACTTTTGTGTGTAAGTAGGTAATTGTACACACATAAGTATCATATGATTATTGTTGCATATAAGACAACAATGTTTGTGAAATCCTAAATAACCAAAATAAAATCAAGGACAAAAACCCAGCCTGCTATATCAGGTGCATTTACAGAGTTGGAAGAAAGCTTGACATTTCAATAGACATTACATATACTGTTGATAAAGCACTTGAAAAAGGCAGCTATAAATTATTCCTTATCACAGCCTAAATAGACCATTTACGATTTATCTAGAGAAGAGAGCTTCAGTAGTTGTCTTAGATGTGATTACTGAGTTCAAAGAAGAAAACATTTTAACCAGGAAACCTTTCCATCTACTTTTGTTTTGGTGAAGGTTATTTGTGTTCTTACTAAATCATCTATTAGTAGTCAAGTGAGGAAAGATAGTAAATGTGTTGGAAATTAAAATGGAAAACAGAAGGGAAGGTTCCTGTATTACTTGTGCTTTTCAGGCTGCAGAATTTGGCTTTAACACTGCAGCAAGCTAGGAGAGACTTGCCTCTACAACACCAGAGGGTCCAGCTGACTTCAGTGGACTCTGTGTGGGCAGCAGCTGAGCCACACATCTTCAAACCTGGCATGATTCGCTCCCAGACACACAGAAAAAAAGTGGAAATCTGAGGTGTGAACTGCTCCAACAGGAACCAGCTCTGGAACAAAGCAGTGTCACTGGGATTCTCCATACTGTCATGACATCACTCCTGGGCTGGGAGGTGAGGGGTGCAGTTTCACTGTTTGCTCCTTGTTTCCTTTTGTTTCAGAGTTTTTCCATTAAGATACTGAGCCATCTTCTCACTTAAAAAGGGCCTTAGCATATGACCAATATTTGTAAATGACAGTCCAAGAAGATACATGGCACCCTTTTGGTTTAGGTAAATTTTGTTTTAATATTGGGTATTTTGTTGTAGCTTAGCCTTTTTTTCCCAGCTTGTCTATCTAATGCATAAATGACTTCCTGTGGTGAAGCAGCAGCCTCACTAGCAATGGATCATATGGCATACCAATGTAACACTGGTACAAATGAATATATATTTTAGCAATTTTGCAGGGCTGTTTGTCTCTCATCTTTTGTAGTTACATTATGGGACTTACTGTTAAAACAAGTCACCTGAACTTGTCTTGCAATGGGAATAATAGCTATCAACCAGATGCTCGTTTGCACACCAGAGGAACAGGCACAAAAGGTACAACATCTTGAAGTACCAACTCTGTTCTTAAATCTAAGGCAAACCACTACAGCTGTGAAATGTTGCAAAAAAAGGGTTTAAAGCTTTTGTGTAAAAAAATATTACAAAAATTCACTAAATAATTGTGATAAATGAGTTCTTGATGTCAAAAAGTAAAAAATAAAAAGAAAACACTCTCCCACCCTTGAAATACAGCTTACTGTGACTGTCCCGATTGTCTCTCACAAATGTTATGATCCTGTTTCTCATTATTTATGCTCACTGTCGTTCTCAGGAGAGCAGTGAACAACATGCAATTTTGGAACTGCTATCATCGAGGGCATACGTAGTTTAATTATTAAAACAAAGCTGCTGTGTAGCACACTCTAAATGCCACTGCTGACACTTAGCAACCGAAGTGATTTGCATTCCTTTTAATAAATTAGGTATTTAATTACATTATAAATGTAACCTCTAATTGAAGCACCTTCTCTCAGTGGGCATAACTCTGTGATGATTTCTCATGAGCTACCTAGAAGTAGATGCATGCTGCTGCATGGAGTGGGAATCTCACTAATAAGCTCTTAAACACCATTCTTGAGTATTTTTTCAACTTAATGGAACTTCCCCCAGGATATCTCTTAGGAGAGTATTTGTTCTGCTGTAGCATGTTGCCTTTTGCTCTTGTCCTCCACCTGCGGCCATTTGTGTGTCTGCACTTTTCTCATTGATAGCTTTTATTTTGCATGCCTGGAAACCCACTGGTATCTCTACAGTATGTGAAGGTGGATGCAAGTCTCCATTCATGGGTATTTCATGACAATGGTGGTATTCTTTTGTTCTAAACCTATTTAACTGTCTAGATACAGCTCAACTCTGTTTTTTTATACTAAAGCTATTAAGTGAGCTCTGATACCTTAGTTTGCTCTGTGTAGTAGCTCATGTACCCAATTTAGAGGAACAGTTTCCTGCTGAGCATGTTGGATGAATCTTCATCATATGCTGAAGTTCTGTATCATTCTGATTGTTAAAGATTTAATGTTTTTAAATATATTGATTAATTCAACACCTGCCCATATTTTTTATTTCCAGTGAGCGTTGTGAAATTGGTGAAAACAGGGTATAAATCAATACATTTAACTAATGTTACTTTTTGATTGCAGTTCATTGAGGTGTTAGGCAAGATTAGATAAAAATGATGATAATTTTTGCTGTGTGGTTGAAAAGCAGCTTTACAATTTCTTTACCTGATTCACATTTCCAAGACTACCCCTGGACTTGCCCTCTGTGTCTGTAACCAGCTCTCCCGACAACTTCCATGGGGAGATGAAAATCTGGTGGTCAAATCTGAACAAATAAGGCACACTCATGACAGTTAGGAGTTTTGAGCCCATCTCTGTAACAGCAGTGCGATTCAATGGCAAAACAGTAATGGAGGCTCTGAGGACCAGAAAAAGACATATTAAGAATTGTTCAGAGTGGAGACAGTTTAAAAGGCTCACTTGGTCATTCTCAAATAGTACAAGAATTTCAACGTCCCATTAAAACCTGGGGTCAATGTACTATAGTAACTTACTCCTGTCAATAGACAGTACCAGGTACCAGAGGGAGGCCCCAGAAAATAAAAGAACAAAAAAAGACCATTTGTGGATTGCTTACAGTTCAGTTTCTTCCCAACTCCTTTAGAAATTTTTCCTTTTCTAATTCTTATTTCACCTCTCACTTCATTACGAATCTAAGTTTTCTGTATGCTTTTGAATCGTGATCTTAGTTCTACCTAACACTGGATAAAATACATGATGTTTGGGATGTATATCTTTGGCTTTAATTTACTGTCTTTGACCATGCTTTTTCTGGTTCTCATAGTCGGAGAAAGATGATCAGGCATTTGTAATCTAAAAAAAGCCTTAAATTCAATACAATGCAGTTTCCAGGATTAGGACAGATAAGGTAAAGAGCTGAGTGACCTTAGAGAAATCTTATCTGTCAAAGAGAACTTGAACAAGGTCATGAAGAAGAAGGACAAATCATATAACCATTTCTGGTTACTCTCTGTGTTCTGTAGACAACATGAGAACCTTCTCAGTTTCTTTGGGAGATATACTGAAGATTAATTCACTTATATATATATATATTTATATATAGCCCATAGCTTGAAATATTCTCCCCCCCAACCCCATCCTATTTTGAAAGATGAAGCCTGAATTTCAAATATGAGATAAGCAGCCCATTTAATTAGTTTAGGACTCCCCTATCTCTGGGTGGACAAATTCTATTTGTTACTCTGTAGTATAACACCTCCTTTTCCCATAAAGCTGAGAATGCGATGCAATTTATTTTTCTTTCTATAAATTGTGTCACTAAATACTTGTTAGGAGAATGAAAAAGTACAGGAATACCATTTCTGGAGAAGAAACTGCACAAAAACAACCTGGCTGCAAAATGTATTTTTGTAAACACTGGATCACATTCGTAACAGTGTAGTTTCACGGACTTTGTTTAATAAGGATCTGGTTGGTTGGTTTTCTCTCAGATAAATATTAATGTGCTCTTCCTTTTAACACAAAATGGTTGTCCCCAATACCAAATGGAGAAAGGAGGACAGATGAAGTTTTTCTGGCTAAGAATTCTAATGGAGATAACAGTATTTTCAAAAATACTAAAGAGTTAAGTGTGCATATGGTGCTGCCAAAAAGGAGCAGCTATTTTCATGTGGGGAATCTCACTTCTTCACCTTTCCTGAGACATGGCATTATCTAAGGCCAGTTCTGCTGTGGATAAGTAGAAGGTTTTGAGACTTTATTCTGTGCCTGGTAACACACATTTTGTACTTTCAGCAGCATCAGCAATCACATCTGTAGCTACACTTGAAAGACAATCAAAAAGAGAGGAACAAGAAGGATCACATACTTTTTGTTCAGGTTACTTTGTAATTTTGCATTCCTGAGGTTGGGGGTTATACCATTGAGGTATATAGCCCTGAGGTGACCAGTAGCAGCCTCTGAACTTCAGGGTTATAAAGGTGGTTTTGCTAGAGATGTGGGCAGAAGCTGCTGCAGGGCTGTGGAGGAGCACAGCAAGATCTTACTCACTCCTTATCTGCTACTACTAACTAAATGGAGTTGTCTTGGTCAAATAACCACACTGATGCTGGTGAAGGGTGGTGAAAGGCTTCAGCAGTGAAGGGCTTGCTTTCTGGGTATGTTTGGGTGTGAGTTTGGTAATTCTCAAGATGTTTCTTGGTGATCCCTATGGCCATTTAGTGGAAAGCAAATCTCTCCCCCTCTGCATCACGACACTGTGTCAGCACTGTAGGTGTTGCTACTCTTAGCACCCTCTTTTGTCTGTCAGATATTGCATATCTCTGGCTAGCCAAATTAAGTTTTCTGTTAAATCCCTAAGCTGTTAGAGAATAACACTACAGAATTCAGCACAGCTGTGGGGTCATAGTGTAACATGCATTTGAAAGATAGACATGAGCAGCAAGGTAGGAAGCTCCTGATCAATACTGCTGGGAAAAATGAGCAGTCTATGCAACATCTGTGGTGGGAAAAGAGAAACTGTCACCTAATGCTGGGCGTGGGAATCTCAAGGATAGTCATGATACTTTAGGCTGCTGGCAGGATGCCTTCTCCCAGCTGATCTCTGCCTAAGGCAGGCAGCAGGGGTGCCTTGTGTTTTATGTGGTGTAAAAAAACCAGGCTAAATCATCATGCTCTGTTTGACTTCCTATGGCTTTGCTCCATGTGCTTTTGCTACATGACATATGGCTTTATTATGAGACTCACCTTCAGCTTGGGAGGCATCTTTTTGCTGCCTGGGACTTCTTTCATTCCCTCCTGCCATCTGTAACTGTGGCAGTTAAAATCTTGTTAGTCTGGAGTATGTTCAACATTTGTTGGTGAAAAACCTCAGAACTGAAGATGGCCAAGCTATTTTAGTAGTAAAAGCCAAAGTGAATGTTCACAGGGAGAGATTAGTTACTGCTTTGCAGAGCAGTCACAGTGGTTTCTTCATGATCTCTTTTTTTACATAAAAAAAAATAATCCTCACAGTTGTGTAACTCGTGTTACACCTGATTTCAGTAAAGACTAATTGAATGTACTGTGCCTTTCCTAAAGCAGTTTTGATTGACTTGTCTTTGTTCTCCACTTCAATCAAGGAATTTACTTGTGCTAAGTAATTTATTTGTGTTAATGAACATCTATTGACTCATCCTTCTGTATTGCACTGAAATTTGAGGTTTGTTGCAAATCAGGCATGGTTTAGCATACCAACAAAATAAAAGCATTTGGGGGATGTGGGTTGGTTATGTGCCTGCCATAAATAAAGGCACTTAGGAAATGGAAAGCACTGACTTTAGGCTGCTGGTTAGAGGAAAGCCCTTGTTTTCAGCCTGAGATGTGGCTCAGCTGTGTTTGTGGCACTGGCTATTTACAGCCATTTATACTCATATACAGATTTATAAATAGTTTACAGAAATGTTGCTGCAGTTGAACAAAGCAATCTTTATTTTTTTCCGAAGTGATGGGAAGCTGGGGAGGTTGTTGATAAAATGTCACAGACAAGGAGTGGAGGTAGAGCAGGTTGGCGTGCAGCTATGAGGAGACTGACATAGGATAATCCAGCCAGGATGTGGCTTTTCGTTGCCCTTGAGGATCTGTTAGACCACAGCAACAGAACAACCTCTCCTTGATGCAGGGGGTCAGAAGAAGGACAACAGAGGTGTGGTTTGGATGTCCTGAGGGGGTAACGTTTTTGTTGTGACTGCTCTCAGTCAGAGGAGCTTCCCCAAAGTGCCTGCCACTGTCAGAGAAGCATTTGAGAGCATGGCTGAGGCCAAATGCCCAAGATGTGTATGAAAAGGGTGAGCTTTCCACCCCTGATGAGGAGCATCATCAGCTGCCTCTTCCCTCATCTGCCTTTCTGCCGGCCACACAGAGGCTCAGCTATGGTCACTGCTAATTTTTGCCTCAGTCCTTCTCTTTGTCACCCTAGAAACACATCCATCCACACTTAGCTATCTGGTCTCACAAGGATGACAGCTTGGAGGGCTGCAAGAGAGCTTGGCAGGCTTTTCATGTCTTTTTGACCTCCCTCAGATACCAAGTGATAGGTAAATGAAGTGTCCTTGCAGGTTGAGCTAATGCAGACATGGGTCTTGTGAAGTTGGTGAGAGAGAAACAAAAATTACTGCTCTCTGTTTCCATTTGTGTTGGTTATTTTTGACCTTTTTTGCCCACATGCCTTGGTACCAGACCACAATAATGCACCCTTGTTCTTGGATGTGATCAGATGGAGGATGTAGCTCGATGCTGGGACCAACAGCTTGCCTGAAGGTGGCATGTTATGGTGAGCAGCTATGTTGTACCCTTCCTACAAATATACTTTATGGTTAAAGAGTGAGAAAGACTTGGGGTAAAAGATGGAAGTATGAATAGGAAGGAATGCAGGAGTTGCAGAAGGGCCAGAGGTTGAGACCTACCCATGGAGACAGGGGCTGTGTTGGCTATTGCCTCCTGGTGCTCAGCCATTCTGGCAGGGGAAACAGCACAGTGAGAAAAGACAAATGGTGATCTCTGTCAGGATGTCAGGCTTGAGAGGAACAGAAAACATTTGAATATGGACGAGTTAGGATAAAACTCCCCCTCTTTCCATTCTCACCTTGATCATGTGGGATACTAAGAGAAGAGTGTGAACATGAGTAGCAGTAGAAGCCTGGAAAGCTGTGCCAGGTGTACGGTAGACATTACAACCAACTGTTTACAACAAAGCCAAACAGTACAAACCAAATGATGCTTGCTAGCATCCTAGGCTCCAGGCAGGCTTCCAAGCTGGGTGGGAAGTGAGCTGGAAAATTGCCAGGCTAGTACAAAGTGCAGATGTGCTGACATGAACCTCAGTACTTTATAGTGCAAAGAACTTAGCGGTGTCTCAAACAGGCGTACATAAAGTGCCTTATTTCATCAGCTACTACAAGAAGCTTCACTGTGCACATGCTCACGGGGAGCAGTTGATGGTTTCCTTCCACTGCAGCTGACCATACCTGATGCATTTCAAAGCTCTCCACTTTGTGGCAGGATCATGAAGTGAATTCTCTCCTCTGGCCCTTCTTCCTGGGTTAACTGCACAGTACAGGGAAGCCCTCTGCCCTTTCTAACACAGGGAGCCTTGCTTTGTGGTTTTGGTTCCTTGAAAAACTGATTAAGGTGGGTTTTCTCAGGTGGAAATGGCATTTCTGTTGGGTAGTCTGCTCAAATAGAGCATCATGGTTTGTGTGAATCTGCCTGGATGCTTACTTGGGGATGTAAACCAGCAGCTTTTGTTTCCAAATTACTATATATTTTGTGGAATTGCTTCCATCTGTGAGGCTTTAAAATAACATCAAATTTAAATGTTGGCATTTTACATTTATTTTGTCCAAATGTAAATGTTTAAGCTGTTAGGCAGCAGAGTCAAGCCCAGAATGAAACTTTTTACTTATCTGTTATTGAACAAAATCCCCTGAGGAAATACAGTCATAATTTCATCTGTTTGTAAAATTTCCACTCTGCCTTTAATCATATTTCTTGCAATATTTCCTCCCTTTTCCCCCAAAAGGGTAAGTCTTGGCTTTTCCTTTTTTTTTTTTTTTTTTCCCCCCCTCAGTGTCTTCAGTCGAAAAATTGGCAAAAACACTGTGTTTGGATGAATCCGTTGCAGGGAAATAAATCAGTCAGTTACTACCTCTAGAAGTCAAGACATGCAAGGTTATCTTATGCATTTAGCTGGCAGAATTACAAACATTTTACCAGGAGTTGAAGCATTTCAACCTACCCCCTTTCTGGAAACTTTGTTTTTTTCCTTGCACTCTGCAAAGTGGCTGAATTAATTTCTAATTATGGAACAAATTAGAGGTTTTCTTGACTATTGATTATTTAACTTCAGAATCTGCTTCAGGGAGGTAAAATGTGCTATCAGCACTTGAGGTTCAACAGTGTAATTAATAAATGTTTAGATTTGCCTGATTTTTGAAATCAGCTCATTTGTTTGACTATTAGTTAATTGCTAAGATTTTGTTTGTGTAAGTTCCATGGAGAAAATGCTCAAAAGTTTACAAATAGAGCATTACTGAATGTTTTCTGTCTTTAGAAGCAGCTCAAAGGCTTTGACATACCTGCTTTATAACTTAAGTCTTGATTACCATTTAACTTGAATTTCCTTTATTGCCATATAGCCTTTGGGAACTGCTTTCATTTTATTGCTATATTAAAAGATATGGAAATGAAGGCTAAAACTATCCCACTTCAACTCCATACTTCAGAGTTTTGCCATATTTTTCATATGATGAAAAGTGAATACAGTTCCAGAACATAAACTTGATGCCTAGGAAGCAAATACAGCAAGGGGACTGCTGTATATACATCCTGTGCATGTTAAAACCATTTGAGGATTAAATGAGTCTGTTCAGAGCTGCTGTGGGATTACTTTTACTTGGCTTTCTTCTCAGACCACCATGCATAAGTAAATGGGAGTTGTTAGTGATATTTGAAAAGATGAGAATTGTCTATGTGTTGGTAGCTACTTGCACAGGTGTGCAGTCCCAACCACTTTTATCATACAGAAATACTTTCTATTTAAAAATACCCAAAGTTTATTTATGCACGTAAGATCTATTAAAACATGCTGGTTGTCTAGATGAAGACAGGGTTGTTCCCTAAATAAAATATAGAGATAACTTTTATCTGTAGAAATACAATAGATTATTCTAAGCTTATGCTTATGTGCCATTAGATCTTCACACTGGAGGAGACACAGTTGTTCACTGGGGTAGTAAACACAACCAGGGCATATATATAAGACAAAGTGGGCAAGCTGTTTTGGAAAAATAAGTGTTATATAAACTTTGCCATTAGTTGAAGTGGTCTGGTTTTTTTCAGCTTGAAACTATTTGGAGCTAAATTACTGCAACAGTGAAGCCTCATTTCACTTACACAGGTGGCTGGGAAGCAGTTGGATCATGGATTGATGTGGAGAAGTTAATCTTCTAGAACAGGAGTAGTCTCTATCACTGACTTCCAAAAAAAAAGAGATCTGTATCATCAGTGGTCTGTTGGAGATTGCCATCAAATGACACATGCTTGAGAAGTCATTAGGCTGTTCAATTTATTATCAGTGCTGGGGTACTGAAAATTTTCTTTTAATCAGAGGCATAATTATAGCTTTACCACAGGCAAAAGAAAATCTGGGCTCTGAACTTGCATTGTATGCATTTGTATACATCTCATGCACCTCCTAGTTCTTGTCAACAGACATATGGAGTTGGAGGTCCAGTGGAGAACCAGTGGGCTGAAAAGTTAAAAAACATTAACTTCCAGCACATCTTCAACTACTTATTCCTATCTATGTTGACTATATGGACCCTGGACCTAAAAGAAAGGTATAGACTAAAGATCCTTTAGTAATCATTAAACAAAAGTTACCTTCACCTCAAAGTAAAAATCTCCTCCATGAGGACATTGGATTAAATACAAGTCACAGTCAGAGGCTGGCTTTTTGTGAGGTTTTTTAGGCTGCAAAACTAAATCTTCTCTATCAAGGAAAAATGTCAGATGCCCATAGGTTGTCTTTAGTACATTAAAGTGCAAATACAGTGACAAAATAAATGTATGCCTTTTAGAAACAAAGTATGTTTGCGTAGCTGTAAAGATCTGGCATGCAGATAGAAACACATTGAATTTTAATAGGAAATCAGATCTGCAAACACATTGTTTGTTACCAGGTTGCTTTTGAAGAGACTGATTATAATGACTGGTAGGAGTCCCTGTGCTGAACCCCTTACTCAGGCTGGCAAGCAGTTGCTCACGTGAATAGCTGCAATGATTTCAGTGTACTGGCTTTCTCCCCAGTGCAAAGCAAGTGCAAAGCTGGTCCAAATCTTTATTTATGCAGGTCAGCAATATCTCCTCTGAGGACTGGCAGATGATAAGATTAAGAGTTTATCGGTAATTGTGTGCATGTGCTTAATCCATGGTGAGTGAATATGAAAAGGCATTTAGCTCTGATGAGCTGTGCTAAAAACTTGCACGTGAAAAGCTAGCACAGCCCAGCTGATACATGGGAAGTCTTTAACCTTTTCTGGGCATGAAAGAGCATTTTTTTACAGGAAAATCCCACCTGCAGAAAGAGGGGAAATTTCAGGAGGCAAAGCACAGAGCCTGGTAAATAGCTTCAGAGTGGGAGGATATCTAAGAAATGTGCATGCATCTAGGAACCCAGGGAAATCCTTTCAAGAGCTGTTGGAAAAGAACAGGAGAAAGTCCAAGTAGGTCTGGGACGTCACAAACTAAAACAATACTATTTTCTTGGTACCTGGGAGACATGGCACCATCTGAAAAATCTTGTATCTTGTTGTTGAAAGACAGAGCACAGCTGAGTCCATTGCTGTATGCTTCATCAGGAGAGGCCATGAGAAAGTCTTGAATGTTTTCTACAAATGGTTGCTTGCTTTTGAAGTTTTTGCTAGTTAAATTTAGGAAAGAAATGAGAAGTGCAGTTTCTATTAGTTCAGCTGAAGTTTGGTTTTATCCCAAGTCAGTGTTTTTCATACATTCAGGTATTTTCAAACTCCTTTCGTGGAGACTTATGTGAAAGGTAACAGAAAAAATACATCCATGTGATGGGCTTATGCAAAGGTCCCTCAGGACGTCCCGTTCTGTGAGAGCTTGTGCTTCCATTGGGAAGTATTTAAAGCATGAAGACAGAGAAATTACAAACCACATGTGTAAGAGAAGGTTATTTTAAAACCCCTGAATGCCATCTAGGCCTTGGAGATAGTTATTATGCTGTGAATTCTCAAAATTCTTTTGGATGAGGGTCAAGGAGAGCATCTGTAGGAAGCAAAAATGTTGGTCTGAGATGTGGTGGATTCACAACCCTGTATTTTGCCATTTCCTCTAGGTTGTACTTTTCTTTGTCTCTTGTTTCTTAGGAAGATCTCAACTATTTCTGGGACTCCAAAACTCAGTGCTGTTCCAGTCATAGCTTACTACAGGTGATTCATTCTTTGCGGAGACATGCATTCACTATTTGGCACATGTGGACACTGGCACAATTCTGCAAAACATCTAAAGCACAGCTTCCAAAGGCTAATGAACAACAGGAGATGGGAGAGGAAGGGAAGAGGAGGTTAACAAATAAAGTGCTATGGCTGAAAAATTCTGAAACACGTTAAAATAACAGATTGGAGAGAACATCAAGCCTCCATCGATCCTTCACATACCTTCAGAGTTGTATAGCTCTTTCTCTCAGCTCTTATTTCTGGGTCATGACTCCTAATGACAATGACAAATTGTTTGGGGGACTTCTTTTAAGACCATGGCATGATCGAAAACCCGATTCTATAAACAAATAAATAAAATGCAACAATTTGAACACTGAGGTAGCAAAAATAGCAACGGCCATAGAAGAAGGTAAGTTTTCACTCTTGTCATTGTCACTGGTATGACAACATAGTCTTATTTTCACAAAGTCAGACATACATGGGAATATATCATACTTACACTTTACTGTTAATATATTCCACTGAGGGGCTAATGTAACCATCAACACTTGCAATTATCAGCCTTTATAAGCAAACTGATGGTCAGTATAAGGATTGGAGCCACTTTATGGGGGATGGTAGCTGATTGCCTCACTTGAGTGCAGTAGGAGTGAAGATATGTCCAGGAGCTGGCACTCATGATTGTTTCTAGATCCTGATAATGATAGCATATCTCAACAATCTCCTACTGTCAAACATTTCAAATTTGAAAGTCTGAAACTAGGCATGTAATTCCAATATCATGAGCTCTGCAACTGTGGGCAAAAGTTAATGGTGCAAATACCATAGCCACAGCTGACAGTGTTGATTGATAGGATTGCCTTGGATCCAACTGTCCCTATTAAAAAAGACATTATTCAAGAATATGGGCTGACAAAATGAACACTAATTTAATCTTCCCAGAAAGTCATCGTGTGTGCCGTGGGGGAATTTCAGTGCACTACAATCTGCAAATCTCTACCTACCTTCCCATCTCCTGTGTCTAGCACTGTACCGGTCTTCTCCATTGCTGCAAATACATCAGTTTATCTTCTTTTTCTTGTGTGTTTCACAGTGCTTTCACAGCTACATCCAGCCTTATGCCATTGCATAGGGGTAGAAGGGCTGGCTGCTGCATTCCTTGACTCAGAGGAAAGGATTTCTGGGTAAATCATGCCACAGGGAGAAATACACAGCTGCTGCACTTGCTGCTTCTGTGGAGCATATTGCAAAGCCTGCCTGGAGTCATGTAAGTGTGATGCAAAGTTGTGTGAGCTTGTGTTTCAATCCTCATTTATCAGGAAAAAATTAGGCATTAAAAAAACCCCTGTAATATTATAGAAATGGTTTAGATTTTGTATCAAAAGAAGAAAACTCACCTGGGAAGATCTGACTTCAAATTAATTTAAATCTGATCATGAAAGATTGATGGATGGCTTCTGGTCAGAAAGGCAGCTTATAACTTGTCTATTCACAGCATGCCATTTGCAGAGGTGGTCCAAGTGAAAGGCCTGGCAGAGTCCACCATTTTCTTTTCATGTTCATTTTGACAGGAGTCACTGGAAATTACCCTCATCAGTCTGATAGGATTCCTGTGGCTAGCAAAAGCGGGAACAATTCAATATTATAAAGTATTTATAAGTCCCTAAGGCACATTTACAGATGTCCTTGGCAACATCAATTTCCAGCCTGTTAATAGCTTTAAAAGCTAAAAGCAGAACTGTAGACCTTTTCTAGGCACTAAAAAGCAGCAAATGCTGACAGACAAGTAGCGAGTAGGCAGATCCCTCTCTGCCCACCACTGATAACAATCAAGTCGTTGTATTGTGCATTAGCTTCAGGGAATGGATTAGCCCTTTTGGCAGCCCACTGTAAAGCACTTTGCAGTAACTCATTTTGAGATATCAAATGCATGAATCACCCAGGTTAAGTTTAAATTGAGCCAGAGTCTTATCTTGCTTACACCAAAATGCATAGAGAGCTACTGTGTTAGAGCCAATGTTACAGAGCCATGTAACATCAGTATGCAGGTAATCAGAATTGGGCCCTAAGGGTGAAAAATTGTTATACTAGGAAAAATTCTCTGAGAGAGGAAGCATTGGTTGCTATATATAACAGTAAAGAATTAACTACTCCTAACATTGAATGAGGAGCTTTCTTACAATAAAGAAAATGGTCCAATTTGAACTAAATATTTAAGGTCCTTACTTGTTAGGTTCCTACTTCTCCACTGAGTTTACTGGGACTCTTCTATTACCAAATTATAAGTACTTTTCAGGCAGACATGAATATTTGAATACTTGTGACCTCCCATCACGTAAATACACAAACATTTGGTTTGGGATGATGTCTCTTACTTCTGGCCACTTCTTGCTAGTACATGAAAGAGATGGCAGCCAGAATAGGTAACAGACAGTGGGCTGCTAAATTACTTTATCCAGCCAATGTCTCATGCTCCACTTGCATCTAAGGGTTAAAGTGATCCTGGGTGTGGGGAGCTGTTCTCGGGGCCATATTGGCCTTGTAGGCGGTATTTTAGGCATTTTCCCTATTTGATCAATTCTGAATCTATTGGCTTTAGTGTGAATACACAGTAGGCTGCATCCTCAGAAGGAAGTATACATTTTTTCAGCTTCATATCATTTAAATAAGGTGTACAGCACCGAGCTGTTTCTCAGTTATGAATATATAGGGGTGAAGTAACTACTTTAGCCTCCTCAGATCTGCTCTTATAAACAGCTGGCAGGACACATGTTTACACATTTTTGAACGATATGACCCTTCAGCTCCTCTCCCTTCTCATTCCCACCTTTCCATTTAAATTCGTTGCATTTTTATCATTTGTAGGTTCCAGGCAAGCAGAGAAGATTTATTCCACTGGAGGCGAGAGCAAGGGGTGACCCAGTGCTAATGCAAGAATCTGCTGAAGAGTTGCACACAGCCTTTCCTCTGCAAACTGCTCATTCAGTCTGTCCACCTTTTCTGAAGGTTTTCTTTGAAATTAATGTGCTTAAAAGCTGCTTGATTCTCAAGAGCTTCAGAAGCAGAGGGTGTAAACAGTGTCCAGAAATCTGAAATAGAACAAGACAGTGCTCTGTCCAGTGACTTGGAATAAAAGCAGTGTGGCTCAGAGGAACTTGCAGGGGTCAGGTAGTCCATGCCTTGCCTTGTAGAAAGCTCAACTTTTCCCAGGTCATTACTGACAAATGAGAGTCTAACCTGTTACTAAAAAAATCTCCTGTGCAGGAGATTCTGCTGCTTCCTGAAGTGAACTGCTCTGGTACATACTTGCCCTGAGTTTCATACTGACATGTAACAGCCCAGAGAAGATGGAGAGTTCTGAACCTAGGATCCCCTACTTGTTTTTGCTGTTGTAATAAAGATGGGTTTGGTCTGCACTGCAATAGTCATTTTTAAAGGTTTATGGGGGTGGAGAAGACCAGAGCTCTCGCTTCACATGTCAAGCATATCGTCTGACTTTGAAAGCAAAATGAAGAGGGTCTCCCAGTGATTCTGAGCTCAAAATACTGGCAGGGCATTCTTATGGAAGCTGAAATTTCTGCAACCACCAGCTGAGCTCAGTCTTCTAGGATTGGTAGGCATTGGGCTGCAAAGTGGGGAGTCTGTCAGCCCTGTGAAATACATCTCCTAGGCTCTGCCATGGGCAGTGAAGGCAGGCCCATTTCCCTTGGAAGGATAAATTAAACCAGCGTGTCTCTGCTGCAAATTTTTGAATTGGCATATTTATGCAGAGGGAAAAAAACATCCAGTTAAAAACCGCTAACCAGTCTTTTTAAAAAACACCCTCCCACCATGTGTTTATCAAATATACTAATTCTTTCCCCTTATGTAGTTTAGAAATTAACTGCCTGCATACAGACATTCAGGGGAACAGCTCATGGAGCAGTCACAGCTCTTCCAGTTCACCTTCCAAAGGCTTCAGAGAAAATGAGGCCCTTCTAGTTTGTCTGCTCTACAGGCAGAACACATATATTTACAGTTCTGCACATTCTTTGATCAGTCTGTTAATGTTTTCATACTGACTGACAATGTTTTTGCAAAAGTTAAAAGGAGACCTCAGCTATAGCAAGAGGTTTTCTGCCTGTGGAAATAAACTCTGCTGCTTCTCGGCTGCAAACTGCAGCTATGCGGCTGCCATTCAAGCCCAGGGTGATGCGGAACATTTGCAGAAAAATGCACCCTGGATGCTCGAGCACTTTCCTCTCTGTTTATGCTTTGTTCCCTCTCACAACCCTTGGAATTTAGATGCTTCAATCAGTGACCAGGTTATCCTTTGTTTTGCTGGGAAATGTTATTTTCCCCTCCCCCACCTGCAGAAGCCTACCACATCTACGAAACCACAAGCACTTTCTTTATGAAGGATGGGAGGCAGAGCTATTCTGTCTAATGCTTGGGAAAGAGGAAGTGCAAACAAATACTCCTCAATTACACAAAATTAATTGGATCTGAGGGCAGGCCATGTCTTAGAAGAGTCCAGACAACTCAGGATAGGCTCAGGATTCTCTCTACTGTACAGCTGTTACAAGATGTTCCCTCTCCACAGAAGTCGAAAGGGACAGAGATGCAGTTGTCAGGCATGCTGTCCTTCATCCCCACTACCTTCATCCTCAGCAGTAGAAAACATGCCAGTAAAATGTACACATACACAAGTCCTCCAGCAAAGGAAGTTTATTTGCAATTGAATTCAATTATTTAAGACCTGTTTTAAGTAATTCAGTTCCTTTCTGGAGCTTAGTGAGGGTCTCTGTGCCAACATCTCACATAGCACTAAATCTCACTTAGCACCAGCAAGCAGTATCTGGGGGATGGGTTTTGGCTGTTCATATGAAAGCGTGTCACCATCAAAGGAGCGGAGAAGCAAAAGGACAGTCTTGGAAGATATATCCCTCACCAGGAAGTGCTCTCAAAGTAGTTGCAAGAGCCTTTTATGTATCCTGAGATTGTTACATTTCCTCTCAGTCTTCATTAAGCTAAACAACCACTTTTCTTTCAACTGTCCCTGACAAGCCATGTTTCCTTGGGCTCTGATTATCCTTGTCATTCTCTTACTGATGTGCCAACTGCTCCCGTCTTTCTCTAATTACTGTATTCTGGATGAGAGGAATTCTGGATGAGAGGCAAGATTCCTGCTGTGGCCATGCCAGAGTTGGAAGGAAGATGAGGATTGCTTCACATCTTGCATAAAACCCACCTGCTTCTACATTCCAGGAGGAGGTAGGTAGATACAGCTGTGCACACTCTGAACTCTTCAATCTGCTGGTCTGACCCTCTTCTCCAAAACTTAGTATTTATCCAGTGGTTTCCCATTTTCTACTTGTGCAGCTGAGTATTTGTACCTTTCACCTGTCCTTGCTGAATTGCATCCTATTTATTTCAGACTGATACTCCAGCTAATGAAGATATTTCTTTCCTTTTAATCCTACATCCAGAGATCTCACAACTCACATTAAACTTCAACCGTATACACGTTTCATAAAGAGCACTCCCCACTCTCATATGAGTCATTAATCGAAGTACTGAGAAATGCCAGAAGCAAGCTCGATTTTTGCAGAAAGCCACAGGACAGCCTTCTAGTTTGACAGTGAACACTGATATTTTTTGGCATAAGGTTTTCAGGCAATTGTATATAGCTTATAACAATTTCAGCTAGGGGAGTAATTTGGAAAACACAGTAAAGTACCTCCAGTAGGGTATGGAAGCTACTTTAAAAAACCTTACCATTATACAGCAAAATGCCTCCTCAGCACCTGAGTGCTGCCCTGCAGAGTCAGAGATTTTTTTTGACATTACTGTCAGTAGTAGCTTAGCAAAGCAAGCCTGGGAGCCCCTCATCTTCAGGATATTACATCTATCTGGTTTGAAAAAATGTCAGATTTGACTCTGTATTTGTTCCTCAAAGGAACAATTATTATACAATTCACATTTTTTTTCAATACAAAGATAGCTATTCCTTTCCTTCCATACTTCATCAGGAACATTACTGCTTGTTACTGCTAATTTTGCCCTTTCTGCGTTGTTACTCAATGTAGTCCTCGAAAATGTGTCAGGAATGTGCCTCTAAAAAAAAGTCTGACCATAAAACTCAAGTCACTTCACTGAAGTAGCTATATTTATCTAGATTAGTAAGTAGCTAATATTTATCTAGATTTGGTTTTACTGCATTGCTAACTCTCTTTAAATCTATGGTGCTGAGGTAATTTTCTCAGAATTACTGAAAACAAAAAAGAGCCTCTGCTCCTGTCTTTTATCGGACAAGAGTTATTTCCAGAACTATTACCTTTTGGTACAGACAGTATAATAACAAATCATATTTGTATTATCCTCTTGAATATGGTAGAAAATTGTGCTAAAGTGTAGGTCTTGGAAGCTCTTCCTCTGGTTTGATCTCTTCCAGGAGGAAATCAACATACTTTCTAATGATTTGATTTTGAATTAGGTCTTTGAGCATTAACTTTATTAATGAAAATTATTATCACTTGCATTGCGTTTTGCCTGGGAAAGAAGTCTGACATGTCATTTGAACTGTTCTGGGTGTCTTCTGGGGATGGCACTGCTCTGAGATGATAGCAGCTGATATGCACACCCATAGGAGCAAGTTAACACTGCTGCTGGCATGGAAGCTGAAACAACTACCATGAGCAACTGGCAGGCAGTCTCAGAGCTGGAGTTTAAAGGCACTTAGGTGGCCAAGTGTTCAATCGTTATCATTCTTATACAGTAGGGACTCAATGCAACTTTGTATGCAAATGAAGTCCAATATTTTACTTAAAAACTCTGCAAATCATATCAATTGATTGCAGGTTATCCCCACTCTTTCTGAAAATACAGACTGTTTTGGAAAAAGTGACTGTAGCAATCCTAAGGCTTCAGGAACTAAGCTGGAGGGCAATGCTCTCATCAAACATGCAATGAGAGAAACTAAGACTTTTACTTTAAAAATACCCCCAAAAACCTAAACAACAATATTGAAATGGGTGCATGAATGCATTTTAAGGTAATTGTGGTGGTTTGACCTTGGCTGGATGCCAGGTGCCCACCAGACACTCTGTCTCACCCCCCACCCCCCACACCTCCTCTCATGTGGACCAGGGAGAAAATAAGATGAAACTTGTAGTCGAAGAGAACAGCAAAACAATTCCATGCACACAGAAGCAAAAGAAAACAAAGATTTATTCTTTATTTCCCATCAGCAGGTGATATCTGGTCCTTTTTTGGGAAGCAGGCTCCAAACATGTTGAAGTTGCTCCAGAGGACAAACAGACGTCCCTGCGTCCCCGTCCCCGCCCCCCCCCCCCAGCCCTTCTAGCTTTTATAGTTAAGGTGACACCATATGGTATGGAATATCTCTTTGGTCAGTTTGGGTCAGCTGTCCTGGTTGTGTCCCCTCCCAAGATCTTGTCCACCCCATCCCACTGGGAGGGATGGGGGGAACGTTGGAAAACCATCCTTGGTGCTGTGTGAGCCCTGCCCAGCAGCAGCCACAGCACAGGTGTGTTATCAGCACCTTTCCAGCTCCCAGGGCAAAGCACAGCACTGGGAGAGCTGCTATGGGGAAAATTAGCTCCAGCTCTGTCAGACCCTATACAGTAATAGTTAAATACTCTGAAATGTGTAGTTGTTCATTCTTCAATGTACAAAAAAATATTTCTATGGAAACATTGATATAGGTCATTAGAAGTGAGATGCTGAGTGATGTCTCAAATAGATAAATTTACTAGGCAGGTAGTGTCCATTGCTGAAATGTGCTTTCCCATCTACCTTATGTCTACATAAGCTGTTATTTAGGAATAGCTGTTGCCTTTTAAATCACTGAATTTTGTCTTTATCAGAAGTGATCAAATTTAAACAAGTCCTTGTTAATTGCTGAAGCATCAGGCTTTCCACTTAGCGACATGTAACACCAACTTGGACAGAAATACGCACAGAACAAGATTAAATGTAGCAGGAACAAGCTCAGGTATTTCTGAATCACAGAACATTTTGTATTGGGGTTGTTTTAAAACCCACCAATAGCAAGCAGGTCAGTGCCTCAGCCCTGAAGCAGTTTATCTCCTCAGCAGCATGGCTGAACATTTGCTTTTTATGTTTGCTTTTTGTAAAAGGTTGCCTCCAGTTCAAGGTCCTGCCCTTATCTTCAAGAGACTTCAGGCAGGATTCATCAGACCACATGTAGACTCGTGCTTCTGAACGAGTCATCACAGGCTCACTGTACTGTCAGTGAAGAGAAGTAGGTGCTTGATGGCAGAGATCTTTTCATCCCGAGGTCAATGCCTAAAATAATGTAGACATATCTCACCCAGCAATGCTTATTTCTTTATGTGGACTATTATTTGGGTAAGATGAATTCCACCCACAAACACATAAACTCTTTGCAGCAAAAGGAAAAATTGGTCTGCTGACTCTAAACACCAGCTGGATTATTACAGAAGACACTCTACTGCAAACATTTCTCCTGCTGGGACTGACTGAGTGAACAGACAAGTGACAAACATGTTACAAGACCTAATGAATGCTGGAGGAGGTGCCGGCTACAGGGAGAGGTGGGTGTGAATGTACACAGGTCATGGCAATGTATCAGGAGATAAGAGCCCAACTGGTCTTCACAATTGGATAAACTGCCACACAGCTCTTTTTTATCTGTATTCTTGTTTAATGTAAAGACTATATTACGTAAGTCTGTGACATTGGCTTCCTACTCCTCTTCTGGGAACAATTAAGATATTTCATATTAAATCAGTGCATATGTTGTTCCTGGCTGTCTCTGAGATCGCTTAATGCTCCATATGAACTGAAAAGAAATGCTTAGGACATTACAACTGCTGCTTTTTGCAGTGAAAAGTCGTGCTGAGGAGTGAGCATTTTCAAACAAAGTTTCTTCCTTTTAGAATTTAGTTCTCTATCAAGTCTAGCAGAGAGCGTTTTCTGACTTCTGTGGCAATGAAAATGTGCTTACTGATTATTTTTCTCTGTACAACCTACTATCACTTGTCAGGAAGAGATGGATGTTTCTAGGTCTCCTCAGAGGAATATTGAAAGCCAGTACATAGGGAATTTCATCCTTATTTAAACAGCTTCTGGCTACAAAACAAGATATTACTATTCTTTCCACATGAGCTAGGGGCCTTCGCAAAAGTATGCTGCTGTTTATGAAAACATGTCTGTCAATTTAATAATTAGGCAGATATCAGCTTTCATTCAGTGCATCAGAAATAATGCACTGATTGTCTAATGCTGTGTTCCTTTGCAGACTAAAACACTGTAGTTAACTCCAAACTTTCTGATTTCTTTCATTAGTATTAATATATTTTTCTCTTCAGTGATTCTTTTTTTATATATAGAAATTGGTGCTTAGGGTTTATTACCATTGTTGTGAGATCTATACAGATACTAGAAATTCCATGTCTTCTTACCATTACACCATTCTACATGGTTTTGGATGAATGATACTCATGAGAATTAGTAGATTATTGTCTGATTATTATAAGGTTTTCAGTGTAGAATGGCTTAACTGATGCTTTTCAAATTCAAAATCGCAACACTGGAAGTAAATTCCACACAGCTAAATAAGTTACTTTGACCTGAAATTAGTACAAGGGAGAGGAGAACTGGGATATTTTGAGGCTACAATGATCTTGTTGAGACAATTGTATGTGATCCACCAGTGCTGCTCATGACAATGATCACCTCATGGTGAGCCAAGTACCTCACTGGGCTCATTACCAAGAGTCAATATTGATTACATCAGAAATGTAGACACCTATATTTAGGCACTCAGATTTAGATACCCACAGTCTGAGCTGTCTTTCTTGAGTAGACTAAAAGACAGTGAAGACTTTGAAGCCTGTTGGGTCATGGTCTGAAACTCATTTTTCTGTCTTTATTCAATGCCATTGAATTTTTGAAGAGGCTTGTGCTAAAATCACTGTTTCAGGAATGCGGTGATTTGAAGAGAACACCCTTTACAAAGCTGAAGGACTTTTGTTTTTATAAGCCTTCACAGCAGACTGTTCTGTAATTCTGGGTATGGTGCCTTTGCAAAGAGAAAGTAAAATAAAATTCTCATATAAATTTACTTTGCTACACCAAGAGTATTTGGTAAAATGTTGTTGCCATGTTGTATCTTGTGTTTCTAAGAAAGATATGCTCCTTATTAATTTATTTCAAGACTCCCAGTCTTCTCTGTTGCAAACGCAGATCGGTAACACTGGGGAAATAATGAAAACATGCTTCTGCCAAACTTCTGTGGAAAAGCCTTCAGTAGAGCATTAGTTCACTTTGCCAGTGGTTGGCTGGGGACAGTGAAGATGGGGACATGGTCTGGGGCAGAAAGAGAATTTTACTCCAATTTCTCCAACCCATATATCCATCATAAACAAAGGCAAACTGTTTAATATGGAAGGTAGGATGAATAAGCAGCAGTTCAGGTTTCTAGGAGTTTGACTTTGAGTACTAGTAACTCAGCTTCTACAATCCTATTGTTATGGGACGAATGTTTTTTACTTGTTACAGGTAGGAATATCTGACAACTAAATTTTTGTATGAGCACGTGATCAGTTTCAGAAAATGCTAACTCCATGAAGGACAGGGACGCAGTCTGGAAGACTAACTTCACAAGGCAGGAGGACTTGCAAGTGTAGATATGTATTTATCCTGACTTCTCATCTACATACCTTCAGGGATGGTGACTCCACGGCCTCCCTGGGCAGCCTGTTCCACTGCTTAACAACCCTTTCACTTATATTTCTTGAGTGTGGAATAGGTATTGCATCTCAGCCCTCAGACCGGACACACGCTCCAGTCTTGCATTGATCAAACCCTTAAGCTAGAGATAATTTTAACTCTTACATTTATAAACTTTCCACTGTTCTTTGACTGGCTGTACTGTCAGGAAAAGCTGAAGAGTGCTATGTCAGGCTAAATGGCTCTTATCAGATATTCCCATAAAGCTTCAAAAATAGCTGGTGAACATGTATGGTAATTGCCATACTTAATCTCGAATGGTTCCTGGTTCTTCTGCTGAGCTGCTTTGCTCATTCTTCAATGCATATACATCTGTGGAGATCTGAATCTGTTATCTCCTCATCTATTTCTTTCCTCCATGCTAGCAAAGACAAAAGTTGCTTTGTCATGCTTGTAGATTATAAACATGAGAATTTATTTTAAAATGTCAGATGTTCAAAATCTACGAACAGCAATTCAGCTTCCATTCCTGTTAGTAGGATGTGGTAAATTTTAATTTACATATATATCAATTTGTAATAACTGCAGAATCTGTTTTCAAGCAATATGCCGGTAACCACTTGATATTTTCCAGCAGAAATATTGCAGCTTCTTTTGACCATTTCTACTGAGGAGAATGTACTTAGCTAGGTCAAACATACGGACTTAATATTTCAAGATGCTGTGCTAAATTTTACACAGGACATAAATATTAAAAGCATGATTTAAGCAGAATTGAAACTATGATATCCAGAGTACCTCACTCAGCTGCTGCCAAAACTGTCTGTTTGTAATGCTCTCCAGAAACCCACAGTTCTGTTTGTGTGTGTGCTCAGAACAGCTGCATATAAGCCTGTGTCCTTCAGACACCATCAATGTGGTAGAGAGTAGGGGCACACAGAAATTCCCAAAGAGTTGCTGAGCAAGCCTAGATGCTTGGCAAGCTCCAGTACTGATCTGCTCTGGCTACCCACACTTCCTAGGAAGCAGACTTAATTTGTCTGGATGTATTTTTTTAAGTTAATACAGCTATGAGGCTTCTCCAGTCTTATTTATTTTATTCTAAACCAGTATCTTTGCCCAACAGAACACTGCAAAACTGGGATTTTCTTCACTTGTTCCCAGAGACGCCTGATCAGCAATGCATAGAATAGAGTCCTTTATGGATTCTAGTTGCAACAGCTTTCCTTGGAAACATGGACAGTAATGGTGTCCCTCTTGGATAAAATATCCTGTCATTATAACAAACCAAGCAGTAGTAAAACCTCACTCTCACTTCTTCCTTAAAGTCCTTCCTTAAAGGTTAGACTTGATGACCCTGGAGGTCCTTTCCAACCATAATGATTCTATGATTCCCAAAAAAAGATTCTTAGACTTGCCAGAGTAATGCCAACATTTTGTAAAGGCCGTTGTACACGAAGTATTCAGCATTCATTGAACTTTGACTTGCATCCTTTTCTTGGTCTACCGTTTCCTCTTGTAAACAACCCTTTTTGGGTTGATGGCCATTTTGAATACTCTCATCTCTTCCACATACAACTCAGAGTTCAGCTACTCAACTCCATACTATTTCTTTCTTCAGGAGCTGCTCTTGTGGCTTCCTTATCCAGTTATTCAGTTAAATTATAGCACTCCCAGCAAAATTAGTGGCACATAAGATGTTCAACATTTTGTGCATAGGAAAGAAATTTGCATCACCATCGAGTTTTCACCTTATGATATCATTTTTATTTGTGAAGACATGGAATGTCATCATCTACTCGGATAAAATTTGCAAGTTTTCTTGCCTAAGAATAACAGAGGTTGTTTTTTTTCCTAAATTTCAATGAGCCCACAAACTTCTGTCAGCTGCATCTCTTCTTATTGCTGAACTTCAATCAAACACATTCTGGATGTCCAACAATTAAAGCATTAAGTTGAGCTTAACGTCTAATTGGGGAGAATTTTCTCAGCAAGTACAAAGGGGCACTGACTATTGCCTTCAGTCCTGTTAGCTTTCAGTAACAGAGACAGGTAAACTAATCCTTTCTTTCCAGACAGACTACTCTGAAAATAGGCCAGGTCCCACTGGGAACAAAAGATGCTCCTAGAAAAGTCTGTAATTAGACAACTTCAACTGTTCTGCACAAATACCTCATTAAATTTCCACTATGATCAAGTCTGCTGATGCATAAGACAGACATAAACACCTCAGCTGAAAGCTG
Organism: Todiramphus chloris collaris; assembly: GCA_025345505.1. Lineage (NCBI taxonomy): Eukaryota > Metazoa > Chordata > Aves > Coraciiformes > Alcedinidae > Todiramphus > Todiramphus chloris. The sequence goes on from JANVCC010000035.1 coordinate 32,533,913, forward strand.
TATTTTCTTTGATTCATTCCTTGAAGCAAATAATTCAGAGATGGCTTACTTCTTTAATCCAAGCAGATAGACATTTTTCTTCATTGATAAGCCAATCAAATGACTATTGTAGGTGACAGAATACTTTTCAATAATTTAGAAGGATCCAATAAATTGGATCAGACCCTGAGAAAGACTAATACAGGGCCTGCAGAATAAACCCCTAGTAGGACTTCATTCATTCATCTCAGATGGAGGTGTAGTCTGCAGCTGTGCCTGGTCACCAACTCAGAACCACTGCAGGTTAGATTTTTGCTCAGAGTTTATATTTGTATGCTGACAAACCTGATACTTGATAAAGTAAGGTCAGAATGATGAACCATGGGAGAAAGAAGAGCATACATGGTAATTTTGTTAATTTTTCCTAACTTATTCATAGTGTTCTTCATTGTCTGTCTTTTTGCAATACAACTGTCTTCAAGTGAAACTCAAATTATCTCTTGTGAAATGTAGATTACAGTGATTAAGACAAAGCACTAAAATCCCAATTTTCAACACCAGTTCCTGGTTTCGTACTTACTCCCCACCCCACAAAAACCTATCCACTGAATCCAGTCAATGGTTTCTGTTGGGCACAAGACTACAAGGTAGGTCTGGTTAGCTTGCTCCTTCTGTGTGATTTGCTGTCAGATCAGACTGAAAAATCAATTTTCCTCTTTTAAGAATGATGGTGTCAGCTCCTGCCAGTACCTTATAGCTAGGCTGTGCATCTTTCAGCTGGCAAAGGTAAGCAGAACAGTGATATCTTTCCGTGCACTTTGGATAAATAACAAGCAATGCTAGAGAAAGTTTGTTTTTCAAGAGTGAGGTCCTTGAAGACCAATGATAAGCAGTTAAGTGGGATATAACTTGTTCATGTTATATTTTTTCCCTAACTGACACAAGACCTCTTTGGAAAGAACCTTGACCTTATTAAAATGAATTAGGGAAGATGGGAGGGAAAGTTGGAGCCTGAAGCTGAAATTCTGAAGCTTTATTTTAAGATATTCACAGGGAAAACATATGATTGTGTTGTCAATTAAAATAATCAAAATAAATTTAGAGAGAATAGATCAGTCTGCAGTAGAAGAGGAGAAATAGGGAAACAGGAAGGCTTGTGAGACTTTATTTTGTATAGGAAACTATTCACATTTTATTTTTAATAGTTTCTAGTCTTTCTCTTCCAGTATTTTACCAAAGAGTTTTGACATCCGAGGCTTGCTTTGAAGCTCTCTGCACTGCAGTTTGCTGTTCCTGGGGACAGACAGATGCTCTGATCCTTCTTGGTGCAGTGCCAACAGTGGCAGCAGGCAGTGAACTACACTGTGCACCACCAGCCCATATGGTATGTCCACACATTAATTGGTTCTCAAGAGTTGGTCCTCCTGAGCCCACCCATTTGTTGCTTTCATTGACTACTGCCTCATCTCTTTAATCAATGTTCACTTCTGCAAACTTCTGGTGAAGTCAATTAGCAGACATATAGCAAGTAAAATTAGAAAGATGGCTTTTTGTAGAGTTAAAATTCAAAACTTAAAGGTCTGCAGAGTAAGAATGGTTTCCTAACTTTTACAGCTAGTACACTGGAGACTGAACTGCTGGCTCAGAAAAGAGATCATGCAGCACTGATGTACTGAAACCTGAATAACTGACAGTCTTGAGTCTCTGCTCCCAGTGCAGCTCTCTTTCCCTCCTCACTGGTGTTAGCTGGTGCAGATTGAGTTCCTGCCATCGTATCTTAATCTGAAATTTGGAAACATGTCCCTCTTCTCTAGCAAGACTTTGGGTGGAGAGGAGAACTCACTGGTCATTTCACTCTCTCCAGACAAAAGTGAAAACTATAATAAAAACTGATTAGATTATCAGTCCCTTTTCAGTGACTTTTTCTTCTTTAAATGCATCCAAATAGAATGCAATTCTATTCTTCAAATGCATTTGCATATATTTTAATTTCTTTTTCTCTGTTTCCATTCCTACAACCTCAATATCATCTCTGTTTTCCTCTAGTCTAGTGATAATTACTGAAATCTCCCAAGCCATAAGAGCCATCCAGCCTGAGATGGGGGGGCTTGGGGAGGTACATCTGCAGGCTGCACCCTTGCAGAGGGTTGATGAGGAATAGGAATAGGTCTTGTCTGACAGCATCTCACTCGAAGTGGGGATGCATCTGTCCTGCAGTGCTGTTCCTGGATAACAGCAGATGGGCACACACCTAGCAGGGGGATGAGAGGTCTGTAAACATGATCTTCCTTCCTCTGTGAGATCCAGCTGTGTCAGCGGTGTGAGGGCAGCAAGGATACATGGTGCATCACCACGGTTTCTTTTTGCCTCTCTTGTCCCAGGAGGTACTTCAACTGTAGGACTGTCCCTCTCCTAACTACAGCAACGAGCTGTGGTGCTGCTCATGCTGTGACACCTTGACTGTGGGGTCTGGGGAAAATCACCTGGATTACCATCACTGTTAATCACTTAATCTAGATTATTTACCTTAATGATACCAGGTTTTGTACATGCTTTCCTGTATTGGGAGGATGTTGTGTGGAACGAATTGGTCACTGTGAGTGTTCTTGTGCTTTGGGTGTCGTAAGACAGAGGTTACAGCACTGGATAAAAGGAGGTTGAATACCAGATTGTTTTTAACTTCTCAGAAGAATGGGAGGTGGAGACAAGAGGAGTCTTTTGGCAGGTCCTCACAGCTCTGCTGCTGAGCTTTCCATTGAAAACAATCTACAATCTCTATTCTTCCTTCATGGACATTACCCTGACAAAAGTGCTAGATACCAATGGCTGTTCAGAGAGTTAATTACTCGTCTCCCAAAAATGTGTCCATGACAGTTCACATTGATATTTTACCTTTAGGGCTGCCTGCTGTGCAATCAAGGTTTGTTTAAATTTCTAAAGGCAAACACAGCAGAGAGGTGAGAATTTGCTCTGACTAAATCCTGAGGAGACTCTATCAGTCCATCAGTGTTGTTTCCATGTGGTCTGGATGCTGTATATTCATGTGAACAGTGGGTGATTGTTATCTTGAGCACCATGCCACTGTTTCAGCTCTGTTACTTCCAGAACAGAGCTGGATCACATCCAATGAGTGTTGGTCACTGGGGTGGCACACTGTGTCTGTACCAGCCTCAACTGTCCACCTTTAGAGCTGAAAATATCTGAGATAATTATTCACACAGAATCTGCTTTGTATGTAATAATACCTTTGATCCCCAAGTATCTTCTGTACAACTAATATCTGATCTAAGCACAATGACTGTACGATGAGGTGATAGCTGTGACACTCTCCAGTGCAGAAGCTCAGGAAAGGCCACCTCTGGAGAGATGTCTGATGTTTACACAGGCCATTCCTCTCTTGATGCCGGCAGGCAAGGTGAGGTAAGAGGGCAGGACATATATCTGGAGTAGCCTTGAGCCATTCTGACCTTTGGTTGCAGTTTGCCCCCTTATTCCTGCCGGTGGGAACTAGAGCAGTGCTTTAGAGCTCTGAGCTGAAAATAAGAGCGAGTCTAAAGCAACACAGGAATGAGTCTCTGTGCTGGAACTACAGGACCTTCCAGGTATGGAGCTATTTTAACACAGTATAGTACTCCGTATACTGCATTTGATCACATCCTCAAGTGTTTAGGTTGCTTCCTGCTTTAAAACTTCACTCTACTCTCCAAATTATGAGCCCAGTATGTAAAATATCTTATTAAAAACATATCTCAGATATACGTAAATCTAACCTGTTCAGAGCTGACAGAATTTCTAATACTAGTAAGTTTATAGATCTGATCACCTTGGGAAACATTTTTACAGGCTGTGTTGTCGAGGATAATAAGGCTTGCCCTCTGAAGAAAAGCATCCCCTCTGCTATGTTAAAAATTAATGGAAGGCCTCACCTGAGTACTGGAGCATATGAATTTCTCTCGGCAAGAAAGAAGATGTGATGAGATGTCTGCAGCTCAGAGCTCAGCTGGAGCCTGAGACATAGCTTCTGCTTGTGCCGAGCTCAAGGAACTTACACTTCTGCATCTGCAGTATAGGCCCTGTGTGCTGTGGTAAGGTGAATATTCATATGATGTACATCATGCTGAAAATGTATATTGAACGAAGGTAAAATTGTTATAAGATACAGCTAAAGGAAAAAAGTATTTTGGTATTGGGATGTAGAATAACCAACATACTTATGAAATGAGGTGAAAATTAATGTACAGTATACAATAATTTTGTTTGTTTGTTTGTTTTTCTCACTCCAGATTTCAGTACTCACCTGTTTTTTTCTTAAAAGGAGATGTTTTGCAGGCATAATACAAAATTTCACAGAATGCATTTTCTCACAAACTGATGCTGTATCTACCTTCATGTTTAGCTCTTGGCAAGCGCTGGCAGACATTGTAAGGAATTATTAAACCCTAGAGAATTATTTACATTAGCACCAAATTAAAGGATTTTTTATGTTCACAGTTTCTTTGTCTTCTAGCAAGACCTTTTGCTGGAAGTTAAGACACACATCGTCCTGTAGTTCTCAAGTATAGGCTCCCTGGAGGTAGAGCTTATGAAACAAAAAAAATTACAGAGAAGATGATGAAACAGAATGGGAAAAAGTGGAGTCAAGGAGTGAGAAAACTCACCAGCAACTCACCATACATCTGCTCAGCAGGGACACGAGAACAGTGGAATGAAGCAGGTCTGAGAGAGAAAAGAAGTAACTGTCAAGGTAGATAATTGTTTTGATGTTTTGCCATATGAGTGGGTGTTCACAACAGCCTAAGGAGAGTGTAAGTGATTTTGTAGGTGGTCCTAGGAAATAGAAGAGAGCCTGGGGATGGTGGTTAGGGAAGCGGATGTGCAGAAGGTTTGGGAATTTATTGCAATCTGGGTAAACATTCAGAAATATGAACATGAACTTGAATCTGCTCAGACTTCCTAAGGAAGAGTCACATGTTCCTGTGGTGGTGGGCAACCACTGTAGAAAAGTATTCAGAGGCTCACTAGTAAGGAAGAAAGTACCTGAATGATTTTGCAATGTAAAGAGACCAGAAATAAAAACCAAATGGGGGATGGAGAATTTCCAGTCCATGTGGATTTGTTTTAATGGGTAATTGACCTCACTTGAAAATCTCAAATCCTTATTTCTGCCTTGAGTTTTCTGAACTTCACTTTTTGCTGCCACCCACTGAATTACATTGTGCTTTTAGCTGATGCCTTACAGATCTTACTAGCCATGCATGGTCTTGGATAATATTTTTGATTTGATTTGGTTTGGTTTTGACACATTAGTCTCATGCTGTAGATGTAAGAAAATATTTCCTTCCTGTTTATTTATGTGTGTTTTATGGGAGTTTGGATTTTCTGGTACCCCTCATAAGCTCATAAAACACTTTTATATTTCTAAAATGTAGACAGATCCTTACTATAAATTGGAGTGAGATAGAGATAAACTGATTATTGTTTCATAACATATCATAACACATGAGAATAGGTGCTGTAAAAACTGGTCCTAAGGTTGGCCCATTCACACTCTGTTTTTCTTCTAACACCTACCCTAAAATCTGCACCTGATATGAAAAATATCGTGTAAATTTGAACAAATAGGAGTTCACATCTCACCACTCATTCTGGTTCATGAACAAAATATAGACTATGATGTGAAAATGAAAACTTCTGACGTTCTGATTTGATGTGGAGAGCTTTTATACTTGACAACAAAGTTTGGGAAGTTGAATGTATTTATTTGCTGAAAGCCATCTACTGAAAAAGATTTGATATTGAACTGTAATTCCAGGTTATTACTGCAAATTCTGCAAAGCAAGAAAGTGGGAATTGACTACTTACTTTCAGCTACTCTAGACTAAATGAGAATGACAAGCACTGGGGAAAGAAACATAATTTCAAACAACAGTTGCTGTCTCATGGGAAGAAGCAGAAATAATTGATGTTTAGAAGTAAATTACTCATTAGGATCGACATGTGTATTAGAGAATCTGTGGATGAACAATAGGATTGACTTTAGTTAGAATTATTTTTTTCCTTGTAGTCAGTGTATAAAAATAACGTCAGTGAACAAAATAGATCTACACTGCAGCCAACACCACAGGCCATCCCCCAGGTGAGATCATTTTATACCCAAGTTTTCTTGAGAACTAAACCAAGTCAAGTTTCCAGAGCTATTTTTATGATTCCTCAGCTTGTCCTTCACTGGGACAAGACTGGTCACTGAAGGGAAGGTAAGAACATAATCTTCTTTTGCCAACCAGCGTTGTGTTGTTCAAGTTTGGCTTTTTCTCTGACTATGTCTCTAAGCTTGTCTTGTTTTTTTTTCATGTCTTTTTTTTAATGCCTAGGTCCTTGAGCTGTCTAACGGTAAACATTACTTAATGGGCAGTATGGCTACTGTTCCACTGCAGAGCAAGACATGATATCCTGTTATTTAAAGGGGAGAAATAAGTATATATGTCTACATAAATGTACAGACAGTTTTACTTAATGCTGTGAGGGGTCATCATGGTCTGGGAGCCAAGGCAGACCCCAGTTGGGCAGGCTGCAGTGTCCCCAGGATGGCCCCAAGCCCTAGAAACCAAACCCTAGAAGGGGATGGGTGCTCTCTGGACCTTTACAGAGCCTTTCCAAATGGTGAAGGGGCAGACCATCATGCTGATAGGATGCCAGAATAGCCAGCTTTAAATCAGGAGCTTTACTCCTCCTTTAGGTCAAGAACACAAGGACAAAACCCCTGAATTTAATAGCGCCCTTGACTGCAGTGCTAGGGGTGCAGCTCTTGGCACCCACAGATTTCCTTGGCACAGAGGCATCTTGGCTTGTAAACCATGGAATCTGGTGATTGATGGCCCAAATAAAATCAATCTAGATCTGTCCCAAGTCCCATAAAGGTACTTTTTCCATCATTCCCATCAAGAAAAATGAATCAGTAATTTACTCAATTTATTTTCCAGTCCTCCCTATTGATCATGCTATTGTGGATGGACAAATTGGCCATAGAGAGAGCACTGCAACTGGCATGTCTGCTTTCCATCCAGAAGGCAGCTGTGTCACTTTACTTAACTGTGTTCTCAGCCCAGGGCTGCTCTTCTGTGTCATAGTGAGTCCCTGAGGCTACTGGTACACCCAGGTAAGGAAAGTGGCCTTTCCTACTACTACAACCAGCAGTAGTAGGATGCTCTGATGCCTGGGTACCACACTGCTGTGGGTGTTAAAATGCAGGAAGAGCACCTAACTGTAGGCTAGGTCAGGAACCTGAGAACATCCTTGCCTTCTCACAGCAGGTGGCACCAAGGAAGGTTGTCTACTGAACATAATTCCACTGTTACCTGTGCAAGAAAGGAGTTAAAGCACTTCTTTCATAGACACAAGTTAAAACCCACATGGCATGGGATTTAAGCTGATCTTTTCAAGCAGAACCATGTCTATAACCATCTAATTTTAAAAATGGCACGCAACTACTCTTTTTAATGCCTTAGCTGTCTTCCCACTCACACATGCATTTTTGAAATCCAGGGAAAAAACTTAATTGTGCACCTCAGTCAGTATAGGTGAAAATTGGTCCTCTGTATTTTAAAAACTGCCATAAATACATTATGCAGGTGGACAAATAAGCACTCATAGAGCCATGAGTGTTTATTATGGTTTCCAGGAAATTTATTTCTGTAGAAAGGTAACAATTCACTCAGATCACTCTCTGTTGGTGTTTAGTTTCAGTAATCATTGTAATCATATTTATTTTTGATCTCTTTCTGATTTAGGTGACTAAGCATCACGTAAATAGCATGTATTGCTTTAATTATTGCTCTAGAACAATTTTAAAGACTTTAATTTTTAACTGAAAAGGAAGACAAGATATACATTCTTTGTGGACAAGGCCATCAAATGGGGAAATCTCTGTCACTTCCCTGTACCAGTATCATGAGATACAGCTGCACTTTCTAAGTTGTGGTAAGTGAGGATGGCAGTAAAACCTCAATTTAACCGATTCCCTATTTCATAGGAAATTCTGACATTTGGAAACTTGTGTTCCTTCTGAAGCAGTATGATTTTTGCAGTGCCTTTGGAAATCCTGAAAAGGTCTGGGCTATTTTAAACAACATCATTCCCCGTGTGGTGGGTTGACCTTGGCACAGCACCAGGTGCCCATCAAGCCCTGCTATCACTCCCCCCGACCCCCATCAGCACAGCATGCAGGGAGAGAATAAGACGCAAAGCACAGGGGTGTGGGTTATGATAGACAAGATGTTATTCTCTACTTCCCATCTGCAGGTGATGTTGGGCCGAGTCCAGGAAGCAGGGCTCCAGGAACACGTAGCAGCCGCTTGGAGGACAAAGCAGAATGCCCCCCCATCTTCCTGCCCTCTCCCTTTATAGTTGAGCTGACGTCATATGGTATGGAATAGCCCACTGGTCAGCTCAGGTCGGCTGTATCCCCTCCCCAGTCTTGCCCCCCCAGCCTCTGGTGCCATATGAGCACTGGCAGTCATAACAGGGGTGTGTTATTGTGGATGCTGAAAAGCTGCTAGCAGAGGGATTTTCTCAGGTTCTCACAATATTGGGTGAGAATCCTGCCTTTTTCATGAATGTTATGAAAAACAGTAGGATGTTTTTTGTAAGCTAGACCAACACCTGGTGTTTTGCTAAGTTCTGTTTATGGTACATTGGAAAAATATTTTGAAATAGGTGTTGTAGGACTTTAGCCAATGACCCTAGGAGATGGGTGATCACTGACCAACCGCCCTATGGGGCTAGGGAATAGAAAACGGGGTTATAAATTAATAAAGTTGCTTCTTTTGCCTGCTCTTGCTGAATTTGTGTGTTGCTGCATTTCCCCGCTCCTGGCATAAACAGTGACATGTTATCAACAGCCTCCAGCTCCCAGTACTGCAGCGTGAGGGCTGGGTGGGGAAAAGCAGCTCAGCCAGACCCACTACACCCCATTTCTAGGAAAACTTGTAGTGCATAGTTGAAATAATTTAAATGTCAAAGTCACAGTGTCATTAACTTTTTGTTAATGAAACTTCTATGCAAATCACTGATGTAAAGTGTAAACATCCCGGAGTCAAGCTGAGTGCCTTCTCTTCAACTTACTTTTTTTGTGGTCCCAGCGCAGAAGTGTGGGGTGCTGGGGAGGAGCAAGCATTGCAGCAGCTGCTGTTTTTCCAACCCACTAAATTTTCTAGCGTAGAACTGGAGAACTGTTGGCCTTTCTCATAATGGTAAAAACCTTTTTATTCTCAGGCACCAGCGAAGTTATGCTGCCATAATGATGTTATGCCATTGGAGCAGGTGTCACATGAGTTCAAAGACCTTGAGGAGCAGGATATGACACTGGTGGATGGAGAGAGAAAACACAGGTTGCAGTAGCAGGTCCCAGATAGGGAAGATGACAGTAAGAAATGAAGAGAGAACCAGTGTAGAATATAGGGATGAGACCTCAAGGGAAGGAAAGGAAGAAAAGGAAAGTTCTGTCAAAAAAACCCAAACCAAGCAAAGTGTGGTGGTGGGTTGATTGAGGTTAGTTGAGGGTATTTCTTGGATATGAATAACAGTTTTCTTCCTTTCAGGGAACCTGAGCATCTCCATTACTCTGCCACTGCTGGGGAAGAAGCTGAATTGTCCAGAATTATTCTCACACCTGAAGTGATCATTGTATGTAGTTTACTGCTGTGGTCTCCTACAAAAGTAGCCACTCTGACATGTCTGTCCTCTTGGGAAGGTCATGTTAAAACCAGTAGCTGAGTTCAGGCAATTTTTGTAGAAGTAGGTAACCTAAGAGAGAGAAACAAAGAGCTTCAGGTTTTCTTCTGTACCTCTACACTACCTCAGTGGTTGGCTCTAAGCTGGAACGTCTTGCAAAGTGATTGATGATGGGGATTGAGAAAACAGAAATTAGAATTTGGTATACTCTTTGTGATCACTCTGTATTTGATATGGACTGCACATGTAAAGAGGGTCGTGGCAGAGGAATGAAAGAAACTGTACAACTGCTCACCTTCTACCTGCCACACAACTTACAGTTTCTGCTGCACTACACTTACAGGTATGTGGGGGACTTGACATGTCGGACCATTTTCATCCTCCATTCAATCTACCTCTGCCTATAGTGACAGCTCCTCTGTTACTTACTTTCTATCTCCAGTAAGAACAAAGCCTAGTTCCTGTGCTTGAAATGTTGAAGTCCTTTTTAAATAGCCCTGGTATACTTACACTTTTTTGCAGGTATGTCACCCTCCATAGCCAGTCTTCCTGTCCACAGCTCTTAACAGAGTGGATTGGTTGCTTGTTCTGAGTTCAAAAATGTTTCATAGCCTGCTTTTTCCATCTTAGACTTAGATATCTTACTCTTAGACTCAAGTCTTAAACTCTTCTGATGTCAGCCATTAGCACCTTTCAGCACAGCATCCTTTATGGACACTTGCTTTCTTATTTTCTTTAGTCATCTTTGAATAAGCATGGCTGATAATTATAGCTGAAAGTGCAATTTTACTTTGTTTCCAGTCCACCTGTCCACAAGCAATCTCGTATCTGTTTTTAATAATTTGTTTTTTAATCTAATGTCAGAAAAGACTCTTTAACATTTTAGAATAAACTCAAGCATATCTCATGCTGTAATCCATTTATCTCATCATTCTTGTTTATGATATTTTTTTTTCTGATTTACTTTAATCCTACAAAAATTTGAAGTTTTCTCCTCCTTCTTATGCAACTTTTAGTACTGTCATGTCAGGATCCTGCCATGAGAGTTGGTAATGAAATTATTGCTTTTTAAAAAAAACCCTCATTCATTAATCATGGTGACATCTCATATTAACTAGTTAATGTGTAAAGGCCTTTGGGCATTTATGAACCTGTCATTTCAGAAGAACTAAAATGAAGCAGTAGTATTTCAGGCAACCAAAAATTCACCAAGGGCAAATGTAATGTTATGCAATTGTTCCAAAAATATTCATTCTATATGCAGAACAATACACTTTTGAAAAGTAAAAATCAAAACACACTGGAGAATTTACATATGAAAGGCTGGCTGCTTTCTAGGCACAATGTCAGTTCTGTACTGAATCCTTATCATTCTGATGGCCTCTTTCTTGCAATCAAAGAGCCCTTTGAACAAAAAAGGAAAACATACTGGATAAATTTCTGGGTTTTTGGTTTTTTTTTTTAAGGTAGTATATATATTCACTTTATAGGAAAGCAATATATCATATGAATGACTCTAATAATTATTTTTGTGATACTCTCACTGCATGATACCTTAACCAAAAAGTAGTCCCACAGATTTTAGAGGGGTTTGTGTTGCTTAAATTAAGTAAATTTTGTGACCTGAGTGAGTCCCACTAGCATGTAAAGATAAGAGATAAGGCTTTGAATCTCATGTGTACTTTGTCACTGTCATTAGATGAAATTCCTTCTAATACATTTGATATGTAAATATAAGAAAAAGTGCTAAAATACCTTATGTTATCAGAGTAGCCACTTTTGCCAGGAAAAGACTGCTTTTGACAAAATGAGATATATTCTTTGAAAATATTCTAGTGAATGGAAATGCAGAATGCTCAAAGGAGGAAGAGAAATGGTGAAGAAAAAAAATTTAGGCTAGAAGAGTGGGTTTATAGGAACATGTCTGAGATGTGACACAGCAACACCTCACACTATGACCACCAAATTGTGTTGCAAAGTCATTCTTCTCAAATGTACAGAGTTATTTTGTCACTGTTTTTCTCTTTTTTTTGGGGGGGGGGTTATTTTGTTTTGTTTTATTTTGTTTTGGTTTGATTTTTGGTTTTGTTATTTAGAAAGAAAAATACCTCTTTTGTCTGAGTGTGTATGAGGGCAGTTTTCAGATAACCATGCAGTGAGTAGCATAGTGGAAATGGGTCTGTGACCTCCAAACATGGTGACTCACAGGCAGCCTTGCTAGAGTTGCTCCTTACCTCTGCTGTACAGTTCTGTGCAGTCTCTGATAGCTGTCCAGGTGCATGTTAAGGAGTTCAGTATGGTATTACAAGTCAAATTAATTATTGAGTCTCTGTGAGTCTTGAATTCTTTACCTTGTACCTCCACTGAGCACAGGGGTATAGCTACATGAATAAATTACTGCAAGATAAGATAAGTTGTGCTCTTAAAAAGTATCAGCTGCCCCACAGAACTTGTCTACTTGCATGCTCTTGAAATATATAAGGGAATTTGCAATAACACGCTTCTCAAAGTTTACAGCTGGACTTGATGATCTTAAGAGTCTTTTCCAACCTAAATAATTTTATGATTCTGTGAATAAAAGCATGTAAACTACCATACAGGAGTGTTCCTGGGAGTAGTTACTATGAGGAAGCAGACATGCTGTACATCCACACTGCTTATGACATTTTGTTGACTTTGAAAACACTCCCAAAATATGGGAAAGAGAATATCTACACACTGTCCTTATCCTAGTGAATGGTGGTTTACTTAATTTACTGTTGATCCATCAAAGAATTGAATATTATTTAAAGAGTAGAACATTGGCAAATACTCAGGATATTCACAATTGACACTTTAAACTGTGGTTAATAAGGCTGAAAATGACACGGAAATGTCATTTATTCCAGTCCCTACATAAAGATGATCAACAATACATTTATCATTCTCTACAGAAGTTTCCTTAACCTTTGAAATGTGGAAACACTGTGACTTCCACAAGCAGTGGATTGAAATCCCTTGTAAATCAGATCTTGTAATTAAAGAGTTTTTCTAGTGTCAAATCTAAATACTCTTTGTCCTATGTATCACAGGTATGAAGAACACCTCATAACCTTTTCTTCTTGAAAAAGGTACTTGGAAACTGTCTTGTAAGTCTTTAGAGAGTCTTCTTGAACTCATTACAGTTGCCCATCAGTTTTCCAACAACTCTTGATTCATTCAACTGTTCTTCTCATATAACCAGAAGCAATATTTTCCAGACTTCCATCAGCTTCATTGCTTCCCTCTGTACTTTCTTTCTGCACTCTATTTCGGAATGGCACTTCTGCAAAACAGCTACACAATCTGTTGTTCCCCATACTGTCCTCTTGATTTGAAACTTGCACTTGCTGAATTTCACTCATGCTGAATTTCATCCCAGTTTTGGACTATTCCTCCCAACTTGTCAGGATCATTATCCTACAGCCTATGCACAGTCATTTCTAGCTTTGTCTGATATGCACTTTTAATAGGCATAGTGACCATCTATCACCCAGACTACAAAGTGAAATATTGTACAGACTTTTGGAGAGCCCTGCTTAACAAATCTTTCAATTTTGTCAGTGAATCCACTCTCTGGAAATAAGTAACCAAAGTCTTTCTTACCATTTTCATTTAGAACACTGGAGGTCTGTCCTATGGCAAAGATAATAGATTTACAAAGACCTAGATATGAAGTATCGACTTTGTCTTTCCAACCACAAAGACTGATGAACCTGATATACAAAGAAAAATAATTTTTTTTGTAGAATTAAAAAAGATTATACATAACTACTCTGTGTTATATGGTCCTGTTTTTCTTGCTAAGATATAGCTGGCTAAACAACACTTTCTTTGTTGCTCTTCTTTTTAAAGATAGGTATGGTCTTTGGCTTTATAGAGTGTTTCAGGGCTATAGGTATCATGGCTGGAGTCATGTAAGTATCATTAATTGTTCTGAAACTGTTTCAGCCAATTCCAGCCAACAGGATTCTATTATGTGCCTTGGAGAATGGAACACTCAACTTTGGTGTTTCACTGAGCAGCTCAGCAAACAGGAATACCAAAAATTAATTTGTTCCTCTTGATTTACAGTGAACAAACTGTGAATGCAAAATTTGTTTCCATTTGGGTGTCACCTTCACTCTGCTGATAAGAAAGCATTACATAAGTGATAAAGAAAGCATTATTCATTTTCAAGATAGTCTTGCGATCAAATTAAAAATGAAAAATTTCTTCTGTCCTTCCTGAGATGGTTCTTTCTCTGGTAATGTCCTTTCCTGGTTATGATTGATTGCTTTTATTTATTAGTTACAGACTAGTTCAACTTATTTCTTTCACACACACACACACACGAGTGTGTGAAAACTCAATCCCCCATCAATATATTTAGCAGAGAGTCTAGTCCACAGCTTACTACATTAACCTTATAGTAGAGTTGGAATTATGTAGGGAAGACATTTGCAATCCCTCATTTCAGAGTTAGCTACAGCTGAAAGTAGACTTCAGATTCCTAGTGGGCTTTCTCTAAAGTGAGAAATTAATATTGGGTACTTTGTGTCTCTGCTCAGTGATTCATCTTCCATGGCACTCTTATTCAGAAACGATAGACTATAAATCCGAGAGTTCATTGTGGCTTATTTGGGTCATTTCAGAGATCAGTTTTGGCAATTGAATTACCTGAGGAAAATCTGGGTTTAAATAACAGCCTCTTTTACATTCTTGTTAGTTCCAGCACTCTGTAACAGAGCAGAGTGTCTGACTATAAACAATTTTTTTGTTTGCTTTAAGTTATTCAATACATTATACTCTTTCTAATTTCTTCTTTCATATGTTTTTTAATCATATTAAATTAAGACACTACTGCATTCCCCATTTCATTACAATTCTTGTTGGTTTCTTATTTTTTTCATCTTCCTGCCTTCATATGCTTCAACATCTGAAACTCTCAAGTGCTTCTTTCAATGTATTTCAGTTCATGAGAAGTGCTGTACAGCTAACTTGTGAATATTACAAGGTATTAGTTCTTTCATGGTATATTGCTTTATTTCCTCTGTGGTTGAGTGGTGAATGCACTTACTTTTGATCAGCCCTCTGGTTTGAACTGTATCAGAATTTCTCATAAAGCTGGTTCCTCTACATATGTTTTAAAATGCTGAGAGCCCTCTCCCCAGGGTCTGTTTCAGACAGGCCTCTTTATAGATACTTCTCTCCCTTTATAATCCAAAGGCTTTTTTTCTTTGACAGGGCTGAACCAGTGCACAGGAAAATGCCATTAAACCCATGCTACAGTCTACAAAAGTGCTGTACTTCAGTTTAATTCATGCTGATTTGAAGGTGAATGGAAACAGAGGCCATTACAAAAGAAAACAGAAGGGTTAGGGCTGGGCTGGCCACTAGACAAATGACATGCTCTCTATGAAATCCTCTCCCCTCCCAAAGGGAAAGAGAATGGGAATAAGGGAGAGCAATTTATAGACTGGAAAAGAAACTAGAACAGATTTAATAAAAATAATAACAATAAAATGAAGTGTATACAAATATATGCAAAATGAATATTGAAACCAACCCCCCTGACACCTCTGGTGCTGTGGAGCAGGCACTGGGGAAGTCCCAGATGGGAACTGGATTCAGGATCTGGACTCGGGAACTGGACTCAGGAATGCAAAGGTCGGGTTCAAAGGCAGAAAAGTCAGAGTCTTTCTCAGATGTCAGCCATTGAAGAAGAGCTTAATCCTCATGATCCCTCAGCTTTATATTGAATATGACATATATGGGCTGAAATCTCTCACCGGTCAGTTTGCGGTCACCTGTCCTGTCAGCTCCTCCCCCAGGTGTGGCCTTTTACTTTCTGAACCCCCAACATGGTACACAAGATCCAGCAGTGGCCTTGGTCTGCACATGAAGAAGTATAAGCAAGAGCCTTTCTGGATACTGATCCTTGGAAGTAACTACAAACATCAAGTGTTATCACTGCTAGAATCAGACACTGTTTGCAAAAATGTGCCTTTAACTTCAGAAAGTGCAGTCACTTGAAGAGACTGAGATGAAAAGTAAAATCACTGAACAGAATTAGATCTGTTCTAGCTCAAACAAGGACAGGTTCATATGGCTTTTGAGACCACTTTAATTTTAGAGGCATATTTAATCATGTCTCGTGCAGATGTTCTGCCATCTCTGTCTCTGCAGACACAGGAGCACAACTGAAGCCTCTCAAACCTGCCTGCAGTTTTACTCAGCTGCAGCAAATCTCAGGTCTCTTCCCACAGCTGAAGGTCATGAAGTCATCCAGGGTCTCCTCCTCTCAATGTCTTTGCTTATGGGTTGTATCTGTAAAGAGCTCGCTTCCATCCCCCATGGATGGCTATATTAATTAGATCATTCTTCCTCAAATAGAGGCCTTTAGTTGTAAGTTACCTGTAAGAGTGGTGCAAAACTATTTTATGACTCAAGTCCCTTGTTTATCTGTCCTACAGATGTAAGTATGTAAAGATTGAGAAAGGATATTAATGTCTTCTATAAATACATTAAGGAGAGATAGGCAGCCTATACAAGCCCTAAGTGGCAGTTGTGTAAAGGAAGTGCTGTTTAAGCTGAAGGCAATGTATATACTAATGTGCAAATGTGGTGTGTGATTGCATTAATGATGAATATTAGCAGGCTATAACAGTGTGACTCTTGGAGTGACTTTCCAGCAGAATTACTGGAAGCAGGAATCAAACTGGATTTCAAACAGAGCTTGAGGCACTTCTGAAGATATTTACTTTGTCATTTTCTGCTGTGGTGGGAACTGGCTGTACTGAGAGAGAAGATTTCTCTTGGGTCTGTTCTTTTTGTTCCTAAATCCTGAGTAGCACCAGAAACACTGCCCATATATTCAGGAAATGCTGGGGCAGGTAGTACTGCCCTATACTACTGAAAGTTGATGTTAGCTCAGTCTTGAGAAGGAGATGAACTAGATTTCTGGAGATCCTTTCCAACCTTAGTGTTTCTATGTTTCTGAATTGTTTTCCTTACAAAATAAAAACAAATAAATAAGAAGCCTTTCTAAAGGGACAGGGAAATTTGGCTGTGCTTTTCATTTCAAAACCAGGAGCTGGTTTTCTGCATTATTTGCATTGTTATCCTTTTTTTTGGATAACATAAATCCTTTTTTGGATTTGCATTGATGTCCTTTGAAGAATAGTATTGCAGGCACGGGGAAGACTTCAGTAGGTCTGGAAGGAGAAGCAATGGTAATTGTGTCCTTTTCCCAGGGTATCCTATGACTGCTCCATTAACCTGCACTCCCAAATACAGGTTACACATGCTAATGAAGCTCAGTAGCAAAGGCTTAACAAGGCTGACCTCCATCCCTGAAGCTATTACGGAAGCAATGAACGGAAAGATAGGATGATTCTCCTGATTTGTGTTCAGTTGGTATTTTCTAACTTGGACAAAATTCCAAAAGGTGGAAAACAATGAAGTTTAAGGAATGTAGGGTAAAGATGTTGGAAGATGCAGTTCTCATACAACAGGGACACAGATCTGAGATTAACACCACCTACTTCAAATCATTTATTCTTAGCCCAAGCTGGAGCTAAAATAAGCATGTCTAAGAAGTAGTCAGATATAAGTCAGTCTTTAAATTACCAGGCAGTTGAGTAAGGCTTGTGTTCTTGAAGAGGCATGCTCTTGCTGAAGTGCATAAGGTATGATGTGATGTCATGAGGCTACTGTGGAGCTTGGATTGTTTCAGCACTGAAATTTTTGTGGCTGTTTTAACAATCTCAGGATTGCAATAAAACCACTGTATTGCTGGGGCAGAGGTAACTAAAACAAATATGTCTTGCATAATTGTTCTTAGTGGCTCAAGGAAGTGAATGAGAGTTCTTCTGAATGCCTAAATGAAGTTTCCTGAGGAAATACCTTCCTGGTGAACTTAGCAACTGGTATTTTCTGTTTCATATTTGATGGTGAAATTAGTGTATTTCAAAGTGTATAATCAGTAGAGTGTAAATCAGAGATGAACTGTTCCAGTTTATTGTCATTCTTGCAATAAGAATATTTTTTTCAAGCAAGAATCATCCTATTTTATTTTTGATGCTGTTCAGCTGTTACATTTGGGAAAACTTTACATGAAATTATAATTTTCTTCTTGGATGGTAATATATTTTTCTGTAATGGCTTGGCAAGTAAACAGCATTTCATTATTTCTGCACTGTGTATCATTATATCTTGTTAATCTTCTTATGGAGGTACAAGTAATCATGAATTCAACATGGGAAAATAATGTGTGCTGAAAGACTATTCCTTTTGAAATATTAAATCAGGTTCTTATAATGTGAAGAGAGATCTGTATACTGAGTATACTGTATACTTTCAGACCTAAAGAAAAAGGAGGGGGGTGGGGGGGGATGGTGGTAAAATGAAGAAGTGTCTAAATTTTCCCTCAGATGCCAATGGATTATCAAAGGATCTGAAGTGTTGAGCTATTTTAAAATACCTGATAATTTTGTTTCATGCTCTTCTGAAAATTGTTTCTGCAGTTAAATTCTTTATGGCTTAATCAATTTTGTGTCGCACCTGTGAATTGCTATTTTCATAGAGATTCATAGTTGTAAAGCTGTTCTGATACAAGGCTTAATGCCTCTGAAATTACATTACTGGGTGAACAGATGTGTCTGAATAACAGGCCTGGAAGTGGAAGACTTGGTATCTCAAGTATTCGTTCTCATTGTGTCATTTTCTTTAATAAAATCCTCCAAGGAGTGACAAATTCAGAGATAAACAGCAATTAATAATTCACAGTGGCCAGAGGGAAGGAACAGCCGGTTGCACTTCATTGCACAGATCTAACAACTAACACGTAGTTTGGACAGAAAATTGAAGGAGTTGGTCACTGGCTGATTCTTCCTCAATTCAATCTCAGTGTGGATGAGTCTGTAAACATAAATGCATGTATTCACAAATTCATACGAAGAATAATCTTTTTTTGCTGAGCATTGTCTTATGAGTACAATCTAGAATGTATCCTGCAATGCACATTGGTATTTTACCTCATTAAAATGAGATCTTCCCAATTTGTTATACACAGTATAGATAGATCCCAATAAAAATTGTAATCACTTGATTACTTTGATTCAGGGAACTAGATATGAAAAATATGTCTACATCTAAAAATGTTTACTCATATGCTTGAACTATTCTTTCCACATTGATCTATAAACTACATGGGCTAGGTAGCAGGTGTTCTTTTTCCTTTTAAGTACATCTGCATTAATACTGAATAATAATAAGTAATTGAATATGCAATTAATGTTTAAAAGTCACATCCACTATGTAAAGAGCTTTCATAAAAAAGAGGTAAAATACTAGTCAAAGAGTTCCACAAAGCAAGAATCAGCTCTATTTCTTGTATATTAACAGTAGTTTAAAATTCTGAACAAAATAAGGGTTTTTTTTAAGATAATGCATCTATTTCTGAAGCGTATCTGGAATTAATTTGGTGTTTAATGGTAAGAATTTAGCACTTTTGGCATCTGACCAGCAGTCTGAAACATGCTGGGAGAAGACAAAAGGATCAGCTTAGCTCAGATTCCTTGGTAGCAATTTTAGGCTGAATTTTGCCCCAGATAGAGAGATTAAATTTTCACTAAATACATTTCTTGTATTGCTAACACTTATTTATTTATTTTAATTTTTTAATGGGTAGTAAGGACTATCCCAATTACTGGTCTATGAATATATTTTATTGAAGATTCTGAATTTACACTATTCAGTATCTTCTTATATTTGTTAAACAATCTTTCTTTCTTTTATTTTCTTCGATTAATTTTTTTCATAAGCATGCCATTTCTTGTTCCATACGCTTTTCTTTTTCCCTGAAAACATGCATTATTTATTTTTATTTGTCAAAATTCATCCTCTCTTGCTGTGTGCTGAATTATAGATACACTGGAAGGTTAGGTGAGCTGCTTCAAACTGCTGTGAGATCTTATCTGTTCTCATTCTGTTTCAGGAAAAAACTGTGCTCTGTTACAGTTGTTTTGGTGAAAGTGTAAAATCAGCATTCAGAACATGAAAATGACTGGAAAATACTGCTGGCGACTAAGGTGACAAGTATCCCTAAGATACCATGAAGGAGGGTGGAATGGACATAGTCTCAGTTATAGGACAGCAATTTAAATGAGTTTTGTCCTTTTTCAGAAGGATGAAGACATGAGGCCTTTCACACTACACTTGTGAACAAGTGTTAAAATAAGATTAGCTTTAGTTGAGAAAGTTTAGTTTGAGGAAGCAGGAGGGTTTACCACACCCAAATTAGCTTGCCTGTTGCATTGTCTCAGGTAGCTGTATTTTCTCACAGTCTCTCTTTGAGACATATGCTCTCTGAAAGCTTTGGATAAAACCTCCAGACAGCATAAAAAAGTCTTCAGCTGGCCTTTTAGGTTTGGTTTTGTGTTTTGTTTTGTTTTGACTCAGTTTTCTCAACATGTAGTGAAAAGTAGATTCTAAATTTTCAGGTAAAGAAATGTGCTGGGAATCCTATATTTTCAATGTTGAGGAAGTAAATTTACCCCTGTTTGAATTCCTATTAATAAAGCACAAGCTATTTTAGAGCTTCTGTCAGGCTGTACCACATCAGGGAAGTGATGGGGGCACTGCTGAAATTCATTACATGAATTCTATGAAGCTTGGCATGAAGGGTGCAATGAAAGCACTTTAGACTGTGAGCTGGATTGTAGAAGCTCATTGACAACATATAAAAACTATAAGCATCTCTCTAGCGAAGTGACATTTTCAAAGTGGAGGAACAAATAAGTAAGTAGATGTGGAGAGGTCGTTATGACATCTAGTAAAGCTGCTGTTAGTCAGGAGTTTCCAAACTTGCTGTACTGCAGGTATTTTAATAAATACAAAATCTGTGGATTCATCCCTTTGTAAACATGCAGTAATTTACAGCAACTACAACAGTTGCAATTGTATATAATTCTTGTTAACTTTTAGGATAAAATGCTGACACATTTCTTAAAAGGTATAAATGTAACCTTTCTTTTTCTTTTTTTTTTTTTTTTCTTCTGTCCTCAGTGCCTCTGCACCATTCCTGTCTTCCTTCCTGTAAAGGCTTCTGCCACGTGGATTTCATCTGGTTCTTCTAGCTGCCTCTGTACCCTGGGCATCAAGCTTCTGTCTGTTAATCTAACAGTGTTTTCCACTAGTAGTAGAGAGAGTCATGGAGGAGAAAACTGATTTGTCTTTCATCTGAGAACACAAGAACAAAAAAGACCACAAAGATCATCACATCCTTTTCTCTGTAAGAAGCTCTGCACTGAGGGTCCTCAAAAGGATGCACTGAACATCCAATCCCTCTACCTCTACTTGCCAAAATGTGTAAAGGGTTTTCAACATCTTATAACAACTTTCAAATACAACTTCCTGACCTATCTAACCAGCAGGCTTCAGTCCAGAAATTTGTAACCCACAATGTTCCAGGAAATAGTAATTTAATAGCTTTAGATAATGAAGTTTGCTTTGTAGGTCAGGAAATTTGACACCTATCATTTTTAAATCAATGGAAGCAAGAACCTGCAGGCAGATCCGTGGATGGATTACCCATTATAGTTGATGACATTGGTGACATTTAAATTAACTGTCCCACACAGGACAGCAGCAGTCTGGCCCTGCAATGTGGCCTGATAAGTGTTTTCCCATCAGATACAGGAGTCTTGCTCAGCATCACACAGGAAAGGATGGGGGAAGGATTTTCCTGTGGTTTGCTGACTCTCACCATGCATTGCTTTCAGCTTACCTCCTTTCTTCTTTTGTAACTATCCACAGACAACAAGGAAGATTATATTTTGCCTACAATTCATACCGTTTCATTCATTTTTAAATCAATATTCTTAGCACTAGCCTTGGCTAGTTTTAAATTCTTCCAATGCCAATATTAGAGGCACATTGATTAAAAGCTGTTCATAAACCATAAACCAGCTTACCATTGCTGTAAACTAAGAACAAATAACTAAATATCATATAGTGAAGAAACAGATGATTCTAAATTTTCTTTCCAGTTTAATAGATTAACATTATCCATAATGTGAATGATAGCATTTCTAAAAATACTTATTACTTTCAGACAAGCAATATATCTGTCAGAGACAATATTGGAAGAAATGTCAACCCATCTGCACTGTTTGTTGCGTTTTCCAACCTCCTCTGCTAGGGCTTGGGAGAACAGTGCGAAGTGTGCAACAAACCAAGCGGGTTTTTAAATCTGCCTCAGACTCTCAGCAGTATCGATTCAAAGATGTTACCCTGCTAAGGGAAATGTACAAATCAAAATGTGAGCCTTTGCACCTCTCTGTTCCTGGCCATCACTTTCTCTTTTTTATTTTCTATAAAAATAGAATCCTGTGGTATTGACTTATTTGTATTCATCTTTGCCCTTACTTCTCATCTTAGAAGTGACTAGTTAATTCAGGAGGTTTCTAGAAAAAGAGGGGAAAAAGTAGGTTAAAATGTAAAGATTTTCTTTGGTAATGATGCTGTCAGTGATATGCAGGTTAGACGTGTCTGCATCTGTTATTTAAAATAATGTACACCCCCCATCCCCCCCACCATGCTTTAATGGACTCAGTAGCTGACATGTTCAGCTTCTATTTCATTTACTGCATTTCTGTATTTGTTCTACTCATTGCTTCCATTTCATCCTTCATCAACAGAAACATTCTAAAAAACCTTCTTCGTGTCTTTAAATTATTTTTCACTTTTTCCCATTACAAGTGTACTTCTGCAAGTCTCCATTTGCAGATTATACTGAGAAGCCGCTGTGAGTTTGACAGAAAAGGCATCACTGGAGGAAAAGAAAATAAACTGTAGCCTTTACTGGGATTGTCCCTTTCTATTGTGTTGAGAGTTAAGCCTTTATAGCTGACTGTAAATTAATTTATAATAGCATGTATTTCAAATGTGCAAAACCTTCTCAAAACTGCCTATTAATGCTACTAATGTTAAAAGTCTTTGGGTTCCAGGGGCAGTGGTTTTACTCAGGAGTATCTCATTATTTAGGCATCCACGTGTAGCTGCAGATGATGTTTCATGAGTCAAATTCTGTGATCCTAGCTTCACTGTGCCTGATCTCTGAAGTCAGTGGGGTTTTACATGGCAAAATTTTGTTAGTTAATTAAAAAAAAGGCACATCCCTGGTTTGAGGAAGAGATGGAGTCCAACATAGCATGAATTAAGGAGATGAATAGCAAATTAATCATTCTGAAAATACTGATTAGAGCTCCCTGTTTTTTCTGTGAAATAAGAAACATCCAGGTATTTCCAGTCTTTCCTTTTAATGTTTGTAGCAATTGTGCTTAAATGTCTAGTCAAAAAAAAAAAAAAAAAAAAAAAAGAGGGCTAGAGTATTTAACAAGTAATTAATTAGATTTACAAAGAAAAGAAAATAATGGATTTTCCTGGTTCCCAGTAAAGTTCCGAGGGAAGATTCAAGTGGCACAGAAGTGAACCTGCATGTGTCCCTGGGGTCCCAATGTGTGGTCCCAGGGACTGATACAAGATTTCAACACTCCTGGGTCTAAAAAAGTCTCAAGCTGTACAGAGAACCTTAATACCATTTAATGAGAACCCTAACTGATTATTTTTCAGTGGTTTGTTTCAATGTCGGTATTCTTTTGTTTTGAAGAAATAAATTATGTGAGAAAGTTATTAAGTGCAAAAACTGGAACCAATTTATTTTAAATGTACGGGACAAAATAGGTAGGATATAAGAGAATGAGGTGCTTAGACATTAAATGTACTGTCCTAGGTTTGAATTTGCACTTCTTTGCCTTTCAAGTTAAAAGAAAAAACAAAACCAAACAAAACAAACCACCCTTCCATTGTAATGTCAGATTAATTCATTTCTATTCATATCTTAAACCTGGCAGGAGCATTGTGATCACCTACTCTGATTTCCTGCATGAATAATCAAAAATAAAATACAGGCAACAGAACATTATCAAGTAATTCCTGTATCAAGCTCACAGACAGCAGAGACTTTATTTTTCAAAGAAAGATATTTAATCTTGATCATAATATCAAAAGCCAAATGCATAAACTAGACTGGAAAAAAAAAAATGAAGACTTTGCAAAACCATCTAACTCATTACTTCCACTCTAAAGTTTTCAAGTTTGACATGTTCATTCACTCTGTCTATACATTATGACCTGTATATAAATTATACTTCTTATTGTGTCTGACAGCTGAAAATGTTTTGTCAGACAAAAACTCTCACCATTCTCCTCCCAGTGCATTTTTTTCTGCTGAGTAGGAGGAAGAGCAGTGGAGGAACTTACTCCATTTTTGCTAATTTTTTTTAGATTTCTTTTGACGAGGACAAAAATTTCTACATAGAATATTCAACACAGCCTAGAGGCACTGCTTATTTTCATAAACATTATGCTTCACTTATCTTTGGTTATTACATTTGATGGATAAATAAAACTATGCATTGGTTTAAGGGTAAAATCACAGTATTGCAATACCTTGGGCTTAAGCACCTAGACAGTATGTAAGTAGGTAATATCCCTATGTATGTAATTTGCATGCACACATATCTACATATATATATATACAGTTTATAAATTATTCGTATAGTTTACGGAAAATCTCTGGATGGTCTGAAATGCCCATGCAGCTGGTAAAAAGCTGCCTAAAGTTAGATAGTATGAAAAACTAATGATAGGAAGGTCACTGAAACCCTTTATTTCTTCAGATCTTAGCTTGACTCAGGTCTTCAGCCACCTGTAATCCCCGCTGAGCTCCCTACCATGCAAATAGTCACCCTTGTCAGTTATTTGGAAGAACTAAGGAAATATTGGGCGTTATCTTCTTTTTTTTTTTTTCTTATGATGTTTTTTTTATTATTGTCTATAGCTGGCTAATTAAACCTCTCCAATCAGCCACTATACACCATCAACTCATTTTGCTGGCAAGTCAAAAGGAGGCCTGGCTTTCCCACATGTTTATGCCACTCAGGTGGGTTTTTCAGAGGAGCTGGCACAGGACCCCTGAGCACTTGCAGGGCAGGTAAATGTAAATAATCTTGCTTTTTAATTGACTTGATTAAAACCCTAGAAGCCATAAGATACAAGAAGCTATAAGAAATTACCAAAACTACTGTTTTTTTTTTTTTAAACAAAGAGGATTGGTGCATTTAAGAGTGGGCATGTTTGCCAGCAGTGGTAGGTCCTTGAGCTCCTTGAGCTGGAGGCTACCATTTGCTCTCTGAGGGGCAGCAGGCAGTGCACCTATCCTTTGTCCCAGAGGAGGTTGAAAGCACAGTCAGGACTTCCATCCTGGCTTTCTGCAGTTAAAAAATAACCCATTTTTCCCTGTAGCCATCCAGGGTGTTCTCAGATTCTCTGACACAGAAATAACGAAGATTCAAAACATTTCCTCGACTGCTACCATTCGAGACAAAGCAACCTCACTGCAACTGAATATCCTGGATAAGTGCATCATGGTGTTTGTCCCTTTAAAGCATCCACTGTTCAAGCAATCATCATTTCTACCAACTATTCTCTAATCAAGAATCTCTCTGCTATTCTTTAAATTTTCTCTCTATAGAGAGCATAAGGACACTCCAGAATAAATGACGGTGGCGTTTGGGACCCTTTGCACTACAAGTGGATGCTCCACATGCCTTCTTGCCAGGATACACAATGTTTTTAATTTTATTTTTATAACAATTTTGTGTTGGCTTTGTTTAGTTTTACAGTTTATTAAAGTATGCTGGAAAGCAAGAATTCAAGAACTGAAAAATATATTCATGCCTCAAGTATAAACAAATGCTGCTGAAGCTCATGCTTCTGAGTGATGCAGCCATGCCAAGATCCTGCCAAGAAATCTTGCCTACGCCCAGTCTCAATATGAGTGTCTCTGTCTGGCTCTTTTCTGCTGTAAATAAAGTTACTCATTGATGAGCATCCCAGGAAAACTTGCTGTGCATATGCATAGAGAATACAGATCCTCAAAGAAAAAAGCAAAAACCGAAAGGAGGAGAGAAACAGGTGATATCCAGGATGCACTGGATGAACTGAGTATGAAATAATGGAACTGGATTTCTTTTCAATGTCCAGCTCATTTGTGAATTGAACTGTAGGAAAGAACCAACACCTACAATTTTATCAGAAAATAAAAACCAACAAACATCCTATTGGTAGTTACTGGAGCAGTGCAATGTTCTTTTGGGTTAACAGATTGAGTTAAATGTCTTGCTTGTGGATTTTGATGAATGCTGTTATCTGGAAAAAATTAAGCAGTCATTTTATTGGCTATGAAATATTTTTCTAACTTCAGATGAAGCAGTGGTTCTATAGACACCTCACACATATAAGTCATTACAGCGAAGTCAAAAAACCTACTTGGATGTCTGGGGTCATACACTGGTATCTTCAGGGGCAGGCTTTACTTTCCTGGGCTTTACATCAGACTCCAGCTCATGATTGCCCAGCAGTAAGCAGTCTTATTTATTTGGGTTGGTATTTGCTGTAGCTTATTTTGGAATCTAGGCTGCACAGGTAGAGAATGGAAAGAGGTATGTTCCTGCAAGGTATGATTCAGAGCACCTCATATAATACCTATTGATTGTCTAACCTACAGAATCTGAATCTTCTCCTGGAGATGTCTGTCTGCCACAGGGAGCTGGGCATGTCCAAAGTTGAGAGTTAAGATTCCCAGCTTTGCCTCCATGGCCCTCTAGCTCAGCTCAGCACTGGGACAAAGGATAGCTGAGGCTGGTGTGAAAGAGCATGAGATGAGCTCCATGCAACTTTTGAAGGTTCTTCTGTTAATTTTGTAACATTTTGTCGGTATGGCCTTGTACTCTCCATTCCTCCACATTTCTGCCTCACACTATGCCACCAAACCCACAATATTCTTTTTCAGACTCATAATCCAGATTCTGTATGCCCCAAAAGGAAGCTTAATTTCATCTGAAGACATCACCAGAAAGAGACTTTCTTTATTGTCTCTTCAGCATAGGAACAGTCTGGTTTGTTATGACTGATTTCACCTTGGCTTTAGAGGAGCTGCCAATACACCAAGTGGCTTATTCAGTCTTCTCTCTGTCTACCAGTTAGCTTCCTGCTAAGAGACATTGGCTCAGCTGATGGCATCCCACACAGGTTTCAGATGGGCAGATAAGATGGAAACCCTTAATGGAGACACTTGGAAACCAGTAAGGCTTACACAGTTTGGGCTTTCCTTTGAAGGTCCTCAGCCCTGATGGCTTCTGAACATGGCTCTGACCTGCAGTACAGCAGTGTCATCTCCAGGCTCCCTGATGCAATTTTGATATCCTGAAATTTAAATTGTGATTTGCCACATGCAGCTGCCTCTATTTCAGCATCAGCTCATTCATCCTCAGCAAGTGGGTGGACTTTGTTTCTCTTTTCTGTTAATAGCAAAACTGCATTTAGCCACTGTGAGTTCCTATTACTCATAACTGTTCCTAATAAGCCAGTCACCCTTTTCTTTTTTACTTCCCTGGTTTTAGTGAAAAAAGCTTTACAGAGGGACTTAAGCCTGACACTGATCACTGTTGGCAAAAAAAGTTAGTGACCATGAAAGGCAAAAATACCCATTTGACTCAAAAAGCACCTGAGGTTACTGCTTGTAAGTCTGTTATTTTGCTGAATTTTGGTACAATCTTGTCATTTGTAGCCCAGAGATAAAACCAAACAGATTAATCTTTAAAACAAGTCTAAGTCATTGTAATCTTTCTGTCAGCCTGATTTCTCAACAAGTCTGATGAGGACGTGAAAGAATTTGATCCCAAACTTATGGAAATCAAAGTAAATGTTCCAGAGCCTGAGCTCTGTTGATGCAAACTATTAGTAGGATGAAGCTGTTTCAACATTGTGGTTTTGTTTGTTACAATAAATCTACCTCCGTAGGTAACACAAGTGAACTGGTCACATTTCCTCCATTGGAGGCCGTCCCTAGGATATATTTTACAGCTTCAATTTGCAAAACTCTTCCTTCAGGCCTTTAGGGTTTTCTTAAAGTCAGTGTTCAACCGCAAGGGCTTTCTTGGCGAAATGAAATAAACCTACATGGTATCATAATAAGACCACCCTCTTCACAAGGATACCTCTCCGTGTTGTTTTGTGGGAAAATCTCTATAAACTGCAGTTCTGGCAATTTATATTCTAGAATTCATTTGTATTTATGGTTCAAGCTAGCATCTCTGAGCTGTGAATTGAGGACCTCACTGTCCTTCTTTCCTTCAGACCATATGCTCAAGCATGAGGATCCTAAGGCTTGCCCAAGAGGAAGGGTCATCACAGCTGAGCCAGTATCTCAGTTCTTTCCACTTACAGTCCATTAATTAAAGTGCATTTGTGCAAAGACACCTGAATCTGCAACATGGACTTTGCAGTCAGAGCAAGCTGAAAGGCAGATAGCTTACAGTAAAGGAAACTCTTATATGTCACAGCAAAACTCAAACAGGCACTGGGATGTCACTGCATCTGTTGTACCATTTGAAGTTCTTCTGTGAAGGTCTAATCAATGGACCCAGGAAAAAAACCTGAGTGTTCAGGTTATAAAGAATAAATTGGAAAGGTTCAAATACTGCTCTGGCATTCAGCACAATATTTGTTAAAGTGTTTGTGCTAATATGAGGCTGTGAGTTTTATTTTAAATTAATATTAGTGTGCATTTTGAGGTGACTGCACTCTTTAAAAACTTCTTCTACATTACTTCATTCAGCCCTATAAACAGTTATGGAAAAGACATGCTAAAAATAAATCCCTTTTGCACTTCTTTCATTTAAACTGCTTTCAGGAAAACACTGATATCAGGAAAGAGGCACCCACATCCATATGTTTACATTTATAGCAATTTTCAGTCACTTTTCTAATGTTAACTAGGAAATTATGTTATTTGAAAAACCTGTAATTACTCACAAAGCAGCACTCTCTCTTTATTCACTGCTCTTATTAATGTTTATGGCACCTACAAAAATTGTACTCAGATTCAGGGCTGAGGTACACAACTGAGGCAGACAATGTAAATAAGAAGAAACGCGCTTTTCTGTACCACTTTCTGCACTTGGGAAGTATTAAAGTGTAGCATGCCACAATTAAAATGTTTGTTGAAAATCAACAAGATGTTTGACTTTTAAACATAATTATACTGTCGAGGGAAAAAAGTTCTGATCGCTACTAACTCTGGAAACAGTATTAAAATACATGTTGTATTGACTGGATGCTGTCTATTGTGCCTCAGTGAGAGATGGTTCTTTACAGTGCCACAGAGTAGCTTGTACTTGCTGTACAGCTCGTCAGTACATCAGGAATACAGGGTAGTCACCTAATTACAGAGCAGGTACAGTGTTATTAGTGACATGTAGTTCAAAACGGAGCTATAATTATGTATGAAGATCACTCCAAGAAACACTTAATTGCATCACTTATTGCTAACAACTTATAGCTACCAGCATGCTGCTGAGTGATAAAAGCAGTTCTTCCCCATCCACTCCTGGGTCCTATAATATGCTAAATCTCTGCCAGGACTGAGGTTAAGAAAAGTGTGTACTTGTATAAAGGACTCAGATGTGACTTTTTTGAAGAATACATTTTGTCTAAAGCTGAGTGGAGCTGCTTATCTATATTTCATTGCTCAAAATAATGTCCTCTCTTAAAAGCAAAACTTCTCCCAGTAATTCTTTATATTCTTTGGATTTTTTTTTTCGTCAGCTGTCAAATGTGTGGCATACAAAACAAGTTACTGCAGTTAAAAAACAGATTGTGTGCTCTTAAACATTATTTTGAACATTGTACTGAAAATTCATACATTTGTGTGTTTGTATGCACATATTCTTGTGGTTTACTATAATTCCTTAGAAAAAAGTTTCTTAAGAAATAAAAAGGTCACATCTTAAATTTAACATTTCTGTGAAATAAACCTGAAAAGAGGGCCATGCTTAATTCAACCACCTTTTAAAAAATTTCCTGATTTTTTCAGCTCATGTTACAACATGTTTCAGCTATGCAAAGTGTACTGAGGTTTGTTTTAAGAACTCTGAGGCAATCATAGAAACATATTTATAGAACAGCTTGAGGCTGCTTTCCAAATTAATATTTTACAGTTTTGTTTTGTTTTAATTAAAAACTAAAACAAATAAAAATAAACTAATCTGTTGTACACTGCATTTAAACTTGCTCTTAAGAATGGTAATTTCTGTGACTGAAAAGGGAAATACTGGTTGTATGTTTTTAGATATTCCTTTTGTAGTCTTGCTTCAGCAAACCCATGATAAAGAAGACAGCCTTGTATGATAAGGTTGACTTGAGTTTTCACTTTCAAAGTCAGGAAATAGAGATAAGGCTGTATATTTAATTAGAAACACTAACTTTCTCTTTTCTTGAATTGAAGTAAATGTTGTTCACGTGTTGTTCATCCCTTTTTTTTTGTTATGTATTTGAAAACATTATCTAAAACCAAGTCTAATTTTTCTTATTATTATTTTTTTTCTGCACAACTTGCAGGGGGGGAAAAAGGCAGAGCTTTTGCCTTTCAGTTTTCCAGGTCAGGGGAAGGAGGAAGCATTCTTGCTGGGAACAGGACGAATGGTTAATTTCAATTGCTTTTCTTAAATGGCCAAGATCCAGGTGCAATCCTGACCTTTTTGCATCTAAGTCCTCACAAGGGAAGGGAAGGAGTCACCTGCAATGGTCCCCTCCCCAGATGCTGGCTGCAGCAAGCAGGTGTTAAGCTGCAGAAAATACCTGAGCAGTGGCACCTGTTGCCTAAGGAAGTTGGCATCCAAGGCTGGAGGTTTGCCTTATTGCCTTTGGGCCTGCCATAAGGGTGTCCTCTCTTCCAGGCTTCCTTTTGCTTGACTCTTTCCTTTATAACTCCCATCTCTGTCTATGAAATGAATATGACATCCACTGTCTGGAAACGGGAAACTTCAGTAACTCTGTAGGGTATGTACATACACAAAAACATACACATACAAACACACATTCATTTATTTACAACCTACATATATATATATATATTTACAATCAGTCCCATAACACCAGTTTATTCTAAAATTTAAACTGTGCCTTTAAACAACTGCCGGAGGAAGGAAAATAAACAAAGAGAACTTGATGGCCCTCCAGATGCCTTCTCAGAGTCTCAGCAGTGGGGAGAAATTCTGCACAGCTGACAAAATAAATGATCCAATGGTGAGAGCTGCATACTTGGGTCTTACATCTGGGAAAATACTATGGGTTGTGAGAACTCATATGCTGCAACCCAATGTCTTTTCTGAGGGTAAAGGTACGGGTGGTATGAGTAGAGCCCTGCCTTTGTTCCCAGAGTAGAGTCAGCTGCTTGAAAGAGAGATTTTCAATAAGATATTGAAGGCAATTAGCCTAAAACAGAGAAAAGCCACCTGCAACTTCTTACCAGTTGCTTTCCACAGAAAAAAAAAAAAAAAAAATAGGGGGAAGTGAAATTTGAATCATATAAAAAAATATTCCTTCTGAGCTATGGAGTTTCCTCTAATATAGAGACAGAAGTTAATAACAGCTATCAAGAGTTTGAATGTCACTGTGGTAATGTGCCCTGAAAATGTGTAATGTCAAGAAGGAGTGAAAAAAAAACCAGAAGTGAAATTCTCTGTAAGAAACAAAGGGAAGCAGAGGATCTTCAGTTCACACCACACTATGGAGCTGAGGTTTCTGATGTGGACCAGAGTCCTTATATATCAGTGACCTAAGGAAAAAAAGAAGATAATTGACTGAGGGGGGGTTGGGGGAAATGGGTTATAATGCGGACAAGAAATATGCTATGAAATTGCAGTCAAATGTATAAATCTGTGACTGTAAAAGACTTGTCAGTGTGATATTGTGGCCATGTGTTTCTTGGCGATTTCACAAACTGGAAAGTGATGATTCCTGAACTGCCAATTGATCTGTTCCCCAGTGTTCATGTTAACATATGTGGGACTTTACAGATGCTAACTTGGTGACTTTCCTATTGATAAAAAGTATTTTTATATATCTTACAGATACATAACAGTCTTAATGAATGCAGATTCTGTCACCTTTGGTCATCTTACATGGTATCAGTTTAATAAATAGGCTCATTATTCTCCCTCTGCCAACTTGTTCTTCTTTGTCTCCCTGGCTCTGGCGTTTCTGCCTTTAGCACCAAGATTAGATGGTTTGCCTCCTTCATCTGGCCTGGTTGCCCATTTCTAAAAGCATGGATGAGACAAGCTCCCGCTTTCAATATCAGGGCTAGCCTTAACAACATCCCACAGCATTTCTTAACATCTGTCTTACACAGTAAGTCAAGTTTTGCCCTAAATGTCTGGATGGAGGGTGTTCTGAGGGCTGATGGGCTGCCAGGATGGGACGCTCTGTGCTCAGGCGCTCTGTGGGCAGGAGGCAGGGCAGCAGCCCAGCTTGTGAGAGGCAAACGGGGGGTGATTTCTGTTTAAATATGAGTTCACTAGGTATGGCAAAATGCACTTTTCAAAAGGATTTAAGATGGCCATATCTGGCAGATATTCACATGGGGTGGTCATTATTTCTTTCCTTCTCCCTGCCCATACTTTTTTCTGTCTCTGCAAAATTTAAGAGCTTATTCCCCAGACCAGGGAATGGAAGACCAAAGCTGGGAAAATACAAAGATTTCTTTAGCCTGTTCAAAACAGTGTATATTCCCTACTACTGACATTTTACTTGATTTTCTTTCCTTAATATTTTACATGGTTTCCTAAGGAAATGCTGTCATGATACTTATCTCTCATTTCCCGTGTAATAACTTGCATTGGCCAGTTTCAAACAAAAATGAAAGAGGAGTAGAAGTCTCGGCTTGGTTAAATTTTAACCAGTTCTGTTAAAAAGGGTAAGGAGAGAGAACATGAATTAATATCACCACGGAGCAAAGCTAGGCAGAAGGTATCTCTACTGTAGGTCAGTCAGCACAGTCATACTTTCCTGCACTGTTTGGAGCAAAGGTACTTCCTTTTGTGCTTAGGAACAGCTCTGGGCTCTGCAGCTGCTGTGGATTTACATCCAGCCAGCTTGAGACCATTGGCACATGCTCAGACTGACATGTTTTGCCATTATCAAGAAAAACCCAAGAGCTTTTAATATCAATAAATGAGAAAAGAACAAACAATTAAAATCTGGCATAAGGAATAGAACATGGATAGTGATTTTGAGAGGGAAAATGTCAAATTAGAGAAGCAGAAAAATTATAGTTGTAGATATTTATTTTCTCTGTTTGTATGCCCATTTTCAAACAATTGATTTTAAAAGACTGCTTTTATTATTATTGAGTATGTATGATTCTTTCCAATGTTTTTAGCTGCTCTAAAACTTCCAATCTGTGCACAGCTAATAGAAACCCATGATGTCAAAAGCAGGTCAGATACAGAAGGTGTGCTTATTAATACTGAAAGATTAATAACTAGAAAGGGAGAAATAAAAGTAATAAAGACATGAAATACAAAAAATTATGTTTGCAATGAAGGCAACATTTTCCTGGGTGGATGATCATAAGGAATAATGTGCAAAGAATCAGACAGGAGAGTCCAGATTTGTGAGGATGGATTCTATAAAAAACTTCAAAAACATTTTTCATGGAGACCATGAAATGTATAAAGTGACACAGTGAATACTAATTGGCTGAAAGGTCAAGAATCTGTGAGTAATGTAGATTAGATCAGCAGCACTGAGATGAGTGAATGCTGTTTTGTTCAGGTTTATGCTGGGTACTACACATGCACCCCTGCAGCCACTGGTCATTGTATGCATGAAGTGGATGTGCAGGAAGCTTCATAAATACACAGCTTCTCTAAATGTCCCCCAAAGCTGTTACAGACAGAAAACTCCCTAATCTTAATAATGATTTAAAAATATTTACCAGGAAAGGCCAACAGCCATAAAACCACAGTGCAGCACAGAAGGAGAGGAAGAGACATCAGGGACATCACCCTTGTCCTAGATGCTGCGGAGCAGGAAATTTGTTAGGTGAAGATAACCAGGAGAATAACCTCAGTGAGTGGATCTTTTTTTATACTACACATCAAGACAAAACTCCAATAACCTGCTATGCCTGGAAGTCTGACCCAAGGTGAAACTCCTGTTGTTGAAATGGCAACTGGTTTGGAAAGAAGGACTAATGGACAGACATCAGACTCCCTGCCCAGTGCAATCTATTAGAAAAATTGTCAAAACTAGTATAATATCAATTGTCATGCAGTGTTTTGTCTGTGTTATGACTACTCTGTTCCATTTTTTGTTTACTAAGATGTAGTCACCAATACTTTCTGCATGAAATAGTGTCTTCTGTGCCTTGTTTACATTGCTGAAGCACACAACTAAACTAGGGACCCAGTGTTTCCTCTAAACACACCTTTATCTATGATGCTGAACTGAATTAATATATTTTGGGAACCTTAAAAAGATATCAGAAAGATGTATTTTACTAAGATATCTCAAATCTACTGACATCTCATGAAAATCAGCTTCAAATATACCAACTCTATCAATGATTTCAGGGTTTTTTTGGCTTTAAACCTCACCTTGGGTCCATTCCTGTGATAAGCCAAAGCCCAGCATTCAAAAGTGGTTTTTTTTAAACTAAAAGAATACTATATAAGGATTGGGATAAAAATGAGGACATGGCTTCAGAGAGAAAACATACAATGCTGAAATACAAGGATTATTAAATAGTGCCAAGAAAAAACTTTGTGGAAGAATGCAATGAAAATTTACTGTAATAAAAATGGAGATTAAATCCAGCAGTAATTAGCATATCAAACAAATATGGATCTTCCTGTAAATGGAGAGCACAATGCCTCTAATTATAGGTCATGAATACAGCTGACCACGGAACAAACATCTCACAAGCATAAATTGAGGCTTCAACCTTTGACTCCATTCTGATAGGTCTTGAAAATAAATGCTGGTTTTTTTGGGGGGGCGACATAGGGCAGGGCAGGAGGGGGAAGCAAGAGAAAGTGGAGGAAGAGAACTTCACCTATATTGGTAATCAGGAAAGAAAGGGGAGTTATGGGATAAAATCTTGACCTTAATCAGGCAGAACAAAAGTTTAAATATCACTCTCATCCTACCTGAGAGCTCAGTCCCAGCAGAGCATGAAGAAGATGATCTTTTTACTTTAGAGAGCTAAAGATAGAAAACCTTGAAAAACTTCTTGCTTGAAAATATCAAAAATAGTCCTGTAAACACCTTTAGTTTAGTGGATTGATACTTTCTAGTGGTCACAGACTCACAGAATGGTTGAGTTTGGAAGGGACCTCTGGAGGTCATCTGGCCCATATGCCCTGCTCAAGCAGGGCTACCCAGAGCCAGTTGCCCAGGACCATGTTTTTATTAGCTCCGAAGATGGAGACTCCACAGCCTTTTTGGGCACCCTGTGACAGTGTTCACATTCCACAATAAAAAAATGTTTCATGATATTCAGAGGGGACTTCCTGTGCTTCAGTTTGTGCCTGTTGCATCTAGTCCTGTCACTGGACACTATGGAGAGGAGTCTGGCTCCATCTTCTTTGCACCCTTCCTTCAGGTATTTGCATTGACAAGGTCCCCCAAGCCTACTTCTCCCTAGGCTAAACAGTCCCAGCTCTCTTGGTCTTTCCTCATAGGAGAGATGCTTCAGTCCCTTTGACATCTTTCTGGCCTTTTGTTGGACTCTCTTCAGTCAGCCCATTTCTCTTTTGCACTGAAGAACCCAGAGCTGAACACAGCACTCCAGCTGTGGCCTTACCAGTGCTGAGTAAAGAAGCAGCAGCACCTCCCTTCACCTGCTGGCAATGTTTTCTCTAATGCAGGCCAAGAAATCATTTGCCACTTTTGCAACAAGGTCACGTTGGCTCGTGTTCAACTTGGTGTCCATCAGGAGCCTCAGGTCTCCACCTGAATCTATAACCACCACTAGTAGCTCCACAATACTTTCTGTCCTAACCAAGATAGCGTGAAACAGGGTGTTGCTTCTCATTTATGTCAAAATCTTCTTCTGCTTTAGGAAGTTAGAGAGATATAAAATGATTGCTTGTGCCTTCACTTCAAAGCCCACCCTCTTCATGCTGCCAGAGTGGCACAAAGGGAGCTTGGTGAAAATGCAAGTTAAGTCCATTACTTGATTTGTATGCTGATAACGAACCACTGCATGGAGTTAGTTATAGTAAGAGGCAGACTGGTTTAAAAGTTAGTCTTGCTAAGCTTTCTTTTTGACCTCTTTGTGAAAGAACAGCAGTGTTTCTCAGCCAAATAGTTGTGCCCTGTCAGAGCTCTGACCTTACACACACTCTTTTCTCAGGGGATTATTTAATTATATTTACTGTTTTAACTCATGCTGTTCAAAATCACCTGTGAAGCATATCCCCCACTGACACACCACTGCTTGAAGACTGCCCTACAGCCTGCTTTGTCTTCCCTGCAGGGACCACTGAAGTTATAACAGTCTTCTCTAGTACTAGAGATCATAGAATGCCTTGGGTTGGAAGGGTCCTGTAAAGGTCATCTAGTCCAACCTCCCTGCAGTAAGCAGGGACATCCTCAACTAGATCAGGTTGCTCAGAGCCTCATCAAGCCTGACCTTGAATGTCTCCAGGGATGGGGCCTCTACCATCTACCTGTGGAACCTGTTCCATTGTCCAAACACATTCATAGTAAAGAGCTGCTTCCTAACTTCTTCTACCTTTCTGTACTTTAAAACCATTGCCCCTCATCCTATCACTACATGCCCTTGTAACCAGCCCCTCCCCAGCTTTCTTGCAGGCCTCCTTCAGGTACTAGATGGCTGCTATAAGGCCTCCCTGGAGCCTTCTCTTCTGCAGGCTGAACAACCCCAGTCCCCTCAGCCTGTCCCCACAGGAGAGGTGTTCCAGCCTTCTGATCATTTTTGTGCCCCTCCTCTGGATGTGCTCCATCAGGTCCACGTCCTTCTCATGTTGAGGGCCCCAGAACTGGATGCAATACTCCAGGTGAGGTCTCACCAGAGCAGAGTGACAGAATCACCCCTCTCTATCTGGTTGCCACGCTTCTTTTGATGCAGGTTCTGCCAGGTAGTCCATTTTCTTCTTGTAGCATAGCTGGAAAGGCACTGGATAGAGAAAGGTTAGCAAGATTAACCATTGCTTTACAGAAGCACAATTTTTTCCAAGTCACAACAGGACATCAGTGGAAACTGGGTCCCTTTACTGGCCTTTGTATATTGAAGTGAAACTGTAAGTGAAAGTTCATGGGTTCCATGCTTAAATATGAATGTCTCTGAAAATTTCCCTCACCCCTCATTCTAATACAAATGTGTGAAAGGAAAATTGAGGATGTTACATATTTTGAGTTTAGTAAAGCACTTGGCACTGTGTTTCACAAAGCCTTACTGCTAAATTAGTTCAGATTGGCTTGGATAGGAGCATACTCATGTGGGCTGAAAACTGCCTGACAGATTGTAAACATGTCGCAGCGATAGAGTTCTCCTTCTACAGTGTAAAAGATATGTGTCTAGTGGCATATACTGTGGGGAATGCAACTAAACAAATCTCATTATATTAAGAGTATAAACACCTTCAATATTAGCTGAAAAGCGAGACCCAAATCTGGAAAAACTGAAGTATATATAGCTTTGCAGAGGTTTGCTAATCTTTTTGAGGTCTAGAGATCAGAAATCCTGAAAAGAGTAGAAATACAGGGCTAAGAGATTAGAAACAAGATCAATCTGGACTGAAAAACAAATAACACAAAAAAACACAACAAAAAAACAACACACAACCAAGGAACCTAATAATAAAAAATGCAATGAGAGGCAAAAGAATGAAAAGTATAATGATTTATTGACAATAATCAAGGAGAGCGTCATGCAAACCTTTACAATATGATACATGAACAAAATAAGCCAGTGACTTCAGAGTGTGTATACAAAGTCACGATGTAATGGACTAATTTTGTTCTGATGTTAACTATTAACCATGCTGACCAGAACTGTTTCAGTACTATTTCTTGAAATGATCTTATTTTTACTATAGAAAAAAAAGCAAAAAGAAACAAAAAAAAAACCCCCTCTTCTGGGCCAGCAGTTTGTATAGTGAAGCTCTGAGACACCACTTGGCATTGCAGAAATAAAATGACTAACACAGATGCCTTTTCTCTATAGCTCTGAGATCACCATATCCTAAGAACTGCATTCTTCATATTACCTGAAACACAACCAAGGAAATTCAGAGAACAAAATCAACCAAACAAAAAACGGAACTGCAAGAACAGACTAAAACAGAAAAATCTGCAGAATTTTCTAAAAAATTAAGATAAACTAGATGTTTTCCTCCTTGAAAATATTTAGAGACATTTTATTCCATCACAGACACACTGAAATCCACTGGAAAACCTAAGAGTAAAAATAAACATTTTCATGCTATTGAGAATTTCCTTACGATCCAAAATGTGCATTTTGCAGACACAAAGCCAAACACAAACCCCGCACTGAGAATCATGTAAATTAAGAATCATTATACAATCTTTTCACTATAGTATTGCTCTGACACAACCTTATGATATGACAGTTGTTTCATAGGACCCTCCTAAATGCTGTATCTTCAGCTTGTGATACATCCGAGTTCCTTTTCAATGAAAGAGGAGTTATTTACTAAAGAATAATATTGTATAAGTAAATGGATACCACTGATAATTAGTAACTGTATAGCATGATGAAATAATAAATGACAGTTTATATATTTTTGCTCCCATTTACTTTATTTCACCACGTGCAAAATCTTCTTGTTACACCCCCATCTTGGGTCATCTGTAGCAGCTAAGAATGATGCAACATTTTAACATGGTGATCCTGTACTCACACGGGTTGTAATGTACACTTGGACTGGTTGGCTTAGGGGGATGATTCTGCTTCACATATTTAAATGAGGGGAGAAATTGTAGGTTTGATCTGTCAAAAGTGTGAAGTCAGCCTGGTGAAAGGCTTAACACACTCATGAAGGGAATGGACCAAGTGGGTTCAAACCCAAGGTAATGAGAAATGCTATAACCGATTGAGTTTCTTGATCTACTATGGCTTTATTTGTTACCTTCTGGCTGTTTGCTGTCCCATCCACCATCCAGCTCTCAACCAGCTGGTTAACAGAGAACAGCACTTACCACTCACTATTTGGGTACAGTTTCATAACAAACAGGCTTTCAATGTATTCAGCTTGACAAAATGGTTGTCAACCAATTTTGAAATTGAACTTTAATCTGAAAAAAGCAGAGAGTATCTAGATTAGTCCACTAAT
Source organism: Todiramphus chloris collaris (assembly GCA_025345505.1). NCBI lineage: Eukaryota > Metazoa > Chordata > Aves > Coraciiformes > Alcedinidae > Todiramphus > Todiramphus chloris. Next base: position 32,572,915 of record JANVCC010000035.1, read on the forward strand.
TAATGCAATATACATTTATATAGTTACATTGCTACTTCCAATCATTTTTTCAGGTATGTGGAAAATAAACACATGCATTGGCCAAATAACCAATTTGCTTTTAGCCTGGACTGGCAAGGCAGAAAGGTTTTGTTGTTAATCATCATCCATTAATGCTTAGCCAGCTGAAAAGAACTCTGAATATGACACCCCTTGTTTTCCAGCACTAATGCTATAAATTGAGAATAATTAAAGGCAATCAATGATGAGAGAACTAGATGCGGGGATGCTGCAGTTTATTCTCAGTGTGGCCAAATATATACCTTCCCAGAGGGGAAAAAAAAGACTTTAAAAATCTGATTTCTTCTTTTTTTTTTTTTTTTTTTTTTTTTTTTTTTTATTTATATTATCAAATACATGGTTTGAAAAAAAAAAAAAAGAAAAAAAGGGTACAAACCACACTGCACAAAGACAAATAAAAATAAAATGCAAATAAGCAACTAAACCAAATAACAATAACTGGATCACTTAGATATTATTTTTCCTAGTTAGGACAGAATTTTCTTCCACATCCAGCATTTTATAAATAAACTTTTTTTTTTTTTTCCCCATTATTTAGTATTCCTGTTAATTGTTGGCTACTTAAACCAGAGGGAAGCACTATCAGTTTCACCAGAAATGATGGTTTGTCCTTGTCTGTAGACTTGTTTGGAAAAGTAAGGTATGTGCTTAGTCACTCCAGTTTAATCTTATTGAGTGCCTTTGGGAACCAGGAAACTGAGGCTTCAGCAGAGCTGAAGAGCCTAGCACTGCTGAAAAGCTGCAAAGACAGCTGAGCCTGGGATAAGAAAAGGGAATAGGTATGAGCCGGTCACTTCTCTATTGTAGAGGGGGAAACAGTGCTCTCAGATCTGCATATTATTATATATTATTTCATGTTACCTGGAACCATCAGGAATTTCATCAAATTAAAATATGCAAAACTGCTTTTGTGCCACATTCAGGAAGGAACAGAAATCAAGTCTGAAGATCAGGAAGACTCTGCATGCCTCCAGCAGCCATTAAAATTATCTTTGAAATGTTAGTCTTATAGCATATGTTGTTTTATGAGACTGCAACTCTTGTTTCTGTAAGGATTGCTCCTTATAGCCTGCAGAATTGTCTTGTGTGTCACTTATATTCAAAAACATCATTTGAAGATTGTAGAAAATGCCAGTTTTCAATCAGTACTTCCACAGAAATTTGTGGGTTTTTTCTCCAACAATGGAGTAAGGTCATGAGGTTTTATTTGTGAGCTAGTTATTATTAAAAAAAAAATAATCAATTTACGTAAAAGGCAATTTTAAGTTGAGAAATACCATCAAGTTATATTTCTTAGAGAATACCATGGGAAATTGGTTTTGGTCTGTGATATATAGTACTTTGATCAGAAACTTGGGAGATAACATAAGATCACTGATAAAAACTTCAAAAAGAGAATGGAGATGAGTAACAATGAAGAGGTCTATAACCTAGAGTGATCCAGATCAGTCAGCTAAATAAAAAGTGCTATACAGTATATGCTTTAAATCAGCCAGTGTAAAACCATACCTGTAGAACCATTTAATTTAGCTTATATTGACAAGAAGAAGCCCTCTGAACTTGTGAGGAACACACTGTAACAAGGATTTTCAGGTAACTTTGCAATCAGCTGTATCTGATGCCACAGTGTGATGGTGTTTAATATAACTGCGTATTCTCCATTATCAGTGTAGTGGGGATTACTTGTGAGCACATCTGGAAGGCTATGCTTTATTGTGATTTCTACCGTTAAAGACACATGTTGAACTGGAGAGGTCTCAAATTAAGGACTGGAAAATGGTGGTCTTAATCTGTCAGGCTGCAGTAGCAGAGTTTAGGTAACTGGCTTTTTAATGTAGTGAGGAAATGTGTAAGAAATCCCCCATCTGAAACTAAAGCTGAACACATGCAGTTCAGAAACGAGCCATAGCTTTTTCAAGATTGAGAGCAATCAGCCAGGACAAATTTGGTAGATCACCTGCAATACATTCCTTGCATAAAAGACTTTTTTGTCATTAAGACTGATTTTTTTTATTTATGCTATAGTACAAACAAGATAATATCATAGACACTTTTTGACAGAATGCCAGAATAAAGTATCACAGCTCTTCCTTTTATCTGGTTTTATGATCTATAAATCCTCTTACTATACCTTGATTATTGATTTTTAACATGAACTAATTAAAAAAGACACAGTTTTCAAGACAATACTGTCTTAAGCTGTTGTGTATAAACTCATTTAAAGATAGCAAACACCTTATTTTCAAATACAGTTATGGAATGTAATTGGAAAGGAATAGAACATACATAATCTTAAAGAATATGAAGGTCCTTATAAAATGATCTTAAAGAGCCATTCCTGGCACATTTTTTACTAGATATATCAATTCAAACACTGAGAAATGCTTTTCATAATTGTCCTATTGTCCTGATAACTGATGCCAGCAATTGGTTTTGCTGACATATTGTCATGGTTGGTGTCGTGGTTTAACCTCTACTGGCAGCTAAACAGCACGCATCTGCTCATCCACTACTACTTCCCCCCTCCCCCCCAGTCCCTCCTGTAGAATGGAAAGGAGAATCAAGGTCATACAGAGCACAGGACAAGTTTTCTGGTACTTTTGAGCAGCTGTGCCTAGCCAGGCACAACAGAGAGCTTCACCTGTAGGCAATCTTCCAGAGCCCTTGCGGAGGGAAGTAGCAGGTGGCATCTCTTCTTTCCCTACCTGTGAAAGACCTACATGCTCATCGTCTTCCCTCAGGAACAAGGTTTGAGGAAGCAACGTGCAGAAATGCTGTGTGGGAAACAAACAAGAGTCTAGTTCAAGGGTTACTCAGAATCTGTTGCTACAGACAGGGAAGAGGCCAGGACAAAGGTATTCCAGTACAGTGTTTTGAGGAAGAGAGCCCTCCCTGTGGACTTTTATGTAGGTGGGCACAGGTAGGTGTAGGACACATGGTTTTAGAGGGTCTTCATCCCTAGCTTGTGCTTCAACTCCCCATTCCTGTGTTTCTGAAGATCTTGCCAACTTCAGCAGTATTTTTTTATGGCAAGGGTTTCTGGCAGGACTGGGGATCAACTTGTCCCATGTTCTCCAGATGAAAGCCCATCCCAGGTAAGGGTGACAGTGAAACCCATGGAGGGGGGGTGATATTCTTCACTTCTGTGCTTCCTGTGGGAGACTGAATCTCTTTTTCTGCATAGCCAAAGGGTATGATTTGGGGCTATGTATTATTGCTCCTAAGCAACATCATTTACCATGGGAACCCCTGCTAGGCCAGTGTTCAGAGCTTGTGTTATACAGTGTCAATTTTGTCCTGGCAGTTCCTTGATTTTCTTTCTTTACCCTAGTGAAAGGGTTGGTTTTTTGGTGTTTTTTTTTTTTTTTAATACACTCACTGAAACATGCAGTGAAAGGTGTGTGATAATAGAGACTCCCAAGATAGCTGTGCATGCACAGTAACCTGTGTTTACATTTAAATGTCTTAGCCCCAGAGAGTGTTTTTATAAATGCAGCACAGTACAGGCCTATTTATTACCTGCCAATTCCATTTCTTAGAGTGAAGTCACTTCTGAGCCAGTTTTTTCTGCAAGAACATACTCCTGTGGATGGATGTGGGGGTGGGTGGATGGGTGGGTAGACAGGAGAAGGGGATGGATGTGATGGGAGGACAGTACCTAGATATTACAGAATTGCTGTAGAAAATATCTTGCTATTTATTCCCCAAAGCAGATGGTGCCAGTTGATTACCTTCACCAATAGAAGCTGTACCTGTTAGTGGGGGTGTGAAGAAACCTCTCTGCAGTGATAGCTTAGGGGAAGGCAAACTATTGCCTAAGGTATTCAAGCAAGAACCTGCTGCAGAAAGATTAACGTGTGAAGGTAAAAGGGTTAGGGCAGGAAAAGCAGGGTCAACTCTGTACAGCACAGGGCTGTTGCCCTGAATTGCGGGGACTGGTCTTCTGCATGTCCATGAGGGGATAAGTTGTGTGACATGTCCATCCTATAAGAGGGAATTTACAGAGCTGAGAGGGACTGTGCCATAATGCCAGAGCAATTTGCCCTGCTGAGGCTGTTCTGTTCATGTCTGAGTTCAACTGACAGCAACTTGCCCATTCTGCAAGCCCAGTTCTCTCTGCTCCTTTGATTCAGTGTCTGTTTAAACTGCTCCTGAGAAAACAGCTTAGGAAAGAGCTCTCAGCTGTGTGCATGCACTCTTTCCTCTACAGCCAGACAAAGGGCAAGCTTGCTTTGCACATCTCTGTCCTTGAGCAGCTCAGCAGTGATCTCTGTTAGATCAGCCCTTCCACTGCACCAGATGGGGTTAATTTTTTTCTTCAGGTGTTTGCTGAGAGTGCTTTGTATAATAAATAAGTATAACCAAAATGGCTCCCATTGTAGAAGCTTCATGTTGTTTCTACAGCCTTATAATTGATCGTTTTCACTTCCACTGCATTGGTTTTCCCAATGGCTTTAAGAGACTTATCTTGCATTTGCACTGACTTGAGAAGAGAGTCAAATCATTTGTGTAAGATGTGGGGGGATTTTGAGCAAGTAAGGCAGGAAAAAGAGAATTTCTACAGTACAGCAGAAGAACACATGCTGGGTTTTTTTTCATATGTTGGCTCCTGGAACTTCACTGCAACAGTAAATAAATTGCCTCAGCAGTTTCTGAAAAATGCCATTTAATGTTTACCGGCCCCTGGAAGTGCTAAACATTGTCACATTTGTCGAAAATGCCAGTAAAAGACTCCTGGGAATTTTATCCCCATGCCTGCAGCTTTGATAAGTTTTATAACAACCTGGTCTAGTACAGCACTGCTAGCATGAAACAGTGTGTTTGTGACGCACTGGGGAAAAACAGAAAGAAAAATGCATCTTAATCTTTATTCCTGTCAGGTTAAAATCTAACAATATAGCAAAGCCTTAAGAAGTGGAAAAATAGATGAAAATGGAAAGAGGCTGCATGTTCTCTTACACTGGGAGTCAAGAGAAATTCACTCACTGTTTTATTTTTTACATGACTGAAGAAGAATTGTACATTTGTAAAATGAAACATTCTAGTTATGGCCCAAGTACTGAATATTCCATTAAATCAGGAGTAAGTCTGTAGTAGATCTAGCCTGAGGAAAAAAAATGGCATAATCCAGGTATTTTGAAGAACTTGACACTGAGTTGTGGAAGACAGGGATTCAAATTCTTGTACCATTTGCTTGAGGGAACAGTATTCTTCCATTAGTATTTCAGACCCACATTACAGCCATGAAGTTGTTGGCTATAAAAGCTAGTTAGTGTTTATTTACCTCCTGACACCAACTTTGCTGAGATCAATATATTTTGCTGCTCAGTAGAAAAGCATATTTTTGCATTCAGATCTTTGCATTGTACTCTAGGAAAATCTAGTCAGCTTTATTCCAGAACTAAATCTTGCAGTCTAGAATTTTGATTCTACCCACTACCTTGTGCTGTGGGAGAAAACATTGACACATATACACACATCTGTTTTTAGAATTGTATCCCAGCTGAAACCATTCTGAATTCTGTGAATATTTTATTGGTTTTGTTTCATCCTTCAGTATCTTTGCACTCCTATTTCTATTCAAAACATCAAGAATAGAATCATATAATTATGTAGACTGGAAAAGACCCTTAAAATTGAGTCCAACCATAAACCTAACACTGCCAAGTCCACCACTAAACTATGTCCTTAAGTGCCACATCTACACATATTTTAAATACCTTCAGGGTTGGTGACTCCACCACTTCCCTGAGCAGCCCATCCCAGTGCTTGACAACCCTTTTGGTGAAGAAATTTTTACTAATATTTTTACTAATATTCTATCTAAACTTCCCCTGATGCAGCTTGAGGCCATCTCCTCTTATCCTGTTACTTGGGAGAAGAGATCAACACCCACCTTGCTACAACCTCCTTCCAGGTAGCTATGGAAATTGGTAAGGTCTCCCTTGAGCCTTCTTTTCCCCAAACTAAACAACCCCAGTTCCCGCAGCAGCTCCTTACAGGACTTGTTCTCTAGACCCTTTGCTAGCTTTGTTGCCCTTCTTTGGAATGCCCCAACACCTTAATGTCTTTCTTGTAGTGAGGGGCCCAAAACTGAACACAGTATTCCAGGTGTGGTCTCATCATTTATTCTTGTGGTATTTTTACCTGTTTTTTCAAACCTCAGCTTCATCTTATAAAATCAAATATTTACTGCTTGAATTATTTTTAAATCAACTTTTGTAGACGGTAGGAATGCATCTTATTTTCATAAACATAAACATGAGCCAAAAGATTTTTGCAAGTGCATAGTTTTAATGCAACTGCAAGATTATTTGTTGAGCTATGAGATTCTTCATTACAATATTTAAGCAATTTTGAAGGAATTTCAGTTAGCAGAACTGTATAGCTGAGCTACATATTTCTTTTGCTCTTCTCCCTTCCCAGGTAGTTATGATAAATACACATACTTTTTAGTGCTCCAATGTATTTCACTGCAAAGTAAGGTCTGCAGGAGGAATGTGTAGACCTTTCATTTTGACTTTATTCCATTCTGGGGAGATCTTTATGGCAAAGCTATTCCACAGGTAACAAACATGCCCATTGGAATTCTGCCACAGGAACAGTGTTGCAAAATTGTATTTGATTGGTGAGTCAGGCCTCACATCTTTTTCTGAAGAGACTGACAGAGAGTCAGTTGTTACCTACTGCTATCTACTTGCTTATTTGTCTTATTGTTCTAGTAGGAATAAAAACTGTGGTAGTTTAGCAGATAGGGATGCCCTGTTTGCTTAAAGACCCTATAGTTCAAATGATAATAAAGCAGAACTCTGGAAAGAAAGAGGGAATAAAAAATAGTGTGGGAATTAAAAGAAATTTAAAAAGTTGCTGAGGAGTCTTGATGAACTGAAGAACTGTAGCTTTACTAAAGCTTCACTAACTAGGACTAATGTGACAATAACATACCACCTGCCACTGTGGTGGTGAGAAGATATTTCCATGTGCTTGTTGGGAACTATAAGAACCAGAACTGTTTACAGAGCATACTGAAAAATCCCATGGGTATTAACCATTCTTGATCACTTTTGAAAGGGGTCACTTTTTAGCAAGTATCCTAGAAGTGAAAAGTATTGTTCTTAACATCAGTTCCATGAGTCATTCCATTTCCCTCCATATTGGTTAATATAATTTAATTTCCCTCTCTTCACCAATCATAAGAGAATCTGGGGAAAAAGGTTGCTTTTCTCTGTACTTGCAAATTATTTGATATAATTTATTTGAGATGTCCTTCTTTCATGGTGCGTTCTTAAAATTAGAACCAAATTAAATGTGTTCCTAGCCATTGCAGAATACATTGATTATAGCTGAATTATTTTCAGTTGTGATCTACATTGAAATGTGCATGACACATCTCTCCTGGAGTGAAACTAAAAGGGAATTTGAATCATCTCGTATTCCTTTCCAAAGAATACAGTCCATTAACCATTAAATCCAATAAGTTGTGATCAATATTTAGAACAGATGAATGTGTAGATTTAATGAATGATGCAGGTATTAGAATAAAAGTCTCAAGTACTTACCTAATTTGTGCTAACAGGGTAGTCTACGTCTATTAAAGGGTAATTAATGACATGAACCTCATTTATTTCTTTTTTTCTTTTTATTATTTGTATTGCAGCATTCTCCATAGTCACCAGTTTCAATCAAGATGGCATCCTTGATTATGAAAGTAAATACTATAAAATCTGGATTGGAAAAATATGTGTGTTTAGTATGACTGTTGTAAGCATTTGCAGTGATTTACCTATATCTGCTTATATGCAAAAAGGTGGCATGTGTGTATGTGTTTTCGGGACCTGCCTGCTTTTGTAAACCCAGAGTGGCAAGTTCAAGCCTGCTGGTCTCACACAGGTGGCTGTTTTCAGCCTCATAAGCTGTAAATGGGCATTTGAGCATCAGACTGAAAGGTGGCTGGTATGGAGTGTTAAGGGTTGCTGCCTGTAAATTGGAAAGGATCAGCAGAGGACCCAGATCCCATAGGAAGTTATGCATATGCTTAGTTTATCACATTGACAAAGGTCCACTGAAAACAAAGGGGGAAATCTAATCATGTCATCCCTACTGGGTTCTTTGAGCTCAGGATGTAGTTGTAGGGAACATATAACTCTATACATGTGAAAAAGCAGAGTCATTATTTTCTGCCTTTCTGCTACTTGCTACTTTTTTTTATTATTGTTATTTTGATGTGTTATTTCTCCATTAGTTTTCAGAAGAAAATTAATTCTTCATTTGAAAAGTCTGTATGAGAGAAATGATGTGCTTCTTTGGAAAAGAGAGAGAGAGAAATTGCTTTCTGTCTGGATCCAACAGGAAATAGATTCTCAAGTAGCTATCACTGTAAGAGAACAGCACATCTAGGTTGTCTCTGTGATGATATGAAATAGCATCTACCCCACCTGGCACCACTACACCCACAGTCTCTAATCCCAGGTGTCTGACATAAAAGCTCCATAACCTTGTGATACTATTTAATGAATGGTAGGTCATAGATGAGTTCTGCCTAGTAGGAACCTTAAGAGTTGGTGCTGTGAAGGAGGGAGTAATTGCAGAACCTCTGCTCTGCATGAATACAACCAGCTTTTCCCACAACAGTTTGGTTCTTCACAACTCTCTGTGCAGTGTTTGGCTCTGCAGCATTGGTTCCCTGTTGATAGAAATGCAAAAACTGAACTCTGAGAGAACTGGTATTGTCATGTTTTTATAGATTTTCTCTTCTCAAATGCTTACACAGATATATATTGGATTTTTGTTTGTCAAGTATAAGCACTGTCAAATGTATCTGCTCTTTTTAACGTTGGAAATGACAGCTTTCTGATCAAAGAAAACATTCATTTTCTTTCCATCTTGAGGAATAATACAGCACTGGTTCTCTTCCAAATAACACATCTCATGTCTTGTTGCTTTGCTCTTTCCTTAAGACACATATTACCATAGCAAGCTTTTCAATTAGGGCCTGATCCAAAAGTTATAACTGCTGTTGGAAAACAAAGTAACATTGCCCTCAGGCTCTTTCAAGCAGTTTTATGTGCAGTTATTCACAGAGCGGTCACACTTGCGTGACAAGGCTACATTGTAGGGACAATATATACAATACAGCATTTCCTTAGGATATGAATAGTCATTTTGGATAGTGGGAAAGCTACCTTTTCTTCTCCTTTTTCTTCATGACAATTCTGGTGATCAGCTGTAAAATGTGACAGTGATTAGACATGACAGCTTCTTTTGTACCAGCGTTTTGATGCACCAAAACTTACTCTGACTTTTTTCCTTTTTTTTTTTTTTTTTTATTTAATGCAAAGATTTGTGACATCTTTGGGAATTAGCTATGTGATCCACTTTCCTGACAGGTGCAGAGGGAGAATTTCGGTTTTCTTTCATGTCTGTCTTTTCAGCTTTTGTCACAACCTGAAAGAACATTTCTTACCATCACCATGTCATGTTAACACTATAAATGGAAAATAGTAAGAAAAAGTTTTCCACAGAATGTGCCAGCACCGCTCTAATGTGGGCACTTATTCAGCCAATTGGGGCTTTAAAAGTGAGTCCCTGTGGCCAAAGTGAAGTCCCTAATCAAGCAATATCCCTCACTGCTGGTCGATGGTTGACAGTGTAAATACCCAGATGGCAATCATAGCTCCCCTAGGCGCTACAAAAACAAAAAACAAAAAAAAAAAA
>JANVCC010000035.1:32582788-32657526 GCA_025345505.1 Todiramphus chloris collaris
GGGGGGGGAAACCTTCTAAGGGGCAGTGACAGCCTTTCGACGGGTTCCAGGAATGCTGTATGCAGTCGGTGCGCCCAGAGTGTGCCTGAGCACAGCGCAAGGACTAAACTACCAGCAACTCGTCTCCAGGTCTGATCCTTCCTCAGCTGCGCATTAGCGGAAAGTTGGGCTTCCTGTTGCTCTCGCTTGCGGTGCGGAGTGGATCAGACCGACTCCACGATCCCTGGCTGAGTCTGTGCCTCGCAGCAGCTCATCTGCGCATGAGTCGCCGCGGGAGGCTCCGCGGCTGAAGTATTTCAGGGGCTGGGCACCAGGGGAAGATGCTCAGTGCCTGAGGGACGCCGTGCGCCCAGCGGAGGGGGAAGCCATGGAGAGGGCGCCGGCGCGGGGTGGGACGCGGAGCGGGACGCGGAGCGCGGCCTGAAGCGAGAGCGGAGCGGCCGAGGGGGAGCGCCCGCTTCAGCACCGCGGACAGCGCACAGCGAGCACCGCGGCCCCGGCTGCGGCTCCCGGACCCGATACCGCCGGCCCCGGGCTCCGCTAACCCCTGCCCCGACGCCGGGCGCCCCGGACCCCGTAGCTTCTGTTCCGATTCCTGGGTGCCCCGATCACCCCTTTACCTCCGGCCCCGGGTGCCTCGGCGCCGCTACCCTCGGTTGCGGCCCCGCTCCCTCGTTGCCTGATACCGCTGTCAGGGAGACCCGGCCCCGCTCCCCCGCGGGTCCTCTTCCCTCTGCCCCGGCCGACCGCCCAGTCCCGTTCCCTTCGCTCCTCTCTCTGCACCTTCGGCTCGGCTCCCCGCCCGCCGCTCCTCTCACTACACCCCGCTGCCCCCGGCTCTGCTCCTCGTTTCCCCGGCCACCGCTCCCCGGCCCGTGCCGCCGGCAACATGCGCGGGCGGCCGCGGGCGGTGGCAGGCGAGGCTGCGGTGCCAGCTCAGATGCCCCCTTCCTCCTGCCCTCGCCCGCTCCAGGGGACCCGCTGAGAGATGGACTTGGCAGGCGTGCTGCTGGCGTTGCTCCTCGTGCTGGTGCTGGTTATCTCTCTGCTCTCCAACCTCCTGGTGCTGCTATGTTTCGTCTACAGTACGGAGATCCGCAAGCAGGTCGCCGGGGTTTTCCTGGTGAACTTATCCTTTTGCAACCTGCTCCTTACCGTCCTGAACATGCCTTTTACCCTGCTGGGGATCCTGAGGAACCAGCAACCCCTCGGGGGCTGCGTCTGCAAAGCGGTGGGTTTCCTGGAAACTTTCCTGACTTCCAACACGATGCTGAGTATGGCAGCGCTCAGCATCGACAAATGGATTGCCGTGGTGTTCCCCTTAAGCTACACGAGCAAGATGCGGTATAAGGACGCTGTGATACTGATGGGCTACTCGTGGCTCCATTCCCTCACGTTCCCCTTGGTTTCCTTGTTTTACTCGTGGGTAGATTACAGCAGTGTTTATGCCTCTTGCACCTTGCACCTGAAGGAAGAGACAGAGCGGAGAAGGTTTACAGTGTTCACCATCGTCTTTCACTCCACCAGTTTCATGCTGTCGCTGGTGATCTTGTGTTTCACCTATTTAAAGGTGTTGAAAGTTGCCCGGTTCCACTGCAAGCGGATAGACATTATTACCATGCAGACTCTGGTTTTACTGGTGGATATCCACCCCAGGTAATGTGTGCGCGTTCCTATTCGCAGCCCTGAGGCAGCGGCGGTAGGTACCCCGGGCAGGGAGATTGTCCTGCCTCCCCAGCACCCTTCCCTGCGCTCCTGCCTGCCTCGGCCACATGGCGAACGCTTCCGCCTCTAGTTTCAGACGCTGCTTGTAGTTCCAGAAGGCAGTGGGTTGTGCATTTATAGCCTGCTTTGTTTAAATGTTAGTCCCGCTCGCCGGCTGCTCCCGCTTGTTTGAGCTCCCTTTAACAGGGAGCCGCTGCCGGGCTCGGCGGGGCCAGGGCTGCCCTCCCTTCCTCTGCCCCCCTCCCGGGGGCTGCTCCCGGCCGGGGCTGCCCTCCCTTCCCTTCCCTCCCCTCCCCTCCTCCCGGGCCGGCTCAGGGGCCGCTCTGCCCTCCCGCGGGGCAGGGGCTCTCGGGCCGGGAGCGAATACCTCCTCTCTCCCCTGGGGTCACAAATCGTGTCTTCTCTTACCGCCTTAACCCACCGACTGCTCTTTTCCCTTTGCAGTGTGAAGCAGCGCTGTCTTAATGAGCAGAAACGGAGGCGGCAGCGGGCTACCAAGAAAATCAGTATTTTTATAGGGTCGTTCGTGATATGTTTTGGTCCTTACATTATCACCAGGTTAGTATCGCCTGTTGGGGTGAGGGACTTTCCCGGACAGGTATGTCCTCTGACGTGCAGGTGCCGTGGGCGGGGGATGTAGGTAATTTTGGGGTGCCAAGCCCGATGGAGCCCCGGGGCCGTTGCTGAGGGGCAGAGCACACACACACACACACGCTCCGACCCCTCCTGCACGCCCAGCCTGCTGGGTGAAGCCTCGGCGGCCTCTGGCTCTCCTTCCTTCCCTGCAGCCAGGTCTGGGCGTCACCGCCAGGAGCAAGAGGCTTTTAGGAGAAGTACCAGGAATTAATTACATGCTAGTGGGAGATGAAAGACTGGCCACCCTTCCTTATTAGCACAATCCGAGCAATAGAGAAGAGAGTAGACAGCTTTTCCTGATTAGCTCAGCTCCTTTTTTTTTTTTTTTTTTTTTTGTTAAGTCATAAAGCCAAGATTGCTGCTATTGGAAGATGTGGTGACATAATTTAAACTTTTCCAGGCTGATGATTTGTCAGATAAGCTTTGTGTCTGGAAACATTAACATCTGTAAATATATTGCTAATGAGGCAGCATGGCCTTGTGATGAGGTGTAACAGTTCTCTCCCAGGAAACCCGATAATTAAACTTTTAAAATGTAAAGGAAACACTATGCTCTTCAACTGGCCGGATTTATTGTCATCCACCCTGGGGGTTTGCACCTTTTAAGTAGTCATGCATCATTTTTGTTACATATTTGTATAGTCTTTGTACAACACATAATTATTATTATTTTAAAATCTTGACTAAATCAGTGAGCTGGAAGCCAACGTAACTCTACTGATTTGAAGCACCTCAGGATTTAGCCTTTCACCCCTAAACTAAAATGGGCTACATCTTTCACAAGTGATTTTAAAAAATACTTTCCAGTGTGTTCAAGTAATCCTTGAAGAGTACTGACTTCTGACAAGGAAGGTGCACTAGTCTGCAAAACCACCCTGGTGAGGGCTTCCTCAAGGTTATTACTAAGCTACCACAGCCTTGCAGCTGTACCAGCTTATGGAAATCGGCCAGCTTTAGTCAACTGATCTTTCACAGTCACATATACATAGGCCATTTATGATCTTCATCATTGCCCTTTTCTTACACAGGTAGGTGGCTGGTGCTCAAAAATGACAGTGGTTTTTAACCTTTAGGATCACATTTATTTCAGTTCTTATTTATATATTAAAGGTGATTCCTGACTGATTGCCTGGATAACTGGTTTGTTTGTTTGTTTGTTTTTACTGCAGTTGAAAGGACTATTACAAATATTAACATTACACTCAGAGTTAAAAGGTTAATTGATCACTGTTCGGTACATTCTGAATCATTTTCTATTCACTTTTGCCGTAATCAGAATATAATTATATTGAGCAAAGTGGATTTTGCCATCTTCTTTCCATCTGAACATTATGAAGCTCAGCAAATTCCAGCATTGCCACATTTTTCAGGATGGAGATATTGCTCAGAAACTTCTAAAATAAAAGTGACTTCCTTCTCCAGACCTTGCATTTAGCAAATGTGAGATGGTGCATTTTCTATGAGTGTCAAACTGGCACCTCATGTGTCACTAGAGAGAAGACTGAGGGCTAGTTTATGTAAGTGTGTATGTCAAAGTACAGCTTCTGTCTCAGTCACAAGGACTGAGTTGATTCAGTGGCTGCAAAATATGAAGTGTCTGGGGAGGACATCCTCAAAGGCTCTTGGCCCGAAACCAAGACAGTGTTCTGGCAGCACTAGGTCAAAGGTGGTGGTGGAGGTGAGGTTGGAGGACTTGCCGCCGTGTCCATTTCTCCATTCTTCACCCGTTCTGTTTCTCAGGGGGCTGGCACTGAAGCAATCTCTATGAAGGCAATGTGAAAGATATCCTCCCTGTTTTCTTGCTCTTAGGTCTGGTGACTCAGGTTATGTTGTGAGCTCAGTATTTGCTCCTCATTTCAGAAATGTGAATGAGATTATGATCATTAGCAATATATTCATCTGTTCACTAAGAGCCGACAGATGAAATTCATCTTTTTTGTAACAGCACTGAAAACAAGAAAATGATACTAAGATGCATCCAGATGGATATTTCTAAGGCTGACTTGATTTGGACAGGTCCTTTATTTTATCAAAATCTGTATAATTTTTCTTCTGTTGGCTTCAGTGCAATTATATTTGGGCCCATGATATATTAAAGGGAACACGTAGTAATACACCTATTTTCATGACTGCAAGATACCTTACTCATTTTATGTCTTTATAAAATGTCTTTATAAAAACATCAATCATGTACACATCAAATATATATTTATTGTATCAGGATGACATCCAGGATGGGATAAACCTATACAACTATGCAGAAAATGTAATTTATTGTACATTTATTTATTTCTCACATTTTGTGTCTTCCTGTTTTCTCTGTTTTGAATTGGATGTTTTTTCCTAGTGGCTTCAAATGGAATTAATCTGTTTTTAAAATGCACTTGCCATAGGTATGTTTTTACTTTTATAGATACAAATGAGAATTTTTTTCTGTCAGAGTTCAACCACTTGTTGCAATGTTCAGTCCTTGTCATGTTAAGTCAGCTTTTCTATTCAGAGAGTTTGGAACAGCTTCAAAAGTCAACACTCTGCAAGTTGGGAGCTCTGCACTTCAGAAAGAGGCCAGAAGGTTCTTCAAGCCTTAAGAAAGCTTCTGATCTTACATCTTCAAAAAGTAATGTTTTAGGGTACAGAAAAGGCTGCTATTTTAACTTACAGTACTTTTTTTTTTTTTCCTTCAGGAATGAATATAGCAAAATAGTATGTTCTTGCTCCCAGAAAAGGTTTTACAAAAGATGTACAGGCAATAAAAGCTTCTCACCCTGTTCTTTCCACCCTTCTGGACAGTTTGCCCACTGCAGATGAGCTGTATGCCACACATTTACTGGAACAGTCTGAAGGTTTGCTCTCAGTTATGTGGAAAAACTGTTTAACTTAGTTGCAGTTTCTCCTCCCATGATTAATACGCCCATCTCAACTGAGGTGCTGAGGCCACTAATCATCCATGAAGCCCAGACCAGGAGACACAGGTCTGGAGACAGATGAACGGTCATATAATGATGATAAAAGTGTTGTCCCCTTGTTTTTTTTGTACAAACCAGTGGTCAGCCAAGTGCATGCAGAAATTTTCACAGGTAAGTAGATGCAGTTGTGCCAGAGTATGCTTATACTATGGGATTTCAGGTGACACCCAAATCTCCCTGCGATACTGCTGTGTTGTTTTTCATACTACAACAGTCTAATATGAATCGCCTTTGCATATGTGATAATTTACAGCAGTAGTGTAATGTAGGTTCACTGTTCTGCATCTAAGGGGGTGGATTCTGTGATCTAGACCAGGTTTTTGGTGTCATTTGAGATACTGCATAGTGTCCAAAACCTCTACATAGGTTGGCAGATATGACAGAGGACCTAGAGGAGACCCACAGCTTCCAGGAGACACAGCCTGATGCCAAGGGGGTTATGCTGAAATGTCTCAAGTGTCACTAGACATCTGTACTTAGTCAAATGAGATGAGTGAGCCTAGATGCCCCAAGTCATATACGTCTATCTCAGCTTGCCCTGGGAGAGGTGCAGTCAGTTTTGTCACCAAGGTTTTGACCAATTACCAGCACAGCTCTCTATGGAAACTGAGCAATAAACTGCTGCACTTTTTTACCTCATGTGTGGGAGCATTAACATTGAAAACACACTTTTTCTCTCTTTCCATAGAGGGAATGATTCTTGTCTCCCAGTGGTCTTGCTAAGAAAGTTCCCTTTGCCTTTATTGAATCAGAGTAAGTAAGTTCAGGGCCCTTCTCCTGCAGGACTGTGTACTGTAAGAAAATAAGTCTTGCTTTAATGTTTCATGAAGCATGAGTTGAGCACTGGACTCAGTGTGAATATAACGCTCAAGTGTTTCCATCTCTTTAATGTTTAACAGGTTGATAGAACTTCTTCCTTTTGTTACCATAAATTACTACTGGGGAATTATAAGCAAGTGCCTCACCTACAGTAAGGCTGCATCAGATCCATTTGTTTACTCACTTTTACGTCAACAGTACAAAAAAGTTCTGATCAACATCGTCAATAGGATACTTAAGAGGGACCTGTATCCATCATCGGGGTACAACAGCTCACTCGACACCGAGAACGACTACTGCTTGCACAGAACAAACTAACAGCATGAACAGCATTCCTCTCTGAGCGAGACAGGTGTTTGCTGCTGCTGGAAAGCTGCCTTTTCCCTCTCATGCTGACAGTGGTGACAGTGTCTCCCGGGTGTGACAGCTGCATTAATGCAATGCATTTCTTGTGGACTTCCCTGAAAGGCTCTTCCCTGGCCTGCAGCCAAGTACAATAGATGTCAAAGCCTTGTCGCTGAGTGAATGGAGTAGGCTTGAAGGGTTTTAAGAGAGCCTTTGGAGGCTTTGGAGAAGATCAGAGAGCTTTTAATGTTTTGTGTAGAAGACTTGGGATGTCTTGGGATGTTCCACATTAGATGTGATGTCCCAGTGTCTTCTGGGACCACAGGAATCCCCAGGTTGGAAGGAGAGGTTCAGAGTCCTCCATGCTGCACATGTAACTTGTCAGCCCAGGATCTGCTCTGTTGGTTTTGAACATTAAAAATAAATCTTTAAATTGATTGATTTATTGTATTGGTGCCTCAAGTGAGTCAGCACTTTGAATCTGAGATTGTTGTTATTACTATTTATTACTAGGCATCATGATTGTAACATAGCCTTTAGGAAGTGGTATATATATTTAATATGCCAGTATTCTATCAAGCATAACCAAAGTCCACATATCTGAGTTACTAATATTTAGCACTTCAGTGGTATGTGATTACAATAATTGCAGCAACAGTAATGAAGACATACATGGAATTTAGTTAGCACTGTAGTTCCATCACTGAGCTAGTAGTCCTACTCAAAAAAGCTTTTATTAAAAAAAAATAAAATAAAATAAAAAAATCAGCCAGTAGAAGTGAGAGATACCACTGTGTTTAAGATATATTACTTCAGAAACTATCTGTTTTCAAAGAACAGGCTAAAATACATTAATTCTTTTTAAGGGATATATAAATGTGTAAAGTATTTCATGCATTGGCTATATTTGGTGAATTGTAATAATATTGTACAATCTTTTATTTTATATCGATCAATTATTCTGGTGATTTTAACTGATACCAAGAAAAGTCTGAGAGATGATATAACAGACCTGCTGCCAAATGCCCAGAAACACAAAGCTGCTTTATTATTACTGTATTTTTCTCTTTTACTTATTTTAAAATCTAAACAGTCTTTGGAAAAATGTGGGAATTATTTTTGAACAATATTCCTCTAGGACAAGAATCAAATTATTCTATGGCGTTCAATAAGCCACTATTTTCTATTCAAGTACATAAGGGGGAAATGAAAGCAATTCTAAAGTATATTTTATGGAAAAAAAAAAAAGAAAACAGTAAAGAACAATTATTTTTTATGTAACAGTGGACTTGACCCTATTAAACATTGAGAAGACTATTTATGGTCAAACTATGCATATAAGCATGTGATTAGGCATAAATATAATTTTCTTTGAAGTTCAGCTCTATTCCCATGCTGAAAAGGAAGTACACAGTTAACTGTTTTGTAAAATCAGTGGTGAGTAGTCAGCCCAGCAAGAGGTTTTTTTCCCCACCATCCACAAGGAGGAAGGAGAGCATTTTACTGCAATCCCATTGAAGTCAAGGAAAGGTGATGCTGTGTAACAAATACAATGTTCTCTTATCTCCTGCTTTTAATCTCTGAGGCCTTTCTGATACATTTTTTTTTTGTTCCCCTTGCAAGTACCTTAGGCCTCTTGTGTTTTGCATCTATAGTTCTGCCTGTGTTTAAACTGAATGTACTATAATGGTTTTGTCTTCTTAGTAAAGTATTTGTACTCTCTCCAATTTTGTGTAAATACAGTATTTCAGAAAAAAAAAAAAAGAGTCGTCTATGGAATCTTTCCAGTTTTACTATCTTCCTGTCTGCCTCCACACGCCTCCTCCCTCTGCTGACCCACTACAAAAACCTTATGCTTCAGTTTTTCATTTCAGTTGCAACATAAGGACCAGATATCTCTCTGGGGGGTGGGACGGATGCTAAATTTTCAGTTATTTTTTATTCAGTTTTGTGCTAAAAGTTTTGATAAACTACAGCATTTATCTGTGAATAAACCTGAGTTTAATGATACCTACAATTGTTAGCTTACCTTTGGTTTCTTAAACAAAATGGTGCTCACTTTAAGAAAGGAATAGGTTACTTCCGAGACATACAAATGAAACAAAGCTTTACTTTGTTTTTTGCTTTTTTCTATCTTAGCATCAAGAAAACGGTGGAGGAGAAAAAATAATAATAAACTTTAAAGCTATTGCAGTAATAAACTTCTGAAGCTATTAAACTATAAGACACATTTAAAAGGTATAAAACAGAACACAGTTAAACTGCCTGCTATTAACTAATGACACTTATTCACATCAGTTGAGGGTGTTGTCATGCACCCTCTTTACAATACCACTCAACTCACAAAGCATTGAACATTTCTGGAGGTGCTCAGGTCTAGACAGAAGGAAAAAAAAATTTTTGAGCCTGTGCTGGTTGTTGCCAAACATCTTTTAGATTTAATTTCCATAGAGAATTAGGGAGCTTAGGTGTACAGCATACTGTAGACAGAAACTAAGGAAGGTGGAGGAGAGATGTAGTCCTCTCAGTCTTAATTTGCAATGAATTTTAATTGCCTTGTTTAGCATTACCAAAAGACATCTTCCTCTGCTCAGTACGTGCAGCCAGTTCTGCAGGTAAATTTTTCTTTCTCCCTTCTTACCACCCACTTGCCACCAGAGAAGGGCTTGCTCTACTTTTCTAACTGAGCTGGCATGGTTCAGTGAGAGCTCTTGGTTTCATTCCCCCAGATTCCTGATGCAAGCAAAACTGTCACCCACCTGTGTCTGCTTAGGGAAAATGATGGTGAGTTGTTAAAAGGGCGTGCAAAAGAAGCATCATTGCCTCAGAGCAGTAGCAACAGGTCCCAGGAAAAAAAGAAACAAACCAACAAAAAACCAGTCCTGGATTGTGTTTATTCAGCTCCTTGTTGTAATCTGAATTGGCACAAGAGTTCTCCTCCTTTCTCCAAACTTGTATTTTGTCTGTGGAAACTGGAGTTGAGAACTGAACCTTCCCTGGGTGATATCCACCTCTTAATGGCAGTCAGAGTATAAACTCTGCAGCACAGCAAACCTTCAAGTAGTCCATGCAACTGAGGATACATTCAACCTCCCTTCTTTTTTTTTTTTTAACACACCTCCACCAAAGTATTTCTAAGCCTGATGATATGGATATTTTCTAGTGAGATCCAGGATGGAGGTTTGAATTCGTGTTTTCAAAGGAAGGAAGAGAGTCTGCTTGCCCTGTTTCCTAGGTGAGTGCTCCAATGCTTATTTGTGACAAAAAGAGTCTCATCTTCCAAAAGAACTAGAAACTTCTTTTTTTCCTAACGCCTATATTGCAGGTAAATTCTGAGACTGACATTCAGACTGAGTTTCTGAGGCAATAAAGGTGAAGCAGCCCTTAGACTACAGATTCACAAAAGGTTTAGGTATGAGCTGGATTGCGTCCTGTTAAATCCTGACAAGGTAGATATGTTTCAGTCCAACAACAAAAATTAGTTTTCCTAGGTTGTGCAATACTGAAAACTTACATGTTATCTGAGCAATGAGGACCTGGGGTTGTGTGAATTTTCACTCCACAAATTCTTTGGCCTCACTGAAGAGCAGGTGTGGTATCTATGTGGGTAAATCAGCATGTAATAAACTTCTGCAAATAATCTGTGCATCCCAGTGAGTACTGAATACACATTTACCCTGTCTTAACATGAGGAATGCCGGTACTAAACTTAAATTTCAGCACTAATTGCAGAGTTAGGCTTATTACATGGTTTAGCATGTGGGAACCAAAGCTCTTTAATGCAAGTGCTTTTATATGACCAGAGCATGATCGTGTTCTTTACAACTATGTGTTGAAATTTGAGCTCTTTGAGAAACTAAGCAGCTTTGAGCCTTGTTGAATAAAATGACCAGTGACAAGATGTTCAGACTCATCTAGGTAAAGTGCATTAAAAAAACAAAGCCAAAACCAAACAAAACAAAACTCAAGAGAACTATCCTGCATGAGTGGGAAGATTTGACTATATCACCTGGAGGACATATCTAGTGTTATATTGAAGGCTTTTTTTTCCCAAAAATATATTCACTTGTGCACAAAGAATGAACAAGCAACTGTGCATCTGTCTCAAAAGCACATAGCATATTTCAGGATTGTGAAGAGCAAATGGCTTGTTTGGTCTGGTTCAGGAGGACACCTGGTTTGTGGGAGGTGTTAATTACACAAGTAAATTAGATGTTCTGCTTTTTATTTTTGGAAAGCAGGTCCAATTAATATTTAATGGCTCAGCTGGAGACACAGCAGAGATGACCTTAAGAAAGGTTATAAATAAATGAATATCTTTCAGTGCCAGAAGCTTGGGAGAGCAAAATGTCACCTGGCACAGTATATGCAACCAACTCTTTCTCTGAGCTGGAGCTGCTTTTCCCTGTGGCTTATGAATGTGACACAGGGCAAATTACTGGTCCCATTTCTGCATATCCCTGGTTCTTCTGCCTTTAACAGCAGTTTTTTCTTGCCAGGATGTGAGGGTGCGTGATGCAAACTAGGTGTTACTGCTCCTTTCTGTAAGTGAGCAATGCATGAACCGTGAGCTGCTCCCAGACAGGCTGCTCATCATACATTTTCTATGCAAATGAAACATATTGCAAAGCATGTATGTTAGATGTCATAGGGTCCATATGGTTAAAGGTATTTTTGAGTGTTGAGAACTACACTTCATTCCAGTCCATTCACACCACTTTCTTAACTAGATGCCTTCAGAAATGTTATAAACTGTAACTGAAGCATCTTCTTTTCTGAGTCCAATCCATTATCACAAGTGTGCAAGCTGCTGAGCAGCCCGCAATGGACAGTAAAGACTCTTCAAACAAAAACCCAATCCAACTTCTTTGGGACGTAACCTTAGTTATTTGTTGTGCATGTTTCACCCTTTTGACTGCATCTTGCTGTTCACACATAGCATATACAGGTTTGTATCTGGTGAATTTGAGACAAACTCTCCAGCATATGTGTAAGTTTCCAAGTTTCCTTACCTAAACCAAATGGATTGAAATCCTGAAATGATTTCCAAGAATACCCCTACTCCTCATGCCTCACCCCAAAGTAGCTTTCCTTAACTCACTTGCTCAATTTGAATTTTTTTTTTTCAACTGAAAGCTCAGCACTTTAATTGTATTTCAGTGAAGCCTGACCTTAAGTGGCAGACTCATTACCACCTTCTTTTCACTTTCACAATTCCTGTCTTTACATATCCAACCACTCTGTTCTCTCTGCTTGCAGCTGTCAGCCCTGATGCATATTTTCAGAATGTTCTATCAAAACCCCATAAATTACTCATGCTCTTGCTCCATGGCATGGGACTAGAGATTTGGTTTGTGTGTGAATCTTCATGAGAATATTTAAGCATGTTTTAAGTCTTCTGTTTCATATTTGTCCTTATTCATGACAAACCAAAATGTTGATTGCTAGTACTTGACCTTTGTTTTACAAATGACTGTTCACTCCTTACAGGTGTATAGCTCAGACTGGCTTTCAACTTGAAACCTGTTTTTTCAGCTAATCAGAATTGTACTGTTGTTGCTGATGAAGCTTGTTTAGGCATTTAAAATATCTTTTGGGCTCCCCACAGAGCAGTCTAAATATTTCATTATCCTTTTACATCTACTACCTTGCTGGAAGCCAGGGAAGTACTAGAATTGCTTATCTCAGGAGACCGGGGACACAGACAGATGAAAGACCACACAGACAGGAAAGGATAAAATTGCATGAAAAATGGTTTAGAAGATACATAGGAGTGAAAGAAGCACTTTCACCCTGAATTTTTCTGTTGATCTTTTGCTCAAAGTTTATGAAGTGTTTAAAGATGTGTTTCTTATGATGGCTGGGGATACCTCAGAGTTGACAGTGAAGCTGCATTTCTGGGAAAAAGCTGTGTAGCATACAAGAACATGATGTTCCTCCTCCCATCCTGAGGATCTTGCCACACCAGCACCATGTAAAAAGGAGTGACAGACAGCCCTTACTCATAAAACATAGCTGCATGTGTGAGGTCACAGCTCCCTTTTATGCTTTCTAGATGAAGCTTCAGTGGTCTTCTCTGGGTGTGAGAGCTTAGGCTGGGATCTCTCTTCTCCTTGGAGAATGTCACCTTGGCCAGGCTGGAAGTTAGGTAGAAAGGGATCTTGCTCTCCTTCTGTACAAACAAGAATTTGACATGTTGTGTATGAGAGAGCATGGACTCCATCTACATGCTGGTGAAGTTTGGTGGGGCAGGGAACTTTTTACAAAGGGGGAGATGATGCTTCTGTTCCTCTTCTGAGGGCTGCTTATAGATAATTTATGTCTTAATCCCACTCACTTTCTTAGTGGGCAGAGGCATAACTGAAGGGGAAAATAAGTTAAGGGTAAGACCCCAGCTTCACTGACTTCAAATGGAGGTAAGCCAAGATTTTACTTCAAGGCTTTCATCAATAGAGTCCAAGTCTGAATTTGCAGAAATCTTTCCAAAAGATCATTTAAGACCAGCTCAGTTAAGTCTACTCCCTGAATTAATCATTTTTGGATTTCTTGTATATTCTAGCAAAACACATTG
The DNA here is from genome assembly GCA_025345505.1 of Todiramphus chloris collaris. Lineage (NCBI taxonomy): Eukaryota > Metazoa > Chordata > Aves > Coraciiformes > Alcedinidae > Todiramphus > Todiramphus chloris. The sequence goes on from JANVCC010000035.1 coordinate 32,595,851, forward strand.
ATGGCACTGAATGGAAATGAAATCTAAGAGATATAAGTTTTTCTTCAAATGATTACATAAACATGTTAAGCAGACTGAAAATGCAGATGGTATGGCTATGGAAGGAGCTACATTCCTGTCCTCTAACAGTTGCTCATACCTCTGAGCCCTGTTTTTCCCTAAGCTTTCTCATGTCTCTCTGTGCATACCCCTGCTGTCCTCTCTGATGGATACATGTGGCTTGCTGAGCATCTACAATCACTCCAGCTGACCAAATTTGACACTTGCTAGCTCCTTTCTTCTGGACTCAGAGGAGCACTGTGATAGTCGTTCTAAAAAGTGATTCAAACTTGGCTTTTTTTCCTTCCCTCTTGAAAATTCTGTTTATTCATATTATCCATAAATTCCCATTTACCCAATTATTTTAATCTCTGGGCTTAGAACTGAACAGACAAAGGAACAGCAGCATTTTTTCTTTGTATCGCTCCTCAGCTGTGCTCCTTTTGCAGCTGCTGAAAGCTCAGTCAATCCTCATACTTCTTCCACCTTCATCACCTTTAAAAGTCTCTACCTGGCCTCTGGTTTCTTATGTCACCTGAAAGCAAGGCTATTCAGAACCCTTCTTTTCTTGATGCATTACCTCAGCCTGTTGTGTTTTAGTTTTCTCTAAGGTTTTTTTTTGTGGGTTTGGTTTTTTTTTTTTTAGTTTTCCACTGAAAGCCTTCTCAGTTTTTCATTTGTGCAGCTAAGTAGTATTGTAACATGCAAATAAAATAAGCTAGAAAGAAAGCTGTGCCCCTCACTTTTTTATGTGCTTGGCAGAGGAAGCAGGCAAAGGAATCAAACCAAGAATCTTACTGAATCTACTTTGTCCCTTCGGATTGCAGTCTACCAATTTCTGCAGTTGCTGCCACACAGAGTAGTAATTGGACTACTGTCACATTTTCACTTTGAGATAAAATTACCAGTTATTCATTTATGGTTGAATCAAGGTGTTCACCATGAATTCCTTATAAAAATAAAATTCTTCAAGAAAACTTCCCACCTATTGTCCCAATAAGCCTAATGAAAGGAAGATTGGTTGGAAATGCAACCTACCCAGTGTGGATGCATAGCAGGTTTTATTCTACAATGGCTAAATGTCTGTTAGTGTCCTGGAAGCTCAGAGCCCTTCTGCCAGTGCTGATGCTCTCAGGTTCAGCCCTTAGAGTGTCAGTCACTTTCTAACTTTCAATTGCACATAATATGAACCTGCAAAAAAACAGATAAATGGATCCCAGGACCTTTTGCCTTGTAATTTCCCATATTGCTGCTGCATTGAAGTGATGAGTCTTGAGGGTAGCTGTTGCTTGGCAACTTGAAGTGAAACAGGTCCAACAGAAGGTGTAATATGTAAATGGCTTACTCTGACCTAGCAAGATTTCGTGACATCCTGACTTCCTCACAGAGGAAAGCTGGAGGTTGGACTTGACTCCTGGTGTGATGTAGTTTACTTCAAGGAGAAAGAAGAAGCTATTGAGAGCTGTGTCTAGCACAGTAACCTGCATGAAAATGGAAAAAAATTCAGCTCCTGCAGGAATTTCTCTGGATATCTGTGCTCTGCTTAGCAGTGGTTTAAAGGAAGGCTCTGACTAATAAAACTTTTGACATATAAACTTTTTGATGAGCCACTAGTTCTTTTTCATTTCCTAATCACAGTAAAAGAGTAGAGAATCACTCAACAAAATGAACAGCTGAGGGAAATTAGAAAAATACAAATTCCCAGTTGTCACAGGGAGCTCACTGTCGCAGTAGCTCAGAGACCTAATTGCATGGCTAGGATGACCAGTGATAGCTTTTGAGCTGATAAGGGTCTTGTCCTGAGGCTTTGTAGGCCGAAGAAAGCTCTCCCACAGAAATTACTTGATATCTGGATGATAAGGCATTTCTCATATCTGTATAAAAATTAGCCCTTCAAGTTAGCACTTAACCAGAGCAATGTCTTGATATCAGAAGCACTAGATGACTTTACACTGGCAGAGGTTTTAATTCAAAATGCTGGCTTTTATGAAAAGAGAGGTTTTGACTAATTGGTGGAGCTATTCCCAGCATTTAGCCCATGGCTGGTCTTGTTCCCTGAGTTCAGCCTATGGCTAGTAATTAAGATCTTATAGCCTTTCTTTTACTCTCCCTGACTGCCCTGTTCTTGTTCTCTTGGCCTTTCATAACTGTGGCTTCACCTGTCCAGTACAACTTATTTTTTCAGACTGCTGAATATCCAATTAGTCATTATTTGTCCAAGAAAAAAAACATATTCAGCAGCTCAAATTATTTCTCATGATGAGTCAATGCTTAAGCCCCCATCCTATTTGTTACCTCTCTCCAAATCCCTTCCAATTTGTTAATGCTTTTCCTGAAATGAAAACACTCATGCTTTTAATGTCATTGGATACACAATAATGTGACAGAAGGGTGGCACATAGCAGTGCTGTGTGGGACTCTAGTTCTTTAGCAGAACCCTGCAACAAGTCACACAAGGAAGCCCTGAACCAGTGACACACACACACACACACACACTGTTGCTAATTACATTTGAAATAGATAACCAAATCTAGGAACAAATAACTTAGGGAACTGATATGCCCCATATGGGTCTGGCATAGGTTATGCCCATATAGACTTTGATAAAGCTTGGAGAACAGCCTTGAGGACACCTTGCTCTCTGTTCACAGTGCCTCTGTGGGGCTGGGTATCATGCTGCTGAATATGCTGGCTCCTTGAAGTCCTGCATGACCCCAAGGATGGCCTCCAACCTGGTCTCTCCAGCTTTGCTATTCACATCCAGCACCTTTGGTCTTTGACCTTTGTGGGCAACTCAGCACATCTTCCATCTGAGCATGGCAAGTGGAGCTCACCTGAATATCACAGGCTAGAGATAGTATCTTCCAAAGGTAGTCTGATAAAAATAGACCTTACGGTTGTTTTATATTTGGTGTCTGTACTTTCCACTGATGGTTTGCAAATTCTTTGAATAAAAGAAGAAAATACAAACTGAACTAAAATTCCTTTTCTGTTAAAAGAATCTCTGTTCCTGGAGAATTTAGGCTGTGCTACTCTGAAGTCTGGGAAACTTGATGTACAAAACAAATCTTAGAAAACACTGAGAAATGATCACAGTCCACATATTTAGTTGGACGTAGACTCTCAGTATACTGATATATAATTTTAAAGTACCTAAATACCTCTGAAAACATTTTGATTTAACTAGTTTTACAGACTATTTCTCCTGGTTTTCAGTGAGGCTTGGGTCCTCATTTGACTTGGAAGTTTATCTCTGAAAGTGAAGCTGAAATCCTCAGAGTTCTCATGCCAATATCATCTAAAACAGCTACTGGTCCCTGCTGTTCAACACCCAGTTTCCTGGAGAATGTCAGCCTTCGAGGGCCTGAGTTTTTTGGAAAGTGACAAGGATCTGCCTTCAAGGAATTGGGGTCCATTAAATGTTTCCTCCATTCAGTATCTACAAACCAAATGACTCAAAGTCACCTTTTCAAAATATTTCCCAGCACCTCTGTGAATGTGCAGAGAAAGCCCTAGAGGACTTCTTTTGAATGTTTTGGCATTAATGTTCTGTGAGACAGGGAGAAGAGATGAAGTGAAATGAGTCTCAAAATAGGACTGTCAAGTTCTTTTCTGGTAGAGCTTACATTAATTTTTAATACTCCATCTGTGATCAGAAGAGAAGAAAGACCTTTAGTTCTCCACACAGATCTTTTTTGAGCACACATATTTTTCCTTGTAGCCATTACATATTCAGTTCTATGATTCACTAACTTATTTGTGTTATTTTTCTTGCTTTATGGGAGTCAGGCAGAGTCACCTTTGGGCCGAATCTTGAACTAAAACCACAAAATACATTACCAGTAACCCGTTAGAATTGATCCTGCTTTGCTACTTTACATGTGGGAGTAATAACAGCAGCCTTTGAGAGGATAACAAGGTCCTTATGTCAGTTCTATCTTTTTAATGATTGAGTTTGAATAATATTCTGTGCTTATAAAAGGGTTTGATGATTCGTGCATGTTATTTTCCACATGTTATCCTGGATATAAATCATATTTATTACTGGTGTCCCTCTGTGGTCTTGTTCTACCACCTGGTGCCAGGTTCCCTTTCAGTTTCTTGTATCACTTGTATTTTTGATCATGAGTGAATTTTAACTATACATCATTTTCTCTTGCCGTTAAATTTTGTGAGTGGCTTCTTTTCTTACTGATTAGCTTGAGAAAGCACAGAGATCACACGAAGGGTATGCTAAAGGAAGGGCATGTAGTCAGTAAGGCCTTTTCCTGATTTAACTGCATTCCTCTGCATTATGATAAGTTCAGTTCACTGGGTCACCTGTAAGTGGTATAAGGAACTAATTTTGTGGGTCTTTGACTTAGTTAATATGTGACAAGTAAGCTGAAAACAATTTAATTATTGCTGGAAGTACTTTTATCAAGTGTAAATAGATCTAAATATTTTTCAAGAGGTGCGATGGGTTTTTTTACATTTATTACATTTCACCAGGGAGGAAAATAATTTAATTTTTGGAGTATGGCTAGACTGGTTTCCTCTGGGGAAGTCTACTGGAACATTACTCCTCCTCCCTTAGTGAGCGGGTACAGATATGGACTTGATCAATAATGATCAAAAATAACTTCTAGAAGCTACAGGGAATTTGTGAAATGTTTGAGAAAAGCAGAAAGTTTCAGTCCATGATGCATTCTAGGCTAAATTCTTAGAGTACAATGTAGGAAAATAGGAAAATTCTTGTTTGTGTGGTCTTTTTCTCTGCTCTTTGTTTCTCCATCAAATTTCTGGCATTCAGTGTTCTTGTGTTGTAGTTTTTAAAGCTGGTTTAATCTTATTGGTCATAAGGGGAGCAAATTGAAACTTGAGATAAAATGCACTGCTGAAAAAATTCCCTGCGAGAAAGTTAAAAGTTCCCCAAGCATAATGTAGATACACAAGAAGGCACAGAGAAACATCCGCTCCCCTCAATAAGTACAGAGCTCATAACAGTCTGTGTATCTCTACAGTAAAATAGACTTATCTCTTATGCCACAACTAGGTTATTAGGTGAGGGGAGGGCAGCGGATGTGGTATATCTCGACTTCAGCAAAGGTTTTGATACTGTCTTCCATGATATCCTTGCAGCCAAGCTTAAGAAGTGTGGCTTGGATGGTTTTGTGGTGAGTTGGGTTGGAAACTGGTTGAAGGACAGAGCCCAGAGAACTGTGGTCAGTGGAGCAGAGTCTAGTTGGAGGCCTGTGGGTAGTGGTGTTCCCCAAAGGTCAGTCCTGGGTCCAGTGCTGTTCAATATATTCATCAAGGACCTGGATGAAGAGATACAGTACCCTCAGCAAGTTTGCTGATGATACAAACTGGGAGGAGTGGCTGACACACTAGAAGGCTGTGCTGCTGTCCAGTGTGACCTGGACAGGCTGGAAAGCTGGGTGGGGAGAAATCTAATGAAGTTCAATAAGGGCAAGTGTAAAGTGCTGCATCTGGGGAAGAACAACCCCATGTATCAGTACAGGCTGGGGGCTGATCTGTTGGAGAGCAGCTCTGGGGAAAAAGATCTGGGAGTCCTGGTGGACAAGAGGATGCCCATGAGCCAACAATGCACCCTCACAGACAAGAAGGTCAATAGCATCCTGGGATGCATTAAGAAGAGAGTGGTCAGCGCATCGAGGATGGTTCTCCTCCCCCTCTACTCTGCACTGGTGAGGCCCCACCTGGAGTACTGTATCCAGTTCTGGGCACCCCAGTTCAGGAAAGACAGGGAGCTACTGGAGAGAGTCCAGCACAGAGCCACTAGGATGATGAAGGGAGTGGAGCATCTCCTTTATGAGCAGAGGCTGAGAGAGATGGGTCTTTTTAGCCTTGAGAAGAGGAGACTGAAGGGTGACCTTATTAATGTCTATAAATATGTAAAGGGAAAGTGTTGGGAGGATGGAGCCAGGCTCTTGTCAGTGACATCCGGTGACAGGACAAGGAGTAATGGGTACAAGCTGGAGCATAGGAGGTGCTGGGTAAACATAAGGAAAAACTTTTTCACTGTGAGGGTGACAGAGCACTGGAGCAGGCTGCCCAGGGAGGTTGTGGGGTCTTCTCCTCTGGAGACATTCAAAACTCACCTGGATGTGTTCCTATGTGATCTGCTCTAGGTGATCCTGCTCTAGCAGGGGGTTGGACTAGATGATCTTTCAAGGTCCCTTCCAACCCCTAACATTCTGTGATTCTGTAATAGATTTTTTTAATTATTTTTTTAAAGTTGCTATTGCTTTACAGGACATTGTTAATTCACTCCCTGTCTGTCCTGACAGCAGCTCCTCTGTTCTTCCCTGTTCTGCACAGACTGAAAGAGGAAAAATAAACAGAATGGGGATTGGTTCCTGCTGTGCACATGGAAGTATCCTTGGATTAAATTAAACTACTCTAAAGTTGTAAAACTACAGTTGCCGACTTTGTACTGGAATTGATGTGATGTGCTGCCATACACCATTCTGCCAGCTTTACTAGTTGGGGAGAGAAAAACAAGCCATGAAGTAGAATTTTGATCTGCTCTATCTCTGTTTGTCCTTTAGAAAACAGTGATCTAGACAGCACTGTTTCTGTTTATCGTTCAGTCTTCTATTGGTGGAGTTAAAATAAAAAGAACCATGTAATGAAAACCAGTTTGAGTCTGATATATCCCTCTGCTAAATTTCTCTGAGAATACTGAGAATCATGAGAATGCAAGCAAGTTAAATGCACTGTATTTATTCCTAATTTGAGTGCCTGCCAAAGACATAAACCAGTTTCAGTGTTCAGTCCTGTCTGAGGATTTCTGGATTGTTGCTGTACTGTGGACTGTAGGCTAACACAAGGTCTGATCAGGAAAGAGGTAGTCAATAATAAGATCTAGGGAAATTATTTAACTTTGTTCTAGTGATTCAAGTGTAAATGATTTAAGCCAGCTGATGCTGCTACATCTGCTCAACACTCTGGGATTTGTTTCTTTTTAAGATTCTTTTATAATTGAGGCGAATAGATCATACTTAAACTTAAGCCAGAACTTGTTGTCACCTCCCTGGAATGGCTACAAGATTTTCTGAAACTCAGAAATGAAAAGACAGAGGCGGGGAAATTCCTCTATTTCCAACCATCTCTTCCCTAGCTGCTTTTAATGCCTTTAGGTTTTGGCTATGCACCTGTGCAATAGCTGCTAATGGTCCCATTTGATGTAGTCAGTTTTAACACACGGCAAACATATGGGAAGGGCCAGTGATATATACAGAGTACTAATAATGGGCTGAAAAACAGCTGTGTAAGGTAGAAATGATGGATGGCTGGAAATATTGTATGAGTGGGAGAAGCACCCCACCCATACAATACAACTGTTGTCCCCCTCAGAAAGGTATGAGTCTACAAGGGAACCCAGAGGCAGGAATCATGCACAGAGGAAGGGAGAAGGCTTCACAGGAAGACACACTGTAAAGCCTGGGATCAAATCCCTTGGTATGGAGGAAACAAACTGGCAATGGAAAGTAAGAGTAAATGAAATAATCCTTCCAGACCTTCTGTTCTCCGTGCCTTACAGCATGCAACCATGGAAACATTTATAGATGGTGGTCACGAACTGATCAATTTACCTTTGTTGCTGATTACCTTAATGTCATTCTTAGGCCCCAACTACCCTACTTACGCTGTAAATTTTTATTTTGGTAACAGATAGACATCCTGCTTGAATATAAAAGGCCTGTGGAAGCTGAGAAACAAAGAAGTTTGGAGTTTTGGGGGATTTTTTTTCAGCCAGCTATTGAGGGGTTTGTTTAGTTGATGCAATAAAGCTTGTTAAGGATGTGATGTTTGTGGGTGCCAGATCCAGGGAATTGGGACCTGGAGATTCCCCCTTCCTGGGTGTGCTCTGATACCCAGGGGTCTCTCTGTCCCAGATCTGTGGGTTCAGCTGCTGCTGTTCCCAACTGCAGGTTCAGCCAGCAGCGAGGATGAATCTAACAGTGGCATGCACACACATACATATACTCATGAACAACATCAAAAGTACCCTGCCTTTACCAACAGCACTCACATAAATCTAAGTACAGAGATCCCAGTCCTGTTGCCCCTCTCTGGCTCTTCAGGTTTGAGGTTCACTGATGAAAACACACATGCTCCCACTCTCTGGATTCACATGTACACTCACCTTCACAGATCCTTCAAGTACCATCACAAGCTGTCGGGCTATGTCTGCACCCTGCACCCCTTACCCAGACACTGATTCAGACCTTGAGTCCTTCCAGATGAAAGTCTTCTTCTACTTGCCTGCTAATCCAGATGGAAGTTTGCTAGTAAACTACACATACACACATATAGACATAGGACTATATTCACTTGGGAATTATATAAAGACATCCAGGTCTCTCCAGTCACTGACACTTAGAGCTTGCAGCCTACGCTTTGGTCTCTTCTGTTGCTGGCACTTTGACCTTTTAGCAGTCACACCTAGGTCAGAGAGGGAGACTACATGGGGGGGGGGGGGGGGGGGGAATTAAGAAATTATTTACTATGAAAATAGCCTAGATTGCAGGGACCAGGCACAGGACTCAGTCAGATGAGCATGCTGCCCAACAGCCTGCCTGCATGCATCCATTCCCTTTGTCTCTCTCCCCTCGGATTTTCCTATTCTCATCCCTGATCCACTCTGGTCCTTCCCTTTGCTCCTTCCCCTAAGAAGACATTTGTAATAAGTTTCGCATGGTCCCCAAAGTCACTTCCAATATCCCATAATATTAATGATAATCACATTTCATGTTTCTTATCAGTAACAAAGTTCGGGCTGACCCTCTTCAAGGCTGTATCCAAACTGTTACTTTAATGTACCATCAGTCAGTGACCAACATGTTCTGCTTCTTGTTAATGTCTCCTTCATCACCTACTTGTTCATTCCCAAGTGTCTGGGGGTTTAATTTATCACTTTCCTTGTTAGTGTTTTATTCTACTTTACTGAATAGGGGGTTGGACTTGATGATCTTCAGAGGTCCCTTCCAACCCCTAAAATTCTGTGATTCTGTGAATAATCCTTAACCAGATAACTTACTGAACCAAGTGCTCTTTCATTGTGTTGTACTATCTTCTTTTTTTTCAAGAGTCCAGACATGATGATGTGTAATCAGGATGGAAAAAAAAGACAGCTAAATAATATTCTTGTCCTTAGAATTTTTTTCATTGGCACCTGATGGGTTTTGGTGCTGTTTCCTCTCAGGACAGATTCTTCAGCCTCTGGATCTAGCAGGAAATCCTGGAGGCAAGAAAAGCTACTCTCCCTTGCAGAGCCTGGCAGCAGGGGATGTACTTTACTGCTGAGCTTCCCAGTCCATCTAGCAGTGTAACCTCATATATTGAGATATGAATTGCTTTTTGAGATGCATATGGCTTTCTCCTGCTCTATCAGCCTCTTTAGTGTGTTTCCCTATACTGAGGTTTATTTGATTGCATTATCATATAGCACTGTTAACTCCCTACTGATCTCTCTGATAGTGATCAGTAGGAGCTGGTGTGTTCCAGCTGCAAGGACAGATTCTCTTCTCTCATGTGTAACCAGGTATCTGTCCTCAAAGGAACATGCACTGCCTAGAAAGATAGGATTCTTTAGTTTGTTTTGGTCTAGATTTTTGTAGAAAAATTCCTTTTCCTGGAATATAGGATATTTTTTTTCGTCGTGTAGGTAAGAAATGAGGAGTTCACACCCTACCTAAGGCAAGCTTCTCTACCATACATGTTACATAGGAGTAAAAACATACAATGCATATTTCTCTGAAAAAACCCCAAAACCTTAAAAAAAAAATCAAATTAAGATAACTGGATGGTAAATCTATATTGGGTTAAATGTCTGTATTGCTGTTCTGGGATCTTATTTACATTTTTGTGAAGTTGTTTTTCTTTCTTTGTTTGTTGTTTTTTTTTTTAAGAATAGAAGAAAAGACTGGCATCCCTCCAAGTTTTCTTCTGTAAACCTGATCTTAAGTAAAATGCCCAGGAGGAGCATGAGAAGGGGGATCCTGGTGGCTGTTTTGTGGGTTCCTATTCTTGCTGTGCTGGAGGAAATGCAGATTAGAGTCTCTTCACTGTTGCGTTCTGTTTCAAACTTGCAGTTAAGTGGGTTATGAAATACCATTCTTTGGGAGGAAAGCTGCTTTCGATTGTTTGCTCTTTGCTGTTTCTTTCCCCCCGCCCCGCTCTCTCCAGGCTGTCGCTCTCAGCTTCAGTGGGACACAACAAAGCTTCTACATCCCTTCGGAAAAGTGCTGCTTGAAGACCCAAAGGGTGGCAGAGGAGCAGGCAGACGCAGCCCTGCAGGGACCCCCTTCGCTCAAACTCTTTATGAAACTGTAAACCAGGCTGCAGGAGGGAGGCAGAGGGGAGGGGGAGCTCATTCCTCCCTCCTCCTTCTCTGTCTCAAAGCCTTTTGCTTTCCAAGCGAGCTGAAATCCGACGCCTGGACTGCACACACTGTGAGACGTGGGCATGCCCTTGCAGTGCACTGATTTCCTCTGCAGTTTGGAGAGTCAGAGACGCGCTGAGTCTCCGAGCGAGGAGTTGCTCCATCAGGCAGCAAGTGCCACATCACTGTGCTGCTGGTTCAAGGGGCTCCAGTATGGTCCTGAGGCTCCTGTTCCTCCTCGGTGGGCTGCTTAGGGCCACTGAGCCAGCACCCCGCTGTGAAACCGGCCAGGAGACCCTAGGTAAGGCTAACTGCCCCAGAGTTCCCCTTCTTCTCTTTCCTTCTCCTCGGGACAAGGAAGTAAAGGGCTCCAGCTTCGAGCTGTCACTCTTCCCTAGGGAAAAGGGGATAAGCTCTTTGGAAATATGTGGACTGTCAGTAATGAATCTGGGGTTGTGCTTGGGAGGTGTGGATTTGAAGGCAAGAGGTGGTGCAGCTCTGCAACAGAAAAACAAATCTGTGTTGTAAGGGAATGTAATGTTTCTCCATCACTGTCTTTTAAGGCCATGCGTAAATGTGGTTTTCTATCAATTTATGGAGTTCCCAGTCAGCAGGACCACCCTCACTGTCATGGGAAATGCAGAGGATTTGCCCCATATCTGGCCTTGCCTTCTAGGAATGTGGTAGTCAGATTGCAAGAAGATGAACTTTTGACCTCCTGTGTGCTTTTCTGTTCAAGAAAAAAATCTTTTCCTTACATTTAGCTTTAAGTCACTTATTTCAAGTCCAAAATATGAGAAGATTTATTAGGATCTGACAGCTGTAGGGTGTGTTTTAGCTTGCCATAAGCAATATGGAATTTGTATGAGTTGATTGTCTGGAAAAGCAGATTTATCCATTACAATAAAGGTTCGATAGGAACACACTGCTAAATAAATTGAAAGCTTTTGGTTCAGTGACCAGCTGACTAATAAAAAAAATATTAACAGTATCTTTTAAAAGTACATGGGGTTTTTTAGTTAAATTGGCTTAATTCAAATTTCATTTATGTGGGAACAGTGGAGAGGTGAATTCCAGTGTAGTGACAAGGTCTATTCCAGTAAAACTGTTTTCAGAGGGTTCAAATTCAAAATGATTCAGAAAAATATTTATTTAATGGAATACAGGAAGGTATGTTAACCTGAAACTGACCTTAAAGTTATGCAAGGAAATTCAGCTATATTTCAGTGCTTAAACAGAAGCCATAGACAGTCTTTGGCATTGAACTGCTATACAATGCAGTCTATGTGCTGTGTACTGCATATAATTTGAGAGTGCTGTTCCCATGAACATCAAAGTGAGGTCTACCACAGCCTAAAGGGATTTTATTTTTGGATAAAGCTGCACAAAGAGAAGTGTTGTAGACTATTTACAGCCAATTACAGGAAGAAGCTGTGTGGTTTGCAGCATACCCTTTCTCTGTGAGGTATGATTCTACTCCAGTCCCAGCTGATCAAAGTCCTGCCATGGGATATTAATCCTAGCAACCACAGATATAAGGATCATCACGGGGTGACTCTACTGTAGCAGAGTGTTTTGTGTGTGTTGGCAGATGTGCTGTCTTTAGGGGAGGGCTTGAAGGAGACTATGGAAATACATCTTGCATGTGGTGGGACTGAACCGCTGAATATGGCCCTAGAGGGATGGCTAGTGGTAGGGAAAGTGAGCTGTCAGCTTCACTACATGATGTGCAACATGAGGAAGGAGCACACTTCACACTGGAGAGATGCTGGACCAGGGAATGAAATAGCAGCTTGGATGTTGAGAGAACTGTGAGATTTCTCAAAATCTTCCTTTTCTAACAGGGATATAAGGTTATGGCAAGCCACGTGAAAAGAAAGGGGATTGCAGTGCTGCTCATGTTCATAAACAAACCTTGCAGGAGTCTCCTCTTAACATCCAGGGCAGTAGGTTGTGTCTTCAGCTGTAGCAGTGAGAGTTTGTCCCCTGTTTTGAGATCCCTTGTGCAGACCTCTGTGGATCGCAGTGGCCAGACCTGCAGTGATCTGCAGGAGGAGATCAGCCTGGAAGTGCTCAGGCAGAAGAGAAAGGTAGCAGCAACCAGTGCCACTATTTGACTCCCAGCAAGGCTGGAGTTGGTTTTTGCAGGCTGTCTGTTCTTCTCAGTGATATTTGCTCTTCTGTGACTCATTTTTAATAAGAAACTGAAATGAAACATGATTTACAAATACCAAGATCCTTATAAATGCGTTGTGCTCTTCTGCTTAGAAAAATAATGGAATTATTACAGTCATCCTGCCCCACAATATGGCACAGGAATCACATACTGTGTGGGGAGCTTTTTGAACAGCAGTTGGGGACCATGGCATTGAGGGCAGATCTCTTCTCCCCAGCCATATCCTGTATCCCTGGGCAGCCAGTAAGCCACTGCATCTCCCCCAGCAATAAGATGTTACATTGCCCCATTGCAAGGCAGCACTTCCAGATCCTGATGAGTTTTACTGGCCTCTTAACCACTAGTTTGGGTGAGAAAAGTACATCTTAGCATGTTTGCACTGAAAGATGGCCAGCCTTTGGTGGAGAGAGCTAATAGCACAGGTTCCTGTGTTATATTTGAGTTGTTTCAGCTACTGACTGATGTATTCTGGTGGTAATCAGTTACATGCAACACTTTACCATCACTGACAACAAAAATAAAAACAAAGTAAAAGCTGGCTGAAGTCACATGCCTTTAAATACTAAAAGCAGATTACTTTCCTTGCAACTGGGGCCAGCTCAGCCATTGAGATGTTACCGGGGGTCAGGCTTACGCTTGTAAAGTGACAGCAATAAAACCTTCCCTGATCACTCACGTTCAGACGGTGCTTTCCTGGGGACTTGTGAGGCAGAGGTACGCCAGCGCTCAGGTGGGTGTGCGAGCTCCCAGGGCTTACAGGGTGATCGGGGAGGCAACATCCGAGCGCTCGCCCTGTGCCGGGTCCCAATGCCGGCAGGGCCGGGCGGCAGCGGGCACCGGGCACCGGGCGGCAGTGGGCAGCGGGCAGCAGCGGGCACCGGGCGGCAGCGGGCAGCGGGCGCCGCAGCGCTGCCTCCGCCACCGGCTCGGGGCCGCGCCGCCGTCTGTGGTGCCACCATGTGGGCTCCTCGGCTTGTACAGACGGTTTCTAGAGGAGGCACTGCAGCGACACGGTGTTTAAACGCAAAAGGGATGCATGAGCCTTGTGCCAGCTGTCCGAGTATTTGAAAGGCGTTTCGGGTGCGTGAGAACCTGTCAGGTGTCCCTGCTGAGGACTGACGCTGTTTGATCTGGAGCTGTGGAGGTGGGAGAGAAGCTGGAGCACTGCTCCCAGGGCAGTCCTCATGGGCACGCTTGTCACCTGTGGGCTTCCTGCTCTCCCAAGCACCTTGGTTGTTCCCATCATCCTGGCTCACTCTCCTCCTGAGCCAGACACTTCCCCATCCTGAGGGTCTCCAAGTTTAACCACTGGAGATGGGAGAGAATGGGGAGGTGTAAGTAAGAGAGCTGGGGAGGGAAAAAACACCAGGGTTGGAGGCAGAGGATAGGTACTGTGTTTCTTCTGGAGCCCAGCACAGGTTTTGTGGCACTGGCTCCTCTCTAAGCTACGGCATTGAGATTGTCTTCTGGAAAGTCAGACTGACAGAAAAAGTGGTTTCACATATAGATGCTACACCTTACCCCTCTCCTTCTTTACTATTCCCATCTCCATAATGTGCCATGGCTTTTGCTAAGTGAAAGGGGAAAAGGGAGAAGTTATTTCCTCCCACGAGCTTTACAGAGGCCCCGGTTTCATGGGACCCAAGCATAATGTTCACCTGCTGTGGACATTTCTAAAGCTTGTTTCCTGGTGAAACCCATGTCTGTGTGCACGCACACATGAAGAGTCTCTCCAGTTACTACTGTTCTCACGCATATGACTTCACTGGTAACCCGGCAGTGAGCTGGGGTCTGCTCCTCTGCACTGTCTCCAGTGGTGTCAGATGGGTCTCATCCTGTTGTGGCTGGCAGGGGCACGTGCAGGTATGGAGCATGGCCACTGTACTCTACTGCCATGTGTGGGAAATCCCAAGCTATAAGAATCTCCCCTGTTGCACCCGAGATGGATGTGTCCAAGTCTTGTCAAAACAAAAAAATGCAGAACTAGTGTCTACATCATGCATGCTCACAAGATGAGAAATTCCAGCTCTCATAAACCCGGCTGTCATCAACAAGTCATGTGAACTGCTCTGGATTCCCGCAACTGACTGTAGTATTTCTGCACAATTATTATTTTAGCAACACTGATCTTCAGCTACATTTAACATGGGAAATGGGATCAGAAACAGACGCTTACATAGGGAAAGTAAGTTTACATTGAAAATACAATATACAGGTATATGCTTGTACTGCTGAAATAGTTTATGCATGATTTTCATCTGAAGGCAAAGTTTTCCTCAGAATACTTGTTCAGATTTTTTTTAAAGTGTGGGTGTGTAAATATAACTTGAACAAATACCCCACTGCACTGTGGCACAGCTAGCTTTTTAGCAAGACTTAGTACCTAACAGTAATGGTTGATCCTCTTTAACATTTCTAGCATTGCCTTTCCCTTCACACAGTCAGTTAATGCTGATTGGGGGTGCTGGCTGACTGATAGTTACTGTGGTCTCCCTTTGGGCTGCCCAGGACATGTGAGAGCCATCCCCTCCTTAATGGGCCAAATGTCAGATAAATGTCACAGGTGCCATTTTTTGGGGTAGGGCTGAGCATGGAAGTACCCTGCAGAAATCACCTATCATGCTGTGAACATAGTTTTTGGGGCTGGTAGACCCCATCCTGGTCTCTTTGCTGGTCTATTATGACCCAGGGCTTTTATTACTGCTGAATCTTGTTTGGGCACAGTCACCCTCCCAGTTGGACACAGCTGTCACAGATCAGTGGAGTTTAAGGACTTAGGGGTTTTCTGCCCACTGAAGAAATGAACCTGAAATTTCAATCCCCTTGTTTATCCTGTTGTAGCTCCATTGATTTAATTGGCGCTGTTTCAGTTTTACAGGGTTATAACGGGACACCCTTATTTAAGAGACAGTATGAGATTAAGGCATGGATTTAAGCCAAGGCTGTTGAATTGTCAATCTTTTGTGACATAAAGCCATCACATTTGTCTGAAAACCAACTACCTAGAGAAGAACCAGGTGTGATGTTCATTGTAATCGTTGTCATACATCTAAACTTATGAAAAGACAGATTTATGCTATGAGGCTGCATAGACCGTTTAGAGGATGGAATGATGTTTTGGCAAATGTTTTGGAAGGGTTGTAGCACCAAAGAAAAAACTCTCAGGTTTTTTGAGATGTGATCCTCCATCCAATGGCATTCAACAGAGTTGGACTTACTCAAAGGTCAGCTTCTGACTCTGTGATAAGTTGCTGGCCAAAGCACTTAAGAGACTTCCGCATCCTTATATAGTGGGTACTGAGCTATAGAGAGTATATGGTCACAAAGAAGAGCTCTGGAGGCATCACAGCTCCAAATTACCAGCCTAATAAGTGTTTTCATCCTTCTCCAGTCACCCTGACAAAAATATGATCCTTTAGATGATAGCTGTAGAGATTTCCTGACCTATTCCACCCGCTCACACCAGCTGTTGTTTTAACACCAGCATCCCCCATATCTGAGCTGATTTCTCCTTCCTGCACTTATCACATACTGAGAGATGGTCTCTGTGTGTGTCTCTAGATCATTTTGGTGCACAGAGAATATATGTTCAGCAGCAGCCCTGCCACACATGCAGCCCAGCAACTCTTCAGGCAGTCTGACAGCTGCTAGGCCACTTTGTTGTCATTGTTGCTTTTTGTTTTCTCTATCAGTAATTTTTCCCTCACAACTTGGAAAAGGTCTCAGCTGAGGCCAAAAAAAAAAAAAAGAGCATTTAGTGCTTTTTGTTGTGGGAATTATACTTCTGTACAGGATTTCCAGGTGGGAGGACTCCTTGGAGCAGCACTTACTGGTCAGAGACATGGCTGGGGTGACACTGTGGATACTGTCACTAGAGTCACCAAGAAAGGTGGTGGGGTTGTCACCAAGGCAGGCAAGCAGGCAGAAATACTCTTTGTCAGTTCTTTTTGGCTCCGACAACTGCAGCCCTGTTTGAGTTGCATCTGGACAATTAGAAACAAGGGAGAATTACTGGCCGCCACAAAGGCTGGCTTTGAGCCATTGCCTAGTGTCAGGTCTTGGTATGCTTCTGCACAGATTTTGATCTGTGGTCTGCAGGTTGCATGGACTCCCATCACCCATAGGAAAGCTTCAGCATCTTCTTGCAAGACCCAGTCCCATGAGAGAAACAGTCCTGGAAGAACTGACTTCGGTGTCATTGCTGTGGGAAGACCTTCCGTATTTCTATAAAAATGGGTATTTAACCAAATGCCAGGCAGCAGGTGGGTTAGAAAGAAGGGTGATTAATAATGAACACTGGTTTAGGTCTTCCTGCTGTGATCTCACTCTGTTAAGTGAAGGCAGATTAGGCAATAATCTCTTTCAGGTGCTTTCATGCTTCCTCATGTGAGGGAGCAGGGCTAAAAAAGGGCTTGTCTCTCTGCTTGCACATCAGGCTTCTTCACACTGCTTCTGCCCAGCTGCAAACACATCACTCCCCCTGGGGCAGTTACAGTACTTGCTGGAGTGGAAGATTAGTAACAGGAATTCAGTCCTCTACTCACAAAAGCTTTGATGTATCCAGAAAAAAAGAGTTAACCATGTGGGCTGCTTTTTGCAATCACTCCTCTCTCAACCAGTTTTCCTGGAATTCCTCCTCTGTGGCTGTGAATCTTCTCCACTTCTGCCCCTGCACGTATGCCTTAGATCATAGAATCATAGTTTGGCTTGGAAGGGGCCTTTAAAGATCACCTAGTCCACCCCCCTGTATTAAGCAGGGACATCTCTAACTAGATCAGGTTGCTCAGAGCCTCAAGCCTTCAAGCTCAAGACTGATCTTGAATGTCTCCAGGGATGGGGCCTCCATCACCTTCCTGGGCAACCTGTTTCAGTGTTCCACCACCCTCATAGTAAATAACTTCTTCCTAATGTCCGATCTATATCTACCCATCTCTAGTTTCAAACCATTACCCCTCATCCTATCACTACATGCCCTTGTAACCAGCCCCTCCCCAGCTTTCTTGCAGGCCCCCTTCAGGTACTAGATGGCTGCTATAAGGTCTCCCCAGAGCCTTCTCTTCTCCAGGATGAACAACCCTAACTCCCTCAGCTCATCCTAGAGAGGTGCTCCAGCCCTCTGGTCATTTTTGTTGCCCTCCTTTGGACCTGCTCCATCATTGATACATGATATATAGCTGTTTTCTCTCCTTGGCTTTCTGCTTGACTATTTTCTTCCTAGACAAGCTACTCAGCTGCCTCATTCCTCTGCCACTAGTCCCCTTCTCTACTCTTCCTGCACCATTCTCCTCGTGATTCTGATCCATTATAGTGTTCTATAATGGATTTTGTCCAGCTCTTGTCCTTATGCTGTAGCCTAGAGCTGGCTCTGGAGGCAGACTATGCTTTGCCTTTTGCAGCTGCTGTTGCGCTATTTTGCAAAATGGTACAGTCCAACAGTGTTTGCATAGTACTGCTGATATTAAACTTTGTCTTTTTAGTGTTACAAGGCAGATTAGTTTTGCAAAGACCGACCCAAAGAACCAAGTAGAACCGTAAGGAGAGTAATAGTAATATGATCAGAAACTGAAATGCTTTGGAAAAGCAGAGGTTTTGACTATAAGCAGACTGAAATGAATACATTGTCTTCCAGTTTAAAACAGCATTGTAAGAAACCCAGAAAGCTGGTAGGGGGTGTGCTGGTCTCTACAAGATAAATTATCTAGTCTTGTTTGATCTCTCAGTCACAACAATGCAATTGTATGAGCCTTACTGAATGATTTAGATATTTTGAATTTATGACTGGCCTTTGGGCTTATTCCATATCCTCAAGTGCACAAGTCTCCTGTTGGTTTTGCTCTTGAAAGGGCAAGCAGCCAAGCCATGGCACTGGAAGTAGCTGTTGAGCTCTATTGTCTGGGTTAGGGTTAATCACAGCAGCTTGCTTCTTTCAGTGCTGAATCATCAAGGGGAAAAAATGTAAGCTTGGCAGTAAAATATGTATGTGCTGCATTGTAGATTTTCAAGCTTGCCTTTGCAAATTAAAACCAGAAGCGTATATTATAGAGAAGACTCAGAAAGCTTGAAATGGCTTTTCTCCTCTTCAATAAGTTATTTTATCCATAATCTTAAATAGAAGCTGTGCTACAGAAAGGTCTTTTGTAGCTCTGGTGGAATAGCTAGAGTATAAAAATAAACATAAAAAATTGAAAAGGTTTTTCTGGGTCAGGAAGAAAAAGGTCTCTCTGTACCTGCCTGTCCTCAGATGGGACTATGAGTGGAGGCGTCACTGTCTTTCTCTGAGCCCTGGGAAGCCTCTGCTCAAAAAATGGAAGAGGTTTGGGCTCTTTCAAGCACAGAAGCAGCAGTGACTGAAGGCTTCCAAGTTAATCTGGAGATGTAAGAAACATTCTATATATCATGGCCTGTCATTCCTCTTACAAAAAAGAGAAAGGGAGAGGCTGAACTCTTCGTTGCTGCCAGAGCTTTGACAAAGTGAGCTATAACAAGTAGGGATGGGGATTTGCTGGTCACTTCTGTGTTCAGAGACCCAGACCCAGAGGTGGATGGCTCCAGGGGCAGAGCATGCAGCTGCAGCTCGGGACCTGGCCTTGGAGAGTTTCCTGATGCCTGTTCTCCAGGCTGGCAAGCTCTGGCCCTGCTACGTGCATCCACACTTATTTATGTAAGTACACATGCTGGAGAATTATCTTTGGCTCTCACAGAGCCGCACCCTCCAAAACATATGCAAGCATTGGCATTAGGAAACATAAGGAAAGTCCAAACACCACATCAGCACACAAACACATTTAAGGCTCGCCATAAAGCAAGGTATTTATGAGACCTTTTCTCTCTTACTTTTATGTATATTAACTCCTAATAACCTGAAAGCTCAAACTTTTTCACTCCTAGATGTTTATATGACAGAACTGTGGCTGATGTATGGATCGCATGGCTTGCGTGGGGCTGTCGTGGGGAGAGGTGTGTTGCAATTGGGGCAGAGCTTGCCTCAGAGACAGCAGCAGAAGCTGCATAGATGTCTGTATGCTGCAAAAATGTGAGTCTTAAGCCTAAATTTAGATCTAGGTTTAGGACCCAAGAGAAAGGAGTCACTTTCTGCTGCTAGACAATGAGTGAGTTTTGGTAGCTCTGAGTTTGAGGGACATCCTGGTCCAAGAGTAGTGGTAAAGCATTATGCCATGTTGAAGAATCACCCCTGCTTATCACATACTGAGATTAACAACTTCAGTTGCCATGGGAAATGTGGATTTGGGTTCCTCATCTGAAAAATAAATCTATCCTCTTCAGTCAGCATCTTTGTTATTGAGTAATAGGCATGTTGCTTAATACCTCTAAGTATGGTAAAAGTAACATAGGTAGAAGCCAGGTAGAAGACAGTCTGAAACAACAGCTGTCTTCCCCTCTCTTGTGCTAGCATCTAGTCCTGGTCACAAAACGATTCAGTCCCCTCGTGAACTCAGCTTCAGTATATGACAGCAAAATTACATGTCTCTTCCATCAGCTATCCCTTGCTTCCTGACATCTCCTTCTGGCCAGCTGGGCAGAAGGAGGCATCTGCTAAATGCTGCAAAATTGCTGCTGCTTGGAGAGCCAAAGCAGGGGGAAGTAGCAGCACCATGCCCAGGCCCTGCCTGATTCATTTTCCCTTTGGTTTCCTCTGCTTGTTCCAGCATGTTGCCAGAATACCTTTTTGCTCCAGCTGAATAAGCAGAATACTGAGACACCATAAAGAGCAGGTTTTTGCCACGTATCAAACTGACGGATGGCTATAGTACAGTAATAGCAGTCTGGGAGATTGTGTGTGCCTCATTTTCATTATTTGATTAGTATATGTTGGAGAGATAAACAAAAAGGATGTTTGTAGCTTGATCAGGCAGCCAACAAAGGGGAAATACCTTTTACCTTTGAGAAAATGTGAGCAGTTGCAGAAAGACCATTCATACTCCCCAAATGAACCCATGATGTACGTGCAATCCTCTAGACTAAAATAATAGCTACAATACTGCCATTTTCTGCTGAGGAGAAAAAAAAAGTGTCAAATATTTCTTAGTCATCCTTCGAGATAACGAAGGGCATTCATTCCTAACAGCTCTGGTGATAACCAGAGAGAGGGTCACTCTGCTCGTTTGGATGTGTCTGAACTCAAGCCAGTCCCTTCCACACCAAGTTTTCCCTTCTCTATGGAATATTTGACAGATATATTCTGCTTAACTGAACTTGCTGGTATTGGAAATGGGCTGTTTCTGCTAGTTCTGACCCCTCATTTATTTTATGAAATAATGTGGATCAATACAATTCATAATATAGAACTGGAATCATTTTCAGTTAAATGTATCTCTCCAAGACAAAATTCCAGGGTTAACTTTGTTCTAATTATGATATTATTAGCAATGCATACGCAGATGATTACATTGAAACAATAGAAGTTTAAACTTTCCTTAGTAGAAAAAAAAAGAAAACATAATGAATTTGATCTTATGAGGACAAATGCTCAATTCACTGATCACAAAGCTAGGTGTCTGTCCCCTCAGTGAGAGTTAGAAGAAACAGCAACACAGCTAGATCCCCAGTACATCATAAGGAAAGCTGACCTCTTATGTTTAAAAAGCTTGTACATAGTGTCTTAGCTCCTATGAGGAGGCACTGATGAAAACTGCTTTACCTTGGTAGCAATATTTTTCCTTAGTTGCCAATATCGGAGAAGGGCAATATAGAATCATTGGCTACAGGAGCAAAAGAGGCCTCTTCTGAGTCATCAAACCATGTTCCTTCAAAATCAAGAGAGATTCATTTCTTTGACGTAGTAAATAGAAAGGTAAGGGGATCTGATTGCTCTCTGCAGACACACAATGAAGGGAGCACAGAGAGCTGTTTAAGCTAAAGGACAATGCTGGCACAATAACACATGGATAGAAACTGGCCACAAATACTTTTAGGCAGGAAATTAGAAGGCAATTTCTAGCCATTAGAGGAGCAGAGCTTTTGGAAAAGCTTTCCCATGAGAGTAATTGGGATGAAAAAGAATTAGTTTTAAGATGTTATTAAAAGGATTATAAAATGCAGTTGCTAAATATAGGATGAAGTAAATAGGATGGGGAAGAAATATGTCCCCTCATATTCACTAAAGCCTTAATATTTTACAAAAAAACTAGTCACAGCATTATGTGGGACAAATAGACTTGTTAGTGAAAGATCCATAAGGCATCTTGGTAGGTACAGAAAGACTCACATGGACTTTCAGACTAAGACAGAGTACTAAAGACCTACATTTTCATTAGTGAAATTTCCTAGGCTCCTAACTTACGGTTTTTAAGCATGCCTCGAAATACTGTCAAATTGCCAGGGCTGGGCAGCTCAATGTCTTTTTGAAATGTAGGCGTGATTTCTTACACAGTCACGTTTCAGATATATTGTCAAGTCCTTCCTTTTTAAATTGGAATAAAGATTGTCAGGTCAGTGTGCTTGTCTGACTGTGTCCTGTGCCTTATCCCTTCAGTCTGTCCTACTGTCTTATTAATCTCCATTTCCAACTCTTTGTCTCAGTAAGTCTTTTTTCTCTTGTGGGTGGAGGAGGTGTATGGGGCTCCACATGTCAGTGACTGGTGTGAGACCATGGGTCAGAGGTGCTTGTGTGTCTGGGGTGTAGCAGCTGGAGGGATCAGAGTGCATGGAGCTACTGGAGTAACCAGGAGATCCAAGACAGCTATTGGGAAGATCATGTTGTCTAGAGCTTGGCTAGCAGTAAGACCTTAGGTCTGAGCCAGCTACCAGGGAGACCAGCATGTGTGTCAGTGCATGAAGCAACTGGGAGATCAGCGGATCTAGGGGACACCTACTGGGTAAACTGATCCTAGCTACTGGAGTTCCAATGTGTCTAAGATTGGTGGGATCCACCTGTACTTCTTTTTCATCAATGGTCTTTAATCCTTATTAGCCAGAAAGGGGAACAGGATGATGCTTTTGGTGCTGTGTTTGTCTGTACTGTTTTTAATTTGTGTATATAGGTAATACATGCATATTGGGAATATGGGTTTGTCCCTTATATGGCTGGACCTCAGGACATATAACTGCAGCAGCCCCTGTGGTGATAACAGGTTGGACAATTCCTACCATGAAGGAGGTACCATGGATATCTGCTCCATAATGGTTTTTTTATTTCTTTATTTGCAGGTCAATGCCAAACGGTACAGAAAGGTATGGTGTGACTTTGCTCACTGCCCTTGGAGAATCTTGAAACCTTAAGTATTTCTTCATTTTTTCCTGACAAGTTTTCTAATGCTGGTGCTATAGTAGGTCTTGTTCGTAGAGAGATGATCTCTTTCACACAAGGTAGGATTTTGATGCTGTGACAATGTTGTTTGTTATCAGCCAGAGACATCTGCAAGAGAAGGAGGCTCAAACATAGGCCCATTACTGTAATAACCAGTAATTTTATGAAGAAATGTCTATTACTCCCTGTTCACTGCTGAGTGCGTTGAAGTTATTACCAACATTTATCCTTCCTAAGACCTCTTAACCTCTTAAAAAGTATTGGGTTTATGAGAATGCGTAAGCACATTTATAGGCCTGCTTGCCTGTGAATCAAGTCCCAGAATAAATTTTGATCTCTGGGTAATTTCAATCAAACTTCACACAGGGGCTGCTATTTCAGAAATAAAGTCTTACAGATTTTGTGGGGCCAAGCAAAGAAAAGAGATGGCTTGCTGATGCCTTCCCCACTAAAGAAAAGAATCTGTATGATGCCACACCTCATCAATGAATCCATATTAAAAGGCAAGGGCAGGGGCGAGAATATCACTTTATTCAGGAATCTGAGTTTTTCCCATGTTAAACAGCAGCAAATTCACACCTTGACAGGGAAATTTTCTCTCTTATGGATTCTGTGGTAATTAATAAGCTTAAACTGCATTCTTAAGTTAAATCAGATAAGATTTAATTGAGTATGAGACAGCCTTTCCCTTGGAAACCAGGCTTTATCAATTTTGATGGTTTCCAAGCTATTTGTTAAATGAAATTCTATGTGGGCCTGGTTGTCCACTGTTTTCTGGCTAGGGATTTGTCCTTTCATTGCATTCATGTATTGGATTACAAAACAAAGAATACTTTAGGAACAGTGCTTATCAATCAGATAACCCCTGATGCCCCATCAAATTGTCAGCTACCATTTGAATTCTGAATGACATCTACTTTCATCAAACTGTCCGCAATCGATCTCCAGACCATACATGCTTTCCATTATCTTTTTATAAGTGGTTTTAGACATCAGATTCATTTGAGAGTATTGCAAAATGCCTCCAGTCTTGAAAAACAACAACAAAAAAATTCATTGAACATGTTATTTCTTCTGTTTTCTCTGAAGTATTGAGAGCATCAGTGAGACAAGTTATTTGTCATGTGTTCCTCTCCTTTTCATAGCAAAATGCGTGGACATTGCCTTAAGTTCTTGTACTGATGTTGCCTATACTCAAACGATGTATCCTAATTTTCTGGATCAGAAGTCTCGAGAAGTGATTGAGTACAGCTCCGAGTACATCCTCATCAGCGTGCTGCACAACTTGCTCCAGGGAGAATGCAACCCGGACCTCAGGCTCCTGGGCTGCTCGGTGCTGGCTCCGCAGTGTGAAAAGGACAAAGTGATAAAGCCCTGCAGGCATGTCTGTGAAAACCTGAGAAAAAATTGTCTCCCTGCCTTTGATGCTATAGACATGGCTTGGCCTTACTTCTTAGACTGTGACCGTTTTTTCGCTGGGGAGGAAGAGGGGTGTTTTGACCCACTGGCAAAGCTGCGAGGTAAGGAAGGAGCTCTGTTGACACATCTTAGTTGTCTAGGTGGGAAACTTCTCATCTCACTCAGATTGACATGTCTATGGCACAAAACCTCACTGCTTGTCATCTTTATAGACACCAGTAAGGTGAGATTCATTTTGTTTCACCTATATTAAACACTTAATTAAACTGCTCAAGAAACATCTGTTTGTCTCCCTCGTACATGAAAAGCATCAAGACTGGGAGCTCACAGCTCGATGTATGGACTCCCAATATGCATTTAGATAAGCCCTGCCCTGTGTCATAGCTGTCTGTGTATTTGAAATTTTTATTTAAAAAACTGAAACTTTAATGGACTCAAAAGTTCATGACTGCTTAACAATCTTAACAGCTCATTAAAATAATCTTATTAATGATTGTCACAGATTTTTGTTTGGATGAAGAACCAGAGAGCAAAAGACAGCTGAATCTTATAAAAGAATAATTTGATCCTCCAGATTCAAAGGAAAAAAATCTGTACATTTTGTGACTAAAATGTGCTAAGCACACCAAAGACCAAATTATAACTGGATATAATAAACAATAAAATGCACATGCATTAGTGTGATTTTGCAAAGTATGCCACAACAAACAGTGTAGGGTGTAAGATTTAAGATTTATAGGTTTCATAGATTCATAGATTTAAAGGTTTTATTGCAGCTGTATTTTCTATAATTCTGCTACTGAAAATGGTATTTTGAGTAAAGTGCAAGCGTCCATACAATTTTCTGAGTACCATGGTTTTAAATACTGTATTACAATTATTCTTTGCAGGCGAAGTAGATGTTGAGGAAGACTTGCCTTCAGACTTGCCAGCAACTTTTATTCAGTTCAAACACCATTCATATTCCCAAATGGTGAGCACGTTGAAGAAGACAGCTTCTAAGTGCTCCCACATTGCAACAACTTACAGCATAGGTCGCAGTTTTGAAGGGAAGGATCTTTTTGTGATTGAGTTTTCAACCAAGCCTGGACACCATGAACTGCGTGAGTTATATCACTGTTGATCAGGTTATTTGATGGGAGTCTAGATTATCCGAGTGAAAACAGTTCCTATTAACAGGATATCAATGAAACTATAAAGAGCATTTATTCCAAAGCATTTCTCCTCCTCTGTGTTCCTGAATTACAGCAATAACTGATGATTCACTATGGCAATCATAGTCTGGTTGCAGTTTCCTAACTTTATGACCATGGTTGACATTTGTTGTCTCTATATATATGTCCATGTGCTTGGTTGCAGTGATATGGTTATTATTTATTTGTGCCTAGTGTACAAAGAAGTTGGGATAGTATTCTGTTACTGACCTGCCCTCTCCATCATCTACCATGTCCTCCATCTCCTTTTATTTATCGCTGTACCGTCAAACCCTACACACTTCCTACATGTAATGCTGGTCCCTAGTCTAAGCGTAGTCCTTAACAGCCTAACGTATGTACAACTTGTGAGAAGGCCTCAGATACTGAAGGACATTGACATCAGAAAAAGACAATGCAGCACAGAAAACAATCCTCGTGACCAGAGGTTCAGGTCAGTGCAATACCTGTCAGTGTGACAGGTGAATGGTATTGGGAATTCATGTTTTCATAGCATCTGAACACATTTAGGATTAGTCTTCACAACTTTTCTGAAAAAGGGAACAGTGCTGATCTCTGTTTTGTAGATTCCTCACTAAGAAAGGGCCAGATTTTGAAATGTTCTAAATTCTTTGAAATTCACATCATTTCTTGGGGAGTATTAGGTATTATTTTCCAGTTACCAACTCCCAGCTCAAATATAGTACCTGACTAAATTTGGTGGATGGACTGTTATGGCCATTTCTGCATACCAAGATCCTCAGGGTGCTTTTTATCAGACTAAGCATCAAAACAGCCTCAGCAGTGTAACAGGACTGAACTACATCTGACTTATTACTTTATTGAGATTATCATCTCAGGTCAAGCTACTGTGTCTTCTGTGTGCTATGCTGCAGCAGAGGCAGAGAAGACAGCGAAGACTGGTGTCAGCTTTGTTTACTCTTGGCCACACTGCCTTGATTGATGTAGAAGTATTTTGAAGTGCCTTTAAATTGATAAAGATCCCAGTAGATGTCTTTAACAGAGAAAATATCTACATTATTATTTCCTGGCCTATCATCCTTCCTCTCTTGTGTAAAGAAAAGAAGTTGCAGGTGTCTTTTTAAGCTGATACTCCATTTGCTAGGAAAACACAAAATCTATGAATTAAATTAAAACAGTGATATAGTGTGATAAAAGATGGTAGCTTAACATGTTACCTAGTGTTCCCTTCTGAATCTGTTGCTTCATAGTGCTCAGGACAATATGAATAAAAAAGGGGGGAAATAGCTCTAGAGCTGGAGATTTTGCCAGTTTGAGCAAGCTGGCATATTAACTCTGTGCCAGCCCTTCTCCAGCGTCTAGTGCTCAAGGTTGGCCAAGATCAAAGATGAAAATGAAGGTAGAGCCAGGAAAGGGTGTCTCCAAACTGCATCTATTTTATACTTTCCATTAGTCTCTAAAGAAGGATGGAATTTGAGAGAATTACATGTGGGGAATTGTGAAGTTGCATGTTTCTAATACTCTTGTTCCAAGGCTATTTAGCCTAAATGCCACTTTTTATGCACGACCTAATTTCTGTTCCAAGTAGCGGGGTAATGTATTACACATCTGCAGGTCTTTTCTAGGATCTGTGACAATATAAGGCATTGAAGCTACCCAAGGTAAATGAGAGTGCCAGGGGTGTATTTTGTTCCTTCTCAGCTATGGCTTGACATTTTTGCTTGCAGCATTCTTTGTTCACAGTTAATGACGAGTCCAGCAAAAGCTCAGAGCAATGATAGTCTCTTATGGTTTGAGATCCTGAAAGTATGGACTTACTTTATTTCACACTATTTAAATTGTCACTGAACTGACTTGTAATGGAAGGAAATTCACCTGGAACTAGTGTGCTATTTACAGGAATGTATGCATTAAATTAGTGTAAATAATACTTTCTGACTCATCAGCAAACTATTTGGATTATTCTGCTTTTGGAAAATGTCCAGATATAATCAAATTAAAGCATCTCATTACTTCATATTCCACAGTCAAGCCAGAATTTAAGTACATTGGCAATATGCATGGAAATGAAGTTGTGGGGAAAGAACTGCTAATATATCTTGCACAGTATCTGTGTTCGGAGTATCTTCTTGGGAACCCTCGCATCCAGACCTTGATAAATAACACCAGAATTCATCTCCTACCTTCACTCAACCCTGATGGGTACGAGCTGGCTGCAGAAGAGGTAAAAGTCTTCTTATAAGGAAATGTTCAGGGCTTCATGTTTCTGAAATTCCTCTTGGGAAAGGAGAAACTGGGAGGGGAGTGTCCCCTGTGGGAGGGAGTGTTAATAATCAGCAACCAGAATCCCAGGCTGGTTCAGTGGTAGGTTGCTTTCCAAAGATGATGTGAACAGAATTAAGAGGAAATCAGAGCCATGTTTGTCATTTTTGCTGTCTGCATGCGATGACATGGGAATGACTGTGTTACTTTTTCACACATTTAGTGCCCTCTGCTATCAGTTTAGAACAAAATGCCCACTGACTCACTGTAATGACTCAAATTATTTTATAAGGAAATGTAGCTTACTACTGTGGAATAGATGTTCTTCCTCTTTTAGAAAAACAAGGATAATAAAATGTATTTTCTGCACTGTCACACTTTCATAACGGATGTCAGTTTTCAGAGATCAGCTGGTGTCTGAAGGAGACCTGTGAAAGCAAAACTTCTACTCTGTGTTACTTGGCATTAGTCTTTTCACCTCACTTTTATTTCTAGCACCTTAGCATGAAAATAGGACCTTTCTTATTTTGCATTGCTCATGTGGTGAGCTCTGTCTGTTGTATGAGTCTGGTGTTACTGAATTCTGCCTGACCCTGTCTTAGAGCATCAGCTGTATTTTTCTCTTCTAACCCACTCTGCATGCTGCTCTGTGTTGAGTAAGAAGCTGCTGTGTTCCTCTCATGAGTCATATCACTAGTGAGTGAAATGCTTCCTGCATACTGGTTAGTGAGTTAGTGTTCAATAGGGGTAAAAATTATTAATAAGGGTGGTTTTTTTAACAATATAGATGTTTTCTGTTTACTTACTCAAAACTTTCCCTTGATTAAAATGACATTTTAAATGATTTCCACAAAGATTTTGAGTCAGTCTGTGGTTGGCTTCTATTTACACATTAGGGAGCTGGTTACAATGGATGGATCATTGGACGACAGACAGCTCAGAATTTGGACCTGAACAGAAATTTCCCTGATTTGACAGCTGAAGCTTACAGAAGAGCTGGGATTCGTGGGGCTCGCCTTGACCACATCCCCATTCCACAGTCCTACTGGTGGGGTAAGGTATGAATTACAGATTTTATAAATTACATATACTACGGAGCAATGCGGGAATTGAGAAGCTGAGATTGCTTGGTCTGAAGTTATTCTCTGATAATCGGATTTTCTAAGTAGGACTAAACCGGACAGGTTCAGAATTGGCATGAAAAATCATGGTGTAGGTCTGGCCAAAGAGGCAGATGTCACAAATTGTTGGGAAAATTTGTGCATAACTTGGATTTTGCTATTTTAGATTAAGAACAATGACTGTTAGCAGTGGGTCACAAGCATGTAATGATTCATCATAGTGATTTAAACTGTGGTAGCACGTTAAAGACTTTAGGGATTTGTTGCTTGTTTTCACTGAACTCTGCACAGGTTTGATGCAATAGTGGTTTCTCCCTTGGAAAATATACAAAGGCTTCATGTGAAGTTGTATGGCGTCAGCTTCCACAAAAAGGATGTTTATAAATGACTATATCCAGCCAGAGCAATGGAAACAGCCTGTCAAGCTGCAGTGGTGCTGGAAGGAGAGATGTTGCTGCCTCTAGTCCTGGGGAGCATGATGAAGGCAGTGCTGCAGGGCCTCGCACTCATCATCACTAAGCAATGTCCAGGAATGCAAAGCTTAGTCCTACCTGTGTCACTGGCAGCCCAGCACCTCCTGACACCTGCAATTCACAATGGAACTTAGTTCTACTTGGCAGAAGAAACACAGGAAGCCTAATTGGTAGTTTTGATATTGGGAGCTCTGCTTTTCTTCTGCTTTTGAACTAATTTATTCTAATTCAATTTTTATTGCTAGCATAAAGCCTCGGACAGGTGGGAGACAGGGTTGTTTCATCAGCTTTAGTGTATTAACAGAAGATTTGGGAGACCATATCTAAGTTTTCTACTCTGCGGCAGGTGATCTCATATTAGGCCATGTCTAAATCACAAAGGCATCTCTATGTTTTGGTTTTTTTATCACATTTCACAGTAGTGAAATCTGGATAGAAGTACCTCACTTCCTCGGGATAATGTACATATGAATATGCAAGTCTGTAAGAAGATCAGTATTGCACATTGTATTACACCATTGATTTTCAAAATCATTAAGATCAAGAAGTTTATTCTATTTTATGCATGTAATCATACAGATCCCACCTCATGTCCCTAGATTTCTACATGAGTATAAGGTCACAAGCTTAGTAGTTTCCAACTTTTGACTGGATAATGACAGATAACAGTGAGCTGGTAAATGTGAATTCAGAGCCTCAGATGGGAAAGAAGGTTTAAGAGCATGTGGAGCAGAGGCTGAGACCAAATGAAAACAGGTGGGAAAAAAGGGATTGTAGGAGAAAAGTCTAGTGATAGATAGTTTTTATTCAACCCACTTGTGCATAGTAGCTTTCATAGTTGTACACCTAAGAACCATGTGTAGATATCAAATTGAAAGTTTTCTTCAACAAATGAAGAGGTGTATGAAGAATGTGAAGAATTTCAGGAGCAGGATTAGGCCCAGCCTTGCAGATACCTGGTGCAAACACATGTCATTTGCACAGGGGACTTGAATACTGCAGGTGGGACCTCTGAGCCTTACATGGTCTCCCAGCAGGTTTGTTTCCCCACACAGGACTGAGGCCTGGAGCCATCTCTGTTCTCTTTTTAGGAAACTCTCTTCCTCATCTTGTAAAGCCAGAAGTCCATCTGCGATTGCCTGTGTTACACAGCAATTCTCTGAAGACAGATCACTTTAGTTCAGTATCTGTCATCCTGTTACCATAGGACAAAAGAAAGTACATCTCTCTTGTTCACAGCTTCTCATTGGGTTCCTGATTTGAGAACAAGTGTTTTCTTGTTCTCAACCTTGTCAAGGTTGGACATTCCAAGTAATTGAAGGTCTCTTACCTGCCAGGCTTTTTGAACTACATCAATGTATGTGCTTTCTTGAGGGAAGTACTTACAGGAAGATGTTTCCTGTCTTAAGAGCATGAAATCAGAGCCACTTCAGTTCTTGGCCAAATTGTACAGCTCAGCCACCAAGCACTGCCACCAGCCTGTCCACAAAGATATGGCTGGTGAATCAAGTTGTGTCCGTGACATCTCACTTGCCAGACAGAGTCCTTTTTAGCATGTCTCTTTGCAGAATCAATAGTGAGAGTGCCAGTCTCCAGGAAGCTCTTGCATGGGCCATACTGTCCCCTGAGCTATGTGCAGACAGGCTGCAGGAGTGCCTAGTATGCTTTAAAAAGTCCTTGAAGCTGCCTTTGGTTTTGCATGGAGGTATCCAGGAAAGTGACTGGCCATAGTGTCTGTGCAGCATATTGCGGTATGAAGGAAAGGATGGAGATCTCCCTCCAGAGATGTGCTCGCTCTCTCTCTGCATCCAGAGGTGAATAGCTGAAGGCTTAAGCACCACTGAGGAAGGACGGACATGACTTCGACACCTCTTTGTACCAGTACCCAATGCAAGCTGTGAGCTTGTCCCACGCTGTGCAGCCCAGAGTCCCCATAACTCTCTGTTTTTTCTGGCTCTAACATCTCCCTTCCTGAGTCCTGCTTCTGGTCTGGTCCTTCTAATGGTCTTTGGGATGGTCAGTATTAGCCAGCCACTTGCAGAAGTCATTTCTACAATGTATTTAGCTTTCTTAAATGCTGTGTAACATCATAGCAGTTTATAGAAGGCTGGATGGAGACAGCCTAATATTTCTCCCACAGTTACCCCCACTGCTCCATCCAGCTCTGCCCCGGCTGTAGTGTGTTTGTCACCATAGGGTGTCTGTCACCACAAATAAGGACCAGGAAGCCTTGGCACACAACCACCCTCTGAGATCTGCCTCAGCGGGTGCATACCTGGCATTTTAAATACATCCCTTCTCCTGCAAACTTTTTCTTGTTTATGAAGAAGAAATTGAAATAAGATGGTGGTTCAATGATTAGTTCTTCAGAGCTCGTCCTTTAGATGCTCTCCTGACACCAGAGTGGGTAGGTCCTGACCTAAACAAAACCCAAAGCACCTCCAAATCCTTATGCTTTGCAGAACAAATGAGGGAACTAATTTGCCTGTGATGTGGGTGGCACCACAAAATTCTTAGCCGACTGCAGTTTCACACGGTTCAGAAACCCGGCAGTAAGCAGTTTCACAGCCTCACGTCCCTTTCCTCTGCTGGTGGTATCACAGGACAGCCAAATCAGCTCTCCCATAATAAGCTTCAATTTTGTCAGGCAGATGAACCCGTGGCTCTTACAGTAGCTGGTTTTGTGCATGCGAAACCATTAGATTGTGTGTTTCAACACCAGCCTCTCAGCTTTCATTTACTTAATAGTGTTTATTACCTGCCTTATTAAAGTAATTATCTGAGTATTGCAGGGCATTCTATAAAGATCAGAAAATGGAAAGTGAACTCCCAGCCAATCCCATAAACTCAGGAGAGCTCCTGCCTCCCCATAACCCTTGCTGTACAGTGTGTTTTGTTCCCCATTATTATGAATTATTGTAATAAGTGGTCTGAGAGCTCAGACTGAGAGACTTCAGGCTTCATCTGAAATGAAGTCAGATAAATTGGCTTGATTCAAACAGAATTTGGAAGTCTGTGCCAGGGGAGGCTGGCATAGTCTTTAGGAAAATGAGTCTGGTTGCTTCTAAAAGGGAAAAAGAAATCTTTGAATGCCATGGAGATGGTGACTAATTGCAGTATAATTGACAGAAATGAAATTCAGGTTTTAAAAGGGCAGTGGCCGTTCCCTGTACTTAAGCAGAAATAATTCCGCTGTTTTCTAATTGTGCCCTAAATTGTTCTTGTAAGATGGGTACTTTTAAATTGATCTCCTCTGACTAAATAGCAATAGCTCTGGTGAAAAAAAAAATAAAACCCCACAAAACCCACATTAAAGGAAAAGTCTATGAATAGTCAAAGGCCATAGTGACACAGAGAGCATCTGCTATCATCCGGTGGAGCTGAACCAGGATGTGCAAATTTCAAAGTCTTAATCATTGTACATGATGTCACTGAAATGCTACTAGGATAAAAATAGTGACATTGAAAACTCCTGGTTTTCCACAACGTTCACTTCAATAAGACATTGTCTCTGTGACACAGCTTATGCAGGTATCTAGCGAGGAAGTTGGCTAATCAAGGGGAGGGACTGAATTTAGGAGCCCTTAAATAAAACTACATTTAACCCTTCCCACTGAACCACAGAAGCAACTTAAACATCTTCTTATTGGGGCCCGAGACTGCTGTTTGAAAGCAGGGCTGATTCTGGTGCCTGGCATGACCTCTCTGGCTGGCCAGCAGAAGCTGGGGTAGCTGCAGGCAGGGCAGGGAGCTACTGAGAGTTTGAGAAAGCATCCTTCTGGGAAGTGCTGCTGTTGCAGGGCTTGGAGAGCATGAACCTGGTGCTGGGTCCTCAGCCACTCTGAGAACCCTAAACAGGGATCCACGGTTCATGCAGTGCCCCTCACAGCCACTTACAACCCACCTGGCATCTTCTGCTCTTCAGAAGAGATGATCTCAAAGGATGAGAGTTTCAGGTGAGAGTGGCTAGTTCAGTCCCAAATTCACTTGAGATAAAAGTCATTATGAGATCATTCCAGGGCACTATACAAAGACCAGAAGAGCAAATACTTTTACTGCTGCAGGTAATGTTCTGCAGACACTGTCAGGTTCCTTGCCATGAAGCCTGGTGGGCTGTTTACTTCTCCCCACATCTGTGCTGTGTGTGTGGGCTTGTGAGACTGAAAACGTGAAGAGCATTTGTCCTTTCCTTTCCAAGTGCCTTTTATCTGCCTTCTGAAAAGATTTTTAAGGTCTCTTCCTGGAAACCGTGTGTCTAATCTTCTCAATTACATAAAAAACCTTGGTTAGGTTTCTGGTGTGCAAAGTGCATTGTGTGTGTGTTCCTGAGGTTGTCAGACTTTACCTGTAATATTTCATTTTACATTTACAAGTTGCCTGTTTATAATACTGAGGTTGAAAATGTTGTGACACAGAGATTCAGATGTTACCACTAGGTTGGAAGATAAAATGTACCTGGCTTGTTTCTCCTGAGGTCAACTGACATAATCTGACTTTTGTCCATATACTAACCACAAACTACCGATTTAATGATTCACTTTACAGCAGTGAGAACCCTCAGGTTCCTATTTCTTCCCAAGTACAATGCACAGCCTTTTCAAATAGCATAGCTGCAGTGGCTGGAGGCACTACTTCAGCTCAGTGACTACAGAATGGCGTTTTAAGAAAACCTGAGAACTAGAAGGACTTCTAGGTTAATAGCTGCAGCATTTGAAGGGAGGTAGCCTCATGCCTAGGTCAGGAATGGGCAGGGTGATGTCTTTTTAAATATTTCCAAGTAAAACTGTATTTAGACATGTCTTTTTCCTGAGATCCTTTGGTTTGTACCTCGTTGCTGGAAGCTGTAACACATCCATAGTTTACCTTTGCTTCACAGTGTTTTTCTCAGCTCCACATCTAAGCTCGTGCTGCCCACTGCATCCCCAAAGCTGTGATTTACCAACAGCAGAATAGGGACGGATCCACAGAAAACAGGCATTACCATTATTGCAACACTAATGTATAGGTCTTCAGGGGGTTTGTTTGGTTTGTTCTTTAGTTGGTTGGTTGGTTTGTGTTTTTTCCTGAACATTGCTGACTCGATTCACGGTTACTATTCATTAGCCACTCTGGGATTCTGGCTGGCTGATAGAATCAAAGCAAAGGGTGATATGCAATGCTAGCAGCCCTAATATAGATGCTGGACTAAGTCCATCATAACAGATTTTTCTCGGTTTTTTAAAACCTGAATGTCTGCACTTGTCCGGATTGGCAGCCTCTGCCTTCAGCCTCTGTTCTCCTGGTAACTTCACAAGCTGCAAGGAAAAGAACCTTACCTCCTCCAAGGGCACTAGCATGTTTCCGGGCTTGCAGGGACCGGCCACCAGATGACACTCTTACCCCTAAGAACTAGCTAACACCAGAGCAGGGCTGTGAAATTACTCCATAGAAGAAGGGGATGAAGTAGCACCCTGCGTGCTGGGGAGAGATGGGTGCCTGAGCATCTTTGGAAGTCTGGTGCCCACTCCCTCAACCACTGGTACTGAGCATGGACTGTCATTTTGTAACTTCTGTCATTTTGTAACATTTAAGGTTTCGTAACTTATCTGTAGCAGTTCACTACAGGTAAACTGCAGTCATTGCTGTGTTTCGTATATTTGGGTTTATTTATCTGCAGGTGACCCTGAACCAAAAGATACCAAATGAGACAATGTGCCAACAAGTGCTAAGAATTGCAAATTGATGCCCTTATTCCAGTTTATTCCTCCAAAGCCAATCCCGTTGATTCAGACATGAAATTAGATATGGAGATTGTTTTGCAAGTAGTGGTACAACACTGCAATTTTTCAAGCCTAAAATGCTGCTGTCATCGCTTTGATCTGCTGAAGATGTCACTGTAATGAAAAGTTATTCTTCTGTCAAAGTTTCTCTTTATTATTTTTCCCATTTTTCCACAGTGTGCTTCCTCTGTTTCCTGGAGCAAACTGACACTCTTTCCCCATTAACCTTTGTTATGAAAAAGCCAAACAGTCTCAGCCTTCTCCTTTCTAACACACTCCATTCTCCACTGGGCTTCATCCTGCCCAGGCTCAAATGTCTTCAGAGATGCATAACAACTTACAGCTTTTTTTTTCTTTTTTTTTTTCCTGGATTTCAGGTGGCCCCGGAGACGAAAGCAGTCATGAAGTGGTTGAGGTCTATCCCATTTGTGCTCTCTGCCAGTCTCCATGGGGGTGAGCTGGTTGTCACCTACCCTTATGACTATTCAAGGCATCCCATGGAAGAAAAAATGTTTTCCCCTACACCTGATGAAAAGGTAATATTGCTTTTGTAGGGTGAGCATATTGATATGGTTTCCACTTGTGGAAATATGGAAACTGTTTCTTTCAGCAAGCAATGAATTTTGATTTCTCTCTATTGTATACACATGTGTATATGTGTGCATGTATGTATTAAATATCCAACAAATCACATATTTATGTATATAATGCATGTATGTATTAATACCTGTAATATTATTTATACACTTGTTTAATGTGCTTTAAAATACCGGATCATTTACACACTATCAGCTTGATCTGTAAATATTTACTCAGATTTTGTGAGGTCAAACACAGGTTAGGAAAATCCAGGTTTTTACTGTTTAAAGAATGCAGGCTGTGATATTTTTATCACGTATTTGCAGAAGAAAAGGAACAAGCCTGATCAGCAGTATTAATTTCAGTTGAAAACTGTAGGAACAACAAAAAAAAAGCTGGTTACCATATGGTGGCAGCCTTGTAACATTTATTTCAAATCAGATGAACAGGAATGGATTTCCCTTCTCATCCCTGGAAATTTCCCCATTTGGGACTCACTGTAAATCTTCTGTGAAATTTTTTGCCATCTTTGCTGTTTTCCTTTAGTTTCCTCAATCTAGTATTCATTGCTGACATGCCCACTAGGAGAATGGCCAGTTTTTCAGCCTTCTACTGTATGTTAAAAATGTCCCTGGCCTCTTAAGAGTGGTTCTTTATAGAATGAACATCAGTTGAAAATAGTAAGAAGTTATCTTTGACTTCAAGCATCTGTTATCTATAAGAATATCTCTGGGCTGATTTCTTCTAAAGTGACAGTTCTCGCTATCACATATTAAATAATTAAGTATTAATGACTATTAAACATTTTCTATATCAGTCCATTTTTTTCTAAGCTGTATGATAGCTACTGACTAAGTGTGTATGACAGTGATTTAGCAGTAAAATAAATCAGGCACTGCACAGTAAAAAGCCCATTTAAGAAATACCTGGTAGGTGGTAATAAATGCTACAGAAGCTTTTATTTTATAAACCTGGGTGCTGCCACCTCCACGTGTCCCTTATGGTGTACATGCAGTAGCACAAGGATCCTCTTGGCACCTGCTCCAAGACACTGTGTATTTCAGGCCTCTTTAGCCTGCATCACAGCCTGAGCTGGTACCTGCTGAGACCAAAGAGTCTCAAGGTTGGGCCATGTCCTTACACTCACATTCTTGCATCTGGTTCAGTCCTTTCAGAAATTTCCCATGTTTTTACTTTTGAGGAGATGGATGTTTTTAGCAGGCTTTTGTGGCCTTGTGTTACACAAGAAGCTGCACAGACGCCTCTGCCTACCAGAGCAGAAAGGTGCACACCAAGTCATGTTCACTCCCTTTGGTGAATGGAACCACTCCCTTCCCTTCCCCTGAAAACCCTGTGACAATCAATGGAGTAAAAGTGCTGGCCAAGTAACAGCACTGATCTCTTTTACCAAGTGAAGCACCACAATTCCAAAGTCACAAGAATTCCTCTGTGTTTTCCCCCGTTTTGTTCCACTGTATTACACCTAATTGTCTAAGGTTCTTTGAGATCCAATGTCATACATTAGCTGCTAAGTGATGATAAATCTATTACTATTTGATTACACTTTAAGTCTTTTTTATTAAAAATTGAATTTTTTTTTTTAAATGAAGTTCACTTGATGTTGTATTTTTCTCTTTACCTTCTCACTGCCACCAATCTTCCTTCACTTGCACTAGTAGTCAGGCAAAACCCTAAAGCCTTCTGCCTCCTGCTGTGAAACAAGAGAAGAAAGACTTGGTGACTGGAAATAAAACATCTGCAGATGTCTTTAGGAAAGGTGATGAACATACTCTTAAGTCACATAGGCACCTTATAAACTTGTAGCAAATCTCTTACACAGAAATTTCAGAACTGGGGCTCAAATTCCAGTAGAAATTAAGGATATCGCACCCGGCCCCAAACTATTGGCAGTAAAAGTTCTCCTTGAGATATTTACATAACACCCATTTCTTTCCAGAAGAACTTTGAAGGAGACTTAATTATCTGGGCTGAGCAATACTTGAAAACATAGAAAGTGAAGGGAGATGAAAAAAATACTTTATCAGTCAGGATTCTTAGTGTCTGGTTATCAGAGTATTTGGATAAATTGTCTTTACGCTTACATAACACTCTCTTGCCACTTTTCCTTAGTCACCTACCTGATTCCATGATTGTCTCAGCTTTGTGATTATAAAAAACATTTGTAAATATTAGATCAAAGCTGTGTGCTTGGTCATTTTTGTCAAAGATCATCAAACATAGAGTTTTAGGATCACTTCTAAAAATTATATTTTAGCCATCCAGCTTCATGCACACATTCTCTTAAGCAATATGCAATGAAACTCTTGATGCTGAGTAGTAGAATCTAGCAGCAGCTGATAATTGTGGTCATTTCAGTGTTAAAATCTGAAATTATAGGTTTTGTAGATGAGGTTCAAATAAACAAAAAGGGAGGTGGGGATTTCTGTACAAAGTTGAAATACATATTGGAGGAAAAATGACAGGAACCTGATTCGTAGAAATGTTTTCTGCAGATCAGTGCTGTTTCTTCTCTCTTCACTACATGTACCTGTCACTTTTCCTTTCTGGGTGGTGACTCCTCTGCTCTTTATCAGTATCAACACTCTTAGGAAATCAGTGGTGACATTCTCCATCACCACATCCTATCCTATGCTCTTTAGGAATAGTTTCTTCACCACAAAGAAGCAACTGTCATTGGGATCAAACTGGCAGGTTGTCCTGCATGAGTGATAAGTGCAAAGCAAAATGACACTGTCTATTTTAAATAGCAGCATCTAATGTGAAGATCTGTTTGGGCTGAGGCTAGTGTAGGTATTTTTGAATGGGTAAAACTGGCAAGAGCTAAAACATAGCAGGTGATTTTACCTTTAAAAACTGGAAGTCGAAGTACAACCAAACACTCTATTCCTGCCCCAGATGATAGGCTGAAGCCAAGTATCACAAAATCTGCTGGTACTTAATATTGTTTCTTTCAAAATATATTTGATTGCAGAGAAGGACCTTGGAGAAGAAGACAAGTGAAAACTTCCCATGATAGGAAGATGCACCAAGGTTCAGCCTCGAGGGCGCAGGGTGGCTCATCTTCTGGGCTCACAACAGCAATAGTTACTAGTAGCAGTGCCAGTCTTTACAGTTTGTAACAGCAAATGTATTTCAAACCCTTTTGTTACAGATGTTTAAAATTCTGGCTAAAGCTTACGCAGATGCACATCCAGTCATCTCAGACCGATCTGAACTTCGTTGCGGTGGAAATTTTGTAAAACGTGGAGGTATTATAAATGGTGCTGAGTGGTACAGCTTCACTGGAGGTAAAACCACTTTACCATCATATCAAGTGAGGTAAAACCTCTGTATGACCTTTATGAGACACCAGAGCTTGAAAGAAATAATTTTATTCATTTCAATCTGCTTTAGGTCAGGCCCCTGAAAAACTTAACTTGTAAGGGATTTAAGAAGCAAAACGTATGTTGGCAATATTTATATTCAGATGCTATGGAATATATTCAGCCCCAATCTGACTTGACAAAAGTTAACAAGTTATGCAAGGGTCAAATTTGTTATTGCATATAATATTATTCCGTTTTTCAAATCTGAAATGTAGAAATAAATGTATAATTCTGTTCTCTCATTTATGAATTTGAATCCATCTTGCAGATTACGCAAGTGCTGCTTTTTAAGTCTATTTAAATAAACTGTTTTTCAGGAAAAGCTACAATAGAGACAAACTCCCATTCATTCGTGCTTAGGTTGCTAATTTGATTTCCCAAAAAACAGTATTTATTTTTCTTCAGGATTTGTGAAATACTGGCATAGATCAAATATCAGTTTTCATAAATTTTCAGCAGTGCCTCAGTTGTGTTTTCAAATAGGAGTCAGCTGGATCCCCAAATAATTGTGTTGAAACTAGGCATTTAGAAAGCTCTGGGGCATGAGTAAGAATTAGGTTTAAACATCTTCAGCTTACATTCTTCTGAAAATTATATCCAGTGTCTTTTGTACAGAAACACTTTTGAACATACTAATGGCAAAAGGTCACTTCATTGCTGGTGACCTTTGGCAATCACCTCTGATACAGCCGATTATCCAATTACCGTGATTAACCAATCCTTATCTCTCTATCACTACTTCTTGGTCAGGTGAATAACAATTTCAAATGATGCTTTTCCGCCTGAAAGAAGTGTCATTGTCATTAGTTAATTCGTAGTTGAAACAAGTTGTAGAATTTTGAATTTTTGGATACTTTATTTATATATTGTCCATGCACACTGGTTACAATATCTTAATCCACGTCCATAGGGACTGAATTCATCTGACTGCAACAGCAAAGATCCAGTTAAGGTTTACATGGCTTTTTCTTTTCTTTTTTAACGTATAGGTATGGCAGATTTTAATTACCTTCACACAAATTGCTTTGAAGTTACCGTGGAGGTAGGATGTGAAAAGTTTCCTTTGGAGGAAGAACTGTTTACAATCTGGCATGAAAACAGAGATGCTCTTCTGAGTTACATGGAAATGGTATGGCTCTGCTTTTACAGACCTTTGTGCTTACAGTTTTTCATCTTCATTCTTTGACAATATTCATTTCTTTGCTGTTTCCCTGGTTAGTTATTGAGACAGTACTGCCTCAATCATCACATTCCGTCAGGGGCCCCTCAGTTTGTGTAGCAGGACAGATAGTATTTTGCCTACACTGCAGGAAGGGTGGAGATTGAGGACTATAAAGGCCTTGAAAATGGTAAAAAAAAAAAAGGGATTTGTCTGTAAATACTTTGTG
Source organism: Todiramphus chloris collaris (assembly GCA_025345505.1). NCBI lineage: Eukaryota > Metazoa > Chordata > Aves > Coraciiformes > Alcedinidae > Todiramphus > Todiramphus chloris. The sequence continues at coordinate 32,636,288 of JANVCC010000035.1, forward strand.
CAACATTATAAATCAGCTGTCCAAAATTTAATGCTAGAGAAAACACATATATTCTGAAAAATATGAATCAACCATTCTCTTGAAGAATAAACTAACAAGATCTGCCTTCCAGAGAGCTTCCTGGAACTTTTTCCTCTCCATATTCCATTCTTGTGGCCCAAACCCTACTGTACAACAGCAGGAGATTTAGATTCAGCTAAAATGAGGAGGTTCTAGGTATTCTGCTAGAAATGTAATTTCCATGCTTTTCAAATTGATTTCTTTATGAAAGTGGTTGGAAAGATCTGAAGGATGATCTTCTAAATGAACAACTGTATGTCTTTGAGTATTAAAACAAACCATTTAAAAGTCATTTTTAATAACAAGCTTAAGCTCAGCAAAAACAAATACCTCACTGACAATAAGTAAGTGAACACAGAAACAGAAGTTGCTCATCTTTCTCTCAGCCATTAGTAGATTAGCTATCTGTCATGCCTTATTTTGATAGAGTACCCAGTAATTTAAAATTGTTAGGAGTGTTTTTATGGTCTTTCTAAGCAACCTCTTGCTACTTGTGGTAAGTATCATCATTCAATAAAGTCTACAGTACAGACCACCAAACTCATTTCATTTTACAGCTGTCTGATGAAAATGAGTTTTAGTGAATCCAAATGGAGCTGGGTTAAATCCATATATATTGCAGTTGAAGTCTTCAAGATGTAAAGATTTTAATAGTGTGAGATATTGTAGAAGTCTGTGCCGGAAAAGCTTTTTGAGTAAACGCAGGACAGTAAGCAAAACAACTTTGTAGATAAGGATGACCGAATTAGTCCTGATAAGGATTAAGTCTGCCATAACCAATTCAAACTTTTTGTATTCTGATACATACCAGGCTGTTTGGTGTATGTACAAATCTACTTGGCTTAACACACAGAAGTAGAATTTGTATCATGAGAGATATTAAAGCATTCTCCTAAACTTATGTGGAACAGACTTGAGACAAAATGAAAAAAAGTATGTTTACTAAAGCAAAACAAACCAGCATTGCTAAAGAAATTTCAATTTCGTCATTTTTATCCCATTATGTTGTAATTGCAAAATTATTATTGAAGTTGGATGAGGTCATACTACCTTTAAGTATGTCTACACTGTAAATTAAATTTGGCTCTGAGATGACTCTTCTGACCAGATTTACCCACTATCCATATGATAAATCCTCAAGTCCATGATGAAAAGCAAATTGCAGTGCTTTTTCATATTTGTTCTTTAGAGGCAGTTTTCATGTCCTTATACTGAGTTATTCGTAAACCCTCCAGTGAATAGCTCTGCTCAGTATGGAAGAGGTGTTTAACAAGAGCAGTGACAACACAGCCTCACCTTAAATAAAAAACTTTTTTTTTTTCCAGCTTCATACTAAAAGTTGGAAAAAAAGACTGTAAAGTTGGATATTTTAATGTTTATTTTTAAACATCTCTATATTTGAACAAAAAAGCAAATATATTTTTTCCATTGTTTTGATGTTTTGTTCTTTATTTTCTATTCTTCTTTTGTGACCAAAGATAATAGGGAAGGAAAAATGAAAGGAAGAGAAAGAAGGAGGGGGGAAGTGAAGAAAAAACAGCTCGAGTTGATCATAGCAGTTCAGGGGAAAAATCAAAATGGAATTACTTTTCATTTAAAAAGATCATATAGAGTTTCCTTAAGAGGTTTAGTTTCAATGCTTGGATTTTTTTTCCTGTTTTGCTTTATTGAACTTCAAATACAGTGAACTGTTTGTGCACCTCCTTCTATGACAGAATGAACATCTCTCTTTAGTTTGTCACTAAGCACAAGTTTCTCATCAACTCAAGTAGATCGGTTCTGTGCTTGTAGACGAGGGGAAAAGGATATTAATACACACTTGCTACCATGACATTCTGACATGTAGTGAAGTGGAGGCATCAGTGTGATGACGAGTCTGAAATAGCTAAAGTGATACCTTCTCATTGTGTATAGAGCATCAGATTGGTTTTTTTAAAGTGTTAACTTCTCATTTCTTTGTGATTCTGGGTCTCGGACAGACATTCAGAAACAGTCTTTAAATAATGTGGTCAGAATATGACATGCCAGTGATCTGTGCAGAGAAGGACATCTCAATACAGAGCCACATACCTAGCCCAAAAAAAGCTGTTGTTCAGTTATCCCTTTCCTTCAGCTCAGTTAGAGCTCCCAAAATCAAGGATGTGATCTGAAGAGCATTAGACCCCAAGAACTTCTATGATGTTGAATATCTTGAAAGTTGTTTCCTCTCTAACAGGGATTTCCTTGTAGAAGATGAGGAGGTGGTACTGTCATAAATGACTCCCATCTAACTATGCTTTGCTTTGGCAGGTTCATCGTGGGATAAAAGGAATTGTGTCTGATAAGTTTGGCAACCCAATAAAAAACGCTCGTATTTCAGTCAGGGGCATCAGGCATGATGTCACCACAGGTAATATTTTTAGTTTGGGCTTTTTGCTGGTGCAAGGTGAAAGTACTGAGAGCTTAACCTGTAAAAGTCTCATATTTGATAGAAAAGGCACCTTAATGGAGAACTGAAGGCTCAGCTGTGGGTTTGTTTCTGGAATAACAAGAGAGAAGGCATGTCAAACTAGCTGTTGAGTCTGTCATGTCTCTAGGTTGACATAGTCCTTGCCATCAAAACTTCCACCTGGAACTGTCTAATAGATTAAGTTAGTTGAAACACTGTGATCATGAGATGCAGACATTGGAGTAGGATTGTCACTGACTTCAACAACTGGAATAACTGCAGCGATTGAAGGGCCCACAACCTTTTTTGTTCATGTGGAAAAGCATAAATATATACAATCCTTGGATAATAGTTTTATCAAATGCAAAAAGCTAGAATGTTGAGTTATGTTCACTTTAAACCTGTTTCCAGCTGATAAACATGTACTGAGGCATATGCAACTGTTAATTTTCACAGTCATAAAGTTCTGAGCTTTTAGGCTCTCACTTAAATCAATGCTCTCATTTTGTTATTGATTTCAGTGAGAACAGGGTAGGCCATAGGAGTGCAAAACAGACTACATGAATGGTAATATTTTGCTCTAATGATCGTTGTTGAATCAATTCGCAAAGCCAGAATGGTTTATAGCATAGTGGATGCTCTCCAGCTTTTCATAAAAACTATCATTAGAGGGGATACAATAGTGGAGATGATGCAGATTCTTGAGGCTGATGGGAGACTCTGGCATGAATTAGGGTCTTTTACAAACTTCTTCCCAGACAATGGCTTTCCATTGGCAGTGGACCTTTAAAGAATTAAGAATTAAATAAAAAATGTGTTTACATTGAAGGAAAAAGGGGTATTTGTTCTTGAGTTAGGCGGGGTTAAGAATGTCATATGATCAAAAAGTCTTTTAATTTCAGTGTTCCAAAAGACTGAGAAATTTCATGAGAAAATAACATTAATGTAACATTAACTGAGCTAAAAAGCTTTCCATTCAAAATAAAGGAAATATAAAATGTAGAATAAATACTCTGTTTTAAAACTTCTGCTTTTGCCTGCAGGCTCTAACCTTCAGCTGGAGGAAATTTACACCCATTTTACACTAATGGCAATTTATACCAGCTGCAGCTCTGACTCCATAATCTTATGTGCTATAATGTCTGCAAAGTAATTGAATGTAATATAATAAAACCAGGGATTTCTTAGCTCCTTAGACATGCTATTTATACACATTGCAGCCTGGACTCTGCTTTCACTTTCTTAAGTTTCACATAGCTTTAAATTCATTTGATTTCTCTGGAGTTATTCCTTGTACCCCTGGGAAAGCAGTATGAAGGAAAGCTTCCCTTCCCTGGGATACTGGCACAGCAGTTACTGACATTTTGTATGAGAATTTTACTCCATTAGCTCCCAAAGGACAGATTTTCACAGGTGGAGTCTCTTTTTGTCACTCAAGTGTTTGCACCTGAGCTTTATCCAAAGTCTGAACCACCCTGAATTGCAGATCGTTTGCAAACCTGCCCCTTAAATGCTTGTACATGCATGTGTGTGTGAGTATGCAACTATAACGGATGCAAGACTGAAAACTAAGCTCAGTATTGTTGTGCCTTTTCCTTTCCTAAGCTGCTGATGGAGACTACTGGCGACTTCTGCCTCCAGGGACCTACATGATCAGTGCTCAAGCGGCAGGATACAGTCGGGTGATGAAGAAGGTTACTCTTCCTGCCAAGATGAAACGTGCTGGGCGAGTCGACTTTGTATTGCGACCTGTTGAGACTTGGCCCAACAAGCTCCTCCGCCGGTCAATGGAAGACACATATGACCCATATGACCCACTGGAACTTTATGACCCTCATGCCCAACGTGTGCAACCTGAGGCTCAAGGTGGGTCACCATCGGGCAGGGAAAAGCCCTGGTGGTGGTCGTACTTCAGCTCTCTAGACCTGCACAAACCTCTGTGGCTGCTCAAGCAGCGCTGAAGGGCATCACGGTGTTCTGCTCACTTCGCTCTGCTGCCCTTCCACCTGACTTCAGACTCCCTCACTGCTCTTAGCAATATTTAAATCTGTTTCATTTGAAAATACAACTAAGCGTGCTTCCTTCTCTCATTTTCTCTTCACACACAACTGAGTATGTTCAAGTATTTTTATATATTAAAAACAATGGTGCACACCCGTTTAAAGGCCAGTTTTTAAGCAGTCTTTTTCTTGGTTCTGTACTTCTGCCCATGTAGTTAATAATCACATTCATTATTTATTAGGTTCCAAGTACCTGCAGAAAAATATTTGTGATCCTTTCATGCATTTTTGTACATCTTAACAAGTCAATGACTATATACTAAAAACAACTTCCAGAAACATTCAGAAAACTCTTTTATTTCCTCTTTTTACATTATTTTGGCATATTAAGTTCAGTTAACATAGTTCACTATTATAAGTTTTTTAAATCCACTATGTGATTTTAGCATTGATTTTGGACAGAAAAAGAAAATCATTAGGAGTTAGGAATTTGGAAATAAATCTATATCTGAATAAGGAACAAGTTCAGTAGGATGGGCTACTCATAGCAGGTCAGTATCAATAATAATATATTTTCCCAGGTAAATTTTCAGAAGTTGTCCTTTGAAAACATACCTATTAAGAGTGTTAAAATTTTACAGACTTCCTCCTTTGAAATCTCTTGCACCATAAGTAGACACATCAGATCAAGAAAAATGTCTGGAAAGTAAACTCTGTTCCAAGGAGCTTGCATATCCAATCTTTATGATGTTCAAATGTTAGTATAATTTGAACAGTTTTTAATCTGTCAAGCAAATAGATTTTTAATGTATTTCAGAAAAATATCAAAAAAATACATTTACTGCTGGAAATACATCCTATGACATAGAAAGATATACTAGATAATTTGTGAGGAATTTAGGTGTAAATGCAGTACTTTACACTAAGGCTGTTAACATCTTGCACTGTTTTGAGTCTACATGATAATGAAACTTGTAGACATTGAAGAAATCACTAACTTTTTTCCAAGATAGTTGAGTAAACTGGTCAATAGTGGTCTTGCAAGATGCTGTCCTCTCTCAGACAGCGGATATAATGGGTTTTTTAGGGTGATTCCAAAAATTATCCTTAATTTTGGTGAAACATGTAGGCCCACACAGTTCCTTTTGACTTGAACAGGTAAATGAAATCTATATGCTGACAGTATTTCCTCATTTAAATGACACGGTGCATGAGCAGGTTGATTGTTTGGAGCTGATGTACTTACTGCAAGAGCTGCTGGATTAGATTTTTGGATTGCCCTTTGATTTCTAAAAATTTTTCTGCTTATCTTAGATTAAGAAGCCCACATTGCATGAATCCTACAGTCCATGAGCACATATCTCATACTATAATTGCCTAAGACCCAAGAGATGAATGATCTTAATTCTGCAACCAGATGCTGCGTGTGCTTAAGTACCTTATTCCCAGCTGTAATCTGATTGAAGTTAGGAGTCTGTTATTCATGTGCTTCAATGTCTGCAAGACTGGAGACTATGTAAAAATGAAAGAAAACAATTTCATAGCATTAACAAAAAGTAATTATATGGGGGCGAAATGTACTGCACGCACATGGTTAAGTGCTCCTTGTCCAGGCTTGCCAAGTTAAAGCAACTCTGAATCCTAAATATGCCAAAGATAAGCGAGCAGAGATACACCTACAAACTCTATTTCCAGTAATAGGTATTACTACTGTTTTCTGTGGTCATTTTTTTCAAAGACAGCATACTGTGAAACCAGTGGTAAAGCTAACAAAATCAGAACAATATGCCAAATTACTGGCTATTAGTTGCTCTTTTTATGCACATAATATCTAGCACACTTAAAAAGATGCTTTCTCTAAGAGTTTCCTAGATTCTCACAGCAGTCACAGTAAACCCAAATCCACAGAAATGCAAAACAGAATAACTAACTATTCAGAAAATCTACTTCTTTCCTGAAGTTCAAGTTGAAATAGCAGATGACAGTCAAGACTTGGAAAAAAAGACTTTCTGGGAAGACTGTAAAGATGTGTTATGTTTGAGAGAGTTTCAAAAACTGGTATTCTGTACTACTGTACCACTAATGTGAGACTGGTGTAGTAGAGCAAGAGGCTTCTGTATGTCTCTATATCATCCACAAAAGAGGTGTCCATCAGAGGCAAACTTAAGATCAGGCTTCTGCTAGTTCACATGCAACAGTCTGTGGAGATGGCATGTGTTAAAGTGCATTGAAGCAACTCTGAGGCTCTTGAGAAAAGGTAAGCCTCAGTCTTCTGGAACTACCATTTTTTTCATAAGGTAAAATCTTCAGGTTTCAATTTCTATGAGGTGGAAAACACTGCCAGAATTCCCTGTGTGGCTCTCAATAATTCATTTGAGTTTAGAAGTGATTTAGGACATTGTTGTTTGTGAGGGAAGGGAAGGGAAGGGAAGGGAAGGGAAGGGAAAAGGAGAAAGGGATCTGCTTGAACTTGTATCTTGGATGGCATTACATAAATCTTCTTCAATATATATTTCAATCAAGATATGCATGTTTAATAACAGGAGGTATTGCTTAAAAAATCCCAACAAACCAAACAAAAACTCAACCAAAAGCAAACAACCCAAAACAATCCACCCCATGACTATAATATAGTTAAAGGGATTGTAAGTGGTGGTGAAGTATAAGCAGCTGTAGGCAGCTCTGTAATTACTACCTGAATATGAATACAGTGATCAGCTCTTTCATGCACCTCCTGGAACATGCTCATGTGCAGACTTTAATGGAACATAAAGTTAGGAGCATCTTAAGTACTTTCTAAATAGGAAGAGGGATAGTATTGTTTCAGTGAACCATGTCCTCCTATAGCTGAAGTACAAGTAACATAGGAAAGAAGTGAAAACTAACCAAAGTTCCCTGGAAGCCTCCATCATGCTTAAATCATGCCCTATAGACTGAGCTTGACCTTCTTCCAGTGCTACTTTGGAGCGTGACAGGTTCAGCAGCCAGATGGTGCTGTCAGGAATTATAGTATGTGTTCATGAGACTCCCTCTCCTTTTAAGTCAGAGTCTACATAATTTTTTTCAATTACCTTCCAACCACATATTGAACAGTATTGATGTATGTTTTTGCAACATCCTCCTTAATAATTAATTTTCTAGTCTCCACATTCATTTCAGAGGGGATCTTCTCTGCCATGGAGCCAACATTTTTCTGCACAAAGCAATCACATTAATAAATGTTCTGACCAGCCAACTATCCAGAGCTCATTGCTCTGCCAGGAATGAATCTTCCTAACAAGTCAAAGCATGCAAATCTAACTAACAACATTACAAGCATAAAGAGCAAAGAGAAAAGTCTGCTTATGTCATACGTGCAATCTCTCCTTCATTCATATGGCATAAAAAAGTCAAGAACACATACGAAAAATATCAGGAGATAAATCACTATTTATGTGCATGAATTATACCAAAGAAGAGTTGGGTCTTTTTGTTCCATTCACAAAAACCTTTTAGATCAAAAATAGCAATAATAAACAAAACCAGAGAAGTTTGCAACTGTTGACATCTTTGTCTCCTGTACCAAAATGTCTGTTCCAGCCCTGGGCCACCCACATATAAGAGGGAGCATCTTTATTATCCTAACGATAGAGAAGAAAGGCGTTTTAAGCTAATTGCCTGAAAACAAGACTTTAAATGTCAAAATCACTGACTAATAGAAGCTCTTCCTGCTATCATTTGTCATTGTGTTTATACAGTTCTTCTTCTTTCATGCTTCAGTTTAGCAGCTAAAGGGAAGCACTCCAAAACAATACTGCAGTCTGTTTTGAAGTCCTGTGAACCAGCTGTTGAGCACAGTTTGCCAAGCCAGTGCCATTTCTTTGTGTTCGTCACTCTAGCATTGCACTGCAATTCAATAACAACCCTGAAATGTCTTTAGTGGTTATGAAAATCAAAGTGAGAGAAGACTGTATGTCTCTGTGGTGATACTGGCAGATTGGGTGATCTCTCTGATCAGTAAGCATCCCCCCCACAGCAGCAAAGCCTTCAGGAGATGCAGAAGAGTAGGGAATACAACTGTTTGGGTGACTTGGATGGAAACGTGAACAGAAGCTGATACACCTTTTTGCAGAACTACTGTCAGAAGTACTCTCATGCTCTTCACTGTGTAAGATCTTTTGAAGCTACCACAACGTAAAAGGAGTGGATAGAGAGATTGCAGTATACTTCCCAAGCTGTCTTTGTTTTCACACCATGTCAGAGGAGAGATGCTGTTTGACATTTATCTTTTCTGATGTCATGCAGTCTCAAGTTGTGCCTGTCAAAGGACTTCACATCAGCTTCCTTGATGGGGCAGCCACACCTCTGTGAGGAGGTGTGCTGCTTCCAGACACCCATCATGTGTAGGAAGACACAGAAGAAGGCTACTCTGTAAGGGCTTTTTGGTGCCCATGTTGTTTCTGGCTCCAGGTCCGCCTAAATGAGTGCGTGGTGAAAGAGGGATTTCCCCATTGGCAGCTCCTCCTGGCTCCTAGGGGCCACCAGTGTCACATGGGTACAGCAGCATTAGTGTTGGTGTGGCCATGGTGGTATAAGGAAAGAGGCTGATCACCTCTGCAGCACACCATCAGTAAGGAATCATTGCAATATTGGGACTGACTCAGGATGCCTTTATGGGTAGAACTTGGAAGCATAACACCACTTTCCCATCCCCTTCAGAGATGTTCGTAGTGCATAAGGCCATCTGGCAAGGTGTGGTCATATCACTGAATGGGCAAATAAATAATTTTATAAATAAAAGAAATTTTGGCAGGTGCTTGCTACTGCAGTGCCTGTGTGGAACTGGATTATGGAAAGGGATGCAGTGTTTTAAAAAATATTTTTATAAGTTTTTATATATCTCTTTGAAATACATCTATAATTTCAATATATAGGTCCTGATTTCAAAGGGAGACAAAAACAACAAAAAAATCATCAGTCTACATCTTTGTTATCAGGGAACTTTTTAAATGATGGGAGAAGAGTCTTAGAAGTTCAATATATCCCTAAGGGGTTATATTATCTTCTAACAATAGATTTCAAATAATGATGATTGTGGATGCTGATATTGTTTTTAATTTTCCTCGTTCAAAATAGCATTTAAATGTTTTTGTGCACGCAGTAATATAATATCCAAGCACCCCTTTCAGTTTTCTCTTTCAGCCACAAGATACATACTCTTTATTTTCATTCAATTAGTACTGGCATTGCTCTATGCTGGATCTGATTAAGCATTTTTAGTATTTTTGCTTCATTTTGTTTTGTTTAAAAAATAGTAATTCAATGAAATCGACGAGGAAGAGGCAATGGAGAATTTCTTTCTGATGAAGTCAGGGTATTTAGCTGTTCATTATTCACACAGAAGCACAATCCTCAAATAGCAGTTTCCTGCAGGACGGGAACTTCATTTTACAGCTTGCACCCAGCTACATTTTGAGGAAGATCTTTCTAATTTCTATTGCTTCCCCTTTAGGAGTTGTGATCTAGTGTGTGAAAAACAGGCTTGCTCTTCTTTTCTACCTCATTAGTAATTGCTATTTTGAATAATCGGATAAAAGTCTTAAATTACAGTATTTGATTTGTCTTATTGTTTTAAGGAAAGTTTTTTATTCCTGCCATACAGTGAAAGCTGTTAATTTCTTATTAAAAATTCATGTAGCAACCTCAGACTATTCAATGTAATGCATGCTATGCCATATATGCTGGGTACCACCATTTATCCTACAGCTACACGTATAAAAATATCAGCAGAGTTGCGATAATTAGAAGTTGAACAGTTTAAGGGGTAAATTTACAAGAAACTTTAAGAACATAATTGTTACTTTTGGGCCAGAAGTTCAGTTAAGTAAAGGCTCAAAATCTCTGCCTAACTTTGAAGGCTCTGTTTTTCCTAACTTACAGCCAGTAATGTGCCATAGCTCTTTAAGGTTTGCTTCTTGGCATGCACAGCCCTGCCCATTCTGCAACCATCACGATCCTTTCATGCTGCATCATGTTAGCATCCCAAATTAGTTTTGCTTACTTAGTTGCTTCCTTCTGCTGCTCAGTCCAAGCAGATAGGACAGGGTCTGCACCGTGTTACCCGTGCAGGGCAGTGGCTGTCCCACGTTCAGGGGTCTCTGTTATGCTGTTGACTTTGAAGACGGGTAGTTCAGCTCCACAGGGGAGTGCTTCTACTCCTGCTTCTCATCTGCAACTCTCTTCTCTAATTTTAATGCTGTTCCTGATTGCTTACAATAAAACAATGCTGGCAGTGCCCCTGTGATAACATATTTCAGAAAGGGTAAAATATATGCAGCATCTGTGAGAGAGATGAGAGAAACAGCCCTGCACACACCAGGGTGAGTGAAGAAAGGGGAGCAAGTGCTCCAGGCACTGGAGCAGAGATTCCCCTGCGGCCCATGGTGAAGACCATGGTGACATATGTTGTCCCCCTGCAGGCTATGGAGGACCATGGTGGAGCAGATATCCACCTGCAGCTCAGAGTCCCCCATGTGTGACCCTGTGGAGAGCCCATGCAGTAGCAGCTCCTGGCAGGATTTGAGGAGAGGAGTCCCTGGAGGATCAGGTTTTCTAGTAGGCCTATGGTCCCATGGAGGACCACACTGGAGCAGTCTGTTCCTGATGGACTGTACCTCATGGGAGGAGCAACAGAAAATCATGAAGAGAAGGTGCACCAGAGATGAAGTGTTATAGACTGACCACGACTCTCATTGAGTCAGGAGTGAAGATGAGCCTGAGAAGAAGGAGGGTAGGGGGAAGATGCTTTTAGTTTGTTTTTTTTTTTCTTTCTTACTATCCTACTCTATTTTTTATTGGCAATAAATAAAACTAGTTTTACTCAAGTCCAGGTTTGTTTTGCCTATGGTAGTAACTGGTGTCCTTAGCTTGACTCGTGAACTTTTTAGTCTTATTTTTCCTTTTCCTGACTTGCTGTGGAGGGGGTGTGAGAAAGCAGCATTGTGGGCATTTGGCAGCCAGCAGATGCCACATAAGTAGGCCTGAGGTGTCTCCTAATAGGTTGCTGGCAGTCCTTTCAGCAAACTGGCTGCTGGAAAAGCTGAGGGATTGCTTAGGACTGTGCATGGAGGTGATGACAGAGTGTGGATTCGGTCTTATAGCTTCTTGGCTTCTTCAGCCACATGGCAACCAATGGCAGTTCTTCTAGCAGGTATTTCCATTACCTTTTACTTGTCTATCAGTAACTAGTAGGCTAGCTGAAACAGCCCTGTGCTTATTCTTCATTCAGTTACATCCATGGCTTACTATAGCCTGCTCTCAGTAGTATTAGTACAGGTGCAACAGCAGTAATCCATTTTAAAGTACGAATTTCTATTAAAGCTACACACGTAACAGCCAATGCAGATGACAGCAATAACACATGATTAACGGTGAGTAGACCAGTGAAACTCATGTAAGTTAGAGTAATAAAAAATTACTTCAGAATTCACCACTTTATTCATCTTTAACAGGAATAAAGATAACATTTGTCATCAGAAAATAAAGTTTCACAGATAAAAATCACAGACAAGTATGCAGCAATATATTGTAGAAAGCAACGTACTGCTAACTAAAACAAAAAGACAGCATAGCTCTTACACTGACATTAAGTAGCATTTTATGTCTGTAATATATTTTAACCATATAACCCAGTATTCAAATGATCATTATTAAGTCATAACCTCGCGTGTATCAGTCCACCTTAATGTCAGTCAAAAACGTAGCTATAAAATAGCCCATAAATCTACTAAAAAATCAGATTGTCTTTAGCTACAGAAGAAGTAAGTCTCAGGGAGATAGATCGTGTACAGAGAAAGGAATACAGGCAACACAGTTCTATGCACGAATATAATCCAGGGAGAAGGTGACTTCTAAAGAGAACAGCCCGTGTATTGGAGGACTGGGGAGCATAACTGCTCATGCTCAGCCTTAAAGGGCACTTTATCTCCTGTGCCCGCCAGCAAAAGCGATACTCACTCTAGTGACAAATGTACTACAAACTTCAGGGAAAAAAAATAATCAAGAAACAGAACTGCGCAGGAACGAGCATGAGGTTGATGTGTCTAACAGGGAGGAATCTCCCCGGGAAACCGCGGGACATTTAAAGGCGGCGGAAGCGGAAGCGACTCTGCGAGCCGAGCGCGCGGCGAGGCAGCGGGACCGGCACCGGTGAGCAGCGCGGCACAGCGCCGCTTTCTGTGAGGTGGGCGGGGGGTTCCCGCAGCCGGGGAAGGCCGAGGGAGGAAGGGGAGGCTCGGCGGGAGCCCAGAGGCTGACGGGGCCGGGGCGTTGCCGGGGAAACCGCGGGAGGTTGAAAAGCGGCGGGGGAGGCGGCGACTCTTGGAGCGCGCGCGCGGAGAGGTGGCAGCTGCCGCCGCCGCACGCGAAGGGACGGGGGCTGCGCGGCCCGGGGGCTGCGCGGCGCCCGGGGAGCAAAAAACCCGCAAGGGCCTCGGGCTCTCCCGGGCGCGGCGGCTGCCCCCTTGCCCATCCTTATCCTCGCCTGATAATCACGGAATCACAGAATCACAGAATCACAGACTGTCTTGGGTTGGAAGAGACCTTCAAGATCATCCAGCCTTCGACCCAGCACTGCAAGCTCAGCGCTAACCCACGTCCCTGAGCACTAGGTGCACACACCATGGAAATGTCTCCAGGGAGGTCAACTCCACCAGTGCCCTGGGTAGGCCATTCCAATGTTTGATAACCCTTTCAATGAAGAAGTGTTTCCTAATCTCCACCCTAAACCTCCCCTGGCACAGCTTGCAGCCGTTCCCTCTGGTCCTGTCACATGTCAGCAGGGAGAAGAGGCTGTCCCTCTCCTCACTCCAGCCTCCTTTCAGGGAGTTGTGGAGAGTGATAAGGTTTCCCTCCAGCCTCCTCCAGACTGTATGATAACTTTAAATCTTGTATTTCTTTTGGGACACATCTTGGGGTGGAATAAAGGTCAAGGACTCTTCTGCTTTTCTCCGGTTGCTGATAGTATACATTCAGCTCCTGTTCCACTGCAACAGGGCAAAACTTGTGGCATGTCAAGAAGTGATAGGGGGGAAAAAAAGCATTGAAGAGCTCCATGTGGCTATGATTAGAAAATGTCCAGTGCCCACACTTTTCTTGTCTTAAAGGTAACTTTGGTAACTTGTCACCACTCAATATAGTAGTGTGCAGTACAACTATACTATTAAATACATCCTCCATCCTTAACAATGTCTGAGAATCTATTTGAATGGGGAAGTAAATGCAAAGATTTGAAGCTGGCATAATACAAGATGGCTTCCTTCTATTGAGTCCATGTCAGAAGTGCAAAAGGGTGGTTCAGGCATGCTCTTGGCAGTTTGTTTTATACAAATAAATGTTGTGGTTAAATGGGTGGGAAATACAACGAGGAGCAGAGGACCAAATGGGAAATGTCTCCTTGTTGAGGAATGCTTTTGAAATCTTGATTTTTCTATATATAAAGTCAACTTTGTAGTATGCAGAGTAAGAGACCACACCACCCTTTGGGGCATATAGGACTAGTCATTATGAAGACTCAGAAGTATTTACCAAGATGCCCTAATAATTGAATGAAGTAGCTAAGCTGCCTTATCTTGCCAGAGAATAGATTGCTTTCTTATGCTAATTACAGAAACAATGCTGAGCGTTATTTGTTTCATCTTACCATTTAAATTCAAAATCTTCCATCCTTTATCACCTTATGTAATTCATTCCTCTGCAGACAATTCAGCACAGCTAAACTCTGGAATAATAAAAATATTATACTCATTTCCCTGGAGCTTTTCAAGTGTCTGACTGGCTACATCAACAATGACGTTATTGGTGGCAGGCCAAGGAATTCTCTCAGGTCTTACTTCCTTAGACAATGGTGGAGAGATTGGGATATCTACAACGGCTTAAGGTTACAGGATGTGTTGTCCAAGCAAAGGCTGTCAAATGTGAATACTCTTGACTTACTAGAAATGTCAGTAGGAATAAGCCAGCAGAACTTCTGCTCAGAAGCTTTTTTTGGTGAAAAAGCTCCTTTCAGAAGCAGCTGTATCTCACCATGATTACTCAAGTACCACTGATCTGCTTTGTCTTTTAAAGTGGAGCCTGATTCAAGGGAGATTTCCTTTAAAATTGCCATCTTCTTTAATGACTTAAAAATGACTCCCAGATCAGCTTGAGCAAAGCAAATATTCTGATAGCAGCAGAACATTAGAACAGCCCAGAGGAGCAGTGGTGAGCGCACATAACTCTGTGAGCACAGGAAACAAGGATGTCTGGTGTCCTATTGTTTTTTATCTTAAGGTAGAGTTCCCAAGGAAATACCTCCTGTCCAAGCAGGGCTAAACTCACTGTAAAGTCACCTGCTGTGTGGGAGCCTTAGCAGGATTTCTTTTGAGATCTTTCTTCCTCTCTCAAATTTTGATTGCAATTGACCAAAAGTCAGTGGAGAGTAGAGATAGTGGCATGAGCACACATGCACACATACACAAGTCTATCACTGTCTTTTCCTGCAGAAACCAGACTAATACTTGCAAATGTAAACACATCTGCCCCAGGACATTGTGGTGAACCCATGATCCGTCCTGGGTGCAAGAGAAGTGCTCAGTTGCTAGGCATCTAATACCCATCTAGAAGTGCTGAATCCATGTACTTTAAACTGCCTTTCCAGTGGTACAAATAAAAAGCCAGCATAAGCTCCTTCACTGTGCAAGTAGTGATAAATGTAATAGAAACCACTTAATTAGTCTATGATAAATTGCATGCCCAATTAATTTTGATGATTGCCTAGAGGGCAAAACCCAACTCAAAGTCTGATGACTCCAAAGAACAGACTAATGGCACACTTTAGTGAGCCTTTGAGAGTCTCCTTCCATGGCCTCCCTACAGTCATCAATACCTGAATCACAACAGTTAACTGCCACGGATGTATTTGCTTGCACTAACTTTGCCCCAATTTGACCTTTTCTGCATTTTATGCTGGTTAAATGAATCAATATTATCTTAATACAGTGTTTCCTTTTGTGCCTCCAGTAGCAATACATGGTTATACCATGGACTTAAAATGCAATTAATGAAATATTAAATGAGTGCAGTAGGCTTCCTTATCCTTCAGAGTTGCAGGTGGGAATTGGGAGGAAACACATTAAAGGTAAAGGAGTTACCTGAATGTACAATCAGTGTAGATCTGAAAGCTGGGCTTCATAAATTTATGTACAGAACCTGTGAAGCATGACCATTGCAAGCAGGGTTGTACCAGTTTGAGCAAAAAGGTAGTTTTAAAATTATTTTTCTAAACCAGTGACAAAGACCATGCAGACATTGCTCTTTCAGTTTTAAAATGGTAAATGACTTCACAGGGCAGAGTCAGGTCCCAAATGTGCCATCTGCCTGTTTGCGGTTTGTTTACTTTATACATGATTGAATTTACTGCTCATATTGGTTCCTTTTACATAATGATATGATAACCACATAATTAATGTTTTTAGTGTTTAGCAGATAAATGAGATGCAGAAAGAGAGAGAGAAATATCTGATGCTTCAGTAGAAATTCTTCTTAAATATCCAGTAGGAGACAAGTTTTACTCTATGACATTTAACTATAATTTAGCATATATACAGTGATAATAAGGTGTTTCACAGACCATTCCTGTGGTGGTCCTGTGGTGTTTTTGAGTGTGTGAAACAAACCCTTTTGTCTAATTTTTTCCTCAAGCTTTTTTTTCCCTCCCAGATACTAATTTCTAAAAAGTTACAAAATTTCAGCGGCAGGAAGATATAAAGTGACTCATGGTTAAGACAGGCAAAAATATTTCATTCTATTAGGGGAGCAGTTGAAGGATCTTCTGGAAATCTCATGAAAACTATTTGTGAAAATCTTTCCATTTTTTTTTCACACCTTCTGCTCCTGCAAGCATCTGAATGCTTCTACTCTTGCCTCTTCTTACAGAAAACTGGAGCTTATACTCTTGCCCCTTCTTATTTGGAAAGTTAACCTTTCTGCAAAGCAACCAGAGTTTGAGCAGAAACATATGGAGAAAATACGTGTCGTTCTTCTAGTTCCACGAAAAATTATGAAGTGGAGGTGAAGAATGTGAGCTTAGTGGGGTAAGAGGAGGTCAATGAGAAATTTGTCCCTGTTTCAGATATTTTCCCATCATAGGCTAGATTAGGCAATATTCTTCCCAGGTCAGGATCATAGAAATGTGTTTTCAGTGATTTGACTATAGCGTTTCTCAGAATGGATTTCTGTTGGGAATTCTCATACTTCTTAGAGGTGTTTTAAATTGCAAATGTTCAGATAAAGAACTCCATACATTCGCAAAAAACAAGTTCTACTGACTTCTGTAGCAATGCACAAAGCTGATGTCTGCTATTAAGAAAGTGCTTTACAGGAATAATTTTGAAGTGGAGTTACACATTATTAATAGAGACAGATCTGATGGTGAAGCAAACTGCATTTGGCAGCATGAACATTTACTAAAAATGTCATTAAATAATTTAGCCTGCATGCTACCAAGTATTTTGTAACTCCCTCCACTGACTTCTTGGCCTCTCTTTTTCTTTCATGTCTGGTAAGTAGCTTGAGGTGGTTGATGAACATTAGAACTGAGGAAGTCTGGCTTCTTGCTGCTGTTTGTCTAAAGGTTGGTTGGCTTTGACACCTAAGAAAAGGAAGCTCTACCTCAGCCCATGTCTCGTTTTGTGCCTTTAGAACTTTCCTAAGGCTTTCCTTTCATGTGGGTTTTATGGCATCAAAAAAGTAGTGCTTTTACTGTACTATTTCCTTGACGGAGGTAAATTTACAAGTTTGTTTCCTAACAATGAGTGCCTATTTCCACAATTTAGAAAATTTGACATCTCTTCCAACCTACACTTGAAAAATGAATATTCGTACAAGTTGATAAATTTTTCTAACATTTTCCATTAAATTATGAAGAAAAATGGACAATACAGTAGTCTTCAGTATTCACTTATAAAGACACCACGGGACTCATTTCATAGAAACTCCACCTTTAAAGAAAGAGAAGTCATGTGGGATGTATTTCATCAAACACTACATTCAGTGTCATCTTTGGGGAAAAAAATGTAGCTTACTGCTTACCAGGTGACATCTCTATTTGAAATGCTGATTCAGTGAAATGAAGTGGTTATGCTTGGAATAAAATGCAGTCTCAAAGATGGGGTTAATGGGCCACAATGTTACCACCCATTCTGATGGGTGATCTGTGTGACAGGCTGGGCAGACTAGCAATAGCCCTGCCCATCTTTTTTTTTTTTTTAAATAGGAAAGGTGATCCTATTGTTCTTTTGAAATTTATTGATATCGCAAAACAACACAAGTACCTAGCATTTCTGCTGCCGTACTGTAATCAACAGGTAAAAATAAATAACCACATAGAGCTGGAATCAGAAAATGAGGATTTCAAATGAGAGGAAGATTCATCTTCAGCACATAAAATCTAAGCAAATACAAGGTTGCCTGCAAAAAAAATATTCCACTGGATATCATTTTTTCCATTGGATATTGGAGATCTTCTCTTTTACAAGGAGTCACATGGAAAAGACAAGGGGTAATGGGTACAAGTTGCTTCTGGGGAGATTCCGATTGGACTCCAGAAGAAAATTTTTCACCATGGAACAATTAGACATTGGAACATTGGAATAATCTCCCAAGGCAAGTGGTGAATTTCCCTGCATTGGACAGTGGTAAGACTTAGCTTGACAAGGGGCTGAGCCATCTCATTTAAACTTTTTTTTTTTTTTTTACCTTGAAGGATTGGACTAGATGATCCTTGAGGTCCCTTCCAACCTGGTATTCTATGATTCTGTGATTTTTATAAACATGGATTTCTTCAGTTAGGACTGTGAGCTCGCATTTGTCATCTGTAGCTACTATGACCTTGTTACCCAAAGGCAACAAAGTTTTAATCATGGGCTTTCCGAGATCCTTAGGGAGTGCTGAAAGCATGAGTTATTTCTTTCATCAGCTGTACAACTTTCCCAGACAGATGAAATGCCTCCCCCTCCTTAGCAGACCTTTCCCTAAAGGTAGGTCCCTCTTTTTTTCAGGCTTACTAGGATTTGGTGTTGGCCTCATCTCAACCCTCTGAGGACCTGGCTGGGGCCACCACCTTGGAGGCTATCCTGTTCTTGGGGAGGCTTCATAGGCACATGGAGGAGTGGATGAAACCTATGTCTGACAGTCTGCTGAACAGGAGTTAAGTTTGTTCTACTTTTCACCAAAATACTTAAATATATGTTATGCCAGAGGGAGGAAGAAGGAACATGGCAGTGCTCAAGTAAGGGGAGTCCAGCTGGGATAAGCTCCAGGGGCTGTGCACCTTTACTGTGGAATCCTGCTTACTGGTAGGTGTTTGCTGGGAAGAGCTGCACCCACACTTCATAGAGTTCAAGCTGATGTTATCTATCTTCCAAGCAGGTCAGCCAGACCCCCACTCTGAGGTACTTTGGGGGTTCTGGAGGAGGAGAACTTCTGGGGCATTAGGTGTGTTGACAGAATGTGAATGTTTCCAGTGGCAGATGAAAAGAAGGTGGTGTTTTTGAGGAGTGAAATTTGAGTAAACACACTCCAACCCTAGTCTATTCAGGAGTTTAAATCCCTGTGTGGATATTGGCCTATATAAAAAGCTGCTGGACTGTGCTTTTACATAAGATCCTGAGTGACTTTGTAAGCCTTCAGCAGCTTCCAAATCCTTCACTTTAAACAACAGTGCTCTTTGTACTGAAAATTTAGTATATAAAGCCATATCATAGACTTTGGTTTGAATATACTAAGAAAACCTCTGTGTAATGGCATCTTAATGCCTAGATCAATGTAAAATTAATATACTGGAGTTCTCTAGCAGCAGTAAGAGTAAAAGCAGCACAATTTTTTAATGTTTTGTTGGGATTTTTTTAATAGCAAGCTCTGTTTCTGAGACAGGCAGAAGAAAATCTTCTCAAGCTGTAAGCATAGCGTCCCTGGAGTGAATAGGGTTCAATGTAGCATGGATAATTTGTTTGCTTTGCAATTATTTTCCGTCAGTGGAGACAAATTGATTTGTACAATAAAATTGACGGTCACTGCAAGGCAGCTGGCTTTCTAAACTGTAAAAGAATTTGACTAGGTTAAGTGAGTACCAAATTTTTGGAGTAGGGGAATGTCCTTTCATACTGGTAAAACTTGCAACAATTTTAGGGCTTGCCAGTGATTGCTATGTGAAATTCAGAATTAGAGAGTGCCAGAATGGTTATTTTTAAAACCACTATGAGCAGGACCATTGCCAGTTTATTAATGGCCTGCTTTGAAAATTACATCCACCAAAACAGAAATCAAAATGCAGGAAAAGAAAATGAGAGTAGAGCAGAGGAATACGTAGGAAGGAAATAGCAATAACTGCCTCCAAACTGTCGTCTTAATTATTAAAGGAAATTAGATATTTAACATGAACTAGAATTGAGGATGCTGGGCAGCAACAGAGTTTCTGCCAGAAAAAAAAAGCATGTGCCAAAAGCTTTATTTGGAAAATATGAGCATGATCAGCCCGTGAGGTTGATCCAGAAAATGTTGGTAGCAGAAGCAGAGGCAAAATGAACATTTTGTGCTGTGACTAGAATATTTGAATGCTTGTCCAAATAAAAATATTTAAAGCCCATAAAAGTATTTAAACCCCATAAAAATGAAACACCTATTGACATCTAGTCTTTTCTTTTTTTATTTAAAAAACAAATACTTGATTTGGCCTCTCAAAAGCCCTGGCAATACTTTATAGGGTATGCATGGTCAAATGCTAAGTGTGGTTAGGAGTGCCATAGTACCTGGTAGCTGCTTGGAATGAGGCTTTGATTCCACTTTTCACAACACTGGGCTAATCAGGACATACTGTCATATTCAATCTAAAAGCAGAATGTGGCCCAGAAAAATGCTGGACCTAAAAGTTCAGTGAATTGCTCTGGTTAAACTTCATTTAGATGTTCTAAGTGTTAAATCTCATTGCAGACATCAGGATTAAATTAGTGATACTGTCAGTTCTGCAAAAGTCCAAGATAGCACTAAGTAAGGTAGAAGTTTGCTAAGACAGGCTAGTTTCTCTTTGCCCAAACTTAAAGGACCTGGGAAAAATTAATACTGTACAGTTCAAGCACATTTGACTGGGATTAATATGTAAGGTAAACAAAGCACTGCGAGCACCGATCAAAGTGCAGTTCTGGGGGCCAGTGGCATGATCTTTAGGTGTGAGAAAGAAAGTTTGGAGGAAGAAGGTCACATGTTTGAAGGTCCAGACAATCAGGCTTTGGCTTGACCTCTCAGCCTAACTGGGAGCAGCTCTCCCCAGCTACTCATGTGAGCAGGGTTCAGAGGTTACCAATTACTTAGGGAGGCTGAGAAAGTTGTATGGAGCTGCTCTCAGCTGCCATTTCACATTAGCATCACACCATTTGCAGGTAGGCCATTGCGGTTAATGCTTCACTGCCAGTCATTGATGTTCTTCAGCTTGCAATCGCCACAGCGAGCGACACAACATCTCCCCATCCCGCCAAGAGGCTCTTCGTGTCTGCCCTACAGCACAATCCAGCACCACTTGCCAGCCCCATGCATTTTGCATCACGTAGATGCTCCCCCACTCTGTGGAGGTGTTTTTAATTGCTTAACTGTTGCCCAGGTAACATTTCTCTTCCTTTTTTTTCTATTTTCCCCCCTTTTTTTTAAGTTTTTCCTTTTTTTTTTTTTCCTTTTCCTTTTTT
>JANVCC010000035.1:32657626-32706899 GCA_025345505.1 Todiramphus chloris collaris
CCCCCCCCCTTTTTTTTTTCTTTTTTTCCCCTCTGAATATTTCAGAGACATCAATAGAAATGAGTGAAGTGCTTTAATTGGTTGCAGATATGGAAATTATTAGAGTAATTTCTAGCATTTTTTTCATACAAATCTTAATATATATGCCTGCACACATTTCATTACTAACAAATTAAGGAAGGGTGGCTTATAACCTTAAAATACTGAAAGTATACAAAAATATCTTCAATAACAGTCTTGTAAGTTATACTAAAGCTCATACTAAAGATCTAAATTTAAGAGTTTATATAATTTCCTAACTTTTGAAATTATCTCAGGGGGGATAGATTTTGTTAAACGAACTCCCTGCAGGACTTCTCATGCTTTCTTCTGAAGCTGCTCTCTTGGGTAGTGACAAACAGGATATTGAACTACCCAGGCCTCTGGTTTGATCCAGTATGGAAAGTCCTATTCTTTCCATTTCACAAATAGGATTTGGGGGTTTGGAGTTTTTGCTCTGTGGAAGTCACAAAATCAAGAATGATCACACTTCCCTAACACAAGACATATTTTCATTCTAAAAATGAGCCAGTTTCCTTTCAGAAATAAGTCTGGTTTTAATTACACATCCTTTTACTTTCCCTGGAAAATGAGTACGTTTCTGTTTGGAAATATTCACATAAATGAAGACGTTTTCTAGGAAATTAAGTGAGCCACTTTGAGTTTACAGTGAAAGGCAAACCAGCCCAGCCTTAGGTTGTGAATGTAATATTTCATATATAGTGCCATCATATGTATTTTTATTTACTTTTTTTTTTTTAATAAAAAACCTCCTGGTATTAGATATTTATGTATTATTATTTAGTGTATATTATATATTTATTAAAAACCCACAACTGGTATTATTTTATTCATGATTTACACCTCACTTTCTTCTTCTTCTCGTCCTCTTACCATTTAATTCACCTCTAAGGTAAAATGTGGTATCTGTTAAACAGTGTTACACAAAGGAAATATGTGGTCCCCAAACTTCTTTTGTGTCATTTACTGCTACAAGCTTACTGAAAGCTTACATTTTCCATACAGCAAATAGGCAAGAATAAGAGGTAGTACTTTCAGTATCTGGGTGATAGAATGGGAATATTTTGGTGACGTCATGTTACAAAATGGCACAAATTTGACATATTTGCAGAAACATTTACTACATCCTAAGTTTTTTCAAAAGCCAGTTTTCTTTGAGATTGACATCTTTTCCCCAATTAAAAGTTTTCCTTCTTACAGTCTCTTTTCTTCCTAAAATTTTTAATTTACCATCCTTTTACATTGACATTTCCTATACTACCATTCCTGAAAATTCAGTCATTTCTCATTTGCCAGCACATACTATTTGTATGGCTGCAAAAATTACAGCTGCACATTTTGATATGATTATTAATCGTATAAGAGAGCTACTCTTTACAAGCTTATCTCATTGTTATAGCCTGAGAACTACAGGAGAATTTCTAAGACTGGTGTGAAAAAATACTAAAAATTAGAATAAAGTGAAAAAATTAGTAGCCTACAGATAGCAGCTTGTAGACAAGGCTAAAGGGAATCTTAGAGTCTGAACCTGTTCCCACTAAATGTAGCTGGAGTTTTTTCCACTGGCATTAATGATGTTAGAGCAAATCCCAGGTTTGCAGTGATGTTATTATAGAAGGACAAGCTGTGAAACTTGCAAAGATGCTTTTTACCATTAAATTAATAAAAGACACTGGTTTTCTTTGAAAACACTACATATGAATTGAAATCCTGACTCATACCACTATAGAGACTCTTATGTAATACATAGATAACACTACAAATGTTTCAGTTTTTCTTTGTTGTGGTATTTTTATTACCATTTGCTGAGTTAGGTTGAATAAAGTGGAAATTATTTTACATTTAACTTTTAAGTAAGCATTACTTTTCTCCCCACCAAAATTAGTGATATTAACCTTAATTGGCTAATTTTTTGAGAATTTAGTCCTGTCACTATAGGTTTAGTAAAAGAAGTGAGTTTATACCGTGATATAAATGGAATTGTAGCCTCTTAACTAGTTTGTGGCTAGGAAAATTCAATCACTTTCACAGAAAAGAAAACCAAACAAACAAATAAAGAAAAAAAAAGGAACAAGATTAGAGAATACTCACAAAGGTCAGGAAATGGTATTCAAAAGAATTTGTAGCTGGTTGTAAGTTTATAATTGTCCAAAATACAATGTCTATAGCTGTCATCTAGTATAATGTAACAGATATCTTCAATAGGGTTATTGATGAAAGAGGAAAGAAATGCAAAGATGATGTTTTAAGTGTTCAAAACCATATTTTGTGCAGATTAGTCCCTCTGCAAAAATGTTTTTTTGGGTTTCAACCCTCACTATTCAAAGCATTACATAAATTTCAGGAAGAGAACTGTGAAGAATGCTAGAGAAGAGGATAGGCAAAAAAAGATTGCTGGAAAAACAGGGCTTGTAGAGATTTTTCAGTTTATTATTCACTTGGGTTGAAGCCCAAGCAGGCAGATTGCTGCAAAGAAGGAGAGTAGGTGAGAAATTGTTGAAGATGAGGAGAAAAAGACTGGAGGATTGGATGAAGGAGGAGGAAGACTACCTGAAGAAAAGAGAAGAGAAAGTACATGAAACTTGAGATTGTTTTGGATGTGCATTAAAGTCATAGACCCTAAGATATAACAAGTAAAGATCCAATTTAAATGCTTGGCAATAGACAGAAGACATTATTTCTGTCTGTTTTACATTATCCTCTGTTAAACAAAACATTTATTAGATTACATGCCCTATTATGCATGAACTCAATATTGAAAGCAATCCTACTGTAAAATAGTCTTCTGTATTTGGTGTAAGAACATTATTTTGCTCCTTTACTTACAGTTATTCTCTATAAAAAAGAGAAGCTGCAGTCCAGGATTTTTGGGAATAGCACCTGCAAAAAAAGCCAAGAGTGTGGCATTTCAAATACTTAAACATCTAGGTGTTTAACACCACCATCATTACCTTAAATACTAAGGCCCCTTATGCCCTGTGTGAATTTCTGGGTGTTTAAGAATATACCTTAAAGAAACTTCAGTCAAAAATCATGTTGGATTTGTGCAGAATCAAAAATCTTAATCTATCTTAATCTTTCTAGGAGAAGTATCAGGAGTAGCAATTAGGGGAAGATTTGGAATTTTAGAGTGATAGAGGTGACAGGAATGTCAAGAATTCAGCTACTTATGAAACAAAAAAGCCTGAATATACAAGGACTTTTTAAAGGTACTGCCAGATGTAAATGTAAATGCTAGACCCAATTTGGAGATTTTACAGACATTCTGCAGTGATGCTCTGGATGGATGAAGAAAAGCCACAGACTACAGGGAGAACAGAACAGTAGATTTTTGTAATGTGTATTTACAAGTTTTATTTTATCAGTGGAAATTTCATGACTGAGCACTGCCAAAATAAATATGAAATAAATATACATTTTGAAATGTCTACTGTAATCCTTTTCATTTCTGATTATATTTTTAAATGACACATGATATAGCAGATAGTTATAGTACAAGTTGGTTTTTGTCAGAAATATTCTGACCTGAATTTCTCCAAGAGGCCTTATAGTTTTCAATTCCTTGAAGGATGTGGACAACACTTATTTCAGTGTGGCTTCTGGTGTTAAAAGAGGTGGACAGGAGATAGGATCTTGAGAAGGTGGACATGTGTGATGAAAATATTGTACAGAAATTACATATAAATTATACAATAGACTCCTTATTTCTTATTCTCTTCTACAAAGAATCTTTCATCCAGATAGGAACTTAGGATAGTGCCATTTGATTGAATAGCCAGTCATATGCTATAAATAATAAAAAATAATAAAAAACAGTAATAAAAAATAGCAGATAGTTGATGTAGATTGTCTGTTGAAACCTCTTGCTGAAAAATATTCCCCAGTTTAATTAGTGATCATTTCCAAAACATCAGCCCATCCATCAGTAGAAATCAAGGGCTCCACTTGTGACAGGTCTATGGCCAACGAGTCCATGGTCCGCTTTGATCTGTCATGTCGGTCTGCAGTCCAGATGAGACCCATGCCTAAGATATGTCAGTCAGACTCTGACACAAAGCAATTGCCATCTCAATGGACAGGACAGAAAATGTGAAGGAAGAAAGCAGACATTTAAATTAGCAAAAGCTAGGTGAGAGGTTGTGGAGAGAAAAGGGAGTAGAACTCAAATCAGAGTCTCAGGAAAACTCTCAGGAAAAACTCAAAGTCTCAGGAAAGACTTTCTGCTGCTTGAAGGATCTTGTTGCTGTGTCGTTCAAAGAGATGCAAGCAGTTAATGTGGGGTGCATAGAACATCAAATCACCCAAATTATGGATTGAAAAGGCACGGTGCTATTTCAAAGCAATAGTGAAAAGCCTTTGTCTTTGTGCCTCTCAAGTGGAATTAATTATTCCTAAGAATCTCAAAGCATTGTTTCATTTCCTTTTCCTCTAAAATTTATTACTCTTTTCCCCATGATAATTTGCAGAAGAGTCAAAAAAAAAAAAAAGTAACCCATGATGAGAAGGTACAGAGTTTTCAGGGTGGGCTTTTTAAACCACTAATCATTCAAAGCTGAATAAATGTCCCCAGATTTTGAAGATGAAATTATCAACTTCCCCACCATGTCAGCTGATCCTGGTTAAGCTAATACAAAGAACAAATAATCACAGTGGGCAAAGCATTGCCCAAAAGGTCAAAGGCTGTTGTTACGGTAGTGGCAGACTCCTGAATGATGTCCTGTCTTGGATAAGTAGCTGCTGAGTGGTGTTGGGAGATCCAGGGGAGCTTTGGGTTAATTTTCAGAGTGAGGAAGGTAGATGGCATCAAGCTTCAGATCAAATGAGGTCTTTGAAATGATAGCTCTACTAAATGTGCACCCCACATAGGATTGTAATTCAGTAGAGTGCCTCATTTTAAAGTACCGCTTTAAAATGAGCCACTAGAAGAGAAGCAGCAAGAAAAGTGAAGAAAAGTTGAGCAGACTGAAGCTCTGATGTCCCTTTAAGCCATGTGTAGATGTGGTGAGAAATGGTGCCATGCACACACTGGACTTTTCAGTCACTCTGACACACAGAAAACATGATAGACAATAATATCTCTGAAGGCCAGTATACCAATGATTTAATAGAAATCTGCAGCTCTTGAACAACATCATATAGTCCTGATTATTGTTATTCCCCAGGAGCACTGTGATGACAGGAAAACTTATTGAAGGAGATCAACATGCAAAATAAAGCCAATTTTTCAACTGCAGGATTGGAACTCAAGACATCTGGGTTCAGTTCTCAAGGCTGCTGCAATACTGACTGAATCACAACAAAGTAAATGCCTCAGATACTCATCCATCCAAGTGGCTAGTTGTCCCTCACCTGCTGCATTTTTTGTCCATTGCCTTTTAACTAAAGTATTTTTGTCAACTGCCAGGTCCTTAGCAGCAGGGTTCTATCTAATTACAATTCCATAATACAGAAAATAAGTTTTAAAAGATCAATATCTTTATTTTCTTTTTCTGTTTTGAACATATATAAAGATAAAATCCTACCCTGATAATTAACAAAGGTAACAACACGTTCTTCCACTACATGCTTCACCACCCTAAAGAAAGGTTAAGATTCATTCAAGTGAATAGCATCCTTCCTCACATTGCCAAATTTATGTTTGCCTATTTAAAACAGTTATAGAGGTACGTTTTTTTCCTTGACTAGCTTCGTATTTCATCAAAATACTAATTAGCAAATCTGTTATTAAAAGAGCATTTTGTAAGGGGGGTGTGTAGGGGGGGGAGATTTCAGCCAAAATCTTGCTTCCTTTTGCCCTGTGCAGTCTATCTCCAGTGTTTCAAGCAGGTTTTATTGTCATTTTTGTTGGTTTTCACTGGTAGTCACTAGCTAAGCAGAAACAGATCTGTGATGACAGTGATATTTTACAGTACTACTGAAGGTAGGAAAGAGTCACAAGAAAGGGAAGGGGAAAGGGGGCAGATACAGACCAACTGCTCTTTTCTGGAGTATTCCCAGGTTCAGAACAGTGTAATGGGATCTATCCCAGGATATTTTAGCTCTCTTCTAGGCTGGAAGAAACTGTTCACATATAGTCTTACAGTTCCTATGTACACAAAAGTTTTAACTAGCTTCAGAAGCCTCAGCAAGTACCTGTGGGCCTCTGCAGCAGTGCATAGGGTTTAAGAACACTTTTATTTCAGAATGTTTGCCTTCCTCTGGTGTATCTGCTTATGCCTTGTGCAAGCATTTCACTTTTCCTCTATTTGTTCCACCTTGCCCATTTTTTACTACCCTCTTCCCCTCCATGACTATTATCACCCCGTATTTCTCTTTTGTGTCTTCTCCCAGCTGTGATCTGGGTTGGATGCAGGAGATCAGACATATCAGGATGCTCAAATTACTTTGGAGAGGCAAACATGAAGTTTTGTCATGGAAAATCTGAACATGTAGAATTTCAATATCAGATTTAATGTTGGATTGCTCCAGCTCTGCCATTTGGAGAGGCTACCGTCTGCAGCTGCATGTTATGGCCATCCTTCTAGATATTGCCATTCTCCCAGTGCCAGCTGAGATCTAATTTGAGCACTGAATCTTCTTCCAATGATAAGAAGCCAAGTCTGCAAAATTGGCCAAGAAACCTTTTTTTTTAGAATATAGCAACCATAGCTTTCTCTGACAGTGTGGTTCTCCAGCATATTCCTGCAGCTAAGTCTGATTTTTGACTTCCCTCAGCACTCTTCAGCAGTCACCCCGTCTTGCTCTCCTCCTGATGGCAACAGTTATGCCCTATAGCAGCAATTTTTAAGGATTATCCTCCACCCCTGCTGGCTAGACCAGACGGGAGGGCAATTGCTAGGAGTGGCTGTCCCCTTCCTAGCTGATGCATTGTACTTGCTTTCTCTTTTATGTGTGCTGGCATGACTAGCAAAGTGTTATTTTAGTTGCAGTCATAACTAAAGCTAATAAAATGCTATTATGGTTAATTATATTCACCAGCGAGGCACTTAAACTTCACATGAAATGGCATCCCTGTAGGCTTGAGTTTTCATAACATATGGCAGTTGGAATGGCAAGGTTTTAAAAAACATGTAATTTCATTAGAGTAACAAGACAAACACTTGAGTAGTCTTTTTATGACATGTTTAATGGTGCTGCCATATGGATGGCTTGTAAACAAAAAAACCTATGAAGGCTAGATGAGGTAAGGGACACATACATCTGGCAGAGGATATCCCAGCATGCTTCGAGTACTTACAGCTTTAATAAGCTCTTCTCAGCACCTTGTGCTTATGAAAAGGTACAGTCAGGCTGTGTTCATTCTTGTCCATTTCCAGAACTGTTTTTTATTTTTAAATCATTTTTAAAAAGCCCTTCAGGCCCTTGAGATGACCTGCTGTATACCCAGGAGCTTTTCTTACTGGCTTTATTGACTAGAAGATGTTTATTCCATATTGATCTCAATGCTACTAACTTCTAAGCTAGCTCCACAGTTTCTTGGAGATGATCTTTTCCACTTTTTGGGTCCTTTGGAAAATAATTGTGGGACATCATGTTGTTAATGGGATGCTCTAAAGTTAAGCTACTGTAGTTAGCTTCAGCCTAGATAAGAATAATTTATGAAATATAAAATGGTGTTACAAACATTTACAGGGATGCAGGTGATAGAAAGTAAAATCATGTTTATCTACAAGATCAAATCCAGGAGACCTGCCTCCCTCTTCCTACCTAGCTGTGTAGGTGTAGGTGCTCTTGTAACCCCTAATGCCATGGAGTTTGTCTGTGCACATTTCAGAGGGCGTTTGCAGGAAAGACTCTACAGTTTGGGATGTGTACAAAATTCTGTTCCTCTTTACCTGTGTTTTGTCAGAGGATTCACATGTGACCATATTTTACAGAAAACATCCAGCTGCTAACTCCTGCCGTAAATGATATATGTTAATAAATAATCACTGCAAGGTGTTAATCTCCAGTCATGACTCTGTTATACACTCATGATTTTTCAGATATGCCATAATAAAAGATTTTAAATATTGTTCCAAAGGAATTTATATCAGTTGTCCAACCTAACCTGTTAATCACTTTTGCTGTCAGAGTTTTGAGTGGTTCCAAGCAGGCCTGTCAATAAAGGACTGCTCAACAGACATGAACAGAAAACAAGGAGAAGAATTAATACTCTTTGAATAGGATTGCATTCATAGGGCATATGGAAGCACAGGATTAGGTATTGATGTTGTTTTGACTGTTTCATTAAAGCTGCTTTCATTTGAACCCATGGGTCTCCTCTCCTCTGATTCCCCTTCTCTGCTGGGAAGAGGTCATCAGGTAATAGAGCAACTACTATAGTTGAGCCCTGGATACAGGCTAAATGTAGACAGTGTATTTGGCAGTATTTACATATCCACTTCACAAGTGGAGGAAAGCTGTAGATGTTCTCCATGGGCACTGGGGGATAGGGAATGTAGACACTGAAATAGCCAGATGAAACAGGTTAATGGGGTGGAATTTTCTGAAGGAGATTTTCAGAAGGACAGGAAAAAGAGGCTGAGGGGGAAAGAGAAAGAAGAGCGTTTCCCCTACCAGTACAGCAGAAAGGTGAGAGTGGGAAGGACTACGAGCAGCAGAAGAGTTATGGACGCTGACAGCTTGGAGACCTCAGAAGCACTGAGATGGTCATCAGAAGAACTTGTGGTGAGTCATCATGAAGTAGGAAATTGGGGCACTTCTTTTCATTATGATATAAAGGAAAACTGTCTTGCATTTAGTTTTCTTAAGCTATGTTTTGGCCTTTTAATGTGTGACTTCATGACTCATTAAAGAGCAAAACCCATTACACAGACTTGAGGAACACAAAATGTGAGCAGATGTTATGCAATCTCTCATGTGTGTAATTCTGCCCCAGTACCTGCCATATCAGTTGTGACCTATAATAACAACACCTCTGAACTTTCACTTCTGTGCTGCTTTTAACCACAGACTGTAGTAGTTTAGGACTGCATGATGACTGTGAAGTTGACAACTGAAGACCAGGATTAAACTACTACATTATTTTTAATAACATCCCAACATAGGATGCAAAGTCTTTAGAGGCAGCCTAACTTGCCCACTCTGCTTTAAAATATATAATTTGCCATGAAGGAATCCACAATTTACATATCTATTTTCTTTAAAAAAATCTTTTTTTAAACAAAGAAGTATTAAATCTTGGCAGAGGCTTTTGGCTCAAATGCAGCAAATATATTATGAACAAATTTTTACAGTATGTTTCCATGGGGTTTTTTTTCTGTATACTCTAGACTTATGCAAAAACTTCGCTATATATTTTCTCTTTATGAATGGAAAATAGTCAGCAACTTTAGGGTTTCATTAAAATCAGAGAAGAAATAAACTTCCAATATAGTGCAGCATAATAGTTCCAATCACACAAACCTTTGTGTCTTGATACTGTGAAGGTGGCATTGCCCAAGACTGCCATTCACACAAAAAACAAGCTTAACAAATTGAATCATTCCTATAGTCCTTCATAATTCTAAAATATTTTCTAACTGCTTTGTTTCCAAAGACCATTTTAGGAAATCTCTTAAAGCAAAGGTAGGTGCTTCTTAAGCTCTTTCCTTTCTTTCCTCTGTAAAGCCAGTTTGCAGTCTAAGACCAACTGCTCTGTTTGCCACTGAATATTTGATCTGGGAATTAAGAAATAGGAATTCTTAAAGTGAGTTTAGAAATTCATGGATACAGGTTTCTGAAGAAGAACAATAAGTAATGGGGTGGGTACAGGATTGAACCTTTCGAGTGTATCTGAGAACCATTCTAGTTTGTGGATGCTTTGTTTGCTTTTCTGTCCTACTGAATTATGTGCTGCGGTATTTCAGGTGCATAGGGCATCAAAAGGATGCTGATAGCAAAATTTCCATTTCACATATAAATTAAAAAAGGATATAAAAAGAGTAAAGTTTCTCTCCTAACCTACATAGAGGGCAAATTATAGAGGCCAGAGAAGGATAATAAAAGTGCATGATTGGCAGCTGTCAGAATCCCAGTGAAAATTTCTCTCCCCCTTAGGATATTGTTTTGATAATCTTTGCTGATTTAATACTTCATGGAACTAGAGATTTTTCTTTTGTCTGTATGGGTATTTTTTGAGGGGTGAGGGTTGCACTTGTCAATTGCACATCAAAATAGGGTGGATAGACAGGGAAGTGAAATGTAAACAACAGCTCCAGGTTTGTTTTTCTCCTTGGGCTGTTGGGAGATGTTTTTGTACATGAAGGTTAACAGAATACAGTAGCAGCCTTCTTGAGTTCTTAAGGACATTTGGCCAATGCTCCCATACAACCCAGCTGAACACAGCATTATTACCTGGTTTTGTATCTTACAATCAAAAAAGTATTCTGAAGTGTGACTGTAAAGCAGCATAATGGGATTACCTGGTTTTGGTGTTTAAAGACTATAAATTTGCCTAGAACTATATAATGTTTTCTGCTGTTGAGTCCATCATTTCACCACAAGGTCTATCAGCCCACTTTGTCATTGTCTGGTTTTTGTGAGCATGTGGTGATGTCAATTCCATCTATCTGAGATGTTGCACCTAAACAGAGTGTGTCCCAGTCACATTGGGGTGACCAGAAGTTTGTGCGCACGCACACACACATACACAGAGAACAAAATACAGACCAGCACATGGTACCACTGCCACAAGTACTTGGTCTGTGGTACTTCTCATGAGTTCACTGTCCTCAGGCTTCTCTAGCCCCAGCCATCATGACTGTCTATCCCTCACCAATGGCACTCCTTTCTTGGACTAGCAGCAGCAGGTCAGATTCAGGGTCCTTGTCTCCATTTGTCATATGCCCACCTTTTTAGCTCAGCACTGACTTATTCACTGCAAGATGGGTGAAATAGCCAAGTTTCCTCTCCCATGTTATGATGAACCTGCAACGTGACAAAGAACAAAGCAAACATAATAAGCTTTTCCTATGGATGTATGTAGATATGAGTCCAAATGCACTGAAGAGTCAAGTCTGTTGAATTAGCTGTCTTTTGTAGAAACATCATCAGTTTTCCTACTGGAATCAGATTTTCCAACAATTTTTTGCTCTGACTTCAACGCCTTCATATCAAATTTTCTTGGTTTGCAAGAAAAATTCTCATCTTGCAAACAAGGACAGCTCTGAATGTTAAGGTACCTTTTCTCCCCAATACAAATATCAGGAGAGTGGGCTTTACAGGCCAAACAGTTTTACTCATGTAACTGCTAATTTCAGGTAATACCTTCTGTGGCACTGATGTCCATTATGTATAGTAGGATATCACTTTTGTTACCGATTGGAACTCACTAAACAGTTCCGTAGATGATGATTCATAAAAAATGTTGGTTTCTTCTGCTGAATAAACCTTAGAGTAGGAAATGGTGGATGCACATCTTCCTAATTATGAATCTAGAACTTGACTACCTTGAGCACCCTTGGGCTTGAGCCCACCTCTGATCTATCTACACCAAAGCTGAAACAAGGCTGAGGAGGTGACAACAGCTTCCCACTTCAGTCTCATATCAGCATTTGACAACAAAAGGAGACTCATGGAAAAGGAAATTAAATAAACTACTTTCAAATGTTTATAGATATCATGAATCCTATTGCCTTTTGAGTTATTTTATTTGTGAAAACAATGTGCTATTCAAAGAATGATGAAAATGAAACTACAGTTTCTTATCAGGTTAATTTATCACGGAGGTTTGGTTTCTTTTTGTTAGCTGAGATGGGGGTAGGTGCTTGTATACATAAACACTACAGTTTACTGTAGTCTTGGAGATTAAGCCTTTAAAGATACATCCACGTAGCCTTTCATATGGGCATGTTCCCACTGAATGCAGTGAGACTGCACTGAAACATCTGTGACCTGGTGGTTACTTTCACATAAAATGTGATTTGAGAAGACTATGACTAATTCACTGGCGTATGCTGAAGTGTGTATGAAGTTTTATTCTGTCTGAGGTACATCATGTACAATTTTGCTATTGTTATATTATTGTAACCTTGTAATGAAAACATTCTCTCCTTTTGTCCTTCTAACCCTTTCTGTCTGCCCTGTGCCTATTTCTTTGTGTCTGAGGATGCCCCTGTGTCATTTTTCTTTACTTACTTTATGCAAAGGCAAATAATAATACTTGTCAATTTATTTGTGGCATTCTCAGCTGCATAGCTAATGCTCTTCTGCTTCATATGATGTCGTTGCTTTCTGTAATTATAGTTCTGTTATGCCCTTGAGGAAGAACATCTGCTATTTCCCACTCATGAGTTGCGTTTCATCGTCTCATCTCCTCAGCATTATCCTGTACCACAGTGATGTGGTAGTCTCTGATGCCCTTTGCATCACTTTTCCTTGGGGTTCTGTATGGCAAGGTCCCAGCCATCCTCCTCACCTTCTCCTTCCTTCAGCACCTCCTTGTCCTGCTGTCCTCAATACAGGTGATGCATTCACTTCTCTGATTCAGCTGAGATGCAAAGGGCAGAGGTGTGCAAGGCACTCCTACGACAACCTGCCTCAGCTGGAAGCAAATGTGCAATGGAAGCTTGAGGACAACATTCTGTAATGCTCTCACCAAAATGAGCAATGTAGGTTGTCAGGGTCATGATGCATGATCACCTAGTTAGAACAGAAGATAGGAAGAGGGGAAAAACTCCCACCTTCTCTTTTTGGAAGCTTACCAGTTAAATTCTGCCAACTTGGCACATTATTCCCACTATATTTGTTGCCTCTGTTGTTTACTGTTGCATATAAATCAGCTGAATGATCCTCTGTTAATCTTTTGTTCTTAAACATTTATAATTTTCTTTTAAAGTGATTTCTTGATATGATCATGAAGCATTATAATGCAGTAGGGAAATTCTGAGGAGTAATATGTGTATTTTTGTAATAGTCAAAATTAACTGGATTTTTGTACATTTTTGTAATATTCACTGCTCTTGTGTAATAGCTATTTATATACATTATCATTTTAATTAATAATTAACACATATTTTTACATCGTCAGAATTAGGTGTGGTTTTTGACTATGTCAAAGAATTTGAAGTGTTCAGGTTTTAACAAGAGCTGGGGAGAAAACAGAGGTCATTTCTCGTAATAGCCAAAGGGAAAAATAGTAGAAGACAGAGAGTGATAGAGGTAGAGAGCCCTTGACTCTGTCAGACTAGCTCATACAGTACAGAACTGGCTGAAGATTTGCCTGCCTGAAGAAGCGCCACTGTCCCTCAGCAACCCTGGCAGTGCTGGAGTCAGCAGAGCAATCTGAGAAAGGTCAGTCCTAGTTTATGGAAGAGGTTGGCATCCTGAACTTCTGGGGGATTTCTTCCTTCCCTGGCTCATCAGTCACAGTGATTTTCAAAATAGTACTATGGCAATATTGTAGCAAAAACTGGGATATTACTGCATTGAGATCAGCTGGCAGGTATATGTATGTCTCCCAATAGCTACAATGGGAGCTTAGCATGAACGTACATGGTGAATAGCTTGCAGTGTCAAGGGTGATTTTTATTATAGTTGTGCAGAACTGGAAGAATAAGAAAATGTCATGTTAAAAATATAAATTGATTGGTACACTAGTCAATTGACTGTGTTGCAAGATTAGAAGGGCTGTGTGATACTCAGTATTTTGATTTTTTTCTAGAAGAGGATTAACATAGAGTTTAAAAGGTTATGAGATTTTTTTCAAACAAACAAACAGACAACACATTTTATGTTTGGTAAGAGAGGAATAAACCTTAACAGGCTGGAGGCTGCAGGGTAGAGGAGAGTGACTTGAGCAAAGTGATAAACACTGTTTTACTTGAAGTGCAGTGAATACACTAAAGTAGAAAATAGCTGTAGAAGACCATGCAGCTGCATGTAATGCTAGCCTAGATGTTAGGGGAAAGACAATTAACTATAAAGTGTCACAATGGATATGAGACTGATTAAGTCCATGGAAGAACCATGTAAGAATATGGACAAAACAAAGAACAATGATGATCCCTTGAGAAAAATTATGAAGATTACAGATTTAACAAGATATAATATGGGAAATGCATAATATGAGAAGTCCATACAGGAGAATCATAGCATGGGGTGGAGACAGGCCTGTGAGCAATAGGTACAGTGTTTTGCTGCCATGAAAACTGAGTTCTTTGCGTGGGCAGTGGATAACCCAGTACAGATCCCTGAAATAAAAAACAAGCAAGTATCCATGAATGGCAATACTGAGACAGGCTTTGCTCTTCATCCTTTGCATCCTGAAATGAAAGAGGAGTCAAATGAAAATGAATCGTTATAGAGACAAAGGAGAAAACAGAGAGTGACCCTTTTGAGAGCATGAAAACTTATCTCCTTTTTCTCACTCAAGAAACGAAAAGGTGTAAATATATCAGTACTGGAATTCATGTTTCAAGAGGAAAAGAAGTTAAGAGGTAGCAAAGGTTGCAAGAACAAAAGAGTAACTGCTGGGACTGGTAGTTGTAATTGCAGAAACAGCATTAGTCAACCTCAATGCCAAATAAATAAACAAAAATTGGGGATGAGGAAAAATGAATAAGGAAGAAAAAAATGTGATTGAGACAACAGGGTAGTTAAGAAAAGGAAAGCAGAAGAACAGGAACTGAGGGGCTAAGGGTGAGAAACTCAAAGGGTGGTGAAGGAGCATAAAGGAAACAGAAGGGAAAAAGCATAGCAAATTAAATGAGTAAAAGGGAGAAGAGAAACAAAAATAGAACAAGACAGTATGCAATCAGATCTATAAACGTGATTAAATATTATGAGTGGTTTGCTCCAGAGCGGTTCTGTCTAGAAGCTTACAGTTATCTGGAGGAGTGAAATGGGAAACTGTGCCATGTGGGCTTTAATGAGATCACCAGCATCCGTTGGCATCCAATGGCCCTGCTATGTGTAACAGGACACAAAGTCTCTCCTTCCTTCTCTTCATACTCTCTCCTTCCCTTTTAGGAGAGGAAGAAGGATACTCACTGAGAAAAAGGTTGGTTTCATGCAGATGCATGTACACACACACACGCTCAGTTTCTTAGAGTAGCGCATACCACACTCTGAAGGGGGACATGGGAAAAGATGCAAGTTTAAATAGATTCAGGGTCTTTTTTTTGGAGGAGGAAGGAGGGACAAGGGACAGGCGAGTGCTGACATCTGGAGAGTGGTAACAGCTGTGAAGGCCTCAGGGCTGGGGACTTTTGTTTCTGACCTTAGGGAGAAACCGGAGAGTACTGACCACATGGAGTGGATGCAAGGAAGAGTGAGGGCAGAGGGGAGACAGAAGTGGCAGCCCCTTATTTTTGTACCCTGGAGCCTTGGTAATATATCTTTGTAAAGAGGCCTGTGCATGTTCATATGAGAAGTTGCTTCTTTCTGTCTGAAGTCATGTTCAAAATAACTCTCTTTGGGCCTCGGGGCATTGCACTATAATGAAGTTAAAAGGATAAATGCTATTAAATGTCTGAATAATGTTGCTAACATAGCTTGTCTTCCTGATCATTTTGTTAAACTACAGTAACATACAATCATGTCACCATTAATACTTCCTGCATGTGCAGGAAAGAAGAATACAAAGAGTATGAAATACCAATTGATTTTAGAATGGTGTGTTTTGTATTGAAAACAGCTGGATCACTTACTCTCTCATACGGCTGATGGCGGGTACTGGAAACATCACACGTTTTTATTGTTGAAATAGAGTGCAAACTATTGAGAGTGATACACCTACATCTGTACCGTATTATACTGTGTGCCTGGCTGCCATCATTTTATGGACTCACTATCTGTCCAAGCATTATTTTTATTTGGTCTCATAACTCCATAGTTGGTGCACCTGTAGAGCCTGCAGGTTATCAAATTCATGTTTTGCCATTGTCATGTGTCTAGTTTTCAAGTTAGAGTGGTTTCCAACTGGACTACAAAGAACCAGAACTGCTATTCTTACTGCTATTTTTATTTTAACTATACCCATTCCTATTTAGCATTGCAGTCTGCTGGAAAAAGTCTACTTAACAATAAAGAGAAAATTTATTTAATTATTTATTTAATTATTTTGTATGGGAGAAGGGAACATGTACAGTATTATTCATCTCCTTTTTATTATTACTTAATTGTTCCCACACTTGATACTTGTTTACAGCTATCACTTTAAAAAATGGGAATGGTTGTCCAGTTCCTGGGTTGTAAAATCGCTCTGGTACATTCCCAAGACTCACTTAGAGCATGATCATTTAAACATCAAAGGCAGGTAGAATCAAATTGCTTTTTCAAGACAAATAGCTGTTCTTAAAATCCACATGGTGCATTGTGGGAAAGGCCTATTGCCACAGCCTTTGCTCACTTTGGTTAATACTGATTTGAACTGCCTTTTTTTCTTGGACTTCTCTATTATGTATGTCCTTCCCCACATTTTATTCTTTTTTTTTATAACTGTATACCTCCCCTGTCTAGATTTCTATTTTTCTCTGCCCTTTCCATTTTCATATCACAGTAGGTATCACTTTCATGTTACATTTCTGTCTCCTGGTCCTTTTCTGATGCATCTTTGAGCTGATAGCTTTGGCCTCTGCCTGGCTTCTCTTTCTTCTTCCTCCAGTGTTCCACTCTCAAGTGTCTCTTCTCTCAAAGCTGCCATTCCTCTCCAAACTTGTTTCCAGTTGCAGCTGTATTCAAGACCTCAGCTATACCAAGCTATAGCACCTGCAAGCTCCCAAACTCCTCCCATTGCTCACTGAAGCAGATGGTGGACAGACACCTTCAAGGCTGGGGCAGCCCATGACCCTTGGGTGTGCTGATGGTGCCACGTTACATACTGGTTGTGTGAAAGTGGGCAGTTCAAGGACCTACAAGGTGTCCCAACACTAGGGTAGTCCCAGACCCTGAAAACCCTCAATTCTCCAGGTGACCACCACATGAGCTATTAGGAAATATGCCAGTCTTCACTGGTCTACTCTTTCCTGCTACCATGCTCATAATGGCTCTGTATTGCAAACTCTACCAAAATAGTTGGCATTGTGTGGCTCCTTCAATTCCAGATCTATTCCTATATGGAAAAGTATAAGATGAACTTCAGGTGCTGCAGCAAGCCCATAGGTGTGATATGGCTGTATTTTCAGCCAAAAAAAATGGCAGCCTGACACATTTTAATTACTCACTCTGTTCTAGTTTCTGGATTCAGCTGATTTCACAAGTGTTTACAAACTAGCTTTGAGAGTTCCAAAATATTTTAGCAATTTTATGGACTAGAAATACAAGTCTGAGCTTTTCAGTGAAGCCTATGGGACTAGGCCTTTCGATAGCACTTTATGAGAACTAAAATGGGCAGGTTCTGTGGACCACCACTGTGTTATTAGCCTTATTAAGTTGTCTCCAATGTACCCTGCGGTCTTTGCAGTCTAGGAAAGAAACATCTGGTCCATGAAGGTTTCCATTTGTATCTATTTTGTTAATGACATTAAGAAATGAAATAGAAAAAAAAAAAAAAAAACCCAAACCCCATAATGCAATGAAAACAAAACTACTTAATCTAAAACAATTTGAGATCGAGTTAGTCACACAGCTGTATAAAATATCACATTTATTGCAACCAGCAACCGCTCTAAGATTTTAACCTAAATTGGGGATGACGACAAACCTTCTTCATCTAGCACTCCTCAGTAACAGACCATTATCCATGCAGTAAACATATCTATGTGTTAGGCTATAAACAGACATGGGGTTTTGTTGCCCATGAGCTCACTCTGATTCAATGATGTTTAATTACATCTCTAAAGGATTAGGTCCCATTTACCGTAGGCTGCTTCTCATTTGTTTTTTTAAGATTTGGGCTTTGTCCTTTCCCGACATAACTGTACTGCTTCAGGTATGGAGATCACTGGTTACCCGGACAGGCTGAAGAGACCTTGAGAAGCATTCACATTTGCTCATAATACATTTGGAAGTTGTTCCATCTCTACTGACAGACAAATGTCTGAAAGAGTAGATCACCGAGTCACATTGACATTAATACTTAAATGGATAATCTCTTATCTCATAAGACAGACTGATCAGTTGTAGATGACTTTTTTTCTCTCGTTAGAAAAGAACTAAGTTAAGTGGTAGTGGGAGCA
This sequence comes from Todiramphus chloris collaris, assembly GCA_025345505.1. NCBI lineage: Eukaryota > Metazoa > Chordata > Aves > Coraciiformes > Alcedinidae > Todiramphus > Todiramphus chloris. The sequence goes on from JANVCC010000035.1 coordinate 32,675,788, forward strand.
GTGACCATTTTGAAACTGGTATGTAGGATTACATATAGCTCTCTAAAGCAGGTGAAAAAGATCCTTGAAGTGCTTGTTTCACATAACTGACTGTAGTGGAAATTTACAGTTAAGAGCTAAATTTAGGCAAGCTGAATGCACTCCAGAGAGCCCAGACTGCTGAAACACCCAGTATCTTATATTTTAATTGAGAAAGGGGCTCCTTTCACTTAACTTTTGCTGATAGGCATTTATTCTAAGTTAGTTTTCCAAACTTTCTTGATAGACATTTAAAACAAGCATTTTCAGAAGGTAATTCAGCTACTGTCTTAACCACCTAGCTTCAGCTGAATGAAATAACCCTCCAGAAGCAATCTTCACTGAGTATATTGCAAGCCTGGAGAACTAGATTGATTAGACATCTAATTTAGAGAAAAACATCTTGTCCAGGATGTATTTTACGTTATCATTCTAAGGAAACTGAAGCAGTTACCAGAAACCTGGAATAGATATACCTCCTTGGAAATGTTATTTTTATTTTATTTCTATTTATTTCCATAGCCAAGCTTTCAGTCTGGAGTACAACTATGTAAAAATGTCCAGTATACTTGTCTGTCAGTCTACACAATATAGAATCATAGAATGGTAAGGGTTAGAAGGGACCTCTGGAGATCGAGTCCAACCCCCCTGCCAGTGCAGGAACAGCCAGGCAGGCCACACAGGAACAGATCCAGGTAGGTCTTGAAAGTCTCTAGAGAAGGAGACTCCACAACCCTCTGGGCAGCCTGTTCCAGTGCTCTCTTCCTCTCACAGTGAAGCAGTTTTTCCTCATGTTGAGGTGGAACTTTCTGGTTTTCACCTTGCTACCATTACCTCTCGTCCTATCACAGGGCACAACTGAAAAGAGACTGACCCCTTCTACTTGACACCCACCCTTCAGATATTTGTAAACATTAATAAGATCCCCTCTCAGTCTTCTCCAGGCTAAACAGCCACAGGGATCTCAGTCTTTCCTCATAAGAGAGATGTTCCAGTCCCTTTATCACCTTTGTAACTCCCCAATGGACTCTCTCTAGTATTTCCCTGTTCCTCTTGAACTGGGGAGACCAGAACTGAACACAGTACTCCAGCTGTGGTCTCACTGGTGCAGAGTAGAGGCAGGGGAGAACCTCCCTTGACCTGCTGGCCACACTCTTCTTTATGCACCCCAGGATACCCTTGGCTTTCCTGTCCAGAAGGGCATATTGCTGTTCCATGGATAACTTATTGTCCACCAGGACACCAAGATCCCTCTCCATGGGGATGCTTTCTAGTGGGTCTATCCCTAACCTGTACTGGTATATGGTATATGTATACTGGTATATGGTCTACACTTACCCTTGTTGAACTTCATTAGGTTTGCCTTTGCCCAGCTCTCCAGTCTGTACAGATCAAACTGGATGGCAGCACAGCTTTCCAGTATGTATTTGAGAGAAGGAGAGTAATAATTGAAGGGTCCTTAAGCCCTAAAATGTTGATAAAATTAGTGGGAAACTAAATTCTTAGTGGCTATGAAGGTTATTGGGATTGTCATTTTACACCACTATGGTGAAAACTGAAGGTAGCTCTAGATGTGTCACAGGTTTCAACAAAAATGGCATGTTATATGTGCAAAAAGATATGGAGACTTTGACCTTAGTCCATGGATTTAAAGGGTTTGATGTGCTTATTTAATCTAGCTTTAGCTGGAATGACTGTAAGCCATATATTTCCATTGTCAAATGAGATAAATACTCATGGGATTGTCTTTTCAGTTACAAACACATAATTTACAAATTGACCACCTGTCCACTAAAATTGATGGTGTCACAGGGAATGGAATAGTAGACTAAGGCTTACTGGCAATTAAATACTGACCAAATTTAAAAATGGTGTGGTGCTTCTTATATTTTCATACTGATAAAAACATGAGGTTTGCAGTCCTTAATGATCTTCTGAGGGTAACTATGTGGCTGAGCAGCACTCAGTACTTTGGAACTAAAAGTCACACCATTTCTTGCGTATGAAAATTGGCAACTCGTGTTGAAGTCATCTCGGATAGCAACTTCATGGGCTAGTTTCCCTTCTGCCCATTGCACTGTGAGGCGGCAACCTCAAGCCCAGAGATGTGAAGTGTCCTAAATCATTGCAGCAAGGTTGGTTAGACCTCATTTATCAACTAGTGTTTTCATTACCTTAGGATAAAAAGCTCTAAATACACAAGTGCTGAAAAAGAAGAATGAGGTATCTTGGACAGAGGTGCCTCCCAGTTAATATGAATATAGGTATACAGAAAAATGCAGATTATATGTGATTTTCTTCACTTTCAGGAAATGATATGAAACTGTTATGTGTTCTCGATTTAAGTATTTGATACTGGATTGTAATTGGTGGATTTAGTTGCTGTCTTGTTCAGGATATATTTGCTTAGACCAGAAAAACCTTTTTGAAATTCCTCAAATCTACTTACTAGCAGGAAGGCAGAGCTGTAACAAATTACACCTTGGAACACTGTGCAACTGGGGACATCAGGAGTCTTGGCTGTAGGAGAACAGCTTAGCTGCCATACCCATGAGCACATCCCCATGCATTTCCCCTGCACCAGTTATCAGCAGAGCTGGGTAGGAAGGTGAGGAGGACAGAAGAACAGAAGTTCCTGTACACCGGGTGGAAGAGGCAGAGGCAGAAAGGGCATGAAAAAGTTTAACTCAGTTGTTGCCAGGTGAAATCTCTTTACATTCACTCACAAAAGATGATTTCCAGATCCTTGCACTATCAAAGGCTTTGAACAAATGCTGAGGTGAACAACCAGGCAGTTTTGAAGGTCAACACTGTCATCAGCTTGGCTCTGAAGATTTTAGTGTACAAAATTAGTACAATATTTAAAGTGAATGCCTCAAGAGTAAAGCTATTTTTGTCCTAAAATGTTGCTGGTTGACGTTCAGTTTACTGAATATAGTTATCTCATAGTACAAAATTTCCTACCTCATGTTTTTTTCCTGAAAATTGGTGAATTCTTAATTAATTGCCATCTAAAAGTCTTTGTCTGAGTTGCACGTTATGTAAAGCTATTTAAATAATGGCCAGACAAATGAAACTCCTTCCACTATTTTGATCTGAGGTGGGCAAACAGCAAAAAATATGGGGAAAGAAAAAGGCAATCTAAAGCTCATCTCATTTAACAGGTAGCAGTAACTGTCTTAGAAGTGACTGGCTTATTATGGATACTTTAAGCATCTACTGAAAGAAGCTTTCCATACCCACAGTAAGGTCATTAGTGAGGGAGGGAGAAAGTGAGGCAGAGAGTTAGCTGATACCACAACCATCTTTCCTGTGCAGATACTGAGAAGAAAGCTCCACATTTTTTCAGATTTACCTCAAAATAAAGATTCTCAACACTGTAAGGAAGGAAATGTTAGTTGCAGCAGAAAAATAAGCAAAGCAGAATCCCAGCTTTGAAGAACTGACTAAATTTAGACCTACATATGTGTAGATTTTGCTCCCAACATAAGAAGTTCAAAGAGATATATTGCTACTAGGTATGACAGCAAAAGTAATATTGCCACTATGCTCCATTATCATTCTGTACAAAATCAATATCAAAACAACCCAAGTCTAGACACATAAATGTCAAACTATTTAACAAGAAGCAGTTAGTGTAGAAAAAAACACTTAAATGGCAATTGAGGTAGTCTGATGGGTCTTAAAGTAGCTTACCAGGATTTATGTAAGATAAAAACAGTTTAACTAAGCATGTAGAACAAAGCCTGGGGGCTTATGGCTAAGAACAATATCAGAAGAACATCTAAGCTCTTTATCGTACCTGTCAGGTCCTAGCACTTGGCTGTTCTGTCAATGGTGGAAGGCCTTCTAAACCTCCTAATTTCCTCCTTGATTTTAGGTTTTAAGTTACTTATTAAAATTACCATTCACCTACTACTCAAAAGATAGAGTGCCCAGTTCACAGAAACATGTTTGAGTTATTCCTGCAACTCATGAGATCTATCATTTTCAGAGTGCTTTCTCCACTTTTTCCATGCCATTCCTTATTGAGAGTGGACAGAGGCTGTTAGCAAGTAATATACTCCCAGAAATGGAATTTTGGAGTGAGACGGGGCAGAAATTAACACTTAATTAAAACACTAAAAAGGCTAAACACTGAAACTCATTTCAGTCAAGGAAATAAGAAAGATGGAAGAACCGAAAAATGTAGAACTATTAACTTCAAACTGAACAAATATTTTGTTCTTAATTTCTAAAGGTTATTTTAAAATTCAGTTAGCTTTCTTTTGTCTTTCAAATAGACTTCAAACAAAAAAGAAAATTAAATACTATTAGGGCTTAGGTGGAACAAAGCAGTTTTACTTGGTTCATAATTCATTTTTTATTGGTTCACAGTTCATTGTTGCTCTGTGTGCAATGAAAAACCATTTTGATTCTGACATGAGTCCATTTTTTTCCTGATGTGGTCACAAAACAAACAAAAAAAATATCCATCATTAACCCATCTGAAATGAAACCTAGCCAGGGTATTGCAGTGCTCAAAAAAAAACATGCCTTCAATGGGAATAGAGCTAAAGGAGATTTTATTGTCTAAGACACCTTTCATTTCACAGCCTTCAGCAGAAGGCATTGACAGACCTCAGTGAACTCTGTGGGGAAATTTGTTGCTGATTTCCCTGACTAGAGGAAAGGCCCTGCACTTTACATAGGAAAACTTACCCAGTAACTGAATAAGTATGAAACTCATTAGAAGGCCGTTATAACCTCAACACTGGATCTATATTTCTAGTGTTGTACATTTTTTAAGACAATTAAGGCAATTTACAATATTCAACTTAAATTTGAAGTATTCAATTTGCCAAAATGAGAATGAAACAAACTCATGGAATGGCTCATTCTGGAATAACTCTTGTACCCTTTGATGTTTTGCTGTAACCTACCCAAGAGGAGAAGATGCAGTACTACAGTGGGTAAGAAAACTTGTTCTAAATACAGGAGTGTTAAGAGTGGCTTACAGGTGCACATATGGCCAGCTGTACAAGAGGCACAGGTCACTGAGAGCAAGAAATGGAAGGCTTCTGGGTGTGGTGCCAATCCCTTTGCTCCTCTGTTGATGTTGTGTCCAGAAACAGGTATTTCCTGTCGAGAAGAGGCTTGAGGCTGACTTAGGCTTTTCCATTGCGTAAAATCTTTAGTTACATTGTTTTTTCTTGAAATGCTACCACGCAACAAAAGAGCAGGAAAATTCTAATTAAATGTTGTGTATTTTTTAAAGTAACTTTATGTGACTCATCTTTTCTGAGTGATGATCACGAAGGTAACTAAGCAATGCCTGACTTCAATTATGACAGCAGTCTCATTGTCAGTGGAATAATTGCAGGCTTAATGCTAGTAAAAGACTTAAGGATTTTGTAATCATTGTATTGTCTCCAATATCATTGTTTTCTGCTGAGGACATCTGAGCATGTTGATGTGTGACTCGCTATTTATGACCACAGTCTTCTTCAGCTGGTTATGTGACTTCAGGGTGGAAAACAGTTTGCTCTAAAATGAGATATGCCAACCTGGAGAACAGGATTTGAATGCTATGACCTGTGTGTTTAAATTATGTGGATGTCAAACTATACCTGGACAAACAGACTTCAGACTTCACAACAAGTCCCATAAAGCTATCTGTCCAGCCACTAAAGGGACCTGCAAAGTCATTGTGTGAGTATTGTGTTAATCTGAGGGAGAGGATGCATTGCACTAGAAAAGTAATTTTGCAGCTTCTAGTTTAGATCTTCCATTTCTGAACATATCCTTGTATGGAAAAAAATCCCTGAGCACAAAGAATAAGGGACCTTCTGGTCCTCTTCTACCACTTTGACTGAAGTCCCTCTGTTAAGCCTCAATCCATTTTCTGTACCACAGATATGGAAGTGACTTTAAAGAGAACAATGGAGATGGTAAAAATATTTACCTGGAAAGCCATCACCCGTCCTTTCTGTCAACACTGAGAAAATTTCTGTAGATAATCAGTGCAGACTGTTTGCTGCTTCCTCCTCTGCCCTACACCCTCAATTATTTCTATAGATAAGCAGGATGTCAGCTCAGCAGAAACCCATTAGAGCAAGGAAACGGGCTCCCCATCTGTCTCTGGAGGTAAAGAAACTCTCCAAAAACCTGGTATTATAACTTCCAGGGCTGGGGATTTGGGGGATAGAGAAGAACAACTACTACCATGCTGCCAAAGAAACTCTGAAACAAGAGTTACTACACGATCCCAATCTTCACCACACTGTGTTTGCACTGCAATTTTCAATTCTGCCAAGATTTCTTGTCACAAATCTTGATCCCTATCTGTTACTTCTAAACAAATCATTTTTAATCTGCACATGCTAGTTCTTGGCTAATCACACACATTTATTATCAGACCAAAGCTGTAATTTGCTTTATACTGTGGTCTCCGTGCTTCTCTAAAAGCTTGGCAACTGGCAGCTCAAGATGGCACCATCATTTGGGCTGTGGCTCTGCACAACCATGTGCTTTGATTGTAAGCCACTCTGAGTACAATTTCAGTAAAAGCAGAAGATATAACTGATGGGAAGAAATAATGACATTATAGCATGGGCGCACTTAGTGTCATCTAGAGACGGTTTGCTGAAGACAGAAGCTTAGAATTAGTGCTGGAAGTTAAATGTCCTGACTATGTCTAAGTGAAACCAATCCTCTAAACACTTAAGAACTTGCTTAATTTTCAGCATATGCCACAAACTTCAAAGGACTGTCAAAGTCCAATAGTTTGAAGTAATGACATGCAAGAAATGCCCTGTAATATTAGCTAAAGAAGAAAATACCCTTATGGTAAGTGTTTCTAGGTGATACCTCTACATTTAGCTTTTCAAGTTCCTAGCATGTGTGCAGATTTTCAATTTGAGAAGAAACATGTCGCCTTTTTAGAATAAGGGTCTGGAATGAGGTAGAGGACCTTGTTATTTGTTATGTCCTTTGTTCTCTGATTAAATGTTTGTGATTGAGATAATTGCTCCCTGACAATTAAACATGGGTGTTAAGCAAATATTCCTTAAAGAAATAATTGCCCAAAGTGCTGTTTTACCACTTCTACTATCAGGCCTGCTTTACATATGTAAACAAAACAATTTATACTTAGAATATACCCAGACGTGTCACTGGTTTCTCCTTCCCTGCAAAGCTGACTTACAGGGCCTCAGGCTTATGCTATTGCTCTGTGGAGAGACACTGTTGTCAGAATGGGGTATTTGTGTCAGAAGGAGCAATGATACATTATCATCATGGTAAATGTGAACCAGAATAAAAGGATCAGAAAGACTAAAACCAATAATTATTCCCCCCCCCCCCCCCCCCCCCCACTATATGGCAGTCATGATTTAACATGCAGGACAGAAACAAGCCTGACTGGAATAGTAAAGGAGGGGTCAAGAATTACACAAAATTATTTCTTGAGGTCACTAATTTGTAACACACACATCATATTCCCTCTATGCTTACAGTCAATGTCTGCTCTTTCATATGTATTTTTTGTTATGTTTTATCATTTATTTGGTATCAGACCTTGAGCCAGAGGACTGGACAGATGAAAGAAGACTGAGGGAGGATGTGAAGAAAGCAAAGGCAGGGGGAGATGAAAAATTGAGAAAGCTCAAGGAAGCAGCATGAGAAATGCTTGGGAAGTGCTTGAAAGAGCTCTGCAAGAGAGTAGAGGACTGATGAGTCTGGAAATGTCTTTTGTGTGAAGGATCCATCACTCTGAAACTTCACTCTGGGTCACCTCCATTTTCTCTATTAGAATCGTATCTTTTAATCCCAGACATATTGTGTAAATGACTTTGACCCTGACAGAAACCGCAGGTTGAGAGAAAATTCAGTCTTATTGCAGTAATTTTTTTTTTCCCAAATGACAATCACTTTCTTTGCAACATTTCTTTCTCGGGTAAATAGCCCACTCTGGTCTGTTCCTTTTACTCCTAAAAGGATGGAGACAAACTCCACATCAAATTAGTAACATTTCTACCTATTTCTTCTGCAAAGTTTACAAGATAAATACAATGAAACAACAACATACAAATTGTTAATTAAATCTCATATTTCCTGTCAAACCATGATACCTTGCTATACCTCCAAAATATTAATAACTTGTGTAGGGGTCTTTGATTCAGTTATAAAACACCTGTATTCATTGGTCAACAAAGCTTGGGCAAAAAAAAAAAAACCCAAACAAACCCACAACAGGGACGTCAAAGATCGTTTGGGACCTCTCATTTAGGACTCTTTTCATATCAATCACAGTCTCAGTGTCCCCTCAGTGAGGCAGTAAAATGATGGGATATTTCACCTTTCCAGATGACCAGACCCCTTTGCTTTCAAGAACATCTAAGTGAGAATACATTGCAGCTGCTTGCACTATTGAGAACAGTTGGATAATCTTTCATTCTCAAACACTGACAGAGTAGCTTCAAAGCATTCTACTTCTATCTCTCATCCTTGCATGTTGGACTGTGCTGTAGGCGATGTGACAGCTGAACATATGGGGTGTAGGTAAGAACATACGTAGATGGTCAAAGCTGAGTTCTGGCTCAGGGAATTGCTGTATGGATTTGAGTGTACACATGTATTTCTAAGGCGTGGGGGTTTAAAAGATCAAAAAAGTTCATCTGTTGTTACAACCATAGGTATTATAAGGAAAGATACAGGATTTTAACTTCTTTTATTAATTCTTTGTTTGGATATGAGCTATTTTCACTTGGTTTCTAACAGTAATTAGTGTAGCTGAAATTCATAAGATGTCCAGATTTTGAAACAGTTATTGATTGCTTAGATTACTTTCCTGCTTGAGCAGGGGTTTGGACCAGGTGACCTCCAGACATCTCTTCCAACCTCAAACATTCAGTGGTTCTATAATCTATGCAGTAGTGAGCTTTAAGGTCCAATCCTGACTGAAATGTTAAGGTCTGTATGCATATAATTTGTCATTTGTTTGAGTTCAACAGTCTGAGCCTCCCTCAATTCTGAACACTTATTGAGCATGAGGAAAAGAGGGCATGAATGAGTCCCTCTCTTCAGTGTCATATTGCTTCTGATTTTCACACGTTTAGAAATGCAAATAATATGATAACAACCCATCAGAGCAAAGTGAATCTCCTAAGGGATTTAATGTAAAACAAGTTCCTTTTAGGATTGCCACTGCAGCGATAGCAATACACTAATAGCAACACATCAAGGCCAGTAGTGTTTCCAAATAAAAGAGTTGATATTTGCTAACACAGAAACCACTTTAAATTATTTTCAATATCTGCAATTTACAAGGCTGATTTCGATTTCTAAAGACAGAGCTCTTTTAGACCTCAATGAATCAGATGAACTCTATTAAACCTCATGAACTTCTTACAGAAGCTCACACAGACAAAAAGGAAACTAGGGCTTGGAAACTTACGCTGCATGTCATAATCATCTCCCATGCAGAATACCAATGATTTCACAAGTGCTACCATTTCTGAGGTGCAGGAGGAAAAGTGCTCATTAAAAGGGTAATACTGCCTTTCATGTAAATACTAATACTATATGCCAAAAAAAAGTAGTAGACCTGAAGTAATTCTTATGCTTACTGTGATTTCTTCCTTTACAAGAAGTCAGTTGTGGTTTTTTCCATCAGCAATTGCTAAAAATGAAGTGTTGATGGTAACCCTACTGCATGCTATGTCACTCCCAGCACACCTTCTGGAGTGCAGCAAAACACAATGAAAGTCATGGGTGGTTCAGAGACTCAACTTGTGATTCTGCTCAAATAGACATCACAGACAGCTCTTCACATCTTAAACTGAAATACAGCCTCTGAGGAGAGCTGGTGTGGTTATGTGAGAAGTATGGAGTAGGCATGTGCTGTATGTTATACAGTCCTTGTGCTCAGCAGATACAAAGGCACGTGGGTCAGCTAGAGAGGCTCAACTGTTAAAATGCTTTGCATATGAACCACTCCAGGTCAGCTGGCCAAGGAAAAGGGTTCCCATCCTGGAGCAAATTATAGAGGCAGTAAAAGTATATAGCCAATGAAAACATACCAAAAGCTGTGTGATCTCACCATTGACTTTGAAAAGTCAACAAAATACAACAACCAGGAATTTGTTTTTGCAGACAGGTAGCAATTTGTTAAGCTGTGAAACAGTGCTAACATTAATTGTGTCTATACCATCTATTTTAATTTGTTATTTCTACTAATTTTCTCCAGTTATTCATCTTTACTCCCTTACAGCAAATTTTTGCAAATCTACCCTTAGGTGGAATCATCTTAGAAAAGCTGATCTCAGAAAAGTTTGCTTTCATAGTTTGAAAAGATTATAACATTGCCCTTAATTTAAATTTTAGTCAACTCAGAATACAGAATTATTATTTTGTGAGAAGTTTCTTTTGCCACGAAAATTTGTTGTTTTATGGTATCCTTCCTTGCCTTGTCTAATCTAATTTTATAAGTTCCAAGTGATGGGTCTTCATTTTCTCTTGGAATACTCCACAGCTTGATAATTATTTTTTTCTTCTTAGATTAAGCCTAATTTGTTTACTTGGGTTTTTTTCCATATGAAATATAAAAATGAGCTTGTTATATTTTAATTGAATTTATCTGACCCTTCCTTTTATATTTGCATTCCACAAATATTCTACCAAATAAGGACTTTTCAATAAATTAGAATATTAGCAAATATTATATATCCTTAGGAAAATGCTGATTCTGTCTGTGAATCACACTGAAGGAACAATACCAAAAGATTCTCCTGACAATAAAAGAGAGGAACAGTACTGTCAATTTTTTGTCCAAAGAGATAAAAGTAAAGTATGGTCATAAAGTAAAACAGGTTGTTACAAATGATAGATGCACTCTATCTTTCATCTCACAGTATCATAACCAGCATGTCCTTTGGTAATGCAAAAAATTATGTTCTTTTATAATACTTAATTTGTACAGTTAGAAGATTTTTAGAAATTTTCACAAACCTCAGTTTTGAAAAAGCATGGAAGAGTTAAGACTACCTTAAGAGTTGTCTTGACAGATTAAAATGCTCGAAGAGTGAAGAAAAAGGATTAGAAGACAAATAAAAATCTCCATGCAGATTTGGGAAAATTAAGGCTAACCAGACAAAACAAGAAGTAAAGGAGCCTTCCAGGAGGGAATGCTCTGCATTGGTGCAAGCTTCTCCAGCCCATGCCCAGCAGTCATGCCCTTACCTTCGTCCTCTGTCTGGGAAACACCTCAGGCTGGAAAAGACCCTGAGCTGCATATCATTGGAGGCTGAACAAGTATTCAGGGGATCATCACTATGGGCTTTCCTGCTTTCTTACTCTTCTTTAAGCATTTTTGGTCTTTCCCTCCCTCCCTCACTAAATACATCTTAGTGATCTGAATACTTGCACATGTGCTTCTTGACCCCCAACAAGGAGCGAGCAAGGCAGGAGATTGGTGATGGCCCTAGAAGGCAGGTCCTGGGACCTGCAACAGTCTCCACATCCCCTCTCAGTGAGGATGAGATGGGCAGAGGGGTGCTACGAGCCTGGAAGGCAGGGCTATCAGGATACCAGCTAAAGGGCCAACACAAATTTGTTGACTATTGGTAGTGAAAACTAAGTGGTAGTGCAGCTGTAGACAAGGACTGGGCAGATATCTTGTCTCTAGAAACTGCAACCAAAGAAAATGCAGACAGAGTCATTCAAACCAAGAACCTGGCTTTTGTCTTCAGAAGTCATATGAGAGGTAATGAATGTGGCTTCATCTCACAATTCTGCCTCCTTTTGCCCCAAGCACAAAGTAAAAACCTTATATATGTAGACTCATTGAGAAATTATCTCTATAACCTAATGACCTAATAGATTTCTCTAAAATCTATTACGATGCTAGAAACCTCTGCTCCAGTTCCTGCTTCACCAAACACTTGCTTACACAGACAGAAGAACTCTAAGAATAGGAAAAGACCCTGGAATCAACCACATCTCTAAGACAAAGCACAAGTTTGACAGTGCTTTAGCTCAGTCTCAGCAGATGGGGTCTTGGTCTACCCCATCCCACCAGAACAGTGTGACTAGCCGGCCACTGGCTCTTCAACAACCACATTCAGGGTGGGACCAGAAGTTTCCTCTGGGACCTGAGAGCTGTTCCAACTCTATTGAGTGAACATTTTAGTATAGGCTATACCAGCTTCTTGTAACTATTTCTTACAGTGGAAAAACTCCAGAAGACTCCCTTGGGAAAGTATTTTTTACAAGATTTTGCCTACTTGTCTTTGCTGATGACATTAACTGTGTTGCCTTACACCCATACGATCATCAATTCTTTTTCTCTCAAACAAACATTTGCCTGTTGTTTTTTGTTGGTTCAATGAGCCACAAGTTAGAAGGGAGATTTCTGTGCCCAGCAAGACTATGGATAGACAGAGGCGAGCTCTTGGTGGGGTTAAGAGATCCATAGACATGTTTGTTCCTAGTATCTTCAGTTCACAGCATCCTCGCAGCTAAATTGAGGAAGTGTGGACTGGATGATCGGGTAGTGAGGTGGATTGTAAACTGGTTGAAGGAAAGAAGGCAGAGAGTTATGCTTAATGGGACAGAGTCTAGTTGGAGGTCTGTATCTAGTGTAGTCCCTCAAGGGTTGGTACTGGGACCAGTACTATTCAATATATTCATCAGTGACCTGGGCGAGGGAGCAGAGTGCACTGTCAGCAAGTTTGCTGGTGACACAAAACTGGGAGGAGTGTCTGACACACCAGCAGGCTGTGCTGCCATCCAGCAAGACCTGGACAGGTTGGAGAGTTGGGTGGGGAGACACTTAATGAAATATAACAAAGGCAAGTGTAGAGTCTTGCATCTGGGAAAGAACAGCCTGAGGTACCAGTATAAATTGGGGACTGACCTGTTGGAGAGCAGCACAGGGGAAAGGGACCTGGGGGTCCTGCTGGACAGTGGGATGACCATGAGCCAACAATGTGCCCTTGTGGCCAAGAAGGCCAATGGCATCCTGGGGTGTCTTAGAAGGTGTGTGGTTAGTAGGTCGAGAGGTTCTTTTCCCCCTCTACTTACTCTGTCCTGGAATATTGTGTCCAGTTCTGGGCCCTTCAGTTCAAGAAGGACAAGGAACTGATTGAAAGAGTCCAATGCAGAGCCACAGAGATGATTAAGGGTGTGGAACATCTCCCTTATGAGGAAAGGCTGAAGGAGCTGGGTCTCTTTAGCTTGGAGAAGAGACTGAGGGGTGACCTCATTAGTGTTTATAAATACATAAAAAGTGAGTGTCAGGAGGATGAAGCCAGGCTCTTCTCAGTGACATCCAATGATAGGACAAGGGGAAACAGGTGCAAGCTGGAACATAGGAGATTCCATGTAAACGTAAGGAGAAACTTTTTCATGGTGAGGGTCACAGAGCACTGGAACGGGGTGTCCAGGGAGGTTGTGGAGTCTCCTTCTCTGAAGGCATTCAGAACCCACCTGGACACATTCCTGTGTGACCTGATTTAGGTGATCCTGCTCTGGCAGGGGAGTTGGGCTAGATGATCTTTCAAGGTCCCTTCCAAGCCTGAACATTCTGTGATTTATTGTAAAAACTACAGCTGTATTTTTCCATTCCCTATTATAAATATGCCTTCCTTATAATCATCTTCCTACAGAAAGAAATATATAACATTTATTTTGCTTTTAAGATCTTATCTTAAATATTATAGGCATTCAAAAAATAGGAAGTACCTTAACACCTAAAAAAGGAATTTTATTGGATATATTTAGCTTTTGGATAAATGTAAGGAAATAATAAAGATGACTGTTTTTCATTCCACACATTCAGTAAATTGAGCTTATATGATAACTTTCATAGGATAAATGTTAGTTTAAATTATCTGCATTTGACCTTTAAGCTAGTATTAAAATGCTAAACCAATTTATGCTGTTAAAATGCATTGAACAAATTATATGACAATAACTCTTATACAATGTGAAGCAATTTTGATGATCTTTAAAGATAGTGGATGGTATTTATGATAACAGCTCTAAGCGCCTTTATATCACAGCTGTGGTGAGGCTTAATGTGGCAGGAACTGTCAGACTGGATCAATACATGCTTTTCAGGCTTCTTTTGGTGCCATAATCCAGCCCCTGCAAGAAGTGACCTCATGAGCTGCCTAAGCTCTTGTTGTTCTTGTTCTGTTTTGTTAATTGAAGAATATCGAGGCTTATGAAAATGACAAAGCTGAGCAAAAGCTAATTATGAAAGAAAAACAATAAAGCCAGGGGTGAGTCTAGGTCAGCTTTCAGTGGGAGTCCAGAGTCTACTATATTTTTTCTGCCATCTGTCTGCTGGTGTTTGAGAGAGGAAACTAACATTTCTTGCATACTAAATTAGTGAGCAAATGCAAGCACCTACTTTAGTTTTTCCAGAGAAGCCTTTGTTGCTTTAAGAAGAAAGCCATCAGCTCACTGGGAGGAAGCTGTAGGAGACAACAAACAAGTTGCAGACAAATAAACCACTTGTCTTTCCTATTTATTTCTCTCTCGTTTTGGTTGTGTTCCCCTGTAACAGCCAGCTCTCCTGCTGCCTTACGCAGCCAGGCGCAAGCGATGTGGGATCGGGCCCTTCAGTGATACGAGGCGCTAGCACCTTGACTCATTCCATCTAACAAGGGCTGCGAGGATAACAAAAAGAAAAGCTTTTACTGTGAAGGTGGAAACATCCTCAGCAATGAGAGTGAACAGTGTTAGAAACCTTCAGGGAAAACATAACCTCGCTGTTAAAATGAATTTTTACTTTAATTTAAAAGCCTTTTGTATGGAAGCGCTAGGGCAGACAGCTTAGCACATTCATCTGCTCAGGATTCAGTTGACTGTGAGGAAAAATATGACAGATCCCTAAGCTGGTTTGTAAGAGATTGTCTAATACCTTTACAGAGTCATCAAGTGACAGCTGCAAATAATTAGCTGCACCTTTCCTTAAGTACTTTAGTAATACACAATAGATTGTTAGCCATAAAAAAACCTCTCCCCGGGACTGCACTCCTCGTGCAAGCTCTAATATTCTGTCAGGAATCACGTCCTTTTCTGGTCTCAGGTTTAATTATCGTAGCAATTTCTCTGCCTTTGGGAAAGCTCTGCTACACCAAAGCCAGATGTATTTCTTATTGGATAATAGCTCCCTTTGCATTTCATAGAAAATATTGTGCTGAGGCCAGCTGTATGTTATATATTTGATATGGAGATACTAAATTAAAGTATAAATGGACTACATAAGTGACATGTGGTTGATGTTAATGCTAGAGAAACCCAGAATCATAGAATCATAGAAGGTTAGGGGTTGGAAGGGACCGCTAGAGATCATTGAGTCCAACCTCCCTGCTAAATGAGACTAAAAATCAAACCTAAACATGTAAAAAATGCTGTATATTTTTCTAGAGGAGAATTTAATACTGGAGGAGTTTAGGTGTGTGTTTTTAAACACGGGCTATATTTTCAAGCAATCCATGTCAGTTCATACAAACATATTCCAGAGCAATCTTTTCTGCAACTAAAGTACTTGGATAAAATACCACTATTGAGATACGGGCACAACTTCCATTTTCTTACCCTTAAAATGAAGTGTGCAAGTGAAGTTCATTTTTTTCTTAAACACCACAAACATGCCAGCAGTCCCTATGATACCAAGGAGTGCAGTCCCAACAAGACAAGAAAATTTAACTGAAGATCTCCCAATATCATACGTATCGACAGAGTAGTATATTTCTACTCCATGTTATAATAAAAAATATAGTATTGATGTGTCAGTACCAAAAGTTGCTGAAATCACAGTTATCTACAAAGACTCGGAAAGAGATCTTAAAAACAAACAGAATGAGGTTGTTAGGTCCTGTCTAATAACTAAAACAGAAATCTTGGAGAGCCTTAAGTGGCAAGCAAAGAAAACACCCATAAGGGATTTTTGGGCAGAAAGACTGAAGATGGGTGAAATTAAAGTAGGTATCTTAGAACTAAGAGGTAAAACTTGCAGTTTAAATTCTTTTCCTGACTTTTTCAAGGCATTCCTGGATTTTACAAAGGATTTCTGCAATTGACTGGGGCAGCCACAGGAGCAAGAATTTGGGAATTTTCCCTGTGTGTGATTCATCTGGACTGGCTGGGTATGTTCATCGGTGGCAGCCCTTGGCCTGAGGGCTCTGCAGTGCCACAGAAGAGAAGGGTGAGGATTATAGTAAAGAAAATGCAATGGCAAACAATAGGATAGGAGGAATAAGCACAGATGGCAAGGCTACCAAACACACCAAGGAAAAATTTGTGCTATTACAATACTGTGCTCTGCCCAGCAATCACAGCCCCTCTGCTTGCAGGGTTTTATGGGACATCCTCAGCAGCCTGAGATCTGCCCACATGTGGAACAGTGTGCATGCAAGCATGCAGACATACAATCCAGCTTTACAGCTATTTAGGGCCAGCTGAAGAGGGAAAGCAGGGCTTGATGTCATCTCCAGTGAGTGTTGCAGGTCTGAACATCTCCAGGAGAGAGGAGCAGTGCCTCTATGCCAGCTCTGCCCAAGGCCTCCCTGTCTGTGACCCTTGCAGCCTTCCCCTGGGACACAGAAGCCAGGTGACCCCAGCTGGCACTGAAGCCAAGGCTCCCCAGACCCTGCTTCCCAATAGCCTTGCAGGGGCTGGCCAGTATCAGCCTCCACATGGTGCAGGGCTGGATCCTGGCCCGTGTGTTGTAGCTGCATCTTGTGATGCAGAATTAGCTGGGCTTGAGGGCAGATCTTCTCCATCCCACCTGTGCTGGGACAGCTCACCCACAACAGCCCACTGAGCAGCACACCCACTCAGGGGAAGTAGGGTGGCCTTGTGGGTTTTTTAGCTTCCGTCTCTTAACCCAGCTGAGATAAATGAAAAGGCTGTGTTTGCTGGGGCCCTGCCTTTGTTCCTCCGTCTCCTCCTCTTTCCTATCCCTGCAGTGCAACTTGCCAGGGCTGGGGACATGTGCTTAGGGAGACCCCACTCAGCATGGGCAATCCTGTCTGGGAATTTTAGCCAAAGATTTAGCCCAGGAACTAATTCACATCTTTGGGTGAACTCTCACTGCTTCACTCCATCTCGGGCTCACAGGTTAAGAGGATACTCAGCCTTGGCTTTCCAGCTGCTCCCTCTCCACTGCAATCTGTCTAGGGATGCATTCCTCCCAATTCTTGAGGACACCATTGCCTTTTTTTTGAAAGGATTGACCTTTTTTATGAATAATACTAATTATTAGTAGAATTGGAGAAGTCCATTCCTGAATCAAGTCCTTTTGTCCTAGGCTTTGCCCAGATTCAGAGCTCTTCCAAATAACTCACAGCAACAGTGATATTTGTTGCCCACTTATTCATGGGCTGGAGAGAAATTAATTACTTCCAATCTAAACACATCTTTAATCTAAAAGCAAATATTGCTTCATGAATCCAACACTGATCACATCTTTTTCCAACATGACAGGAACTGAACCCAGACAGACTTTTTTTTCTGTGCTTATTAAGAAACTCTTTGAAGTTGGTGGTGACCCCTCAAAAAGTTTATGCAGAATAGCCATGTTTAAGGAAAACGCATTAGTGTCTGATAAAGAGACACGTTTTAATTTCACTCCATTTATCTTTGAGGATAGAAAGCAGCAGACAATAGCCCACAACATGAGACAGTGGAAGTGTTGTGAATTGGTAAGTCAAAGCTCTTCTTTTTTTTTTTTTTTTTTTTTTAATGCAACAAATAGCCAAATGCATCAATTAAGGAAGCTCCAAGAAGGAGCAAAAAACAGCATTAAGCAGACAGAGAACACCAGGAGGGAGTGAGAGCAACATGTTAAAGCATCTAAGGAACTGCAGAGAAAAAGAAGTGTCAAATGAAATATAGTTAGTGATGTGAAACATAGAGTCACCCAACATTGCTTTGCATTATAAAAACTAGAAGATGGACAAAGAGAAATTTAAGATAATGTAAAATGGAATGAAATTTATAATGAACAGGAATTTCTGAAGCATGAAGAAGTAGTCTGAAAAAAAAAAAAGCTCTATGTGCATAGCTATATTGAGTATGCTGGTTTCCAGGGATTTTATTCTTGATGTACACACACATGCCAGAAATCAAAGCCTGCTTTCCACTCCAAATCCTGGGCCCTGATTCTTTGTGCACTTCCATCAGTAGGACCACTCCCACCTATAGCACTGAGAGTGGACCTTAGAGCCCTCTTCTGCACTGAGTGACCCAGGCCAAGCTGCACATCTATAATCCTGCTGCGTGCCCTGTGTGCAGCCACACTGCAGTGTGCCTAGGAGGCTCACACAGGGCACACAGCACAATGGAGGAACATCTCAGTATTTGATAACTTTTTGATTTTTCCTTCACATAGTCCTTTTACAAATACACCACTTAATAATCTGGAATTAATTTTCTCATGCTAGTCATACTGCTTCACCAAACAACTGTTTGCATGTGGATAATGCATGTTTAGTTAAATATACATATTGATTTTAAAATGTCTGATACATACTCAAAAAGCACTGGAAATAATACACAATGGTAGAGCTGTATATACTTCATCTAACTCTTAACATTCTGGATTTTGGACTATGTGCTATATTAAAGTCACTGCAGTTTTTATTGAAATGAATGATATTTTCTTACGTGTCCAACTTTAAATAGCTTTTGTTTAAATAACACTTCCAGATTTTAGGAGTTTGTTTTTCCTCTGCAGTCTTCCAAAATAAGATATAGTACAGTCAAAGATTTTAATATATTCATAGTAACTTTTAGATCTTTTTTTGAAGCTAATCTTTATGCATAGAGAAGAATTACAGAAAAAAAAAAAAAAAAAAAAAAAAAAAAAAAAAAAGCTCTTCTATAATCTCTAAGCAATTCTAGTTATCTATATGCACTTGGTTATTTGTACATATAACCAGAATACCAGCCAAGCCTCTCTGAGCAGACTTTGCTGTCTTTGGCTGACTGCTATGTACATTCCTTCTCTCACAAGTTATCTAAGCTCCCTCTGCAGTCAGTGAAATCACCTGCAGAGAAAAATTTCTCCAGTGTCTTCTAGACACTTATTTATGGTCCACTGACTATGAAGAGAATCTAAAGAGCAATTATAGGTTTGACACCTAACTTTTCCAACTCAATGGCTAAGCAAGACAAAGCCCTTCCTTGCTGTAAGGATCTATTTAAACACAGATAAGAGCAGAGAAGGGCTAGTAAGGGGGAAAGTGAAAATACACACACTGAATATGCACACATATATTTCAAATGTTTTTGATAATGATTTTCATGGGAAACATAACCATGAGAAAGACACATTCATCTCAGATAGACCTTCAACTTCAGATGCCCTTATCCCTTCAGGGATTTTTTTTTTTCAGGGAAGTAACAAAGATGGGTAGCACATCATTTTTCTATGATGGGCAAAGAAAATGAGGCTTTGTGCAGCTGAATTTGCACTGGTTTTCTGTCTGTAGAGCCCTGCTGATGTCTTGCTTGGCCTGGTTATAAGCCACAGATCTGGGTTTTTAAAGTTTATGCCTGCCACATATACTTTCAGACAGTAATATTTTTCTTCATGATCCAGAAGGTTGTTTGTGCTTAGAGCTTATTTAACAGCAAATTTTAACAGCAGCAACCAATTGCAGAAGAGGCAAGAGAAAGCTGGTTATTGTTTTCTGTCTTTTAACCTCTTTCTCATACACAAAAGCAGGAGAATGGAGCATTATTCAGAGCTGGTTATTACAAGGTAAATGCTTACAAGTAAAGATGTACCAAGACAAAGTAAGTGCATTTGTAAACTGCTCATGGCTATGCCACAAATAATGCACTTGCCTTTTACACAAGTAACCCTTCACAGTGCATTTGTTCGCCGTGTCTCATAGGAGCAATAACACTGTAAGCCATACCTTTTCATGACTTTATTATCGCTAATCTTTGTTAGCCTGTCTCTCTTCATCCACGATGTCAAAGTTACAATGTGCACAAAGCTGCCAGGCTCCCAAGTCACACCTGGCCCTCAGAACATATCACACCTATGTGCTCGTATTTAAACTGGCTTCTTGTCACATTTTTGCCCGGACTTTCAAAATGCTCCTTCCAAACTGTGAAGCTTAACACAGATTCACCATTTTTGTTTAACAAACCATTTCTGCCTTTCTGCCCCGTTTGCTCTTTAACAGTATCTGGCAAAGGTCGCCTAGGGTCAAATCCTCCCAAATTACATCGTAAACTAGAACCTCCTTTTTCTTCAAAATTTTAGAAACAAGGGAAAGGAGATGTGGATGACCTTCAAAATCTGCTTGCAGGTGCAGGTGCAAATTCTGTAAGTTATTTTATTAGTATCACAGAGTCCAAGGCCCAAATTAAATCTTCCATCCTGAGATCAGATCAATTCATAGGACCTAAAAGCTATGGACTTGAAGTTGGGGACTGCTAAAAATATCTTCTTTAGACACATTAGCAGAATTCAAAAGTCTGCATAAATGTAGTCAAGACCTCTCTGGATAAATGTAGCCATGTGAGTTTGTTCAGTGTTGGGGCTAGTTACAGATCTTTTAAATAAAGTATAACAGACAGATATCCTTCTCCACACTTGGGTAAAATGGGGTTTGAAAAAAAAATAATTATAAGATATGCTTTTTTTCCCTGATGAGCAGTCTTCAAAGAGTAATATTAATTAATATTTGTATCAGCATTTTCCACTGTGTTTTCTGAATAAAGAGTGAATTTAGGTTGTACATATTTTAACTTTTCTGTGCCTTGATAAGATCAGGCAATTGGTCTGCATGTGGAGATTTTCCATGGAAGCAATTATGTCTTCAAGGGAACCTATGATTTTTTCAAGACCAGGAATAGGACTGGAAATGTTCTGCTGCACTAATGTCTGTACACCAGTGCACAAGAAGGCAAAAGTTGGGAACTGAGCAAAAAGCAGCCATGGTCTGTCTCTTATTTGTCTGCCTAAAGATCATGGTGCAATGAGAGGCAGCTTGTGGATGCTGAACCTCTCTCCCTGAAATGCCTCAGGAGGGTTTGGGTGTTTTCTTGGTTTGCTTTTCCTGAATCAGAGCAGAAGAGTGCTGGGAGCACCAAGAAACAAGTTTCAGGACTTGATCTCTAAAATCTTCTTTTCTTGCTGTTTTCTGTGTTGTCCATTCCCAGCTGGGCAGAAGGACATTGCAGCAGAATGGTTTCCCAGGCCGCATGCAGTTAGCTGCCAGATTTTGCAGACCAAATTGGTCTGAACTGGGGAATCATCAAGAGCAGGCTGGTCTTTTATAACTGTGGCCACATAAATGATCCCTTTGAAAGTGTCCTGCCCTGATTCTGGCACTGGTCCATAGAACTGGGGGATCAGAGGAAACCTCTTCCTGGGCAGAACTTCCTGGTGCCCTATAAGTAAAAGCTCTACGTAGTTCCTGACTAAAACTTGAACATCTCTGAGATTTTATCAAAATCAGCCATACACATCAGCCATGCCTATTACAAAAAATAGAACTTCAAGTACCTAGCTAAGTCCTTGGCTCCAGGATCAGACCCCAGAACATGTGGTCCTGTATTGCTTTGCTGTAATAGCAGGATTTGCCAACTACTTTTGAGCAACTAGGGGGCAAAAAGTAAAATACAAACCCTCCCACAAAAAAAAAAAAAAGCAGAAATTAATTTGAACCAAAGTCAAACCCCTCAAATTTCAAAGGTGATAAGAACAGGCCATGACTGATCTGCCACTTATCCTGGTAGACATTAACCACATGTTTCTCTGGGCTCTGAGATTGCTGCTCTGTTCGTTCTTCCGGCTCTGGACTAACAGCAAAAAAAACAAGGGAAGCCAAGTTCACAAATTTTCCTTTCTCACTAGGTTTGTGCTCTTTTAATGAGGAGTATGGTGTTTTGCTAACTTGGAGCTCTTGAAGATCACTGTAATCTGCAGAGCTAGGACACCAATCATTAGGAAAATTGTGCGCAGAAATAGTTAGGCATTCGATAGTTTGCATACTTCATCCACAGAAAACAAAAAAGAAAGTGATTTTTTTTTAATGTAGGATTTACAGCTGTACTTCACAACTTTAACAACTGTTGAGTAACACACACACATACACCCCCCCGTAAGTCTCATTGTCCCTGGAAAAGCAGGTTGTATCAATGCTGTGTGTACTGTTGTGGAAATGAACTGTGAGGAGAAAGTGTAAGATTGGTACAATTTTTGCCTTTTCTTTGCCTTACAGCTTTCTGAAGCTACAGAATGATATGAAAGCCAGCTCTTTGGGAAGGAAAATGACTAGTGTTCCCCTGAAGTCAATGGAAATATGTGAACGGGGCCCAGGAACTTTTTCTTGACTTTAAAACTAGATATGGAAAGATAATGTTGTCTATTAATCATAGAGACTGCTCGTCTTGATGCTTTTTAAATAAAATGTTGAATACAGGGCAGTGAATCAAATAATTGCCCATCCCCGGAAAGGTCAAAGGCCCATTATCCAATAAGTGCAAGTTACATACCTGACCATATTTTTCTTATATTTAAAAGACCAACAAGATCACTCTGCTTTCCAACAGAAAAGAAAAAAAAAATAAATCAGACTGTGTAAACAGAGCTTGTAGTAGCATAAATGTCATCTGGTTTTGCAGTTTAAACATGTTCTGCTCAATTTCCTACACTAAAGATAGTTTATGAGCCTTATCCCACGATGTATGGTCATCATCCAGTACACTTCATGACAGCAGATACCTGGCAGGGTGCATGCCTACCACTGGAGATACCCAGCTGATTTCTTTGATCTACGTTTTTCGTGTTCAGGCCATGTCCTTTGGAGGGCAGATCTGCATTACTGTACACCTATATCTGTTTTCCATTTGAGCTAGGCAGCGTTGCTTTATGAAAAGGGATTATTTTTCAAAGTTTCATAGGCCCCCAGGACATCTCAGTTCATGGAGGAAAGGAATATCCCCCTTTTGCTGCTTTCCAAATAAGTTCCCACTCAACCCATTTTTTCTCAGTTGTAATTCATTATCGGGGGCCTCTGTGCACCCTGCATCCTCTTAACAGCTCCATCTCATAAGGTTACTACAAAAAACACACCACCCCTAAAAGGCCCCCTCCTCTTTATATGGCATGAATTACTGCTAAGGAGGTCATAGGGGGAAAAAAAAGAAGAGGGATAGGAGGCATTTTGCTGCTCTGAGGAAGTAGCTCGTGAAGAAAATGCTTTCCTCCACTGCTTGGGATGACTAGGGAGCCTGGTGGACCCTGGTTTGTTGACGCTCACATGAACATGGTAATCCCTGAGGGCTGGTTGTGCTTCTTAACTCATCCTGCAATAAATTTGCTACTGATGGTGCAGATTTTGTCCTTCCCTCCTCACTGCCCTCAACAAAGCAGGGAAAATTACTCAATTAATTGCCTGGCGGTTGCAGGGGCTGCCTGGCAAGGGGGTACTGCCCTTCTGCGCCAAACTAGGGATATAAACTCTTCCCTGTGAGCAGAGCACATTACGGCCGTGTGCTGTGAGGCAGGGAAGTGCATGCATGCATGTAATAGGCAGCTGATCATTCCCATGACAGCTGCTGCGGGGGGAGCGGGGAAAGGTGCGCCCACCGCCCCGCGCCTCCGCCGCCTGCCTGTGACCCCGCAAGGGAGTCACACAGGCGACCCTGCACCGAAGGGATTTCTTAGCCCCTGACTTGTTCTCAAATGAGGACTTCCCCCAATGGGTGCTTATATTCAAGGCGGCGAGTCATGTGCTCTGCTAATTTGAACTGTTAGATTCACCAGATCTGTGATGGCTGGCTATTTGAAAACACAGTGCGTTTCCAGCTCTGCAACATAGGGGAGCTATCATTCAGTTTTTAGCTCTTTGGTAGAAGAAAACTGTACATCAGGGTAAGCAGGTTAGATTTGACTGGATAATTACATATTATTTTGCATGAATAGAAATGTCACTGCTAATGACAGCTGCAGTGTGTTCCAAAATATTTGGGATTAAATATGTTTAGTCTTACTTACCAGATGCACATAAATGTTTTTAAACATTTTTATGCATTTAGTCCATCTGATCAATTTATTAAGTAATATGTATGCAAAGCAGTAATTCTAAAGACTTCATGTTCCTGAAATCACCAACCCAGTCTGTATTAGAAGAGAAAACTGTAAAACACACCAGTTCTCCTCCCCACTTCTCCCTCCTCCCTCTCCTACTTTAATCAGAATGAAGATACTTTGACCTCTAAATTAAACAGAGCCAGGCAACTTTTAGCACTGGGTCCAACTGCAGGCTGAGCTCAGCTTCTCAGGACCCTGAGCAGGTATGTTCATGGCAACAGTTCAACTGCAAGACTTGGCAATTGCCAAGAGCTCCTGAACTCATTGTATTAATTGCAAATGGAAAAGATTTATACTTATTTTTACAGGTATGTTTAAGAGCAGTTAGGTGTAAGAGTCCTTGAACGTACAGCTGAATTTCAAACCAAGTTGGCCCCTTCTAACAACTCACCTTGATGAGTGCTTTCCATTCATTTTGTGGTGGATGAGCTTTCCTTCTCCACATCATTTACTGTTACTGCAGTCATTTCTCTAACCTGTTTCCCTGGGAAATGTTCTCAAAAGGTTTTCTAGTATTTATCCAGGGTGAAGCTGCATAAAAGGGCTGTGTAAAACACTTGCTATACAGTTCTATAATTAGTAAAAAAACCCCTATAAACTATAAAGATTTTGCTTGCCATTCCAAGAACTGTTTCTGAAGGACAGATGGAGGAAGTATTTGTGTGAAACAGTAGCTGACATAGACAGTTTTCAGATGTCTCAAATCTGGTTGAATTCATTTTAACAAATTTCATTCAGGAAACATTGTAACTCTGAAAATCAGTCCTATTTACAGCAGAAATATCTTAAATCCTCATTTTTTTTTTTCAAAGTAAAACATAAAGATACATGTCTTCATTGTTCACCAGTACTTGATAGTGAGCTGCTTGCCAAGGAAACAGACTCTTATTCAGTGAGTTACACAATTTCACATTCTTTTATTTCAAATAGTAATTTTCCTACACAATTTCTCGCTCGAGTTCCTGTCACTGCAACTTCAAATTCACTAGGAGCTAGGTCTGAGTTGACAGAAGGATTCCCAATACAGAAAGACATGATCTCTGCTCACAATATAATTTGAAACAAGATGCAGCATGTAGGTTTTTAATTTTGTTTGTACTCATTAAAGCATAAGCAGTTGTTCATTCACTGTATCTTGGCACACAAGATGGATATATAAATTGTTCTGGGAATAGGGAAATTAGACAAATAATAGCAGCTGCAAGCGAATACCCATTTTGAAAAGTAGACTACTATATCTAAGAAATTCCTTTCTGCTTTTTAAGGTCGTGAGGTCTCAAATTGTGATGGCTCTGTTTTGAAGGGAAAAAGAAGAGACGAAGGATTTGGAATTGTTTCAATACAAAACCAACCCAATACATTCAACGCAGCTTATTTATATTTTTTGAAGATGAACAAGAACACTCTGGAATAGGCAACAAGAGCATGCCACAGGGGGAAAGCAAACCTGGCAGAGGTCATTGTTCTGCCTCATGGCCTTGATCCAAATTGCCTTACTGCCCTGGCTCTTCCCATACTATTCAGAGATGAGCAGACCTTCATCCCCTTCCCAGCAGATTTCAGTGCCCTTCTCCAGATGTATTTCCACAATGATCCAGTGGAGGCAACATCTCTTTAGCCATTGCTGCCCATGTTCAGATTTCCAACAGCTTCAGCAGGCTCTGGGACAAGCTTTTAGTGCATGGTACCACTCATTTTTCAATCAGTAGCAATCCTGTACTTCATTTCAGAGATTCAGAAAAAAAAAGCCCTTAAAGCAAAAGTTGCCAGAGTGTATTGAATGCAGAAGCATCCTTTTAGTGCTCTTACTTATACACTACAGTAAACAATGCCATTTAAAATAATTTCCAAATCTCAATTTAGAAGAAAAAAAAAATCTCTTTTAGTTGTTACTCTCTCTCACAATGGAACGCTGCCCCAGAACATGTTATATTTCAGAGGAGCCTGTGTGATTTTGTTTTAATGGGAAGCTAAATGAAATGTTTAAATTTCAAATCAACAACAGAACATGTTCAAAGAGCTATATTTATAGGGTTTAAGTGAAAAATGCTCTGGCACAGCTTTTAAATAATGCTGGCAAGCAATGGAGGAAGAACACCACTCACTGATTCTTTGCATGGCTTAGTCCACAGCCTTATTCAAGGCTCATGTATAATGTGAGTTGTTGGCTGTGATACTTTGGTTGTAGTGCTAGTGAAATTCACTGTAGGCAAAGGCTCATGATGCTAAACAAAGTGGACAAAAGGCTTTTTACAGAATAGTAAAAACAACAAGTCTCCATTTATGACTTAAAGTTAAATATCCTCAGTGAAGACATTACTCAGTAAATAACTCTGTGGGGAAACTTGTAAAATATAAATGCCCTGGCAAGCTGGGGAAAGCACTGAGGTGATAGAAAAACTTAAAGAGTCAAAAAGGTGAAAAAGGACATTGTGTCTTGCTCGAAGCTCAGAGCTCTTTGCTGAATTACTTCTTTTGCAGCTCTCAGTTCTAGAAGAGCTCATGCAGCTGGGGAAGGAAGGTCCCAGTTTCAACTCTGCTGAAACTATGCTGGGTTTTCACGTTCAAGTAAAATAACACTGGGCTTACATTTCTGCGGTGAACATGCAGAAAATGCCTCAGAAGTAGAAACAAATGTAGACAGACTATGGGCAAAGGAGCAGAATGGGAAGAAAGAAAATTGTGAACATGAAATTAAGGACAGAAACTGTACAATGCAATCTGTTGTTTTAGTAATCCTCCAAGTTTAGTTAGAAACACTGACAGAAGATTCAGGCTGAGGCAAAGCTGAGGGTGAATTGCCTGATCTCCAAATGCATCCTAGTAGAACAAATACCTGATATCAGCTGAACAGGGTTGCCATCCTATACTGGGTTTCATGTGTCTGACCAGAGGTATCTCAAGCAATTGGCCAATGAGTGTTTTTAACTATACTGTGTTTCCTATGCCTATTATATCTGTATATCTGGTTTTCCACGAGTACAAAAAAGGAGACAGTACAAGGAAGTCTAGAGGAGTGGCTTCCTCTGAAGAGCTGGTACAAAGCTATCATCATCACCAAAAGAAGCCAAAGGATAGAAGAAAATATTCTGGGAGAAGATTTGAAAGCATTTATGTTTTGCAAAAATTCAAGTGAATCCAATTTATTTTGTGGGATTTTATTTTTTTGTTATTTTTTCTACAATTTTTATCTAAAATCTTCATTCAAAGAGATGTTAGGATTCCTTTAATTACAACTAAATTGGGACTTTTATGAAATAATAATAGAATGAAAAGTTAATAAAACAAGATGGGAAAATTTGGGGAGAAAAAAAAAAAAGACCTTTTGATGATATTGCCAATTTTTAAATAATAGGGATTTGGTTTTATAAGAAATGGAAACCAAAAATTACCCTCAATTACCCTGCCAAGATTAGTCTGGGGACACTTTTCAATTCTTCATTCTTTTTTCTATAGTGCTGACTAATTGTATAACATCATTATCTTCCCTTTAACCATAAGATATCTATGTTTAAAGCAGAAGTTCATGCCACCTAAGCATTATTCTCAGTGGTGTGACTAATTGGTTTGTTCGTTGTCTGCTTTGCTTGTAAAGGAAAGATTTTGCCAGGAGAAAAGAGTGGACCTGAGTAAACACCATATGCTCATTCTGCCAGAACTGACTTTCTTAGGCCATGTATTCAATGCTGTAAAATTGCTGCATGCCCCACTTCTGCCTCACTGAGAGGAGTTTTCATGTTTCATTGTCAGAATCAGTTTAAACATCGAATCAGCCACAAAGGTCCAATATTAAGATTTAGATCTGCTTGGTTTTGAGTTAGTCTAGGCAGGGAATTTTACCTATTGAAAACAGTTTAACACTGAAACATTTCTCTTTACAAACTGGGTGTGTGAGGGAAGGAGGGAGAAGAGGAGGAAGTAAACCCCTTATTCCTATTATGGAAGTGACATTCTCTAATATTCTATTTTAAAAAAAATAAAAATGTTCTTCCTTACAATAAATGTATTACTATTGAACTAAAAATTTTTCTTCAGGCACTAGGAGTTCCCCCTGGAATGTGGGATCTACACAGTGTCACTTCTAGTTGTATTCCCCAAGGAATATAGGATGTGTACTTAATGGTGCTACTGGTTGCCATGCTTTGGAAACTTGGGACTCTGGGACCCCCAGTTCCATAACCATTCTGCCAGGGAAGGAAGAATATAGCTGGTGTCAGGAAGGTGTCAGAAAGGAACTGAGGCAAGTTTTGTCAGAATTATAATGTTCCCACAAATTTACATGATCTGGAAAAGTGTTCTGATGGGCCTTGGAGGTGAGGCTGGGTCAACATAGACCCATCCTCTGTGGTCCCCTATCCCCCATGGCAGCGCAGGCCAGTGGTGCTGGCACCTGAGCTGCAGATGAACCATGTCCGGCTTGCTCTGAGCACAGACTCAGCAAGTCTGACATCAACAGATATATGCCCTTAAGGACCATCTTTCAGGGGTCCTACTGAGCTTTGACATCTTCCCCTGCCAGCTGTTGAAAATTTTTCCCAACTACATGCAAAAGTCCTTTAGGGAAGGGATTGTGGAGACCATCTCTAATTAAAGATTACATTTCTTTTTTCTAATCAAGAGGATCCTAATTCATCCTCTCTGTGGTATTGTTCCATAAACCTTTTCTCATTTGCTTTCTGAGTGTTATTTTCTCTATACGCCCATCTGCAGCAGCAGCTCTGATGCAGTAGTAGTGTTACACGTGCTACCCCCCCAGCACAAGGGCAAAAACAGAGGGCATTGTAGCCTGGTGCATCTGTAATGAATCTGATCCCGCTAAAGATGACGCATGTGACGAAGCTTCAGAGGTGCTAAACTGATCCTCATGTTTCTGTTCTGAGACAGGTAACGGAGAAGGTGTACCAGTACAAGGCTCTATTAACGTATGCGTTTGGGTTTTAAAAGTGGGAAAAGTAAAACCAGAAGACTCCAAATGAGCAAATACCTAGTGAGGAGACTTGAGCAGAGAAATATAGAAATGACACAAAGAAAGTGTGAGTATTCAGAAGCATGCCTGCTGAAAGAGTAGGGTCATGTAGGAGATTATGATATCTGCTTCTGTCATTCACATTATGGTACTGTTACCCACAGGGATGGTGTTTAATTTGAAGATCACCTTCACTAAACATTTAGTACAGAATATGTCACAAGGTAAATTAACAGCTAGATGTATAACCAGACAGAATGGCACACGAAAATAATTAAATACAGGCAGCCCCAGGATGCTCTCTGCTTAATGTAGAATGCTAATTGGTGTTCGAATACCACACGGTGTGTGTTGAAGAAAGACAGTGTAACTAATGTACCTGTATGTTGTGTGTAATAATACAAAATGAGACCTTGAGGGTACATTGTCCCCTGAGAATTTTGCACTGCCAACAGCTGATACCAATAACAACAGAGAAATGCATTTCCCCTGATATTTTCCTGACATATTCCATCCCAGTTCCTGCTTCACTGGCATCTGTGAGAAGCTTTAAGAGTGATATTGTATACTGGAATTAAATGAAACTTATGAAGCATATATGTCATCTTTTCAGTAGTAGAAACTCAGCAGATAGAATCGTGATACCAGACTTTATAAATCCCTGATTGTTTGCTTTCATCCAGATTTTGGCTTTTTTTCCTAATAGGATTTTGTGACGCTTCAGCTTTTAACAGCTGCAGTTTTCTGACTTCAAAGTACACAGAAGCAAGCTGGTGTTGAGGTAGAAATACTGTTAAAGTCTTCTTTTTAAAGAAATTGATAAATACATTCATTTTCACATTTTTATCTCAAAGTAGCTTAATGACATGCCCTGTATTTATTTTTGTTGTCAGTATACTTAACTAGTGACGAATAAAATATTTTGAAGTAAAAGGTACAAAAATATTTAAACTATATTATGGAAAACATTTGAATCAAAAATGCAGAATATGAAAAACACTCTTAAAACAAAAAACTCTCACCTCCACCCACAAAAAGCAAAACCCAAAATCAAAGACTAATTGTAGTACACTGAAGGAAATATTGTGGTCTGAGCCGTGTTTATATATTTGGGTGGTATTACCCCTACTCTTGAAAAACAGTATTTCACTGTTCTTTAACTAGATCAAAGGAGCATTTATGAAGTAGAGTGCTACTGAATGTAAATGGGTAGAAAAATGATGTCCATATGCATATGGAGATATTGGAGATGGTGTTCTCTATATTAAGAAGAAAGTCTCTTAAAACTGGTATTCTTATTCCTTAAAATGATGCCCTGAGCACAAAAGCTCCAAATACAGTAAAATATTTATTTTCATGCATAGACACACTACATCAGAAATAATGTTCTTCTGCAGAATGAAGAAAAGTCAATCTAGAAATGTCATTCTTTTCTCCTTCAACTACCTTGTAGAGGAAGGTGTCCAGGTCACCTGTTGCAGGTATCAATGCCTTCAAGCCTGTAGTATTTCTCTGAACAGAGCCTGCATGAATCCAGACACGATGAAGTAAAGGGTGAGAATGAAGATCTCAGAGGGGCAGAGGCGATGCAAAGATGCCAGGAAACACATAATGCTTGCAGCTGAAGCTCTATTGAACAGTGTTCTTCCACAGACAGTCTGTAAGTAACGGGGATTCTCCACTGCTAAGAGGAATCTCCAACCTTCCCTTTCTCTCACAACACCATCTGAGCACAGCAGCACACTGTGGATCACAACTACTGCGCTTAGACATGTAGAAGTAGTGTAACCTAACAGAAAACAGCTGCAAGGTCCAAGAAAGATAGTAATTTACTTGTTTTTCAGAGACTGGTTTTGGGTTTCTTTTACCCACTTCTAATATCTTTTTCTGAACACTTCTGCCAAAAATGAAAAGAAAAACTCGTTAGCAGAATCACAATCGATGGTGTCCTGATGAACAACTTAAAGCCATGTTACTATTTATTGTAGTACAGTTAAAGACAGCAAGCTCTGTAGA
>JANVCC010000035.1:32711899-32846121 GCA_025345505.1 Todiramphus chloris collaris
AGAGGAGAGGAGAGGAGAGGAGAGGAGAGGAGAGGAGAGGAGAGGAGAGGAGAGGAGAGGAGAGGAGAGGAGAGGAGAGGAGAGGAGAGGAGAGGAGAGGAGAGGAGAGGAGGACATCCCTTGAATGATGTCAAAGAAGAAATATTTTGCTGCCTTTAAAAACAAAATAGACTTTGAGGGTCTGGCAAGTCACATTTCCTGTGTAAGGAACTTCCTCAAACCGTGGCAAGAGCTCTGCCCACAGGGTTTACAGGCTGAAGTGGAAATCCCTAAGTACTGAAATACTCAAAGGTATTATGGGAGTTCCCACCAATGTCAAGAAGGTCTGGATACACACAGGACTGATAACCTAGGCTAAGATGCATGATACAGCTACCAATACCATCTTCAGTAGCATCCATTCCCAATGACCCAGCATGCCTGTTCTGTAGAGGAGATGGCTGCTGCCATTCCTACTTTAAAGAGTTTGACATTTAATTTTGGTACTGTTGGTTTTGGTTGTTATGAATCCCACATTTGTTCCTCAGAGATGAAAAAAAATAATCGTAGTTCAAAATGAACTTCACCACTAACTTATGGCATCTCTCATTTTCATGTCCTGACTGCTAAGGCATTTTCATCTTGCAAATGCTGGTAGTAGCTAGAAATAGAAAATGCTGACTGAAAGGCCCTGCACTATAGGGGTAAGAAGAAGGGATTAAAATATGTTCATTCTAACAAATAACAATTATTGTTTTAAACTCTTTATTTACTGAATAACATAGTAATACCCAACGGGCATTTTAGGAACTGGCAACAATAGCTATAATCTGCTTCCCAAAACTCAGAACAACTTGTATTCTCATTGAAACAATAACAATTTTCATAATGGATAGGCCTGCCGAGTAGAAAGGAAAAGAATAATTCAAATAATGATGATTACAATATGTGCCAGATATGAGCAGACAATGTCACATACATAAATTCTCTTCCAGTCTGTTCACAGCTATTCCCTTTGGTGTTATCATCTCATGATAAATTCTATTTACATTCTTTCACTTGAAATCCCTTTACTGAAAAGTCTGAAAACACATTACAATGTTTTTTGGATATCCTTATTAAGAAAAACATTGTGGTGGATTCTTTGCACTAGTATGTTTCATTGGATGAAACACCTGGAAACCTCTGATCCTCTTGAAGGTGACTTCATTGCTCGCTAGAAGGGGAAGTGGAGAGAATGGTGCTGATCTCTTCCTGGTACTCACTGGCAGAATGTGTGAGAATGGTTCAAAGCTGCACCAGGGGAGTTTTAAACTGGACATTAGGAAATGTTTCTTTCCCAAGAAGGTGGTCAAATATTGGAACAGGTTTCCCAGAGAGATAGTCAATGTCCCAAGGCTGACAGTGTTTAAGAGGCACTTGGACAATGCCCTTAGTAACATGCTTTAAACTTTCCTTCATCTCTGAATTGATCAGGCATTTGGACTAGATGGTTCTTGTAGGTCCCATTCCAACTGTAATATTCTATTCTATTTTTTCTATTCTATTCTATTGAATACTTTATACAGTAGCCATAGAAACTTACAAGAAGACAAAATCAGCTTCTCAGTCATTTTCCAAGAAGGATGGAAAAGAAGGTCCTTTTATGTAGTCATCTGTTGACCTGGCTAAGTCACCACACCAAGGGATGGTACCTGATTTCCAAATCATCATCTGCCTCCATTTTCTATTAGGATGTCTTAGTCCAAGTCGGGGATGATTTAGAGATGTTTAAGTGCAGGATTTGCCAAGCATATACACCTACAACATTATAGGATGTTTTCTTTTATCTTGGACATGTGTCCTTCTGGAGAGCAGCAAGCACTCCACCTGAAATGCAGTGACAGTAATATCCTGTGTTTCAACACCCCAGATCTGCTCTAATAGATCAACCACAGAAAACTGTTGCCAGTTCACCTCCAAATGTTTGACTGGTCTTGCCAGCCCAGAATATTTTCTGCATATTACTGAGCACAATTTAGCAGCTGATTTATTAACAATTCACATATACTCTGAGAAAAAGGGAGAGAATGAGCACTCGCAGGCAACAGGCACAATGCTCTCCATATAGATTTAAAACTCAAAGCACATGAAATGGCTGCACATAGCTCTGCACATCAGTTATGCTCTTATTCAGTCAGACCCAAAGCCAAGATTGTCATCCAGATGACTTCATATCTACAAATTTAATTTAAGGAAAAAAAATTAAAAATGGTTCCATGATCTTTATTGAAGAAAATGGTTGTGTTTGTCTTTCAACTGAACTTAACATAAGCATCCCAGATATCTTTCAGCTACGAGAGTTTAAAAAAAAAAAAAAACCAACCAGAAATAAAAATGGCCACAGATCAGCTGACAGCCCTTAATTCACCATCAAATACTTCACTGCACTGTGGTCATGTTGGTTGGAAAGCCAAGCTGTTAACTTCAAGCCAATATAGGTTTAGTTTAGGGTTTACTTATAAGCAGATGTTCTGCACAAAACTGTGGAAGAAAATAAAACAGGTTTTGCCCTGAAATGTGAATTAAGTTACTTAAAATGCATGACCTCAGTGTGCTTCAGAAAAATACTTTTAATCTACATGTAGTTGTTTTTTTACCCTTGCCTCCAGCCACAAGCTCAATGATTGTTTTTTTCATCAGGCAGGTAATACATAGGGAAAGGTAACTTTGAAGTATATGTGCAGTGAAATATTTAGCCAAACAAGCACTATCCTAGAGTACTTATGGATAGAAAATACTGTTAAAAAGAAAAATAAAAATCACAGAATCACAGAACTTTAGAGTTTGGAAGGGACATCGACAAATCATCTAGTCCAACCCCCCTGCTAGAGCAGGATCACCTAGACTAGGTCACACAGGAATGCATCCAGGTAGGTTTTCAATGTCTCCAGAGAAGAAGACCCCACAACATCTCTGGGCAGCCTGTTCCAGTGCTCTGTCATCCTCACTGTGAACAAGTTTTTCCATATGTTTACCCAAAACCTTCTATGCTTCGGCTTGTACCTATTACCCCTTGTCCTATCACTCGATGTCACTGACAAGAGCCTGGCTCCATCCTCCCAACACTTGCCCCCTACATATTTATAAACACTAATGAGGTCATCCCTCAGTATCCTTTTCTCAAGTCTAAAAAGACCCAGCTCTCTCAGCCTCTATCCATCTCCCTTAGCCTCTAACATCCCCTAAAAGAAAGAGATTTTATGCTGCAAAAATGTACTTTGCTCATTCCTCTGCTTTCTCCTTCACAATTCTTATTTCTAATATACCCTTAAAATATTTAAAAGTTCTTTCTTGAATGACTTCCTGTCTTCTCTAACTTTTATAACTCTTAAAAATTAGTAACTTTCTTCTGCTTTTTAATAGCATCATATAATAAAGCATATGCAATTCAGCTGTCACTGGTAGTTACATCAGGCTCCATGTGATTTAAAACTCATGCGTTATGTTCTTTCTGCTTATTCTAGAAAGACATTTATAGAATTTTAAGGAGCCAATTTCACTTACCCTCTCTTTGCTCCCTCTAGCTAGTAGCCCAGTAGGATTAAAAATCACTGTTCTGACAGAAATGAGGATCAGTTTGAAGCTGAACTTTACAGCATGTAAAACTCTGATGAAAATCAACACACAGGTGTTTCTCAGTAGCAAAGTTGCAAGGCTCCAGCGGAATTCCAGCTGGACTCAACACCGTGAGTAGATTCTATTTCAAGAGCAGCATTCTAGATTATTTTCTACCACTGTAAGTTGTTGTTGCCACGCGTTGCCGAAAAGATGTCAACAGCAGAGCTTTGCAGAACAAAGCAGGGAAGTGCATAAGCTGTATCTTGTATGCGAGTCTTTTAGAATGCTATAATTTTCAGTCTAATCATAGAACACACTACAAAAGGGTTTATAACAGTTTTAGAAGTGTTGTCTCGTTCTTTGCTGAACAACTGCACAATTCAGTTAATTTTCAGTGTAAAACTGAAACCTCTGTTCAACATTTATTTTATTATCATTTATTATCATTTTTTTAAATTTTATCATTTATTATTTATCATTTATTATCATGTTTAAAAAAAAAGATGTGAAGGTCCTATTCTCCTGTGTATGTTACGTGTACCTCCCCTCAAATCAAGGAGAATTATCTGTGCTCTGCAGGGAAATAAACTGACTGTGAGCTTTGCAAACTGCAAAACAGTGGAAAGGAAAAGCAATAGTCCGTGCGTAAGATAATATCTGCAGTTGTGCAAAACACTTTGTGAATTTGATCTCATATTGTAGTACTATAATAAAGGTGTATCTCCTGTAGAAAATTCAGCTTAGGCAATCATCTTGGAGTTCAGAGATCAGAGGAAGAACTTCTACTTGATACTACTAGGAAAGCAGATCCCGTAAGACTCTTTAACTCGTGCTTAAATGCTGAGAAGTCAGCTGAAACAGGAGTCCTCCTTCTTTGATGCTTAACTGCCAAAGAGCACCAAAGCTCCCAAATGGGCTGTAGTTGTTGGTTTTCTCCCCATGGAAACCAGGGCAAGGAGACTAGTGCAGAAATATGTGTTTCAGTGTGTGTTAGCAGGTGCCTGGAGACTTGAGGTGGGGAGGTGCTTAGGATTTCATGGCATAGAACCTGTATTATAGGACCTTGTTGACCTATGTCATGGAAAGGATCCAAGGTTTGTCATTCCCTGAGCAAATTCACACACCAACAGTAGTGAGATCAGCACCCAAGGCATCTACAAACACATTCCCTTGGAAACCTCTCTAGAAAAGCTCATCTTTGCTATACAGCTCTAATGCATGGAGGGACAGATTAAGGACTGGCAACCTTCTCACTCTGAAGAATTCCAAGCCCACTTTTTGACAAAAAGAGGAAAACCCTCGGTCTATCAGCTGGGCTGGGCAGCAGGACAGGGACTGTTAGTCCTTCTGCTGAAATCAAACCATTGTTTCCTCTGGTGTGCAAAAGTCAAATCATCAGCAGGAGGGCAAGCTAAAGGGAACTGAACTGCACAGCCTCATGGTTTTGGTACTCAGCTGGAAAGATGGAACTTGATTCTGCTCCCAAGACTATTCCCATTCACATTATGCAGCTCTAAAATGCAGCCAGCATCACAGAGTAGCTGAAAAACCACCACACAACCAAAGATGAAGGACAAGTCTGAAATCCCTTAAGGAACAGATCAGAAACACCCATGCAATTTTTGCTTTCTATTGACGAGCTCTTAGATCCTTGGAAACTTCTGACTATTAATCTATCATGCAAGACAGAAAGGTGCCTAATTGAAGCACCCTGAATCTCCTGCTGTATCTCTTCTTCTACTAAACTATCTCATCTGCTATGTTAATGTAAAGCAAATTACTTTCTCTAATGTGGTGTCTATCTATGAGCAAATCAGAGGGAAAATAGTTTTGTTAACCTACATAGAACACACCATCACTCACTGTCAGGTATGCTGCAGGTATACTTGAAAAGTAGTTGAGATTCTGTAATCACTACTCTATTTCTTACCATTTTCTCTAGAGGAAATAAACTCTGCAATCTTCTGTGATGATGAATTTCTGCTGTACCACAAAAGTGGTGAGGAAGGGAGCCCTGGCATCTACAAAGTCCTGCCATTACCATCATTCATGTACATGTAGATTTAAATATACTGCATGTGCAAGGCAGAGGGCTGTGAGATGCTGTAAACTTCTCTAATTTCTGCCATTCTTCGACAACTATGTATAAAAGATAGGCCTTTTAAGTAGCCCATTCTGAATTCTGGTTTCAAGCCACTATATATGTGAAATTAGAAGTAAGAGATGCTTTACTATTCTTACCCCTTCAACATTAACTTAGTCTGTTGATTGCAGTCAATAAACTGATAATAATGAGGTAGGCAGAAGCCCAGCTATTAGAGAAGCTTAGCTTGCTTTTTCAGAAAAACACACTGCTGGAGAGCACTGGATCATTTCAGGTATTTTCTTCATTTAAAAAAGTACTACAGTAAACTATGGACATATGGATATGAACTGATCTGAAGTGAATAGATCGCAGACAAAATTCTTCTCTCATCTGCTGTAGATTCACTGGCTTCAGTGGAACTATTCTGGATTTACAGTAATGTAATTTGGAACAGCATCTGGCTTCAGATATATAAGAAGGGTGTGTTGTAATGGTTTATATCACTGACTACTTATTGATACTTTTTGCATACTTTTGCTATACTTTTCTTATCTTTTACTAGCTACACATTCACTTTATTGTTGGGTTTACATCTTTCTCTTGCATTTCACATAAGGCCTGTAAAAACCTTGCAGAGTATGGAAAGTATACGTTTCCTGCAGATCACCACCGTGTGGCACCTCTCATAATTTAGTTAAAAACACAGCCTACAATTATGTTCTCTTTTTACTTTGGATATTATGTTATGGAACACAGGTAAAGGAAAAGGTCTCTCTGTTGTGTCTGCTCTTCACATAGAGCGAGTCGGTGCAGCAAGCCAGTGGCATTTACCTGGCAAACACCCTTTAATTCATGTGACTTTTCCCATAAAGCCTTCTGTCTTCTTTGAGCAAAAGTCTGCTGTGTTGACAGATACCCATTCTAGACACCTTAGCACAGGTTCATTATTATTCTCTTACAAACAAATAAGTACAGGGCACTATCTGCCTTCTTTCAAACCTGTGGCCAGACTCTGCCTCTCTTCACTCCAATGCAACATGCACTCAGTGTCACTGAAGAATAAAAAGGAGAGGTAAGCTGAGAGCTCTTCAGATGTCTTTATTATGTCCTTTTGTCATTGTAAGGCTTTCAACATCATGGTGTGTGCAC
Source organism: Todiramphus chloris collaris (assembly GCA_025345505.1). Taxonomy (NCBI): domain Eukaryota; kingdom Metazoa; phylum Chordata; class Aves; order Coraciiformes; family Alcedinidae; genus Todiramphus; species Todiramphus chloris. Next base: position 32,718,714 of record JANVCC010000035.1, read on the forward strand.
TCTGAGTACAGTCTTCTCTGCATTCAGAATCTGTTAATACGATGTTTTCAATTTTAATGGAAGAGGGTCTAATAAAACTACAAGGAAATGGGGAATAAATATGTAAATACACTAAATATCATTAAGAAATCAAGTTTTTCTATTATACCACACGTGCAACAGTTGGTTTTTGTTATGTATTGCAAAACTATAACATCTGAACTTTTAATGGCAAAGCTGTACTTTGGAAATATATTTGGAAATATGTTTCTGTTTAATATTATGACACTTGTTTTTCCACATCAAAAATTTAATTCAAAGGTCATAACTGACTTAATTAATGTTAACTATGTAATTAATATATTGGTTTAGTCCAAATGGACACAAGGACCATTGTGGTAGCCAAACCCAATATTTGTATCATTTGACTTTCTTTGAACTCCTAATTGAGTGGGACTTGCTTCAGTAAAAGCTAATATTACAGTTGACTTTATTTCATATTTGCTTTATTTCACTACAGCTGGCTTCCTTTTAGATATTTTTTTTCCAAATCTACTCACAGAGAAAATAAAAATGGTATACCATTATCTTTTTTTAAAAGGCAGCTCTATCCATCATAATGGATTACAAATTTGTCACCTTGAATCAATTTTTGTTCACAAGTTCAAAAGGAAATATAAGTGCTTGAGGGCCCAGAAATATTTATTGTACATGTGGATATTATTAAAGTTTATTGAAATCCTTCACCAATGAGAATTGTTTCTGTTTTGTTTTGCAACACGTACAGCACTAATGTTAAAAAGCCAGTGCCTTTATTGTCTAGAAACTAAATTGGCAGCACAGCATTCACTTTGAGGACTACTGATTCTGACTAGAGATACTAACATATTTATGCAAGGATTCATTTAATTAAGACATGACAACTTCAGCTTGCCTAATTTAGTAAAAACGTTTTTCGACATAGTTTTGTATAACATTTTCCCATGATGACATCTATTTTCAAATAAAAACTGCTTCTGCTAGTAACATCAACAGTAATTCACCTAGACTCTCTTCCTTGTAACAGAGCAAAGAGAGAAAATGGAAACTTAAGATTCATGAGAGTCTTGGCTTAAGATTTAGTGACAAGACTGCATCTGGTATCAATACAGTTCCTTGGGATCTTGACCACATCTTTCAAAAAGCGGTGAGTTCCGCCAAGAGGACACATCTTGCTGGCTGCTAACTGCAACCTCTGAAACGCTGAGCCTGTGCAGGGGTGGAATGCAGAAATGCTCTGCTGGAGGCAGAAAATGAAACTACATTCCTAATTACATTTTTATTACTGGTATTAATGGGAAGTTGAGCTCTTATAGCTCCTAGTAAAACATGCATTCTTTGCAATTGTATAGTACAGTGTCAGGAGTTAATGTGAGAGGGGGTTTTGTTGTTTTTTCTTTTTTTCCCTTGTTTTGGACTAATTTCTTGTTAAATTAATTAAGTCCTTGGAAATATTTCCCCTTCTAAAGAAAAAAGACTTACAGCCTCAGAAGAAAAAAAAGCAGATCAGATGTTGCAAGCAGGAAGACATACCATACTGGAAATCAGATGTGACTCTTGGATGGGTGAGGAAGCCAGCTCAGGCAGGGCAGCGTGGGAGCCAGCAGCAGCCTGGGTGTAAATTTCACTGCTTCCCATATACCATTTGTTTTGTTAAAAAGCATGACATATTCATGTCTAATGAGGTTCCACTGGGACTTTAGAGGGTAGCTTTGTATTTTTCTTTCTAATCTAGAGAAACCCAGGGAGTATCTTCCACAAGGACTCATATGTTCCAGGAAAAAAAAAAAACATTTCATGATCTCACATGTTTGCAAGTGGAGTTCTAGCAGGGCTACCTGTGAAAGGCATTTTTCTTAAAAGCAGAAACATCTCAAAATGAGGAACAGATTTGTATGACTAATAAAGATTAAGCTGAGATTTCACACAGTCTTACCAGTGATTTGTGCTGTTTCCACATTAAAGAGACAATGTCATGCCAGCTTTGTAAAAAAAATTTTCTTCTCAAATACATATATATATACACATATAAAAAATGTTTTTGCTTTATTCTGAAGCACTTTAGACAGATGAATCCAATGTATGTGCTGTATAATGACATTTAATTTGGGGCTTTTAAGTTCCAGTAAGGGTGTTTCATGTGGCTTTACAGCAGACTTAAATCTGGTTTAACTGGCCAGGCTAGATGTCTTTCATCTGAAAGCATCTTTTACTTCCATAAAGTTGCAATCCTAAATCCTGATCCATTTTCCAAGGGAGTGACCATAAAGACATTTAACTGAATGGACTGGCAAGTTCCAGAATGTCCCTCTGTGTTGGACTCTTCAGTCAAGATAGAGGAGCCTATAGTTTCTTGTCTGTGATGCCAGTGGCATATTAGCTCCTCACATTGCAAGGAGGAAAGTACGGGATACACTTTCCTTTCCTCTCTCTAGTTACTAGAATGTATTCCACCTTGTTTTACACCAGGTCTATGCTGTGAAGCTTGTCTTCAATAGCTGTGTCTGAACGTGGAAAATCCCCTCTTACCATTTGTCAGCCCAGATCCCAGTGTGATGAGTGCCTAGCAAGAAAAACCATCCAAGCTGCTGTCTGGCTGGAGGAGAGGTCATTCCACTGGCAGAAAACTGCTCCTGCAAGCACAGTGTGACTCCATGAGGGGTGTCTGCCTTGGCTCAGTCAGCAAAGCTGAACGGCAGAGGCTTGGTAGGAGAGTCAAGACTTTGAGTCAGCTGAGTAATCTAGGACTTGATCCCATTCAAAGACCCCCCTGTGCTATTTCGCACACTGGTTTATGTCTGTTGCTCTGTTGGGGTGGACATCCTGCTAGTTTTAATTCTGTATTTCCATTTGCTATTACTGACTAGCTGAACACTGAAAAAAAATCCCCTTATGGAGCTAACTAGGGAGACGTGCACTGAGTAGTGCCTACTCCATGTTTAATTCAGTCAGCATTAAGTATTCAGTCTAAATGTGGATCACATCAGGACTTTAATGATGCTTTAAGGAAATATCAAACAAAAGTGGGAATGTGTGTGTATATGCATATCATATGACAAGAACCTCCGGTGTTTAAATGCCACAGTTTAGACCCACAAGCTGTATCTGTGTAGCATTTTCAAATCTATTCAATAAATGGAATGCTACATAGGAGTGGGTGCCTATGTAGCTCCTCTCTAAACACAGACATGATGGATTTCCACTTAGTGTGAATAAAATCTCTTTTGTAAAAATCAGCAGTTCTACAGTTCTAGCTAGCAGGGTGTCACCCATTAATTACATATATTAGGCATCTGGAATGTTTATAATGTTTATATATCAAGGGAGAGGAAATTATTGTTATAATAAGTGGGGGATAGTAATAAAATTATTAAGTTTATCCGAAGTTTCCACTAGCTGTTTTTTAATTGCTGTCAACTGAGTTCAGAGTGTTAAAGGAACCAACATTTTCTCCTGTGGCATTTTTTTCCTTAGATTTCTCATGCATTCCCTTTTCTGTGAAACTCTGCTTAGTAAATATTAATTTACCCTCAATTACTAATGACAAGTGAAAGAAACCCTTGCATTCATCAGGGCCACAGCCTTAGGACATACGTTTGTCCTTCAAAGCGTTCAACCATTCAACAATTAGGACTAATAGTTACTCCAGGCTATCGAGGCTGAAACACGCAACACTCCCCTAATGCCGAGCTCTTGGCAGAGGCACTCATGGTGGTCTTACAACCTATTGACTTCATCAGTGAAAGTACGGAAAGTGATTTGGAAAGTGGACAAATTAGAGACGGAATGATTGTCTAAAATGTGAGAACATTTAGGATTGGAGAGGGGAACTAGTCAATTAGTTTGCTAATAAACATTAGCCATGTAAAAGTTCCCTTCTTTCTCACACAGACCAAACCTGAAAATCTGGGGATTTTGCTAACAAAAATAAAAACAAACAAACAAACAAAAAGAATAGAAAATGTTAAATCAGGACCGTAAAGGAATGGTTGTTATTTACACTCTGGTATGTTCCTGTATAACAGTGAGGAACCTTAAATGTGGAGCTTCTACCCTTCAGCTTTCTTTGCTGGGAGCTTCATCTTTAAATAGAGAAAATCCCACAGCCTCTGCAGAATCAGCTGAGGGTTTGTGTTGATGTGGCTGCAAATGTCTACACACACACAAATGTTTCTGATGGCGACCTTGACTTTGTACTTCTTTATTTTCCCAATATAACATAAAAGCCAGTTTGCTTTAATAGCTCTGGTTGCTTTTGTTTGCAGAAACATAATACATAGTTTATTTTCCTTTGTTTTCTACTTCCATTATTTACCAGAGAAGACATTTTTTCGTTACAGTAAGCAGGAGAAAAGCGTATAGTGAAACCATGATATTATTGAAAATGGGAGCTTTGTAGCCAAATACCGTATAATAGAAGGATTTCATGAGTATACAGATTTTGTTCTTTAAAAGTGACTGAAAATGTTAATTATATTTCTCTTCTATGAATAGTTTATAGATTTATAAATGGCATACATTTTTTTAATATCTTATTAATCAGCAAAATTTGCAGTGAAGGTGTTCATTTTGGCCAAACAGATTCTTTTCCTTATTGTAATGTTGCAGATGAGTGTCTGTAGCGTGCTTATCTGTGTCACTGGTGGCATGTCCCACCTCTGCAAAGCGTATGCAAACAGGAGGATAAATAATAACTACGAAAATGTGTTTTACCAGGCAAAAAAAAATAATACAAATTAGTTATTTGCATATAAATGCACATCAGAATTGCTTTTACCAGACTCCTGCCACTACACCGTGTTGGGCAGTGAGCAAAGAACAAGCAACTGGCCCTTGCCCAAAATAATCTGTACTGGAAGTGAAAAACAAGAGACCAACACCTGGGCATGACAAACAGCAGGGGAATGCAACAATCCATCACTGAACCAGGACACTGTCTCTCACAATACCAAATGAAAAAAACCTACCATTTGTGAGAGGCCAGAAGATGTGGACATTTTGGTTAATTTCTAAGGGAGAAAAAACAGATTAAGCTCTTTATAGAAAAAGTAAAGCCATGGCTTTATTTATAAGAAGTTATAACAAAAACAAAAGATGGTTAAGGAGCAGTGCTGCTTTTCAAAACAACTTCCCAACAAACCGCCTGGCAACTAGAGATATCTGGAGTGTAAATGGCTACACCCAAGACTTAACTTAGTGTTCCCTGGACACTCATCATCACCAACCACTGGTACTTAGAGGTCACAAAGGACCTTCTGTGAAGGCTCCAGATCATACCAGGATACCACCACTGATAGAGTCTAATGGTTACCACTGAATTAGATAAAAGACAATGACAATGACTTCTTACTTAATTTAAAAGTACTAGGACCACAGCTAACATCTAGTGCTCAGAATAAAAATAATTTTAACTGTACATTTTTGAATGTGCTGTGAATATAAGAAAACCTGAAGAATTTATTCAGATTTATAAAGAATATTTTAATACATATTACTTCTAATATCCCATACATTACATATGGTTTCACAGATGATAGAAGAAAATAAATACAAAAAAGACTTAAATGATGCACTGTTGTTTTGGTAAAATGGGCTAATCTCTTGCACGAGGAAACAAGATTTCTAGCAGCTGAGTTTTTCTTACGTCTTTAAATTAGATATTTAAAGAATGTGGCAAAATCAAATTACAGCATAAAGCACAAAGAGCTCAGCTATATGTCAATTTGAAGCATGACAATAAAACCTACTATTAACAGTAAGCAATGATGTTAGAAAATGTGAAGACAAAATTGGGGTACGTTTCTGCCCTATGAAGAAAATGTTCCCTCTTCTCCATAATGATCCTGGTAGCTCTGTGCACTGCTGAATTTAAAGACAAGACATGAGAGTGTGTAGGGGGTTTTTCCAGGGATTTTGCAGAACAAAGAATTTCACCCTTAATGACAAAAAACTATAATTATGTTACAGTTTAAAGTAATCCCACTTTGACATTCAGCCTGGTTTCTCTAAAGAAAGTGATGGCTTTTCTTCTGTCAGTTTTCTAGCAATCCATCAGCTGGAGGAATTAGATTTTGGGAATACAAGGTGGGAGGCAGGACAGGTCGGATAATGGCAAATTGCAGCAGTTTAGAGAAAAGCAAACGCAAAATAATGAAGAGAGAAAGGCAGTAAAAAAAGTCAAATGAAAAATTAAAGGCGGCACAGAGATTTATGGTAGCTTATACCAATCAGAGGTTCTTTATAAAGGCAAAAGGAGGCAAGAATGGCACAGCTGGTCTGAGAGGAAGAAGCAGAGTGTTGGGGGAACATCCGTGTCAAAGAGATGGTAGATTCAGGTAAAATATACTGTGTACCTCTAAACAGATACAATGGTGAAGGGAAGTTAAGGAGAAAATTCAAGCATTATGAAATAAGTTTCCCAAATTTCTGCACCATATGTTTTGAAACAAAACATAGCTTAAATTTGCCAAGTAAAATCTTTTTTTCTTCCTTGGCAGCTTTGTTTAGAAAAGAGTCATAAATCCTAAATATAGCTAAAATGCCTATTCTGTTAAAAATACCTTGTTCCTTAAATTGATTCATGTTTGTAATCAGTTTTGAAAGATTTTAAATTCATTTCCCCTCTTCTTATCTTTTGTAAAATCTCAAAGAACGATTGTAATCTGGTCTTATTTTAGGCTATCTTTTCTTATGCTGATTGGGAAAAAATGAGATGCAGTCCTTCTCAGATTTTGTTTTCTAACAAAACTGCTGCCAGTCTAACAATTCACCCTGACTTATTGAAACTTAGGAGAGCTTATTCTGCAAGGAATTCCCCTTATAACAACAGCATCTTTAAGTAATAAAGTTTCTGCTGTTGCTGTGTCCCAATACATGGACATGGTCCTTCATCTCTTCTGATCTCTTCCTCAATCACACTATCACTACAGCTTTAGGTCTTCTACTGTAGATCTTAGTTTTGTTTGGAAGCTGGGGAAACGTGCTGCAACCATCCTAAACTAGGCATCTGTTGCACTGTTTTGGTGGCTTAGAGGTTTTTTCCAATTGTATTTCCCTAAAATCACAAGTTACAATATTTGCTGACTCAAAGAACTGTTGTGAAATATAGAAGTCAAATTATAACTCAGAATAATTAAGTAATGACACCTTCAGAGTACATATATGTTAGCTGTGTGGACATAAATACATGTGGTCTGTAAATAGAATACTTTGCTGCATGTATGCCTATAATTCATAGCTACTTACTGACGTGGATCGTCATTTGGTATCATCTGATCAGTGGTGTAATCTTAGACAGCTACACATTTCTCTAATGTAATCAGTTCTTTAAAGATCTCATGATTCAGATTAATTGGATATTCAGAATAAGATTAGCTGAAATGCATCATATGGAAGACATTTTAAGGAACATTTCTTCTGCCAGATATGTAAAGTTAATAAAAGAAAACTGGGAAGCGTGAAAAGCTGTATGTTTTTCTTCTACTCTAAAATACTATGAAGGAAACCAAAAATTACTTTTTTTTTTTTTTTTTTTTTAACAAGGAAATGTCAATTTTCACAAAATAGATACTTTTCCTGCAGTTTTAAGAAAGAAATATAAATGAGCTCCACATGCTCTCCAAAGAGTTCAAGAGTACATTTACAGGCCAACTATAGGCATATCATGCCCAATATGCATGGGCCAATAGAAATTGTACATGTGCATTTAGCAGCATAGAATTCTCAAGGATTTTCCTATAAAAATCAGGTAGGCAAAAGAAGAGTCAGCTTTTAGAGACACGCATCTGGAACTTCAGACCACATCATGGCTAATGGCTTTATTGTGAAATGTTTCCTCTCACTGGGATCATTGTCAGTGAGGCTGCTTAAGTTGCTAAGCAGATTGCAAACCCAACAGTTTAACACATCTGGCATTTTGCTCTTCTCTTTTTGCATGGAAAAGAAAAAAAAAAAGAAAAAGAAAAGAAAAATGAGAAGAGAGGATAATACTGTAGAGCATAACTGATGTGTCAGAAAGGCTTTTTGGGGAAATTAATATTATAGCAATATATAGAACTATACTACAGTAATTGGGGTCTCAAAAGTGTTACAGCCACCTGGTTGAATATGAAGACAGCACATTTGCTTCCCAGAGAATAGGCAGTTTAACTACAGATTTGGCACAAGAAATATTGCAGTTATGAAATGAAAGGGTGAAAGCAAGGATTACAATTATGAGATTGTGCAATTCTGCATGAATACTTTGTATGACCCCAGCACACTTCATCCCAGACTTTGGCTGGGCTATTTATAAGTCAGAGAAAGTTTGGGTCTCATCATACTACAGTCACCAGTTACAGATTTAGCCCTCTTGCCTCTTTTTTCCTCAGACCAAGAGCAGGTAGCTTTTTTTTTTTAAATAAATTACTATTATAATTCATGTTTCTAATATGGTCATAACTACTGAGTTGTTGATTTCTTTGTAAAACTGATAGACTGATCTTACTTTAATCAGAATGACTTTTTTATATTCATTATCCCTTTAAAATCACCACTGCTGTTTTACTGGACGGCGCTGGTGGCAAAGTACATAGCCACAGAAAGCTCACTCAGAGCTGAACTACATGGTAGAGCCAAAGAAATACTAAGAAAGCACTAATGCTGGAGGACAGGCAAGCCCTTTATTGCTCTCACCAAGATTGGGTGCTCCTATGCATTTCTAACACTGAAAATGTTGAATTAAGATTGCTTTAATAGAATTAACTGTCATCATTCCTTCCAGTTTGGTGCACAAGTTTCTGTGGGAGAACCCACTTGCAATTGCCGTGCACAAGTGAGGTTCATTGCCTGGTTATATCCATGGCCAAGCCTCTGTACACTGCATGAAGATATGCTAGAGTTGCTTGGGGATTTTCAGCTCGAATGTCACTAATATGGTGATATATTCACAGATTATCTACTTCTTCATAGTCTTGGTCCTCAAATCTCTTCACTATTTATTCCTCAGACCATCTGTAATTACAAGTGTTGACAGGAACAGGTTTCTGTAACTCTTCATCTGGGGTGCGCTGTGTCTCTTAACAAGGACCACAAAAGTCTCCTCAGGAGTGGTTCAGAAATGGTATATTATATGAATATATAAGATGAGGTGTAAAATGAGATATATTTATGAGGTGTGTCTCTATATTTAAATGCAGATCTTCTGTGGTGCTTCTATAGGTTACTGTTGCAACTGCCACCTACTAATCACTAAAGGCAGATTTTTTTTTTTCCCATTGGCTCCCTTAGGTGCTTTCATCAGGCTTTGGATGAGAACTTTCCTATGCAGTTCCTCCTGATACAGAAGGACCCAGCTGTCATGATGGGAAACTCAATGAAGGAGCCACTGGAAGCAGTCTGGAATTTGAAGTAAATGCAGCAGAAATGTGTCTACACTCTGAGATCATAAAATGAGGTTATAATTTACTCTTTTCCACCAGTAAGTAAGTCCAGTGTGGGCAGTAGACTATTTTTCTATTTTATAGACATTCATGTCCTGTAGCTACTGCTGCTAAGACTAGTTCAAAGACTCATTCCTTTAACTCAGTAGGAGTGGTCCTACATCTGCTGTCACTCATACTGGACACTATATATTCTTTTCTTAGAAGCCACAAAACCCTTTCCATTTGTTTTATTTAGTTTCTGTGGTAAAAGGGACAGTAGGAAAAGTGGATCCAACATGTGAAAATACTCGTTTCTTAAGTCAGGGCTCCCATAGGACCAGAAACATCACTGAACAGCTTCCCTGGTGATAGTAACACTTCCTAGCCCTTTACAACTGGGAAGCACAACCTGTACTTCCAAATTGCGTATGTATTTCCTTGCGTATGAATGTGTTTGCATTCACACGTGTTTGCATGTACTAAATACAGTATGTAGCTTAATAATTTCCAATTCTGTGGGAATTTTGGCTGCAATTCCAGTTTTAAGTATTTGGAATGGTTCTTATTTTATATTAACTTAATGGGTTTGCCTGGTTTTAATGAGCATGTTTAGTGCAGTGTGACATTATGGTCACTCAACAGAATGTAAGTTACTTTCTTGCACATTAGGTTGCAGGCCAGATTCTGATCAATTATACATTGCAGGTGTCAGCCAAAATACAAAAGGATAAGGAGGAAAGTAAAGGGGTGAAGTTATTCTTCTTCTCTGTCTTTCTGCTCTTGGTGGTGGTTGCAGAAGCCACTATGCAAGCGGCTTGGAAAGAGATGCTGCTCACAGACATGCCCCTAGAAACAATACTTCTATCATCCTTTACATCTGCACAAATTATTCCCACTCTTGGAGGAAAAAAACAATAATAATAAAAAAAAAAAAAAAAAGAAGAATAAGAAGCAAAAAAACACCAAAAAAACAACAACAAAAGAAACAAACAAAAAAGCATAATAAAAACACAGCAATAAAAACCAAAACCAAAACAAACAAACAAACAAAAAAAAAACCCACAAAAAAACAAAACCAACACAGGGAAAGGGACCTTTTATGAGGCTATTGCTAGCCAAAGTAAGGTTAGGATTACACTTGCTTTTGGGGTGTCAGCTAAACATTTATGTTTGGTTGCCCATATGTACAAACAAGACTCTTTCTGTGCAGACCTGCATGGCAGCTAAGATCAGTGTTGTATATTTTCTTTGTTTGATTAAATCTTGTCTGAATTATCAGTTGTATAATGAGAAGAGCTGGCTTGCTCTGAGGTGCTAGCTGTCAATGGCTATTCTTAATCATAATCTAACAAATACCAGACACAGCTATTTGGCAATTGAGTACTAACATTTTTCTTATTTAAGGTGATAGGAATGAAGGAAACATAAATCATAACATACTCATTTTCCCATATCTGAAGGTGCTCTAATACTTAACATTTATCTATATTTCAAGACAACCAATTCATGGTTATTACCAGAAAAAATGTACATTTTACATTGTTGCTAAAGTTAACATTACAGAATTTGTCAACTGTTTCTTTTTCCTGGGTTAATTCCACAAAGGACATCACTGTCACACCTTTGAAGAAAGACACAGTTCAACCTCATCAAGGAGAACTGCTATAAACTTTGTAGACCATCATACAAATAGTGTATAGAGAAGTAGGAATGATTTTACGCCAATTTACACTTCTGAAGCATCCTTATGTTAACCTTTCAACTTTATCTGTTCTGTCAGTGGGAAAAAAAATTAGTTCTTTTAATAAACTCTGTTTACAGATAGCCCTCGGAAATATTTTCTTGAACTAAGTCCTGATAACGTAAATCATGTCAAGTACCTAAAGAAGCCAGCTGATAACCATTAAAAAAAAAAAGAAGACAAGCTCAGACCTTGAAAACTTAATTTCATTGGGACTGCAAACATCCTGAAAATTAAGTACACAGGCTAAACTAAATGTATAGGCTCCCACTCACAAGGGGCTTCATCATGGTTTTAAATCACAGCATGGTGCTGTAGGCTAGACAGAGCTGCACTTCCCATCTGGAGATATTTTGACTGACTCACGGGGTTTTCTGAACAGATCTAATGACTCTTCATAAGATGTAATATAACCACATGCTTGCATGCTAGCATGGACATTGTAAAGGAGACTGACCTCTTTCTGTTCTCTTTGGGGATCTGATAAATCCATTTGAAGTATAGTTCAGGCCTGGCACAGTAACATTTTCCTGCATTAGTTGTGGAAATTCATATTTTCTACAGTGTATTTTTTTTTTTTAGATCCAGCCCTACCTCATGCTTTATAAAAGCAAGCAGCATCTTTCTGCATAATATAGAGAAAAACTAGATGCTTAACAGCTACTGAAAAACAGGCATCTCATGAAGACCCCTATTTTGAGGCAATCAAAATAAAAATGTCAATACATTTGTGACCAAAGAGGAAACCTGGGATCTGAGATGTTTCTCATTTCCTAGTGATGACCTCAAAAAATTAAGTATTGCCTTTCTCTACCCCAGAAAATATCCAGATATAGTTTTGGTTCTTGACTCTTACCAAGAATTACACAAACCAGGGATATCACCTGCAGGTTTACAGTAGGTAACACTTGACACAAAGAAAGTGGGAAGTGGCCTACCTACTTTGTGGCTGACAAATCTCCACTATTATACATATGCCACTTGTCCACTGTGTTGTGTTGTGGGACATCTGTCTCCAAGAGCAGGTCACTGACTTGCTGATCTCCAACTACCTTCCCAGCATCTAGTCAACATGATGGACCAGGTCTTCAGCACCATCCTTACCAGACGTCAGAGAGGTTTAGCTGGTAGATCTCACTGAGGACAATCCACAGCAACAGTGATCACTGTTTTTGAGGTCGTTCAGCTGGGCCAACAAAGTTGTGGAGAAAAAGCTCAGAAGGATGTTACACTGGCAGCTCCAATGTGATTTCTTCCCTGGAGAATAGAAGTCTCTGGGGAGACCTTACAGCAGCCTTCTAATACCTAAAAGGGGCCTACAAGAAATCTGGAGTATGAATTTTTACAAGGGCATGCAGTGGTAGGACAAGGGGTAATGGCTTTAATCTGAAACTAGGAACTATATCATCTTTAAGGTCACTTCTAACCCAAACTATTCTATGATCCTATGATTTTCCATGAAAAGGCTCTTTTTGAAAAGAAGCTACTTTCCAGCACTCTCTGTAAACTAATATGCCCATGATGAAAAAACATGTGTCAAGAAAGAAGCCAGACAATGCTCCTAACAGTCACCATTGATAGTTCAGAATTTCAAGACAAGACACATCACTGACAAATTCATAGAAAAATATGGGGGTTGTCCTGCATTTTGGGGAGCTCCAAATTTGCAACAAATAACTTTTTCCAGAATTAGAGACACGTAAAAATATTTTGACTGATGTTTCAGGAAGCTTTTGAGAGTGGAAAGGACTTTACTGACTTACGATAATAAAGGTTCCTCTAATAAAGGAAGTAATAATATGAAAGTTGATTTCAAACTCATTGCTTTGACGAATAGGATCGACATCACTGAAGTCAATCAGTTAATGTGTGTGACAGTGAAACCAGTATAGCTCCATTGATTTTGTTTACATTGCACTGACTTTCACCAATTACATTACACAAGGATTAACCTGGTGTAAATGACATCAGAATGAACATCAGGGTCTCTGCTACTGACACATATATTGCCAGGCTATAGCATATAGCTCACAGTGCCTTTTTCAACAACATTCAAGGTAAATATGAATTAACAGATCTGTGTGATGTAAACTAAGTTGCTGCCAAACACTTCTATTTTATTACTGCACTTCAGTGTTTGGTCTCACTAAACTCTGGCATCCTTTGGACTTGACAGATTAACACATATATGAAGAAATTTGCATATTTATTTTAAACCAGATGTTCTTCAAGTAGTACAGCCAAATTCCCATCATCACTATAATCACATTCTGTTTTGTTAACATAATGGAGCCATTAAAATTCCACCACAAATTTCTTTGTTAAGAAGAAAGGGTTATTAAAGAATTTTCCAGGTGAATTCTAAGTGAATCCTAATTAAGAAGAAAGAGTCAGATCCCTAGGTAATATTAACTGTCTCCATTTACCTCACTGAAGGATCTGGTTTATATCAGAGTAAGATTCTTACTTTGTTTTGCAATAGCTGTCATTTTACAGAAAAGGTGGATATAATAAAGCATTATTATATTAATAGCAGTCAACAAGCAGTGAATAACTGGTATCATAAAATATATAGTGTATTATTTTTATCATTACTAACCAGACATATATTTTAGTTTCAGATTTTTAATGGGATTTCTGAAATTATGACTTTTTCATTGGTTCACATTGTAGACCGTTTGGCTTTTTATGTGAAGATCAATATTTGGTAACAGCACAATTAATCACTGATAAATCAGCTAATCCTATGTTCTGGAATGCAAAGAATGAAAGGGACACTGTTCTGTTAAAACTATAAAGGAAAGTTGCACTCCACAGAGTGATAAAGAAATAAATCCCATATAAGAAGGAAAGATTTATTTTCTGAGAAAGAAGCCAAGAGAAAGAGGAACTGGGTGAGGTTGGAGACTGCATTCAAATAGACCTTTCAAATTCAATGTGACATTGTTTTTCTTAAAGAAAAATTCCAGACAGTCAGAAAGCAGAGGGGATATCCAGGAAAAACATACATTTGGAAGTGCTACTTTGTATTAAAAAATAAGTAATGTCCTGGGGCCAGGAATTGCCCTTTGAATTGTGGCACTGAGAAGTGAGCACAGAAGTGAAAAAATGACACACCTGTTGGCTTAACATTTCTGAAATTATTAAATCATCCCTTCCAAACTGACTGAGGGAGCTGCAGGCAGCAAAAGGAATCTCAGAGTGGCTGAGACCCAGAACATCTCATTACAGATCTCATAAGACACCCAGATGACAGAGCAAAGGATGAGATTTATCGAGGTTATTCATGTTTCAAATGTCTTCAGGGGCTACACACAGGATTAGACAGTTCAGCCCGAACAGTAACAGGCCAGACAGAGAGAACAAAGGGAGTATATCTTACATAAACCAGAGCATGATGGGTGATGAAGTATCTTAGTATTTTATTCTGGCCAAAATAAGCAAAGAAAAACAGATAATGAGAGGAAGAAAGAGGCAAAGATTAATCTAAAGAAGACTACAGCCCAGAAATGGGATAGGCTTGATAAAGTGGTAGCCACTACACCGCTCACTGAAGTAGGATGGGGCTAACTGAACACTGTCAAGGACCTGTCCAAAAGTCAGTGGAAAACTGCACCAGATGTGATGGAAGGCCAGCTCTTGGCAATGCCATGAAGAGCTCTGCACTCAGAGCTTGCACCACTGGACAAACCTCAGCTGCGGGCATGTAATCTGCTGTTGCAAAACATTATTGCACATTTCCAAACAAATGCCTGGCAAATTGCAGTCTTGGAGAAGTCGACTGGCTAAGATCCACAGCATTTCATCAGGATGTGTTGGTTAAAAAACTGTGTCTGAAATGTTTGAAAATGTCAGTATAGACAGGCGTGATCGACTGTAGTAAGTATGAAGCTTTGGCTCTAATGAGATCTGTCTAGGTCTTGGTAAAGTTATCTTGAGCACAGAAACACTTGAAAACACTTGAACTGTCTAAATATAATCAAGGCACAACCCTTTTGATAGTGAATGATAACTGCAGCCAGATTGTTACAAATGTGCCTTTTTGGGGGACATTAACACAATTTTACTATTCACACAATTATATCTCTGTAATAATTTATTGGAAAATCACTTTGTTCTCTGAGTAAAAAGCAATGTTTACATAAACATAAAAATATTCAAATACTGGAATGTAAAGATAATTTCTAAGAAAGTTGGAAACTTCTAAGAAAGTTAGAAAGATCTTTTCTAAGAATGTTATCTTTACACTTTTCACTGGGACAGTGAAAGCCTGTTATAAATTTAATTCAGTGACTGCTTCTGTGGTATCACCCTTATTTCTTTTATTATGGTGAGGAAATTATGCATAAAACTAATACTTCATGAATGTGTGAACTCTGAAGATTTCATTTGGGAAAGAACTTCCAGTAAACAGCAGATGAAATCTCAATATGGTTTAAAGAGTTTCCCAGTACAGCTTGGGCTTACTTGACCACTGAAGTGTTGAGGAAACCAATAAATCACACCAAAGAAATGACCATTTCTGATCACTAGATTTACGAGAAAAGGATGCGGAGTCTTTCTTCAGTATGACTTTTCCTTCCTCTGAATCATCGACCCAGATATAGACTTGTAAAAATGTTGTATTAACTTTTCCATGCCCCGTAGTCTTCATCCCTTGCTTTTTCAACTATCACCTAAAGGTTTTTCTTCTAATAGTTCTAAACCAGAAGTGAATCCATATCTGCAATGAACTAGAAATGACATGAGTTAAAACAGAATGAGTGGGAGTCAGAAGGAGAGAGACATATTTTTAGAAACTTTAACCGTCTTCCCAGTTCATGTCATTTTGTTAAGATAACAAAATTTTTGGTTTAACCTTGGATTTAACCTCAGCCTTCAACAATGCCAATCATAATATTAAACTTTTACCAGAGAGGTAATTGCAATAATATATCACGAAATTTCAGTGACATAGGCCTGTGCAAAACTTCACAATGGCTTGAAGTTTGTAAACATTGATTGGAAGCACACATTTATATCCCAAGTGCAAATGACCCACAGGTTTGGTGTGAGCAAACGCAAACGGTCACGCAAATGGTGAGCAGAACTCAGGTATCTACAAAAGATTTTCCTCTCCAACCTTGCCTCTGTCTTTTATAATAAAAACTGCAAATTAAAAAATAGGCTGAAATGCTAGAGGGAAAAAAAAGCATTGGGCAATTTTGTTTAATTGAACTGATTATTGACTGAGTCACTACATCTACTTAATCCAATGAGTCCTAAAAGCCCCTGGAATCCAAGTAGACCACAGCCTGACCTAAAATTAGTGTAAGACTGTTGTCCTGAGAAGTGACACCTATACACCAGCTTTACATCCAGCCTGGGTTAGTTATGAGCCTGGGCCTTAAAATCCCCTGTTCCCAGTGTTATGAGTCTTTTGGCTTATAGCTTAGCTCTTCAGGAGCTACATGACAGCCGCACACATGGCACACAGACTTTGCACATGCCTTCAATGCTGCGTCGCTCTTCCCTTAATATCACATAGATAGAGATCACTCAGCAAAATCAACATCCTGAAAACATTTCTTTTTATTTCACCTTGGTTTGGCTGAGCCAGCATCTGGAGCTGGTGAAGCCATTCTGTGTCTTACCCAAACTGCAGTCCGTTTCTTTTCAATGTCCTCTTTGACTCCTGCCACCTGCGTGGTTTATCCATCTTCTGAATGCCCCTCAAGAAGTCTGAAAAGAACAGCTTTTCCAATTGAAGCCAAATTGCCATTGAAGCCAATTTTGGTCAAAATTTTATCTGCAAAGTAAATGCCTTCTATTATCCCTATTTTGGAGAGTATTAATAGAGGTCTTGCTAGCAGTAGTGTATATAGCATCATAAAGGCTTTTGTTATATGGCAACAGTCACAGTAATAGTTCCATAACATTAAAAAAGAATTTAAAAAAAAATTTAAAAACTGGGATGTTTAATTAATTCAGCAACTACACAAATAATTTCACTGCTTGCTCCTTCATTTTGGACTTCTGCTGCTCAGTATTTTCAGGCTTCTTCAAAGTAACATAAGGAGCCCATGAAGGCCTTGGAGGGAATGATTCTTCTCAGGGCTTGCTACTCAAGCACACTGCACCACTAGTTCTGGTGTAGAGGTCACAAGGTCTCTCTGGCATCTCAGTGCCAGAGCACAGATTCCTGCCTTAGAGGTCAATATATGGGGTTGTTTAGCCTAGAGGAAAGGAGTTTCAGGGGAGACCTTATCATTCTCTACAACTACCTCAAAGGAGGTTGTAGTCAGACAGGGACCCGTCTCTTCTTCCAAGTAAGAAGCCATAAGACAAAAGGAAACAGCCTCAAGTTGAACCAGGAGAGGTTCAGATTGGACATTATGAAAATTGTCTTCATCCAAAGGATTATTAGGCATTGGAACAAGCTACCCAAGGAAGTAGTTGAGTCACTGTCCCTGGAGGTATACACATTAATAATAATAAAAAATGACCCTGAGGAAATAACACAGAAAAGATCAACACAGGCAGGACTGCCACATCTCTCTGCCCTCTTCCCTAGGAGTTTATCTAGGGGCAGCTGCAGCTGGGCAGTGAAGTCAGATCACCTGTAAAACGAATCATGTGCAAAGCAGAAAGGCTGAGACAACATGAATCACATCTACAGCTCTTGCACATTGGTAATTTGGTAGCTTATAGTAATTTAGTAATTTACACCAGCTGAACGTGAGGTCTTTTTCTAAATTAACTTAGTTCTGTGTTTTCATGTTTGGGATCACAGTGAAACCCTTTGAAAAAGCTGAGTCCCACGATTTCAGTACAGCAGTTTGTGAGTGCCAAGTATCCTTACAGACAGACACAGCACCTGTGGGATGTGTACAGGAATTTGTATGGGTAAAAAGAGAAGCTGTTCTCCCCAGTCCCAAAAAACAACTTCAGCAATACTACAAATAAAATAGAGCCTCGAAGTAAAAGCCGTGACTATGCAAGAAGAGGAAAGTACAGTGCTGTCAGAGAGGTCAGAATATGACCCTTTTTAGCTATAGGATACTTCAAAAATTATTTCACAAGCTTTTACTCCCTGGAACACAAGTTGACTCCAGAGCTCAAGCTGCAAAGAGCAATTGTTATAGCTGAAAGTATTTGTTTCAAAGCACTGTGGAAGTAAATGAAAGTGTCATTTTGTGCTAATGTGATAGGCAGCTACTCTGCCTTGTCAGAACAAGCAAAGTCCTGTAAGCTTTATCCCATTGCCACAGGCACTTGGGCACCTCTCTGGAAATCAATCACAGATTGGCCTGAAGAAGAGCAGAGCTGAAACAATGGCACCAGAGTAGAGGACCCTTAATGAAAGCCATTTGCTAGTCCACACCTAGGCTGTCTAGACAGCACCTCCTGTGCTTTGATCACTGATAAACCATTCTAAATGTTACCAGTGCCCCTTTTTTGTTTCTGTTTACAGGCAATCAGTGGGCCTCTGGCCATTGCCTCTATTTCAAAGCAGCACTTTTCATCTGACTGCAATCAAATAAAAAAGAACAAAGAGATGGACATTTTGGATATGAGATACTTATTTTCCTGTGATTTATACAATTTCAAATGAAGAGCGAAAACAAAAAAGCAATTGTGAGTGTACATGTGATAAATGTTTCTAATTAGGCATGCCCTCTTCATCAATTTGAAAGCAGATTTCACTCCCAAAACAGCAAAAAATTAATGTAAGCTTGTGCATGTGCATGTGTGTGCGTGATGCACAACACACACCTCTAGACTTTAGGGCCGTTGGACCCACGCTTCATGGTGCTCTTTCATACTGTTTGCTAGTACAGCTATCAGCTCCACTCTGAAAATCCCACATGGAACATACAGGTATTTTTCCAAGTGTCTCTGGTTTATGTTTTAGCCACAGTAAAATTAGAACCACAGGAACTCAAAAATCTACCATAAACCTTTTTTTTTTTTGCGAATCTCAGATCCTATGCTCGCCCAGCATACAGTGGCCCATAAATATCTCAGACTTTTTAGTTATACATATCGAGCTGTAAGTTTTTAAAGATTTGTCTAAATATTGTTTTGCATGTGGATTTAAACATGTTTTGTCCAAATTCAAGCCCACAAACATGTGGTTGCCTTTAGCTGGATGTCAGTGCTTGAACTTCAAGCCCTTCTCATCTTTTATCTTCAGCAACTTGAAGTAGCCTACTTAAATTCAGCCTTTGAAACCTTCTCGGCCCCTTCCTACATATGTCATGCCAGTTCAGACATCTTAAGCCTCAATCACATACATTCTTTTAAAAAACCTAAAAGACCATAAAGTCATGAAGAGATTTAATCTCATCTCTAAATTTGGCTTGACCAGTATATCTTTTGAAAGCATTTTATTTCTTGGAATCCAAAGTCTATTTGAATGTGGCTTAACACTAAAAAATGTCAGTCTTGGAAGGCTGGGAATTTTTGTTCTGTATACTTGAAAATATTTCTGTTTCAAAAATCAAGATCAACACCAGCTCTTTCTGGCTCATCTGTAATCTCCTAAAATCATGGGTTTCTTTGCTATTTCCTCTTCTCTAAGGAGGTAAAGAAGAAATTTAACTAGGTGCCCTCAAAATTGATGACCTGATGGAAAAGGGGACAGATAGACCCTTTCCATAGCATACTAAGACCACTGAAAATTACATATTTTGTGGTCCTGGTTGTCCAGGTCTTTGACTTCAGATGTGGTAAAATAAAACAACATATGTCTACCCTTGCCCCAAAGACATGCACAGTATTTTCACTCCCTTATAAAAATCTCATTAAGCTAATCAAGGTTTACCATATAGTGATAGTATAAGTGATAATATATGTGGGGTTTGTTGCCATTAAAATGTGACAATGCATCAAAAACCCCCTCCAAAATGTCATATGCTAAGGAAGTAGGAAAGTAGAGGGGAGGAAAAAAAAGTCATAATAAACTTAGTTTAAGAATACAAGCGATGAAGAACAGAGAAACTAAGACTCTTTACCAGTGCTACGTGCATACCATTCATTTGCTAAACCTAACCTGATGCTTGTTATCCAAATCCCTTAGAGGATGCACAAAATCTGCAGAGTTTAAGTCAAGTTCCTACATTATATCACTGGTTAAAATAGGAGAGGTACATTATAAAAACAACTTATTTAGAGTTTTCAAATTCATTCCATTGGTAACATAATATTTCAGATTGACATTATTTGAAGTGAGAGGTCCCAAGGTCTCTGTGGCATGAGGCTATGGGGTTGCATAGGAAAATCAAGCAGTATCTAAAGCTTCATTTATTCATGTCTACTGTTTTTCATCAAAGGTAGGAAGTGAATTTTGTCTGACTGAAACAGGACTGGAGTTGCTGAAAATTATTTTCTACTCCTAGAGCAACTATTAGCAGTTTAAGTGATGCCCATTTAAGATGAAATTTAAATAATGCAGGATAGAAAACAGACAGTGACATAGTTTATAAACACTGTGATTAAGACACTGACTCCATGATACAGTAGTATGCACTTATGCACTCATGATTCTCTTATTCTTAGAAATATTCTTATTCCAGTTTAATACAGGAACTATTCCCTTTCCTTGAAGTCAAAAGAGTTAACTGGGTGTAAATCTCCCAGGAATAAAGGGAAATGAAACAGTGCCCCTGGGAATAAAACCAAAACAGCTTTCCCAGACAGAAAAAAAAACCTGAAATCCTATGAGTACCCAATAACTTTATGAACATACTGCAGATTTGAGCCAAAAAGACATTAAAAACAACAGAACTTTGCCTGACTTCAGCTTGAATTGCATGAAGTTTTTAATTATCTGTGCCTTCAAATTATATATTTAAACACTCACTGGAACTGAGAAAAAAAACCCCAAGAAATAGGAACAAGATTGGGAATTTTTTTCTGTAGCAGTCTTTCTTCTTCTAGCTGCAATTAGCCATCAGATCTGTCATGTGTCATTTTTCAGCTCATTAGGTGGGATTTTGGCAATTTCTGTGTACAGTAAGAGGTATTGAGCAGTTGAAACTGGGAAGGTCAAATATTAAGAGCAATGCCATCATCCCTCATCGCTTCCAATGAAAAATTCTTGCATAATTGTTTAATGTCATGAGCTGCTTTTTGTAGGACATACTCAGTTTTGCCAATTCTCATTAACTCTTGAGGCTCACAGCCAGAAGCCATATAAGCAAAGAAACATTCTCAGATTGGATCAGGCTGTTGTTTTGTTATTATTGCTGCTTCCCTATATTAACTTCACAAGACTCCCCAGCAATGAGGGAGAAGACTCCAAGAAGTGTTAAGCATATGGTCCAATAAGACACAAGAACATACATCCCTTTGCATCTACAGACTGTGTAAATAATTCACAGAATAATGCTCAATTATTTTTTGCAAGCTTTGGCCCCAAATCAGCAAACTTGCATGTGCATTCTACTCAGGCGAGGCCCCATGAGTTCGATAGTATTGCTGATGGGTAAGAAGAATGTACGTCACTGCGAGCAGCATGTGGGCCTTTTTCGGACAAACATCTGTAATGGCAAACATAGAACCAAATCCTTCTCTGCTGCAAATCAGCATACTTCCAGTGTTGGCTGTGGGATGGTCTGGCACTGTAGGGATTATGCCAACAGCTAAGAGAAGGAAGGTTTTCAAAACAAAAAAAAATGCTTCACAATCCTGACTGTTTCTTCTCTTGTGCTATTTCATGGCAATGTTATTTCAAGAAAATTCATAGTATTCCTGAGAATGTTTCAATGCTAAAGGCAGAGCTGACTTTCAAGACTCATCAATACAAAGTAATTAACTGGAGTAACTGGAGTAGAATAGTTTGTCTCAGGAAATCTCTCTGATGCGCATGTATAGATGCTCTAGTCCAGAATAAGTGAGTTTTAGTCCACATCACAGTGTGTTCAGAAGCCTAAGGGAAATTACTTTGCAATAATTTAGTATCCTTTTTAGCTTTGGCCTTAAACTGTTCTCATTAAATCAGTACCAGAAAAAAAAACAGTCTTCTTTCAGTAGAATTTTTAATTCAAATAAGCCAGACTTTATGGTATAAGCTAGCTAGTTTTACTTTGCACTGAAATGCCAAATCATGGTTGAGGGACAGTAATTTCCAGCTGAAGGATAGAAATTAGCAGCAGAACAGCAATAATTTTTTTAATCACTGAAACTAGACAGATGATAATGTCCTTTGTCTTGCACTTGCTAAATGTGTGTACACATATTTTAACATGAATTCAGATGATGCACAGGGTCACCAAAGCTTGTGCCTAAGAGTCCACCCAGATTTCTGCAATTGTTTAAATTTCAGAATTTAAAATTCAGATTTACATTGTAACATGATTCTCCTTCTAAACTAAATACATAAGACCTAAGATACTCTACCTTTTAAAAGTGTTTCATTTACTTAAGAATAATATGCAGAAAGTGTACATATAAACAACAACAAAGAAATAATATTGTTACAAAACTGCTGCAGCTTGAAATGTTTTTACACATTAGTCTAGAAGTTAAATGTCTCTTCTTCCTCAAAGAAAGCAATTTTTTTCCCCATGAAAATGTTACCAACAGTCTAGGCAAAGAAACACTCAAGCCTAGCAAATCACCCAAAATTCTGGATTTGGAAACAAAATCCAACCTACCTGTGAGACTGAAGAAGGAATTTCATGTATGAGGTTTTATCTTTCCCAGAAGGATTCTTTCAGTACAAGAATGCTAAATTCTTTCAAGATACTAGATGTCAGTTTTTCGGTGTTCTGAGGGAATCACCTGGGTAGCAATTTATCAAGTTGTATCACTGATCTTCTGCTAACAGAAACATCTGCATTCATAGGCAGAAGGCAGAATATACCTTCTTAAAGTATAATTCCTGTAAATCTACTTCAGTCCAATTTTCTGCTTCCAAAAGGAATGAAATTAAAAAAAAATCTGTCTGAAATTCTTGTCAGTGAGAAGTCAACAAGGAGTTCACTATTAATTTCAATGGAGCCCAAGATTTTACTTCAAGATGCCTCTGTTTTCTAGTTTCTAACATGATATGGCATTTTTGGTATTTTTCTATGAGGGATGTTGACATTTTTCTGTGTCTTAAAGACACAAAAGTATATGATGAGACTGGTGGTCCTGAGTCCACAGCAGGAGCCATGTATATCTCTTAAAAGCAAACTTCAGAAGTAGTTGTGGTGGATGAAGAGCAAATATGTGGTTAAGAGTTCCTTGCCTTTGGATAGGTGAGATGGTAGCAAGTAGAGTTATCAGTAAGTGTTTGTCCTCATATGTGGGTCAGGTAATACATTCAGAGCTATGGTGAATGCATAGGTACATATTTACACACATCCACCTGTATACACACACAGAGGCAGTACTTAAGTGTCATGACACAGCTTTGAGGAGGAGAGTTAATATATATCACTTGACCTATAAAATTGCCATACAAAAATCACTACATTTTTTTATACAAAGTCTTATACCTGTAAACACACTTAGTGCTACCATTATCAGAGGTAGAGATGACCAAAAAGCACATTAGTTTAGCTGTTCCTGCTTAAGACAAATCTGTATCTGAATGAAGAGCATTTTTTTCTTGTTTTGCTTGCAAAATGTAACAAATGCTTTCTTTGTTGCAGATGCTTAATTAAAAGCAGATAAAAATCAAGAAAATATTTCTTGCATTCTTTCAAAATAGACCAAATGTGCCTGCAATTGTGAGCTGAAAAGGAGCTGTCTTTCTGTTTGTTAAAGAGAGACTGAAGATGCTTTGTGCAGCCTTATCTATATCTACGCCATCTGTCACATAATCCTGTTAAAAACAGGGATGATTATTCAGCTCAAGTCCTTCCCAACAAAACTGCACTATCTTACACATAAATGAGCTAGTGCTTTTGCACAGTCCATTTTTATAGTTTAGGTAATAGCAGCATGCACACATACGTAGTTGTGAAGATAAAACAATTTTAGCATGAAAGGTTAAACATATAATCCCAAAGGGATAAGAATTACAGGAAAAACCTGCCCCCCTGACATACATCTGCTCAAGAGAGGTACCCAGAAGATACTTAAGGAAAACAACAAAAAAATGTGATATAAATTATGCACCAGCAATCACATTCCAAAGGTGTTCTGAAATTATGAAGCTAAATAGCAAACCGCATCACTGAATTTCTCTCTTCATATCTGTTCCCACAGTGCCACAGCACAAATCTTGTAGACAAGGTTAGAAAGAAGTGGTTATAATGCCTAAAACTGCTATCATGGATTCTGAAGGTACTTGTTTTACACTTTTCTACACAATGATTGCAGAGTATCTAATACAAGGAGACGTTGCTCCCAGCTGTAATACACACAACTCTGCATTCCACAGTGTTACACGTAAATGCTTAGTGAGAGTAACAGGTTAACAAAGCACTGGCAAATAGCTTCTTTGTTCACACCAGTGCGAAAATAAGCAGACAGGGAAATTGGGGCAGGGGGGTGGTTTAAATACTGTAACATGTAAAACAATTTCTCATTAATTAATTCAGTCATTAGTAGCGGTTTCCCTGAGGGTAGTGTAACTTGAACAGGATATCACAATTACAGCACTCTCCTTTTTTTATCTTGTCGTCATTTGACATGAAGAATTTATCAAAAAAGACATCTCTGTTCAGCATACTCTTAAGCAGCTCTTCCTGACTTTCTTTATACATTAATTCTCATTTATCACCCTGGTAAGCAGGATCTGTAAGAGCATCAATAATCACTGTACCTCTTCCTCTTCAGTACATATAAGACCTTTATTACTGTAGAATTTGCATACCTACCAAAGCAGAATATACCCTCCCAACAACTCTTGGATTAAGCAATCTTGATTTAATGGTTACATTTTCAAAAGTAATTAGGCATTTCAAATGGGAGATATTTAAATACTTTTAAAAATATGATTGAGTAACTGAGTGATCCAAGAAGGGAATGAGAATGCAGGGACTGCAGTCACAACACAGGATTCTTCTCCACTGCACGTGGTCTTCATGGGTGTGTTGTGTGCTTGGAGCATGACTGCAGCAAATAGCTTGTGCAGAGATACTGGCCACTATTTCACCCTGGATCCTGTCCCAAGCCAAGCCACCCACTATTGCTCTGCTCTTAAGCAGGAATAACTAGAACTTAGGCAATACCAGGCTATATTCTCAAACCTGGCTTGAGATAGTAACCACTGGGAGTTTTACCCAAATAAAGATGAAATGGCTAACCCTGTCCTGGAAGTTTTCAGCCCTTTAAAGACCAAAAATTAAGAGAAAGTAAATCAGTATTAAGTTGCAGAGATCAACAGAAAAGGAGCCCCATATTCCATGTGAAGTGTCTTGAAATTTCTCTGAAGACTTGATAGTGAATTTTGCCCTCCCCCGTGTGAATCCTGTGAAAACGTTAACTCTTGAAAACAGAACGTGACACCTCCATTTCTGAATGGTTGCTGAAAGCTCCAGGTTTTACTTCAACGTAATTCATCTGATGGTATCTCAGGCATCTTTTGGCATTTCTGTGCAAGAGAATAAATCACTGCCTTGTGAGATGTGTCTTGGGTCCCTCAGGACACTACTCTGTGCCCAAAGGGTACCACATACTTCCACTGAGTTGTAACATTAGGTATGCAGTGAAATACTCACAGGAAAAATATTGTTTCAGGAAACAGGTTATTTCACATGCACAAAGTCCAGTTAGGACCAAATTCTTTCCCACAGCTCTGGACTTTGATTTCTTTCCTGCTTCAGCAATGAACAAAAGAGTTTGAAGACCTCAGTCTGAGAATATCGAACCCGAGAAAGCTTTAGATGTGACCTAATCTGTCCTTGAAACAGGATGAGGGAAATGCAAACTGCATGTCAAATTCTTTATGGTTGTTAGCAGATATTTTAGGGTCATTTTAGAGCAATCATTATAAATTGTAATGTTCTGACTCTAGCAGAAGAAAACTTGCTCCTGTACAGTATTGGCTGGTTGCGGAGAAAAGGGAAAAGGCTTTTGGCATCCACATTTTTCATCTTCTCTTTAATTTTCTCATCTCCTATGAACAGTTGTTCTAGTCATCCATATATGACCTTTAAAAATCTAAAAATATATCTGCCTTCATGTAGCTCTTTCAAGAAAAAATCAGGGCCACAGACAGGCAGAACAAACCTCGTCAGTCTTAACCGACAACTTTCTCCTGAATAAAGCAGCAAACTGCCAAGACTGAAACTCTCCTCTTACAGACGGTCAAACCCTTTATGTGCATGTATGAGGATTTTGGCTGAACTCTCTGAAACTACCCATGTGAACATTCACTGGGTCAGGCATTTAATTTGCAAATGTGGTAAATTCTCACAGTGCACGAGGCAAAGCACTAGTACTTCTAATAAAAAGTATTTCATCTGAGGGTCAGGGAAGAGCGTTTTTTGTAGGAATGTCACAATCACGTTCCTTACCTTGCAAAATAAAGGATTAGTGCAGAAATGCTGAGGTTCCCAGGCTGTGGTTACGCCCCTTGGTTGTACAGATGTACAAAGAGAGACCTTTAGAATAAGATTCACTGCACATCAATCCAGACTTACTTAAGTAGCTGGAAAGTGAGGATGATCGTGTGATGTGGAAAACAAGTAATTTCTGGTCAAGTCTTGCTAGGACAAGATTACTCCTTGTTAATGAAACATATAGGAAAGCCACTACTTGAAAACCACAAACATATACAAGTTTGGTTCACACTGATCTTTGATAGGAATTCAGTAGCTGCTACCAATCTTTGAAATGGTCTCAATGCTCTGAAAATCCCTTAAATTCATGTACCCTGCCCATCATAAAGGTATCCTAAACTGTCGAGGTTTGAAATTTTCTTGATAAGCAATCCTTAAGGTAGCCTTCAGAGTCTTTCTACAGAAAGTGGAAGTAATTGTGGCATCCAGAGGCACAATAAGTTTTAAAAAGTTAGGTCATTAATTTTGTCGTGAATACATGTAATACAATTCACAGAATTTGTATACTCTTTTAAAGAGCATGTAACTCATTCTATTAATCAATAGCATCATCACCTTCACAAGAGCAGTGACTATTGTGCTTGTAGATTGCATCTGCCTCTCCCTGATGTTGTTAAGGGGTCTTTCTGAAAATATGTGGTCAGAGCTTCAATGAAAAACTTTCTGACCACATTTTATAATGATAATGACCAACACAGCCAGTCTGGATTATAGCTGCAAATAACAATTTAACCAGAGAATTTTATCCAATGGAAAAATCAATATAGTTTACAATGAGTGCATGTCTTAATAGCCACAGGGCAGCCACTAATATTGTCATTAAAGACATTCTGGCCTTTATTAATTTATGTTTTTCCTCTTAAAGAAAATCTATGTGAGCAATAAACATAAGGGAACACCTCTACATTCATTTGCTTTTCAAATGTGCCTAAATTATTTAGTTTGTCTAATGAATTTGTCTTGTACTAAGATCTTAGTTATTGGTCCTTGCCCTGAAGCCCTACCTGGCATTGCTGTCAGTGGTAGTGTTGTTTGAGTGAGAACCGAGTGTTGAGGGATAACATTAAAGGGAAAATTCAGGAAATGAACAACTCATCTAAATCTGTGTATTGACTAAAAATACATTAAAGTGACAGAAAGCTTTCTATGCATTTAACCATGACGAGTTATTTTACATGCCTCAAAATGTGTGCATATCAGAGAACTTTAATGTCTGAGGCTTCTATCCTGCTTAGGGCTTTACACATGCAATTCCTATGAAAATGGGTGGAAGTGGAACACATCAGTCCCGCTGGGACTCTCACTCTCATCTCACAGTGTGAATGATATGCCCCATTGCAACCGTGATCAGTGGCATCCCAAAAGTTCTGAGTGAACCTAACAGTCCATTTATAGTTCTCATTGGAAGATACTACAGCCTAAATATCTATGCATTTTCTCAAGTGCAGTGTTAGGACAGCAGAACAACTGAAAAGTCTAGAGCTGACCATTGATGCAGGAAAGTGATGGTCAATTTGGAACATCGCAGTATGTGTATGCATCCACTTCACACAGTGAGCTGAAGGAATAAAGGATTGCCTTCCTTGTTATAACAATATACTTCTTATGAGAAACCCCTGTAATATTTGTGAGATGCTTGGCAATATTTTAAGTCATTACTGATGCAGAAGGACCTTGACCTAAGGTACTGAGCAGACAGCTCAACACTCAGAGCTCAATTTTGCTAGTGACCTCCTGTGTGATTCTGGGTGCATTATATCTATGTTCCTGGTTTTTCTCCTCACCTATCTAACGTGGAACACTGCCTATGTCACCTCTGTATCCAGCTTAACAGGTCTTTATCCTGGTGACGCACTGGGGCTATTGTCCTAAGCATGTCTAATCACGTTGGGATGAGAAGACAGCATTTTCCCAAGACTAGTTTTATTTCTCACTCCTTTAAAAGGAAATCACGTAAAGAGGAATTTAGGAAATGTACAGCTCTCCAAACACTATGTAAAAATTGAGAATAAACTGGTCTTTATTGCCATTAAAACTTCCTGAAGCCTTTTCTTGTGTGAATATAAATTGACAAGTCCACTTGATTTCGGTGGAGCTAAAATGATTTGTGTCTTTGGAAGATTTGCATCCTAATCTGAGTTTGCTTCATGCATTAGGCAGGCAAACTTAATCTCTAAAGTCTGATGAAATTTGTACAGAACAATGCACCTAAGGGATATTAGCTATGTTGTTTAGATTGACTCACACATCGAATGTTTTTGAATCATAAAATCACTCAAATTATACTTAATAGGAATCATAGTCCTAAAACATATTAAATCATTCTGCATTTGAAAATTATATTACTAAAAATGTAATGTGGACCTGTTTAATTAACAAATAAATCAGTATTAATGGTCTGACATTTTATAATGTGTAAATTTGCCACATCATCAGTGCATCTACTACAGAAAGATGCTCTGCCACAGTTGCTCAAAATTATTTGGAGCAGGCAGTGGGGCACTCCTTATTCAGAAAGCGGTATATACACTGCAGACTCCCAGGCCTCCCACAACAGATACTGTCCTCTTCTGATTAGTAATAAGAAATATTAAACCCAAGAAGAGGACTGCAAGCCAGGACCAAGTGATGAGGTGTCAGGACACTTGTCACCTACGAAGGAAGCAGTGATTCTTGTGCTAACCATTCCAGGGGCTCCACTGGATTTGCTTCTCAGAGTTATGAACTTGTCCTAAAATTTTATATTTCTGCTGTATTTTTCCCCAGTAAACTCAAAGCATTCCCATGAGACGTCAAGATTTAGATTATCTTGAAAATTCTGCCGATGTTATCTCTCAACTGACTGACCTCAGCGCGAGCAGAACCACATTCACATTTTTTATGGGAGTTAAGTGTTTGGAAAAAGAACAAGGTCAAACAATTCCTAAGAAAAATAATTCAGATCACTTCTTACTTGCATAGCAGGACAGATTTGCCAGGTACGCAACAGGGGAAGGATAGGTTGTGCTTTTTCCTTATGCACAGCCCAGCTGCATGGAGCCCTGATTCTATGTATGTCCCAGAGGTGATTTATCTGAACAGGAGGATGACAAAGCCAAAAATACATCAGATAGACAAACAAAGCCAAGGAAATTATTGTACCTCAGAAAAACAACTTGGCATATATTCCTGATTTGTACAGAAACAGATTCTTTTCTCTCCAGATTTAAAAATAATTGTCAGTTTGCCAACCTAAGTGTTTATGACATTTTTAATGAAATCTTTAGTGTGGAAAGAATGGTACCACTCCATAAAAGGGGATCTAAAAAACCAACACAGGGTACTCATTATGACTAAATAAAACTATCAAACTCTTTGAGCATGATATGCAGTGATATAAGACAGGATATTCCTAGATGCTTCATACACTCTACAGAGCATCCCAGAACAAGTAGGACATAGAGTAATTTGAATGAAATACAGGTTCTCCGATCAAAAGAAATGTGTTTCTTTTGGCCTATGTTCTTGGAAGTTATGAAAACAAAAATTTTCATAGAAGATCATGGGCTTTAGGAAACATTTAATTTATTTGAAGAAACATATATTGTTATCTTATGAACTGCATTTGTACTGATTGCCTCTGTTGGCCAGGGGCTGGAAAAACAGGAAGGATATTTTGGTGGTGATTATTCATTTTATCAGCTCTAAACAACTCCTCTTTATTAGGGGACAGAGACAGGTTATTCTAAAGAACTCAGAGAGGAGCAGCTCTTTCTTCAGCATGAACTTCCTGCTCAAATTAATTCAGTCCAATTTTCAGCTTCGAAAGGCACCTGCTGAAAGGAAGGCTTAGTGTAGCTGGAATGAATGAGCCTAGGCTCATACCTGCCAGGTGGCCTGCAACCAGACTAATTGAAATAAAATTCTTAAATAAGTAGAATTGTAGCCTAAAGAGCTATTCCTATGTAGCTGTTTTTTTCTGAGACACTGACAGGACAAGGATAGTTTTTCTTTGCATTTCCTTTGCCACAGACAACGCTTGGGAACTGCTACTGTGAACTCCAGATAGCTATAGACTGAGTGCTGAAACTCCTAAACAGGTACTTCGGGGATCAGAGAGGAAGCTTAAATTTGTGTCTTTAATCTGTGCTCAGCAGTGAGTATAGGCTTATGTCATGTTTTCTGTCCCTTTCTTCCCTACACAATGAAACAGAATTGTTCAGTTGTGTGATGATGGAAAGGGTAGCAATCCCACACAAGCACATGCAGATAAACATGTGAAACATGATTTCCAACAAAACACTGTGATGCCACAGACACACCATGTTCACTTTCAGGTGTCCCAGACTCCCAAAGCAAGGTGCTGGCACCAAGGTGGTGAGCTCCCATGGAAAACTTTGAAGGCAAATCACCCATCATGTCCAGAACCCAACCACTTTATTTGACTCCCAGCTATCACTTGTCTTGAGACTTAGCCATTGGCTTTCCCAACTCACATAAATCTGACATGAATTGTAACTCTTACACACCCAAATGTTGCCTGCCAGTGACATTTGGACAACCTATTTCTGACATCATTATTAAAAAAATCACCCTAATCAGTCCCATCCTGTTAAT
Organism: Todiramphus chloris collaris; assembly: GCA_025345505.1. Taxonomy (NCBI): domain Eukaryota; kingdom Metazoa; phylum Chordata; class Aves; order Coraciiformes; family Alcedinidae; genus Todiramphus; species Todiramphus chloris. The sequence continues at coordinate 32,749,952 of JANVCC010000035.1, forward strand.
TGCCACATAACTGGAAATTGAACCCAGATCTTCTAAGGCACAGATACCTCCCCTTCCAAAAGTTGCATTTGTAGTTTTTGGTGTAATATCTTTATAAATGGATTTTTCTCCACAAATGCAATCATTTTCCTTGAATCCCCAACCCTGCCTCTCAAAAAGGCAAACTGAAAACTTGGAGGCCATTATAAATACACTGGCCAAATCACAAGGTATGAAGCTATCCACTGGCCTACAAACAAGAGAAAAAATGTTTTCAAAGCTGCTGTATCTGTTTTCAGATTTCTTTGAAAAAATACTGCTGAATGAACAGTTTATAATAATGAGAGTATGTGACAAATATTACGTCTTTTACTGTCTGTATAATTTTGTTGAATATGTATTTTTTACATGTGTTCATTTGGTCCTTGGCCTTAGTTCACACAGCTTTTTTTCATTTTTTATTTACCTCATACCTGAAATTTCAATTGCATTGTTGAATTGTTGGCAAGAGTAATTCTTTATGTTTCTTAATAGAACAAAAATTTCAGTCTTTTTTTTTTGTATGATACCACAGAAGACAAATTTGCTTGTCTTCTCCATCTTCACTCTTTAATATTTTTAGTCTCTTTGTCATATGAATTTATCACTCATTTTAGCAGAACACAGAAAATGTATGGGGTAAAGAAAATTCACTTAAAAATTTACAGACTTTTTTTTTTTTCTCGTTAATCAACTTCTTAAAAAGCAAATTATCTTAAACTGATGTTTAATGAAGGATTGTATTTTACCATGGGCTAACTTTTTCCACAGTGACATGAAGAAAGCTAAGGAAAATTACACCGTCTGTAAATGATATTTTAAGATGGAGGCAGCTTCTTTGCAGAAGAGGACTAAGGTTTAGGAACCAGTACAAAATTCAAACCTCCAAGTGAAAGATGAACCAGAGTGTAAGTTGTTTTCAGAACACATCTCTGTATGCCTTGATGGTGAAATTTAAAATATATTCTCAGTGGCTGCTCTTACTGATTTAAAAATTCAAAAGCCTCACTGCGTTGTGCATGTCACTTTTTACCACAAGAATCACATTATAGTTACTGTAATTGCTCTCTGGAAGCCAGAGATAAGCCTATGTTTAAAGGAACACATTTTTATGAAACTTTAATAATGGCATTGTTACAGACGGTTCTACCAAACTAAGTAACTCAACTGATGTCTTTTTCTTAAAGGAAGCCATGTTGGAATTATGTTTTCTAGCTTCTCTTCAAGGTGAATCAAACTTTCAGCACAACCCTCTTGAAGCTTCCCACAAAAAAAAGTGTAAACTTTTCCATGTGCAACCACTAGCAGGTGCAAAAGGGGCAAGTGCAAACTGGGTGTCTGGCACCTACCTGATGCTCATGTGAAGGGTGGTTGGATCTTCAGCTGCTGGGAAGGAACATGGCATTAATATCTTATGCTGGGAGTTCTTCTCACTTTTGTCGATTGAGGGATTTCACCCATTAACTGAAGGATAATTGGAAGACTACTTTGAAAAGTCTCTTGGGTACCTAAGGCAGAATGATGTGAACATGCGAGTGTTCTGAATTTCTTTTTCTTTACAATTGCTCTTCAAGGAAAAAGTCCTGCATTTCTAAATTCAAGTTCAAAGTGGCTGAAAAACATCTGACCTGAAGGAATATCTTGTATGGTATATAGAAGAGCAGCTGCATTGGCATTGAATTGATGAGCAACCAAGACCTTCCCATAGGGATGTACAAGCCTGTGGCAACATTAACGGGTTGTCCTGGAAGTTTCAGGCCCAGTTCAATGTTATTTCCCCATAGAGACTAGACACTACTCAAAAACACTTTTCTTCTCTTGCCGGTGAACCAGTCCCAATATTCTTCCTCAGCACACCTGGCTGGTTTCCAGGTGAAGATTTTGAGATGCAGTTTATATGGCCAAGAAGGTTGCTCTTGGCCCTAAAAACAAGTTTTGCTCGGAATCTAAGCCTTTGTTAGAAGAAGGCTGTTTATTAAGTTTACTTGTATTTACTTCATTCATACTCAAAGAGTCCACAGCACTGGGCTGTGTCACAGTGGTATTTTATGCAGTCACCTCCACCCAGACAATGAAAACTCTGTGTTAGCAATAAAATTATTTCATGGAAATAATAGTAGTTGCAGTCAACTGTGGATTTTCACAGTGGCCTAAGTTTTGAAACTAATTCTTTTTGACTAATAAAACAGAAACTGTTACTACTCTGAAATGTACTTGTTAACTGTATGAAGCCTTTTATTATGTCAAAAGGTATGATTTTAAAAGGCAGGTAGATGTATAAAATATACCTAACCCCAAGAGCGTATTTTTGTTCTAGTGATTAGTACTCAGCAACAAGGGAAGTAGGAAAAGGAATTGTAAATAGAACGTGAAATATAAACTAAATATCTTTGGTGCAGAGTTAATTTTATTATTAATTACAATCAATGAATCTGACACTTTTTTACCCCTCCCTACTCTCTGATTTCCTTACTGTGCTCACAAGGTACTTTCAAGACATATTTATTCATCTGCAAGCTATAGAGCAAAGCAAAGCTACAGAGCCCTAGAGCCAAGCTCTGTGCCTCAGTGAGGCACCTCAATTAGCACAGTCCCCTATTGCTGCCAGCTCCTGGCTGCTGAGGAAATGCATTGGCTCCAGTGGTGTGACTCATAGTCCCTCACACAACGGAAACAGCAGTAAGGTTCTGAAAAAGAATCAAGTAGCTGACAGAGATGAAAATAAATGAGGGACTGAAGAGTGCCCTTTCATGGACTTTCCCAGCTAGCTACAAATGCAAAAGGACATTTGGAAATAGGCACGAGAACCTAAAGAGAAAACCTAGAAATGTCATATATATGTATGTATGTAATGGATATATTTCTATTAGATACATATCTAATAGATATACATAAAACAAATAGTAGATACATACAATAATTTACATATATATAGACAAGTATAGCTCTGTGCTCTAGTTATTTTTACAGTTGCGTAATTGCTTTAAGAATAAGAAAGGAAGAAAAAGATATCACTTTGATGCTTCAGAAAACATCAACTCTTCCATAACTTCAATATCAAAAAATAGTTTGTTTATAAATAATATTTACAAAATTTTCAGAAGAAAGAAATTACTTCCAAATCTTTGCTGATATATTTAAATCTGAAAAACAAAACTTAAGTCACACTCCAGTATGTTCTTTGCGCTTGAGAAGGGCTGTGGCTCCTGGGCTACACAAAGGATGTTTCTCAGAGAGGCTCCCAGTATGTGCTGTAGGAGTATTTCCAAGAAGGTAATAGAGTCTTCCTAAAGAGAAAGACAGAAGTATAAGGGGGGGGGGGGGGGAAGTTACTTCATGTATCTACACAAAAAATCACCTATCCAAGGAGATAAGCTCTTATCTTTGCCATTATTTTTACCTAGGTTAGTTGTTTCTGCTCTTCAGTTTTACTAAGACGACCTCTGTTCCTCTCCCAACTTCCCACCACTTTTGCCTTCAAACACTTTACTTTTGCCTGTCCTGATACATAATTACATCTGTTCTTCCCATTTGCCACCTTTCTATGGGACATGCCATGTAAATAGTGAATATAAAATGCAGAGTAAAAACTCTTCCCAATTTAAACACAAGCATAGCATTGCTACAATGTATGTAGACAACCAGTCTTGGATGCTGCTGTCCTTGCTTGGTTTTTTTATGTCTTTTGTAGTTATGCAGAAAACACTCTGGAAATTAAAATGGCTCATTTTTTAATTTGTGTGATGCCAAAGTGAGTCTGCAATTAAAAAACAAACATCAACAAAACAAAACCCAAACAAGCAAACCAAAACAAAAAACCCAAGAAACAAACAAACCAAAAAACCAACCAACCAAAAACCTCACTGGTAAATAGTAAGAACAGAACTATCTATTCTGACCTAAGATGTGTACCAGGGAAGCTGCAAGGCAATTGCCACTGCTCTCTCTGGGATCTCTGTGGCCAGGACTAGCCACTGCCTTCAGAGTCATGGGTTGGAAGAAGAAGCAAAAGAAAATAAGAAAATTATGATCCCCAGGGGACTCATTATGAAACTGGATTGCAGTGGTACAAGCCCTAAGGTTTTTTTCATTAAGGCAGCCTCAGGAGCCTATCTAGAAAAATACCATTATCATTGACACTACTGGTGTGGTCTCTAAACGGGCTATAACAGTGGAACTGCAAAATATACAGAGAGAAACTACTGAAGTAGTATTGATGGTTCCAGCAGCTCTGGGGAAGTGAAAGAAGGATCCCAATGATCTAGATATTCCCACGTGCAACCAGGACAAGACAGACACTGTTGTAAAGTTCGCTTTAGCAAAAGAAGAAATACTCTATTTTGCAGCAGGGCCTTGGTTTGTAGGGATCGTCAGTATAAAACAAAGTGCTGAGAGCACCATGCTGAGATGTGGCAGAGCTAGGTTTGGTTGCTTCTTCAGTCTGAAGAGATTTCCTAGTTTTCTGCCTGAGTGTTTGGCTATTTTAGGGAATTGTGATTTTCCTGATAATTGGGAGTCACGGATTTGATCTGATTTTGGATCAGGTCCTCAAATACCTTTAAATATGGTTCCCAGATACCATAGCAAGTAAGATCATGTGATTATAAATATCTTTGATACACAAAGAGTCAGGTAAACAGGTTCAGTCTGGAAAAGAGAAGGCTCTGAGGAGACCTTATTGTGGCCTTCCAGTATCCTAAGGGGCCTATAAGAAATCTGGTGAGGGACTTTTTAGGATGTCAGGTAGTGGTAGGAATGGAGGGAATGGATCAAAACTAGAGGTGGGTAGATTCAGATTAAACATTAGGAAGAAGTTCTTTACCATTAGGCTGGTGAGACACTGGAACAGGTTGCCCAGAGAGGTGGTGGAAGCCCCATCCCTGGATGGGGCTCTGAGCAACCTGATCTAGTGGGAGGTGTGTGTGTCCCCGCCCAGACACACATGGCAGGGCAGTTGGAACTAGACGATCTTTGAGGTCCCTTCCAATCCTGACAATTCTATGATTCTATGGCATGGCATTTCTGAATGATCAAAAGTCAAATATCTCATTTTCCTTACTCCTTCTTTCCATTTCATCACATAAGAAATTCTGAGCCCATTTTTCTGCTGTCTGGACAAGGCACAATGTTCTTCTGGTTCCAGATGAAACCCTCAGTGCAAATGTGCAATGCAAATAATATGTTTAGGACATGAAAATGTCTATGTTGAGTATGATTTTAATTTGATCTAGTTTTTTCTGTGATTTTGAATGTTATGTTTTTCTAGTTATTGTGCAGATGCACTGTATATTCTTAGTATAGAATTATAGTATGTATAAAGAAATAAATTTTCTTTTTATTGCAAATTGAAAGATAATGGAAGCCCTTAGCAAAGTAATGCAGTCTGATAAACCTCCTAGGTTGAGAACAACTTACCATTACCTTTCTTATCCACATTTTATAGTTTTCACTTCATGTCATTTCTTAATAAAATTATCTATAGTCAGTCTCTATTGCAGAATGCATACTCAGAGATGTGGACATTACAAATAATTAATACAGCCTTTCTTCCTTCTGTCTGTTTCAGATTATAGACCTAGATTTTGGACAAGTGCATAAATTTTGTATTATAGCATGAGAAGCAATTAATCCCTTTAATAAGCAATAATTCATATAATTCAGATCATGGGCTGTCACTATGAATTACTTCATTAGCCAGCTTTTTACCCTAGGCTAAAAAGCCAGCTTCATTAATTCTGTAGGCTTATTTTCATCTCTTGAAAAAACATAGTCAAACCCATTTAAAGGAATACTCCTCCTAACGACAGATACCATCCAAAAAAAAATATATTCAGCAGCAATAAGTGTTAAAATAATTTAAAAGATCAAACATTTAGATCACATTTATGAATGGAATAATGTCACCAGAAAGGTAGTTGTTATGAATAATGATTTTCTTCATTGTGAAGGATCCCGATTATAGTCTGGACTTCCTAATGAGCATATCATGCTCACACGGAGTAGAGTATACTTATTACAAATCATTTTAATGATGTACTAACTTTTAATTAGATCTACTCTTCAAATTAAATATACAGTGAAGTGACTATAACTGTATTGAGAAGGGAAATTTGGGCAGACGTTCCCTGCATTCATTTTATTCCTTCTGAGCTGTAACATTAGCACACATTTTACTGAATGCCTTCCTTATTAAGTTACATTCTGGGAGTTGCAGTGAGAAGTATCAGGGAGGAATACAGCTTTCGAGTACTTCCAGGATTATAATATTCAATGGTTTCCCTGTATAGATCTCCAGGCAAATAAAAGGGAATTCTGCAAATGCTGTAAAACGAAACTTGAAGAATTCATTGCTGTAATGTTTAAGATACGGCTACTATGTCTTCTCCGTAATTCAAAATATCAAACCATGGTATCTACTATTAGCACAAAGGAAAGAAGAAAAGAATCTTACTCTGCTTCGTCGAATTAAGGGAGATAGGTCTAGGAGTGAAATATTGCTCTCCATGAGTAGAAGTAGTCAGTTTATGACATTTGTAAAACCTGTTAGCCACCAATGAAATAGCTAATGAATAAATTACCACATTCTACTTCAAATCCTGACAATGTGACTGCACTTAAACTGTTCTTTTTTGTAAGACATGAGCAAAACATTGGCCTTTCCTCTTGTTTATGTCTATTCTGGTGTCTGCAAATTGTCTGTGAACTACGCACAACAAAATAAATAATATGTAGATAAAGCAAAATTACTTTTATGATTGAATGATAATAAAGAACTCTATATATTTTCTTCACTATTTATAATGGGTTGGATAATGCCCTGCCAGGCATGACAGTGAAAGCTTTCCATTATATGTCCTTAATACTCAACTCTTTCATTATTCAGTATGTCTGAATATTCTAATCTGCTCTTGAAGAAAAAAAAAATACAACAATATCACAGCCCAGGATGATTACGCCACATTTTTATTAAGTTAACTACGGGTTGTAAATTTACCTTAACAACCATAAACATTTCCAAATAAAACCAAGATAACTCTTTGCTTGATATTTTCCAGATGAAAGGTTTGTGGATTTTATTTTCAAAGGAAATTATTATTTTCATGCTGCTATCTACTAATGAAGTGGTGAGAAATGCTTCCTCTTATTGAGATGGCAATGGTGTAGCAGCTGTGATACAAACACCACGCTGGATGAGCAGCAAATCTTGCAGTGTAGAATTGTTCCAGTAAACGTTAAGTGATTTGAAAAGACCTGACAGGCGAGAACAGCAAGCCCTGGAGTCATGTAAAATGCAAGAGAAATACCACTTTATGGATGCTTTATGATGGCTTCAGAAACAGAAACAACAAACTAGCTATTAAAATATAATTTAGCAATAATATTCCTCCCTGTTTGAAAACTGTCTATGATAAATAAATTCTTTTACATTCAAGAACAATCTAAAATCTTAAGAGATGTTCTTATTTCTTATAGATGGCTACATTTGGCTGGAATGTATGGAAATAACATTCAATTATATGCTACATTGGTACCAGTCAGAATAGCTTATAGCTGGGGAGGATCTTTTCCCTCCTTCTCTCCTTGGTGGTGTATTCTTGAGTGTATCTTAATAAATCCCTTGGAAACGAACAAGGAAAATTACTCAACATCCTCCAGAATGTGTGAAGAGTGAAGAATATGAATATACAGTAATAAGCAAATTAATCAATTAGTTCAGTGATGCCTTCTAGTCATACAGCGCTGTTATCCCAGAAGGCTCTGCAAATGCTGGAGTCACAGAGGAGACATTTCTGGTGTAGCCATTTTGTAACAGCAATCCTAAATCTCATTCTGAGACTGAGCAACAAGAAATAAAGTGTCTAACTGAAATACTAAGGGGATTTAAGGTAGACTAGGTAGAATTTATATCCTTTCTTGGACTTTGGCCAGAGTAGTGAAGTTGTCACTCTGCTAGCAAAGAGTGCCTGGGGATTCTTAATGACCAGACATGGTCATGACCTCTGTTTTGCAAGTAATCCAAAAAACAACACATCCTACATAACAGCAATTCTTACTGCCAAGCAGAAGCATTGATGGAGGAAGGACTGCCATGAGGAAAGCATTGATAGCATGCAGCTCTCCACAGCTTACGGGGGAAAAAATTTCTTATGCCTCAACCTTTATGCATCACTGCCACAAGGTTCAGTGTTGCAAATTGTCAGTGCCATTGACCCCACTTCTGTGAAGCACTTAAGCGTGTGCTTAACTTGGAATTAACAAAGCAGTCAGGAAATGTCATGGCACTTTGCAAGCCTTCCCTTCCTGCCATTGTATTATTTACCTAAGCAACCACCAGTTCATGCTATAGCTTTTGTTTTAAGGGGTTGGGAAAAAATAGATTCTGTGATTGTGCTGTATACTGATGAAAAGCAACTTAACATAGTTTCCCTATTCAGTGGGGTTTATTTAGTAGAATAACCTGCACATCACTGAGTAGAATAGAAAAGGATACAGTGTAACCATGCTGGTCAAAACTGACATTTTCCAGAGGCTTAATTTAGAAGTTCTGGGCACCTGCAAAGCTCTAGGCACCTGCGACTGCTTCCCTCCCATTTGTTGTGCACAGTTCCAACTTGAGGCTCTTGTAGGAAACGAGGCTGTGTCTGGTGTCCAGTGAACGAAGGCTCAAGGAGCCCTTTCTCCTCAACTACTCGGACATAAGAAATTGCTGTGTTCCCTTATGAAAGATGGCTTGGTGACAGCACTGTGTGCCTCTGTTACTTCAAGTCTGGATATAGTGCCTTTTCATCCAACATGGACTGTATTTGGAGAGCAAACTTCAAAGAACAAATGAAGCAGTTGTGCATTTGCTTCATAGCACCTAATTCAAAGATCACCTGACAGCTTTAGAGTCTGCTCCAGTTTATATTCTTAGGGGGTTGGTCACCTGAAAATTCATAGTAATTGGATGGCAGAAAAATATTTTCATCCTTGTCTAGAAGACTTAAAAATTTTCGAGTTAAAATGAATGAGGCTGGAGCTATAGCAGTGGCGAGAGCATTTAACCACAAGATTTGCTTTTCTTCTTCCTGTAGCAGAGCCTAATCTGTTGCCTGTCAAAGCTGGGTGATCACTGACAGCCATGATGGATGAACTGAGAAAGAAATATTTATAGATATTCATATTGTTTTTATTTCCATCCCGCCATTCACTGCTATCCTTCCTTCATCCATCCCACATAACATGCCTGTTGTCTTTTATAGATTAATTCTGAATTGAAAATCTTCCCTCTTCTTTTTTTCCTATAATTTTATGGTCTTTGAAGATAATGACCACATCTGTTCTTTAGTTATCAAATATGTTTCTTATTTTAATGATTTCCTTTGTCTTTTTAAGTATCACCTACAGCAGTTCTAAAGTTTGGTTGCACTGATATTTTTCTCCTCTCTGGTTTACAAATTGTGGCTTTATCCTGAAGAGCATTTTCCTCCTGCTCTCAGGGACTTTCATCTCTTTCTGTCAGTTACTGTTATAGAGTTGCAAATTGGGCAAATCAAACCAAACCCCATTGTGTCTTTAAGCTTATCTATTTTTGCTATCTTTGTCTTTTTGATTATCTGAGAAGACAAATGGAATAAAAGACAATACACTGTACTTACTGTGACTCTAATGTCTGGATTTTGGTTTGGGCAGTTTGTTTTTTAAGCAAGTGAGGACTTCATTATACTAAGAGACTCTATCTTTAATAGAAAATCTTTGGTTACATAAGAAATCTCAGGTAATCTCACATCACCTCAGGAACTACTCAGAACAGAGTGGAGAACATTGCATCCAGAATCTGATATTTTCCCTATTTCTTTCATTTGCTGTGGTTATTCCTGGATGGGGGCAAGGGAATGCTTCAAGCTCTTGTGACATGACTTTCCATTCCCAGATCACACTGTTGTTGTGTCACAATTTAGGGTCAGGGCAGTCCACTAGACCTATAACAGATGCTCTCTGTGAACACCCCTCCCTCCCCAGTGGGGAAGAGAAAGGGAATAAGGGAGAGAGACTTAATGATGAGAAAAGAAAACTGAAACAGCCTTAATAAAAATGAAAGTAATAATAATAAAATGGAATATATACAAATATATACAAAACCAGTATCAAACCCAACCCCCCCAGTGGCAACTACATCACCGTCACTACTGATGTTATAGAGCAGGCACTGAGAAAGTCCCAGACTGGGCCCAGCCACAAATGGGAACCATGTTCAGGAGCTGTGTGCTGGTACCAAATTCAGGATCACACAGATAAGGATCGAAGGCAGAATGGACAGAGTCCTCCTTCAATGCCAGATAATGAAGAAGAGAGGAAGAAGAGCTTAACCTTCATGATCCCCCATCTTTATATCAAATATGACATATGGGATAGAATCCCTCATTAGTCGGTTTAGGGTCACCTGTCCTGGCTGCTCCTCGAAAGACGTGCGGCATTTTACTTTCTGCATCCTCCAGTGTGGTACATAAGATTTAGCAGTGACCTTGGTCTGCATACCAATCCTTGGTACTAACTCTAGGTATCGGGTGTTATCACTGATAGAAGCAGACGCTGTCTATGAAAATATGTTAACTTCAGACAGCGCAGTTAGAAAAGACAGCCGAAAAGTAAAATCATTGAACAGAATTGTTCTGTTCTAACTCAAATCAGAACAGCTACCATCTGGGTTGCATGTCTTCTCCTTCCCATAGTAGTGAGTGCACCAAGAACAGCCAACTTAAGGTCAGCTCTCACTTAAGGTCAGTGAGAAGCTGGTCATGAAACAAAAACCTGTATGTGAGGACTCCAAAGCAATGTGAACCACAGGGTTTTTCTTCTACATCACCTTCCCACCTCCCTGGATTTTGACTGAAGCAAAGGTGTGAAATTTCCCATAAGCTAGTATAACTGCTTCTCTTGCCCCTCTCACCCATGGCTACTTTCCTCACACCCACCCAACTTGGTGTCCTCTGCCAAATTACTGAGGGTGCTCTCTATCTCCTCGTCAAGATCATTGATAAAGATGTTAAATGGAAGTCGTCCCAATACTGAGCCCTGAGGATCGCCACTTGTGACCAGCCACCAGCTGGATTTTACTCCATTCACCACCACTCTTTAGGCCCAGCCATCCAGCCAGTGTTTTATCCAGCAGAGCATGCGCCCATCCAAACCATGAGCATGCAGTTTCTCCAGGAGGATGCTGTGTCTAAGGAAACAGTGTTGAAGGCCTTACAGAAGTCCAGGTAGACAACATCCACAGCCTTTCCCTCATCCACTACGCAGGTCACCTTGTCATAGAAGGAGATCATGTTCATCAAGCATGACCTGTCTTCCATAAACCCATGCTGACCAGACCTGATCATCTGGTTGTCATGTATATCGTGTGTAATGGCACTCAAGATTATCTGCTCCATGGCCTTCCCTGGCACCGAGGTCAGACTGACAGGTCTGTAGTTCCCTACATCCTCCTTTCAACATTTCTTGTAGATGGGCATCACATTTGCTACCTTCCAGTCCACTGGGACTTCCTCAGATAGCCAGGACTGCTGGTGAATGGTGGAGAAAAGCTTGGTGAGCACATCTGAAAACTCCTTCATTACTCTTGGTTGTAATCCATCCAGCCCCATGGACCTGCATACATTAAAAGTGGTGTAGCAGGTCACTGACTATTTCATCTTGGATTGTGAAGGTCTCATTCTGCCCCCCCATCCCTGTCTTCGAGGTCAGGGGGCTGGGTGTCTAGTAACAACTAGTTCTACTGCTAAAGACTGAGGCAAAGAAGCCATTAAACACCTCAGCCTTTTCCTCATTCTTTGTCACATTTCCCCTTGCATCCAATAAAGGATGGTGATTCTCCCTAGTCCTCCTTTTGTTGTTAATGCATATATAGAAACATTTTTATTGCCTTTAATTTCCAGGATATGATATAAATGCATCATGCTGCCTGGACTGTTCTGCATTCAGCTGTCTTTTCTGAGAAGAAACTAAGAAAATTTCTTAGTTTTTTTCTGAAAATCAAACCTAAATGTGTTCACTGCAGATCCCTGCTTGGAGGACAATTGCTTGTCGTCTGTTTTTCAAAGGTTCTTTTAGCAGAGTTTCAGCCAGCCAACACATTGCCCTGCCATGCAGAAGCTGATCTCCCAGAAAAATATTTGTGCATATAAAAAAATTAGAATAAAGGTTTATATGTCCCTTCATTACAATTTCATTTTGTATTCTCCGTAATAGCCCCTATCATAATAAATTCATGATGTAGTCCTGTGAATGTCATTGTTATTTAGCATTAGTTAAGCACTGGTTAATAAACCTTCACCATGTTGCTGCACCACGCATAATGTACACAGTCATTGAATGGAGACTTACTCTGAAAATTTTAATGATGTCTGAAAGGCTGATTTACATTTGTATTGCTATGGTTAGCACTGTTAGTTGTACCAGTCAAGTGTGACTACTTCATGCATGTTTTCCTAAACTGAGCGACAATGGAATTTATATCTTATTTTTTAAGCTAATAAGGGTATTTGTTGTTATCTTTTTTTTTTTTCTTGCCAGAGATTGGTATTGTCCAAGTACCACCTTGCCACAATCCACCACATCAAAGAACAGAATGTCAAGCTTTAGCCACAGGAATACAGTCCTCCTGGGACTGGAAGATTAAATGTCAGTTGTGTAATGCCACAGTTATGCCACCTTGTAGGAATTCTACTTGGCCCCTTTCAACTACAGTGATCAGTCATTTCCCCCATCTTTCTTTTCTACATCACTGACACTGGTAAGATATTTTCCGGCAGTTTGTTCCCTGGTCTCTCCCATCTGCCACTCTCCCCCAGGCAGAAGTGGGAAATGGACACAATCAGGAGTGACTGAGCCTTGCAGATGAGCTTCAAATATTCCAAGGTTTCTGCCTCAGACACTGAAGTTCAGGAACCTGTGTCTCTCTCTACACAGCAGAAAACTATATTTCTTTTCAAAGAAAGCCAAGATGTTTCATCATCAAGAGGTACAAGCAATTATCGTTGCAGTCCAGCATATTACTTGCCAGGAAAATATCTCACTTGACATTACTTGTAGACAGTGCTCAGTACAACATAGTGAAAAAATTCTTAAAAAAACACATTTGTCATTCCTTTAGCCTGTTTCTGCTTAGTTCAGGAAATCCCTCATTCTTTTTCCTCATGACTCCATTTAATTACATCTTTATGCCAGTATTTGGTATATGGAAGTTATTAGCTCACAGAAAAGTAAAAATATAAGGGTACATTCATGGCTTCATTGAAATAACATTTTTGTTTAAAATTAAAGCTTTTTTTTCTGATCATGGCTCCTCCTATGATGCCCTTAAAATTCAGAGTATATGTCTTTATGAAAAACTCCCTAGCCCAGCTCAGCTGAAGCCAAGAGGTCTAGTTCAATATCATGGCTGCTGGGTGGGGCGTTGGAGCTGATGCTGTCTGGGTAGTCAAATTTTCATCATTGCAAACCTTTCCAGCTCTCACAGTTTTACAAGAACCTTTTGGAGACATGCCTAACACGTGCCAAGTTCCCCTAATATATACTTTTTGTCTGCATTTGCAGCCCGTGTTTAGACTGTCATACACTTTTATGCTCCTTATCCTATGCTGACCCATGTGTGAGTTGGTTTCTTTGAAGTTTTCTTCACCATCCAGCTAGACATTCAGGTAGGAATCTGGTTTACTGACAGGCAGAGAAACATAGACATTATCTTTTTCCAGGATGGATATTACCTTGGGGACAGTGGGTCACATCCCTGCCAGTCCTCTGAGCCTCCTTAAAACATGTTTTTGATAGTCTGCCTTGATAGTGACCACCAGTGTCAGCATTCAGTGAAGCAAAGGTATACTGTGACAATTGAGACATCACATAAAAAGTTTCTTTGGGTTTTGGAGGTCTATTTTGCTACCACATAAAACATCTTTCAGAGTTATGCTGCATTCATCTGTCCTTCCTACAGACCTCAGTGGGTCTATAGGGCCAAGCTGGCAGAAGCTGGCAGGTGTCAGCTCAGGCTAAGTGAAAAAATGAGCACGTGGGAAAAACCTACTATGTCCTTTACAAAGTAATGGTCACTTTTTTTTTTCTGCTTTCCAATATGAAAAGACCTTTAATATTTTCAAGTCCAACTGTTAACCCAGCACTGACAAGTCCACCATGAAACCGTGTCACCAAGCACCTCATCTAAGCATCTTGTGAATACATCCAAGGGTGGTGACTCCACCACTTCCCTGAGCAGCCTTTTCCAGGGTTTTACAACCCTTTCTCTAAAGAGATTTTTTCCTAATATCCAGCCTAAACCTCACCTAGTGCAACTTGAGGCCATTTCCTCTTGTCCTGTCGCTTGCATGGGAGAACAGACCAACTCTCACCTCATTACAATCTCCTTTCAGGTAGCTATACAAAGTGATAAGGTCTCCCCTCAGCCCACAGGCTAAAAAAAACCAGTTCCCTCATCTGGTTCTCATAGGACTTGATATCTAGACCCTTCACCAGCTTTGTTGCCCTTCTTTAGACACACTGTAGCACCTCAGTGTCTTTGCTGCAATGAGGGGACCAAAACTGAACCCTGTATTTGAGGTGCAGCCTCACCAATGTCGAGTACTGGGGGACAATCACTTCCTTAGTCTTGCTGGCCACACTATTTCTGATACAGACCAGGGTGTTGTAGACCCTCTTGACCACCTGGGCACACTGCTCACTCATACTAACACCTCTAAGTCCTTTTCTGGCAGACCTCTTTCCAGACACTCTTTCTGAAGCCTCTAGCATTGCCTGGGGTTGTTGTGACCCAAGATCTGGACCCATCACTTGACCTTGTTGAACCTCATACAGTTGGCTTTGGCCCATTGATCCAGCCCCAGATGCCTTTGTAGAGCCTTCCTACCCTCAAGTAGATCAACACTCCTGCTCATTCTTTTAGATATCTGCTGTGCTGTATGAATGCCCACACCCATTTGCACAGAATTCAGTTGGTAAATTTTCTTTTCAGGTCCACACTATCTTAAAAAGTATTAGACTTACTACTGATCCTTCCCTTTCAGCAAGCCTTTATTTTGTACAGAAGGGAAATATGAGTCTTCTTCTCAGTACTTGTTTTGGTTTTCCTCTGTGTCTTCTGCTAGAATAGAATAAAAACTATTCAATTTTCAATTTTCAAAATCCTTTTCTGTGAACATTTGAAGTAGGAGATATTTGAACTAAACTGTATTCCCCCAGCGCTACTCAGAAAAGTAGACATCAGTACCCTACTGTCCTGTCTGATCATTCCCTAAAAATATTTCCCCAGTCTAATCTCAACTAACCACCATATAAAAGATATTTCTTCCTGTGATAGAAAAGTGTATTCTTTTGGTTATTGGAGTCCAGAAAGAAGTTCAATCCTTCTGAGCCCACAGCATAAAGAAATATTTCTATCTGCACTGACAAATTATTAAAAAACAAATATATTAAATTTTAATTCATAAAATAATTAATAAGGCTATAAATTTTAATTATATTAGTACTATGTAACACAATTAAAAGTTAAACATAGCCATAATATGTTATTAATGAACAATTAATTACTATAATTAGAAGGTGAAGCTAATGAGCTGAGTGGTTTAGATTATTAAGGCAGAGTTTTGATCTTCCATTTACTATGTCCAGTGATTTTAAAACTCAATATGGATCAAACTGTGTTTTCAATGTTACACAAATGTAAATCCACAGAAGAGAACAGATTACATACTTCCCTGAAGCTAATGTACATTTTTAGAGTACTGTCTGGTAGTGGAGATGACAGCGTTAATGAACTTTATCAGAAGATGGGATTTATAGTAGCCCTTATGTCATTCCCTGAGTATGACTGTGAAGGGAGACAAAAGTAAAAAAAAAGATAGAAGAAATTTATTTTGACTTCTCATGATTTATTTTTTCAACACTTCAGTTTACATTTTCATTTATTACAAATAGGTTTCACTAGTTTACTCACTCTGTGAATATACAAATGTAGAAATTAAGATTCGGGAGCTACAGATTTCTCACATTTACCAGTGGAAATGCAAGGCCAGGAAGAAAGTCTGTGATAATCCAATCTGGTCTTTACCATGACACAAACCATGGCATCTCATCTACTCATCTACATACCAAGCCCAAGACCTTCTCAATGAACACATGCTTCGTTTAAAAATTAAACAAAAAACCCTACAGTTTTGTTTTAGAAATCTCTGTGAGTGAGGACTTCAATATGACCTTCATAAAACTGTTACAGTGACAACCAAAGCCCCTCACACACACTTGAAAAGGCACAGTTTCATTTCTAATTGAATTAGAGGGATGCAAGTCTGCTGAGATCCCAGTGCAAGAGAGAAGAGTTGGACTGTGTTTGTTCAGATGGTGTCAGCCTCCTCCTCCTCTCTTTCTCTGTACCATCAGCCTTCACAAATCCATCCACAACATAATCATCATTTCTGCAGCAGCAGAATTTCTGCAACGTTTCTCTCATCTCCCTCATTTCCCACTCATCCAACTTTCAATGTCTCCTCTCTGCTCAGCCTTGTTAAATTTCAAGCAACTTTTAGACATCCTCAGGACAACTCTCATAACAAGGATTGCCATATTAACTTTCTGTCATGGTTGGTAAGTTAAGAAATAATTTTTTGCTTTGCTTGCATGCATGGCTTTTTCCTTTAAAAAACTGTTAAACTCTCTTTATCTCAACTCACTGGGTTTTTTTACTTCTATTGTTCCAATATTCTACACCATCCCACCAAGGGACAGTGAACAAGTGACAGTGTGGGGCCTAGTTGCTGGCTGGACAACAGAAATTCATCTCAAAAAGCTACATTTTTATCACTTTATACAGCTTCCCAAGTAAAAAAAAAAAAAGATCTTTTTAGAAGTCACTTAAGAGGAAAGATGTTTCTTCTCTTACATAGTTGACTTATTTCATTCTACTAAACCTGGTAAACAGCTGCTAAAAGTTTTTAGTACTTTTTGAAACATACCATTCACCTCTTCAGATGTATTTTTTTTTATCATGCCTGCCTAACTGCCTGTGTTAACATTACATTATAATCTTACAGTTTATGGACATGATATTTATTTTATATTCATGAGCATTTAATTTTCTTGAAGCCTATGGGTCATTCTCCATCTCCAAGTGTGTAAATAACACAACTATTTCCTTCACTCACAGCTACACAGGGAATTGAATTTAAATCACAAGCTGGATGTTCAAGTACCAGGGATACGAGTGTAGGTCAGCCACAGTTTTGGGTCTTTGAATTTCACAAAATTAAACGCCTCCTCTCAGGCAATTTCAAGAAACTGAATGTTAATCTCAGTTTTCAATCCTTCCATCTCCAGAGCACATTGCCCTTATATTTCTGATGAAATTAGCTTTTAAATCATTACAGCTTCTGGTTTTATAATTACTAAAATAACAGCCTTGTGTTATTGCTTTCATCTGTCCACAGTGGACATAAACATGGTATAATCATAGACACATTTCTTTTTCTTTCTCCAACACTTCATTTTTATTCACGATCTGTCCTATGTAAAGGGATAAATTTGTTCTTGGTGTGAAAGCATATGGCCCTTGGAAGAGAAAGAAAACAGTGCAATGTGGGTCCAATTCAGACAGAAAAATTATTCCATTATGATCAAGACTTTATAAGAAGTTAAACACTTCAGCATCTTAAGCAATGATAGTACAACATCATATAAAACTTGTGGGATGCTTCAATCTAGTTCCAATTTAAAACCTGTATTAATAGCATTGTTAGCCCTTTAAAAGCACAACAGTTTCCACAAACCTCCAAATCCTAGGTAATTAGGGTTTTCAATCATGACAGTGTTCTTACTCTAATGGTAATTTTGGCAAATAGCAGGTAATTATAGCTCGCTGAGGAACTACATTCTCACTTGAGACCTGCCATCACCAGCCTAATTGCTTCCCAGTGAAACAATAGTATTTTTGTTCAGCTATCATCTTTTGTTATTCTGCAACTGGGACTGAATACTGCAAAATTTAACTATTCTAATTTACAAAACAGGTTTTCATGGCATTTTTATAATATATAAGCATGTGCATTTTTCTTTTGTGCTTACACAGAGAATAAGCATTTATTTATCACAAGAGTACAAGACCAGATTTCCTTAAGTTGAAACCCTGTGAAAGTGTAAAAATGCAACCCGTAAAGACTGTTGGAAGCACAGGAAAGGACTAATGAAAGAGCTACAGGACCTATTCTTGCATCACTTACCATCCAAGAGCTTTTATACCTGCAACTGGTTCTACCAGATCTTCTGTGCTTGCAGGAAGCCATGTGCATGTTTTTAAAGAATCATGACTCTATTACTCAATTGTAAGTTTTGATGCACAATTATTATTTAGCAATCCCAGGTAAGATTGACAACTGCAGGGCAGACACATAAAGCAAGTCAAAGATTGCCCATTCTGCACAGAAAAGATGCAGAAGATGGGAGAAGAGCAGTAGCCCTGTGAGGCCATTGGTAGCCCCCCAGTGTGGAGACCCTCTTGTCTGATCCCTCAGTCTGGTGGCATTTATCATGAATTCAAAACATACAGCATGCCATTTGCCTGTCATTGTTCACTATATGAAATTAATAAACTTCTATGGTAACAATATTTTGGTCTGGAGGGAGTCCTGAAGTCAGGAATTCTTGTGAGTTAGCTATCTAGCAAGGGAATTTCTTAACCTGGCTGAGCAGTACTTTCTCAAAGCTCTTGTGTCTGCTACAGTAGCCAAGTGTGAGATCAACAAAAAAGCATTAAGTTACTGTGTTTGAAGAAGGAACTGTAATGTCTCCAGCATAGCTGAAGATGGAAGAATGCTTTTCTAGCAGCTGATACAATGTCAGTTTTTGGTGGCACAGAGAAGGCTAGCTGGGTTTGGTCTTCCTGCTAATTTAGCTGCTTTTCTCCGTTACTTTGAGGCATCAACTGACAAAATTATGCTCTACATAAATGAACCTAACATTGGGAATTGTTATGACTCTCTGTAGAGCTCAGAGAAGACCCAGAAAGATTCATTTACACCTGTCCTGGTTTGAGTGAGAGCAGAACTTGTTGTGTTCAGTGATTTTACTTTTCAGCTCAGTTCTTGTAACTAACTGCACTTTCTGAAGTTAGCAGCCTGTTCTCACAGACAGTGTCTGCTTCTAGAAGTGATAACACCCCATGGTTAGAGTTACTACCAAGGATTGGTGTGCAGACCAAGGCCACTGCTGGGTCCTGTGCACCACATTGGGGGGTGCAGAAAGTGAAAGGCTGCACCTGCAGGGAGGAGCGGGCAGGACAGGGGACCCCAAACTGAACAACAAAGTATTCCATACCATATCTGTTATATTCAGCATAAAGCTGAGGGATCTGGAGCATATATGGCTCTTCTCCCCTCTTGGACTGCTTTGCCAGCTTTGCTTGGCTTGGTTCAGGTCCTCTTTCAGTTCCTTCCTCGGAGCATCCCAGGAGGCCTCTGTCCATTCTGCCTTCGATCCCGATCTGCGTGTTCCTGAACCCGGTACCAGAATCCAGCTCCTGAACACAGCTCCCATCTGCTGCAGGGCCCAGTCTGGGCTCTTCCACTCCAGAGTACTTTCTTTTCACAGGGACTCTTGGGGATATGCAAGGAACTTTCCAAGCCCAGCACAGGGCTGGAGAATCCCTCCATCTAAACCTGGAGCAGCATTATTTAACTGATTTAGCTCACTGTAAAGAATCATCTTTTATGACACCAATATCCAAAGAATAAATTATTTGCCAACAATTCTATTTACAATGATGAGGAGTGGAAAGGAAAGAAGCTTGAACTTCTGCATTGTAAATTCTCTAGTGCTGCTCTTCTTTAGCATCACTGGCCTGATATACTCTTTTTTTAACCTATATTGCTCTAGATTTCCACAGGAATGAAACGTGGCTCCTGCATTTTATGGAGTTGTTCATAACTTTTACCTTGCTCAGCTCATTTGGAAGAAATGGCCTAGGACTCCAGCTCTGTAATGGCATCATACTTTCTGGATTTAATTTAACTTCAAAAAGTAAATAGCCTGTTTTGTTTTGACGTCAAAATAGTTCTGATGCTAGAGTGGTTGATATCTGAGGGACTTGGCCAGCAAAGCCCAGTTGCTGTCAACATGCCCATTATTAAAGCCAAGTTTTAAAACTGCTTTCCAGAAATGTATGACAAACTACACTCCTTCACATATGCATAATTCTTAACATTCACTTTGCTGGTACAGAGCCAGAGCTGCTGTGCTAGATATACTCATTAGGACCCCAACTGGCTCTCCTAAAATCAGTGGGAGCTGTTTTGTTCTGCTTGTTGTAGCAATAGAAAGCTGTGATGCAGTGACTGTGCTAAGCTGTGCAGTGCACATATCTTACCTGGACATGTCCCAAAGATTACTCTGGGGACCCATAAAGAACAAGAGTACGTGACTGTGACAACAGTATTCCTTGGAGCTCTAGCAAGCTGTCTTGTGTTCTTCTGCTAGAGCTGCTCTATAATGAGAATAAAAATCTACCCTTTCAACCAACTAGCTATACTAATTCCTTAATTGAAGCCATAAGGGAGGACAGTGTGGTGTTGAACCACTCTGGTCCTGTGTTAATGACAGTGCTGCATTACGCATCTCAGAGAAAGGGATCATGGCTGTTAAAGTCTCATTCCCACAGCATGGTTCCCTGCTGCTGAGTCTCTTCCTACCATGAAGATGTTTCTCTCACACGCACTTTGCTTCAGATCTGTCTCCGTCCAGTGAGGCAAACTGGCATGGACAATCTCTCTTTGGTACATCTGGTTCTAAAACACTTTTTTCAGTGAAAACGCTACTAAATCAGGATTTTTGGGGCTGATGAATGTGATGTGGAGCATTTTGATTTATAGGTTAGATTGGATTGATTCTGATTTTTATTAGATTGGAAATTCTCTGCAACTGTTTTTTTTAAGTAAAAAATAATAGTTTTGCTTAAAAATACTGTGATGAAACAGAAAAAACTCACTGATTATATTCTTTTTTTCTTCCTCGCTCTACTGTCAATGGTTGACAATCTAAATTTATTGCAAAGATTTATTTCTGGTGGTATTTCCTAATTTCCTTTCCCCTTTTTATGTAGCCATAAGCAAAAGAAAGTGAAATTACTTCTTAGCCATACTTATCTAACCTCTCCTTTACAAAGAAGAGTTTGATGCTTCACAGACAGATGGAAAGAGCTCAGAGTACAGTGAGGTTGCCCAAACATCTTTTGCCCCTAAATGCCCCAACCGTATCTGGGACATGCAATGTGCCAGCAGATGGGATGCAGACCTACAGAGTCCTGGACTCTGTGGGACTGGCAGCTGAAAGGGATGAAGAATACCTGAAGGCAGTTCAGCAGTAGCAGATGTCTTTGCTTCAGCAACTAAAGGGAGACCCAGAGTCCTGTGACCAGCCTCTGCCTTGTGCTCTTTGCTTCACCTTTCACCACCACGATAGCAGAGCACTTAACAAATCTTAGCCTCTATATAATTCCATAAAATTGAATTTGCTCCCAGCCAGTGGTTCAGTGCATAGCAAAAAGTAAGTTTAAATATTTTTAATATCTTGATGTATCTTTGCTATAAAGAGGAAAGGGAAAATTACATGCTAGCTACTTTACTGGGTCATTGCAAAATCCATATCTCCCTCATGCAGCAGTCATTAATGCAATGGAAGCCATAAGGTAACATTCAGTTCAAGATCTTTAGCATGATATCATATGCCATGAGATTTATTTTGTCGGGGAGGAGGAGGCTTGCAAAACCCAATCAGCTGAAAACACTAACAGGGCAGAGAGAGGGAAACTGAGCTGAGTATCAACAAAACTGTTCCTTTCAAGCACCTTTACCTCCTGGAGCATAAAG
This sequence comes from Todiramphus chloris collaris, assembly GCA_025345505.1. Lineage (NCBI taxonomy): Eukaryota > Metazoa > Chordata > Aves > Coraciiformes > Alcedinidae > Todiramphus > Todiramphus chloris. The sequence continues at coordinate 32,771,872 of JANVCC010000035.1, forward strand.
GTAGATGAGAGAAAGGAGATGCATGAATTGTCCCAAAGAGCCCATTTAAGTGCTTTTTGTCTTGATCATGGGAGGAATGAGGAAGCAATGGGACTTGGGTCAGGTCCAAGAGTGTATTTTAAGTGCTTTTTTCCCCTAAGGAACCATTCTGGAAAAGCAGATGAGAAAGAGGAGAAAAACTAGACTGAGCCTCAACAGGGCGTTTGTAAGTGCTCCTTTTCCTTTTCTTTTTAAATTTCTTATTTAACTTGTTACATATAGAGGCAGAACAGACTTTGTGGTCATGGAAGTTGCATAAAATTGTCCATGGAGAGCTCTGACATTCCTGTCTTTTTGCTTGTCATTGTAAGAGATACGAATAGTTAGTATGAGAGTGAAAGAAAAACCCCACAGACTTACAAAGATTCTTGTATGTGTAGTCATTGATCAGATTCCAGGCCCAATTCTAAGATCATTACTAAAATTAATTGTGTTATTACATGCCAGTGGCTCCTAGGAGTTTAAATAGGGAGGAGCTCTGTCCATAAAAATAACAAAATTGAGCCACCTGGCAAGTGCACAATATTTTTACATGTCTACAGACACTCTCTGCATTGGTCTGCTTGGCAAAGTGGTAGAAATGCCACTTATTGAAAGGCAGCTTAAGAGAAGACACACTGGAGCACTTAGATCTGAAGAGTCTAGACAATATAGAGCCTTCTTTTACTGTTGACTGAATGGAAGTTTGAGTAGGAAATAATAGCTTTTAAAAGCCCAAGGAAAAAATTTAATTTCCTTTTAAATGAGATGGAATTTTATCCTCAGGGAGGTACATAGCAAATCTCCCATTCCTCTGTTAAAATCAAAGTGCCATTTGTGATTTTTATGCAGAGCTCCCCAAGCTACAACACAAAACAGGAGCCAGACTGAAGACAAAAAAAAATAATTAAAAAAAAAAATCCTCATGCACCTTTTATTCTAAAGTATACTTTCAAATAAAGAGGTCATATTCTTTGGTACTAATGGTGATACAAAGTTCATAGTGATAAGCAATGCAAATTAGTCCTTAAATGAAAATGTGCTTTTATTTTCATTTGCGTAGCATCCACAAATGCAACTAGTTAGTTCTTAAAAATCCACATTTTGGTTAAAGTCATTGAAGGCTCTTGACAGGGAGAGAGACTTGGATCTTCTTTTACCAAAAATGGAAGAAAACAGACAAGTTGCAAAAGATACTGTCCTTCCTTCAGATCCTAAAGGTTTTCAGCAAGTATCCTTTTCCCAACAACAGCAATTAGACTAATGAAAGTGTGATCTTTCCTTAAGTAACTTCTCTTATTTATACCCTTAGACTGTCATGGCTAAAACACATTATCATGACACAAACCTAAATAGATACACCAATGAAATAATGCGATCATGCTTGATTTAGTGGCCACAAAGCAAGTACTTGGAGGAGAATCCCTCTGTCCACTTCACACTGCTTAGTCAGATCTCAAAGCATGTCCATCAGAGTAAATTTTTGGAAATTTTTTTTAGAGAATCCATTATGGTTTAACTCCAGCTGGCAACTAAGGACCACACAGCTGCTCACTCACTAGCCTCCATTGGGACGGTGGGCAGAATTAGAAGGGCAGAAGTGAGAATACTCATGGGTTAAGATAATAACAGTTTGATAATTTAAATAAATAAAATTAAATTATAATAATAATAAAAAGAAGAAATTGTAATGAAAAGGAAAATAACAAAAAGAGAGAGAAATAAACCCAAGAAAAATGAGTGATGCAAACAAAAAGCAATTACTCACTACCAATTGACCAATGCCCAGACTGTTCCCAAGCAGCAGGCCACCATCCCCTGGTCAACTCCCCCCAGTTTTATTGTTCAGCATGATGTCATATGGTATGGAATATCCCTTTGGTCAGTTGGGGTCAGATGTTCTGGCTGTGTCCCCTCCCAGCTTCGTAGATTCATCAAATTGGGTTGGAAAAGACCTTTAAGATCATCAAGTCCAACCACTAACCCTACCCTACCAACTCCACCACTAAGACATATCCCCAAGCACCATACCTATATGGCTTTTGAACACATGCAGGGATGGTGACCTATCACCTCCTGGGCAGCCTGTTCCAATGCCTAAAAACCCTTTCAAAGAAAATTTGTCCTAATGTCCGGTTTAAACCTCCCCTGGTGCAGTTGAGGCCATTCCCTCTTGTGCTGTCACTAGTTACCTGTGAGAAGAAACCAGAGCCTACCTCTCTACAACATCTCTACATCTTGTGTACCTCCAGTCTACTCATTGGCAAGGCAACATGAGAAGCTGAAATGTCCTTGGCTTACTATAAGCACTGCTCAACAACAAAAACATCTCTGCATTGGTAACATTATTCTCAACCTAAACCCAAAACACAGTACTATGCCAACTACTAGGAATAAAATTAACTCTATCCAAGCCAAAACCAGGGCACACTATTTCTTTGTTATTTGAATGTCTGATGTTTTCAATACCCATAAAATCTACTTTCTTGTCCAGTGTGGGATGTCGCTGTTTATACTGGGAGCGAAGAGATGCAGCAACACATAAGCAGTAAAGAGAGAAACCAGGAGAGGAAGAAGACGATATTTTATTAATTTATAAGCCTGTTTTATATACCCTAGCCCCACAGGACGATTGGTCAGTGATCACCCATCTCCTAGGGTCATTGGCTAAAGTCCTACAACACCTATTTCAAAATATTTTTCCAATGTACCATAAACAGAACTTAGCAAAACACCAGGTGTTGGTCCAGCTTACGAAAACCATCCTACTGTTTTTCATAACATGCATGAGAAAGGCAGGATTCTCACCCAATATTGTGAGAACCTGAGAAAATCCCTCCGCTAGCAGCTTTTCAGCATCCACAGTGAGTAAAACAGTTTTAATTGTTTCCTAAGGATGCTATTTTTTCAAGAAGTAATCTTTAAAAGGGAGTACAAAAACCACTGAAAAGTGGGAGTGTAGTCCTTGCTTGTATAAGGTGAGCAGGTGGAGTGTAAGGAGTAAACAACCTACCCAAAGTATTTCAAGCATATTAAAAATAAATTAAATTTAAAATAAATAACCACATTATTTATTTGGGTGGCCTCAAAAATCTACAACTCCCAAGTGTATCTGGGCTTTTGGGAAGAGTTTTTAATGTGTTTCAATTTTCCATTCATTGATATGAACTGAAACCAAAACAGTGACCTACCTGCAGGTCTCAGAGTAGCATAAATGGTGCTATAAATGACATCGTTACATACTTTCCCATGGAGCACTGTTAAAGGTACACAAAGAAGATTTGCAGTCTGGAAAATATCGATAGAGGCATTTTCTAACAAGAGAATTCCACTTGGTTAAGTCAAAACACATCGTAAAGTTGCATTAACTTCATCAGAGGTTTATCTGAAGGCAGGAAGAGGAAGGAAGCTCATTTTTCAGTATCCTTAGAAGGAAGTAGTTCTGCATTTTATCATAGGGAGGAAATATATAGATGATACTGTTTCCCAATACTTTTCCTGTATAACTGAAAGAGAGTGAAAAAGAATTTGAATGTTTAGCCTTTGTCAAAATGAAACATTTCAACTGAGAGCAAATGAATTATTTTATTTACACTGAAAAGGTTGACATTTTCAAGTTCTGTTTATAATTCACATGGAGACAAATATCAAAATTGCCCAATGTCCTGTGAAATGGAACTTCTGCCCTCTTCCTCATTTGCTTGGAGAAATGAGATATTAAGTGTGAGACGATGAATTAGTTTTCATGTCTATTCAGTCCTAGCTATCTACATTCAAGAAAAGTTTTGGTTATTTCCAGTCACGATGACAATTTATGATTAGTTCCAGCTGCAGTGTTGACATCTGTCTACTGCAAATTGAAGAGACTGTCTTTCACCCATTAGCAGCAATTCAGTTGAGTCTCAGTTCAGCGTGGCAACTTATAAACCAAAACTAGCATTTCAAAACCATTTACAAAAGCTCAAACACTCTATTGATACCTTGATGCCAATACAATGAAGGACTGTCCTTGATATTTTGGAAAGAAGTTTGGCCTTCTGCTCTTTCCTGAAATGAGGCAATTTCAAATAGTTACTTTCCTTTATTTCTTTTCAAATGGAAAATGTCTGCTCTGAACTCTCTTTAGCTTTCAGGATTTTTACCCTGTTATTGAGCTATTACAACATTTGAAATTAGAAAGGAATGCAATTTATTTACTTTGGATTCACTTTGATTTTTCTCCACTTTTGCACCTTTTAAAAATATCTTGGGACTTAGGATATTTTTGGCAAGGCTTCTGAGGACCTGTCTGCCAGAAAAGAAAACAAAATTACTGATCTGGTGAGAAGCAGATGGATTATAAAAGGTACCTGGCATGGAATAGATGTGAAAATGAAGAGCAGGAGGATGGATCTCTGGTTGCAGTCTTTCAGAAAAGTATTCCATTGAACATGAGGATTACCAGAAAAATGGTCCTCCATTACTTATACATGCGGTAAATGTTAAGAGTTTTAGGAAATTTTGCCTGTGGATGTGCACATATGATTTCATGCTACTGCACAATGAAGTTTCTGCCCTCTCCTGGTTGGAGAAAATTACTTTCCATTTCTTCCGTGTCTCCTGGTGCTTATGGCAGCTCTAAGGCTGGGCTCACATCATTATCACACTCCCTGATTCTTCACATCACCTTCATGTTGTCTAGCCCCTGATAAAGGCTGGAGTGAGTCTATTACCCAAGGAAACTTGGGATCAGGGAAGGGAACCCAAATGCTACAAAAGCATAGTGATACATACTCAACAAACAATTTTTTAAAAGTTCATCAACCTGCAAAGAAATGCTAATGCACTGTTCAATTTGAAGAACTTTTTCTGCATATCCCTACTGAAATTTGTTATTCTCTTGGATACTTTTAGAAGAAAAAAAAATTATTTTTTCAAGAAGTTTGATGGTATAGTTGGTTAAAAATCTGTAAAAACATTCAAGAATGCTCTCTGCTCCTTATTTTCCAGACGATGCCGTGTGTTGACTTTGTCTGTGTCAATGTCATACTTCTCCTGTGGTAACCTGAGTTTTCTAAGCATGCTCAGTGGTGCCATACCTATGCAACTACTGCTATACATTGCTAACATAGGTTTAGTTCTTAGGAGTGGCTTTCATGTGGACAGTATCATCATCAGATATTTTGCTGTGGACTTCAAATCGTTTACATTTTATATACACACAGCATCCAATAGGGCTCTGGTCTTGAGTGCAGGTCTAGAACTCCTGGAGGGCTGGAATGCAAGCTGTAATACTTAACCCTTAAATGGAGAGACTTTGATGCATGGACACAAGGTATTTAAGACACCTTTTTGAATCTGAGCTGTCCTAACAGACTTACTGTTCTATTACAAAGTAACCTGAAGGTACATAGTAAAAATTTGCTCCTTGCACTCTGCTTGGGAAAGATTGGCTGATCTTAAATATAGAGATGATAAACCAGATCTGTGGTTATTGTGATGGATTAGTACTGCAAAGAAATAAAACCTCCTTCACCACAAAGTTACATATGATAAATATAAATGTAATGTTCATGTTCTCTTCTTGACAGTTAAGATCCTAATGGTCTTATATGCACTGGTTTAATATTAGTGTGGTTCCATTTACATCAACGGACCTAGTTACTGTTTTCTTGACGTACATGGGCATCATATACACTTCAATGAAATAAGGCACAGAGTAGCAGGAATAATTAAATAGGTCCTTAGGCATTGGGATACCGGTGCTACCAAGGTCATACTTCCCTTTGCAAGACGAATGTGGGTATTTTACAGTGAGTCAGAGCTGAGGCAGGAAAGAGCAGCACTGAGTGGAGTGTAGACGCTGAATCATTAAGGGCAGAAGCATGCAGTTTTTACAAGGCCATGAACAATCCTGATTTGCCTTACAGGAGAATTGGAAGAACAGAGCATTTCCCTGGACTACTCAGTGCACACCTGTGACATTAAGGATAAATCAATCCCTAGTACTGGGCTGATGCTCTGCGAGCATAAGACCCACCTCTGAGGGTCATTTTCTCCATGAAGAAGACTGTTCTGGGAAATTACTTAAACAAAGAGGGATTTTTGCTGTTCTCTCTTTCCCACAGTCTTGCCTAGAAAACACCAGGAGCTGTGAAAGTACAATGCCTTTGTGCTGGCCAGAGGCTGCCTAGGAATACAGGTGAGGAAAAGCCAATACTTGCCTCCTACCAGCCCCACTCCATTATAACACAGTCAATGTCCAGAAAGGCAGAATCTGAAAGCCAGGCATTTTCACTTCTGACTTCAGTCGTTTTAAGCCACTATTCACCCTTTAGAACAGGTCTCCTTCTTTTTTCTTTTTTCTTTTTTCTTTTTTCTTTTTTCTTTTTTCTTTTCTTTTCTTTTCCTTTCTTTTCTTTTTTCTTTTCTTTTCTTTTCTTTTCTTTTCTTTTCTTTTCTTTTCTTTTCTTTTCTTTTCTTTTCTTTTCTCTTCTTTTCTTTTTTCTTTTTTCTTTTAAATAAATAAATAAAATATTTTTTTTTAAAAAGGCAAACCATAGCAATTCTTGAATTGGATGTGAGATGGAGTGAAAATAGTTATGCCGAAACCAACGAGTTGTTCTTGCTTGATGGGTGTCACCAGAGCATCATGCGCTGTGCTAATTTCTCAGCTTGCGAATAGACATATTTCAACTGACAGTTGAAAGTGGGCTTCAGATTCCACTTAAATCATGTTTTTCATGCTGAATAATGAGGGCAAAACACAAACCAATTCTGGCAGTTAAACTACGCACTTAAACCTTTCATAGTGTTGTCAAACACTATAATCCTTCAAAAATCTGAGTTTGAATAGCCTCAATATTTTATTTAATGAATTTTAAATCCTATAATTACCATAATTAAGACACTCCTTTTGGATTATGTTAGTGTGCTGCTCAGAGAGAAAGCTGTAGGCAATTTTCACTAAAGATTTTCCTGAATGCAAATGATACGTACAGCTCATTTTGAATTCATTGTGATGCCATTTGGGGAAGCATTTTTTTAGAATGTATCAGGCAACTTTGGTGTGGAAAGTCTGCGACACCATACAAGGAAAGACTTAGATAGAAAGGACCTCATTATCTTCATACCTGACTCTTCATGTGCTGGCAATGCACCTAATATAGACGTTTCTACCCCTCATTTTGTAAAATAGGATAACTGGAAAGAAGTAGAAGATTTTGGGTTATTGTGAGACCTACCCTGAGGAACGAAAATAAATGTTAGAGGTATGTATGGGCCACTGGGAAATAAGATGCAACTTACTGGATTCATACTGATAATTACTGATCTAAAAACATCTAAAACAGTTTCAATGTCAGGAAAGAAATCCATGGGAGAAGAAAGGAGAAGAGGCTTTAGGATGCTTTCAAACTTGCACCCCTAGTCCCTGTCAACCGCTGTCCCAGTGCAGCACTAGACATACAAAGGTTCCCAATGAGCAAAAATGATCCAGTACAGGGACAGGAACTCACTGGACAGCTCAGAGCATCTGTGAGGTCTCCAGGGCTTCCTCTCATGGCCTGCTCCGTGGTCCTGGGCTGGAACATCAGACCATTCCTCTGCTGTAGGAGTGTATTGGTAGTCTCTACCTGGAACAGCCCGACTGAAAGCAGAGGCTCTGAACTTGGGGTCATTTCAGAGCCAAAATGACTGGTCAAGTCACACAGGGATACTGATACTGCCAGATACACAGCATTCGGGCTTGTGGATTTCAACAACCAGCCTCTTGCTTTTCAGTGTGGTACTTAAAAGCAACCCTTCACACACATGCATCTGGGCCATGAACTACCCCAAAAGAAGGATAATGTGTTGAAAATGCATCAAAGAAAGGTTGTGCTCTGAAGTATGGGGGTGTTTGAGTGGAAGGGATGCTGCAAGACTGACTGAGTTGGCCTGTGCAGCTTGATCCTCATAGGGACAGGTATAGCCATATCAACGGGTAGAAAATCAGGGTTACTTGTGGCTCTGTGGCCATAAGCACTTTGCATTTAGCAATTTAAAAGGTTTCACAGAAAACAAATCAATATCTCTGAGAGAGAATTCTGCTTCACACCCAGATCTGCAATTCCCAGCACTGTCAAAGGCATCTCTGAGTACAGCACACACAGCATGATGCTCAAATGTCCTAATAGCTGCATAGCTGTAACTAGCTACCCCCACATAAATTAACAACAATTAAACAATGATAAAGTTATTGGCAGATTTAATTTAAATGGCTACATGATATGAAACAAGAATTTGATAAAGGAAAAAAAAAAATTTTTCTTTAGAAGGGCCTAGGGAAAAAAAGAATTTTTATATTTTATGAAGAAAGTTATTGTCAAAATTAGTAGTTGAAGGCAGCAGAAAAATAATTCTTAGTAACAGGTGCCACTGAAGTCTTCAGCACTATTCCCTCAGCATCTTGAAGAACTACAGCTGAGATGAGTTGTGATTTCAGCCCATTCTCCAGCTCATGGTTTCCTAGTTAAGCATAACATTATTTAATACCTTTTTCCTGGGGTGAAGATTTACTGTGAAGCCTAGGTAAGCAAGGTGTCAAACCTCGTGAAAGTCTTCAGGACTTAGGTGCCCATGCAAGTCCTAATGACAGAATCATAGAATGAGAGGGGTTGGAAGGGAGCTCTGGAGATCACCGAGTCCAACCCCCTTGACAGAGCAGGATCACCTAGGGCAGGTTGCACCAGAAAATATCCAGGTGGGTTTTGAACATCTCTAGAGAATATCTCTGGGCAGCCTGTTCCAGGCTCCGTCACCCTCACAGGAAAAAAAGCTTTTTCTCATGTTGAGGTGGAACTTCCTGTGCTCCAGTTTGTGATCACTGCTCCTCCTCCTATCACAGGGCAGCACTGAAAAGAGACTGGCCTCTTCTATTTGAAACCCACCCTTCAGATATTGTAGACATTAATAAGATTCCTCTTTCAGTCTCCAGATTAAACAGTCCCAGGTCTCTCAGCCTTTCCTCCTAAAAGTGATGTTCCTGTCCCTTAATCATCCTTGTAGCTCTCTGTTGGACTGTGTCTAGTACTTCCTTAGTATTCCCTAAAGTACAGTTAAAACTTTGTGCCCTAAATATTAAACTACCCATTTTTATTTTGATTTTAGAAATGTAACCAACATAAAAATAATTTAAAAGAAGAAAGTAAGAAGTGGGTACTTAAATGCTTTTGAGAAACATCCTTGGGACAACATTTTTCAAAGACTTTCTGGAAAATTTAGATATGGGCACCCAGTAAGTAGGACACAGAAGGTTGTTAAGGCAAGGTAGGAGTCTCAGTCTTTTTGTTAAGTTTGCAAAGGTTTTTTCAAAATTCACAGATTTTGGTCATCTTGAGCAATCAGCCTCAGGCAACCTGGCCCTTAGACTGAGACATGCAGATCTGCATTCTTGAGTAGAACTTTAAATCTAAATGAAGATTTTTTTTATCTTCATGTAAATTAATATAAAACTCAGAACCAAAGAGAGATGAATTTTCAGATACTAGTTTGTTTCCTTTCATATGTGAAATTCAGTCAAAGAAAAAGACAATCAAGGTTATCATCAGATGAAAACTGGCACAGGCTTACTGATTTAAGGGAAGTTAAGCTGATTCTCAAGTAAATGAGCCTCTGACCTGAGAAGGATGAAAGATGTTTTCATTTATCCCAAAGTAGGATTTTAAAACATTGAATCATTTCATTTACCTTTGATTTTGTCCAGAAAATTTATCTTTTGCCTGTGATTAAAATCCTGTACTTCAGGGCATGTTTCCTACAATATATCCTATTTCTTAGGTGCTGGAGGCATGCCCTGGAGAGTACTATTCCTTACTTAGTGTGTGTCAGACCACATTTGACACAGTCCATTACACTGACACAAGATTTATCCTTCTGATAAAAAAGCAAAATCCTCAGCTGGGCAAATAGACCTCAGACTAAAGTTCGATAACAGTTCAGAATGAAAAAAATCTGGATTATAAGACACTGATAGTATTCACGAGCCCAGAGGTTGTGTTTGTGGTGCCTGTGCTAGCATTAGATATAATTTAAAAGACCAAAGAAAGGCAAATTATTGTATTAGCTCTATTTCCAGGCCAGTTATAGAGGTACTGATTACTTGTCATATCTTCTACAGACAACAGGAACTTCACCCTGAAAATCAGACACACTAATTTAAGAGGAGTCTGTCTCCTTGGTTAAGAGATTACACTGTTGAAAGGAAGCTGCTGTTAGAAGAAATATTTAATCTTAAAGCAACATAGACCAAAATAATTTGGACACGAGGACTTAGGTTCCCAACTATCACATTGATAACAATTACATTATCAGTATCAACTAATAGAAGATATCATAAATTTGATGTTAAGAATAAACACTGAAATAGAACTCTTTACAAATATTCCTGGAGTGTTTAAAATTCCACTTAAAATTGAAATGTCTTTCTAAATTACCTTCTAAATTTATTATTTTTCTAAGTTTAAAAACAGAACTACAGTAATATTCAAGTAAAGTAGTACCATTTCACTAGCACTTATGGCAGAGGTCAAAGTCTCTTATAAAAGACCACATATTACATACCACTTGATTCCATGCAATTGTTTCTGGATTGGCTATCCAATTTGCAATGAGTTACCCAGCTATTTGCATTTGGTTAAAGAATTGAGCATTTTAGGTCAGATCTCAACTTGAATATACAGAGCTGTGGAATCCATCTTTTTACCATGGTCGTTGCTCCCTGTGATCAGTTAACTTCATGGTTTATTTTTCTTGTTAATTTTTTTTTTTTTATTTCTTTAGACTTGTTTCCTTCTGATCTCATTACTAAATAGGAAAATCACTTAGTAAGAAATAATATCAATTCAAGTAGTTTCTTCGAAATTGCAGTCAGGTAACTTCTGAATTATTTTTTTGACAGTATCTTCTAAGACCGCCATTGTAACATGATCTTTTCAGCCGTAGAATAATTTTTATGGTCTTTTTGTTTAAAAAAAAAAAAAAAAAAAAAAAAGCGCCTTAGTTTTTCAATATCTTCTTTAAAATTAGGATTCTGGATAAAGGTGTATTACTCCACCACAGCTAGTCTTACTGAAATAACAGAGGGAAGCCATCTCCCAACCTCCACTCACCATCTTTGGATCTTACCTCTTGATTCAGACTAAATTTGCCCTCTAATCTCAGTAGCTATGCTTTTCCAGAACACAGTCTTCTATCCTGCATCTTGCATTTCAGTTCCTACTTTCATTGTTGACTTTATTTAAAGGTCTTTCATATAAGTCATTTTACCCAGTGATGCAGGGCAAACTACCAGGCTATGTTTCCCATCCTAATTAATTACTTTTCCATTGTCAAATTTTGCATGATCAACAAAAGCTTTCAACAATCATTCTACAACTGTATTTACACTGACAAAATGTTAAACTGAATCAGTTTCCTCAGGCTTTAAAGACTCAATCTAGTCATTCCTCCTTTTCAATTGACACTGGTTGTGACCTGTTAGTTCGCAGTCCATTTAGTTCATACTTTATCATTTCTATAGACTATTTGGTTTATAAGCAGACCATCATGCTTTACTAAATCAAATGCCTTTAAAAACTGGAGTATACTCAACAAAGTTTGATCACATATGCATACTTAAACCTGACAAAATGGTACATCTCTCAGGACCTATTTCCACAGTGTCGACTAACACTAACTATACTGCTTTCCCTTATTCATTCATTGACTGCATTTTACATCAACATTTTCACTGCTTTCTCTGAGACTAATGCTGGGCTAAATACCCACCAGTGATCAAGATTGCCTATTTACTTTTTAAAATACTGGTTAAAACTAAACATTTCTCCCATTTAAAAAATTTCAGTAGTATTCAAGATTCATTAAAAATGAATGCCTACAATCAGAGTTTCTTTAGCCAAATATTCAAAAACTTTTGGTCAATATTACTAAGAGAAACTATTCCTGTCTCCTCTGTGCACTTGCAGTTTTTCAAAGTAACACGGTTATTTGTGTTTTGAGTTTATATTTTTATGTTGCTGTCCTTTCTCCCATGCTTTTTTGTGTGTGCAGTCACTCAAAAAGAATGAATCTACACCTGGATGTATTTCGTATCACTCAGAAACATGGGTGCAGGTGTTAGCTAACACCTCCATACACTCCTGAAATATTAAGAGTGATTGTCACCTAAGCAGAAAATGGGAGTGTACTGTTAAACTGCATAGCATTCTGTTTGAATAGACTTCAGAGTCAAGGGATAATGACCTTAAATAAGGATATGAAAAGAAATGCCTGGGAAGATAGCAAGATGTCACTAGTTTATGAAAAATTATAGTGGCTGTTTGTGTTTGGGGTATAAAGTGGGACACGGAGAGGAAATTTCCTGTGATGTTTACGCATGAAAATTACTCCTTTTGGTTATTATACTCTATTTATTCTGGTTTAACAAGCCTAGCATCTTGAGTATCAGCTTTGCACATTGTTTCACTTATCTAAAGACTCAAGGCAATCACAGCAAAACCTTATTCTGTGTAGTTCTTAAGAACACCATATACTCAACCCTTGGCTAATTCATGTGTATGAGGAATGATACAAATTCAACTGCAGTAATGACAAGTATTCTGTATTGGTTTTGGATGGATTGAGTTTAGCTTCTTGAAATTGCTGATATTCCTTTGTGGTACATGCCACCAAGGTCATGAAGCTGAGTAGAACTGCACAACACCTATATAGATTATAGTATATGTGATTTCTTACTGTCTGTCTAGAAGCTTGGTTTACCTCCTTCACATATATATATATAGGAGACCCCTTATAGAGCCCCCAACATATGTGCAAGTTATTAAATTACACCTCCTGTGGGCCTTTTACCCCAAGCCTCCCATTACCAGGTTTTTCAAATGTTATAATCAAACCATATTAATCCTCCAACACCAGGTACTTAAGGCAAGCTTGGCAGAACCCATTGCAGCCCCGTGGTGGATCTCAAATAAGGTGAGCCTTAAAACCAGCTGATTGCTTTTCAAAGGACACCCTTGCTTTTCTGTTGCTCTTACACATTGGTGATTTCCAGGATTTAAATGATCTCTGCTATAAAATCCCCCTGCAATGAGACCTTCTGGAGTACACTGGCAGACTCAGGTTGTAGGTGACTGTTGATGACTCCATCTCCCTCCTCACATTCTCCCTGTCCTCCTGTCATTCCTCTTTTTTTTTTTTTTTTTTCATCATTTTCTCATTTCTTTATAGTTCTTTCTGCCAGCCCAGTTCAACACCCACCAACTTTCTATGAGGCTGTCCTGGCCAGTGAACACCTGCTTTACACTGAAGATTTTCTCTATTTGTCTAACATCTAGCAGAAAGGAGAAACTGTCTTTTTTAAAAGTAGGATTAAAGCACTCACCAAATACAGCACTTAGGCACAACCTGAACCATAAGCAAATCAATAGGACTTCTCATTTGTTCACATGCTTACAATTAAGTATATTCCTTAGTGCTTCCCTGGATGGGAGCCAAAAGACAGCAGTAAATTGAGTTGAGATCGCAGAAATTACATTCCTTTTACAGAGGCAAATTCACTCTTTGTATTACCAGATTACACAGACACATAATCAAACAACTTACAATTTGGGGTGTTTTATTTCAATCTCTGCATGTATGGTACATTGCCCTACGATTAAATAAAGAAAAGGCAGACAGAAATCCAAAAGAAGCAATGGCTTGGCACCTTTGCTGCAAAAAATTCCTTACCACTGAACATGGTGGCTGAGCTCTCAGGTTACATTACATCAAAAAAAGACTCTTTAAAGAAAGATCTCAGCAGCATAAAGGTTTTAGCAATTAGAACAGAAGGGGAGAGACAAGAGATTACAAGCAGAAATTGGGAGACTGAGCTCTGATAAAAAGTCAAAATAAGAATAAATAAGTAAGGATGTGATACAATCCTGAGAAATAACAGTTCTACAGTACATAAGCAACTTCCAGGAACGTATTAGATAATGTAAACAAAACCTTTCATGAGACCTTCAGCTTCCTCCTCCTTCTTTCCTCGAGGAAGAAAATCATACACTTTAATGTTCAGTTTTGGTAAACTTTATGGATATGCTGTCTTGTATTTCCAGCAGAAAGAAATGACTAGGTGGTGGTGCCTAGTCATCCCATGCAGTGACATCTCAGTCTCTGGTTTTACCATGGTAATACCAGCCCTTTCTGACCCAAGCTGCACATGGAGGCAGCACAGCAGAATGGCTGTTGACAGGGATTTCCACCACCCCAGCCTGAGTTAAACTTACAAAATGTCCTACAAGCTGAGACTCTAAAAGATAGAAAAGAAGTATGTGCCTGGGCAGACCTAAGTGGTTCTGTATTTTTATTAGAGCAAGTCAGTTAAAGAAGGTAGCCTGGGGACAGATCTGAAAGTGATGCAGTATGTAACAGTCTTTGATATCCAGGGCAATGTCAGCTCTGGGTCAGTCAAGAGAATAAGTCCTATGAGAAAAAGCCATAACCTTCAGCTAAATTTTTTCTTATTATATAATTTAAGATTTTATTGCAAATTTTTTTTCCAAGCTTGGAGCCTAGGCAAAGAACACTGCAAGAAAAGAAAGTTAAGGGTACAGATAGAAATGTGTCCATACATTTACCAGGAAAAGTCTCAGAAATTACTGTGTTTCAGCTTCATTATTAGTTCCACAGCTGAGATGTTTTTCTTAGGCATGTATCCTCAAGTTGCCCTGATCTTTTATCTCATAAGCAACATGTTAATGCACTAATCTTCTCACTACCTTTTCTCCACAAGGAGATGATTTGCATTTATTTTCTCAAAATCATTTTTCAGTATTTGATTATTTCCTTTAGACCAGCCTTCCAATTCTCTGCAATATTGATATTTCATTCCTGAAATAATTTTTCTTTTCTTGCTGTTATTTTGTGCTCTTTTACTACAACTTGTAATCTTTATCATTTCACAGTTTCTCCTTTCTCATCAACCTTTTAGCCATTCCTTCCAAATCTAGACGTGCATCTCTGATTGCATTATCAAAATCTTGACAAAACGCTTTTCAAGAATCTGGCAGACATTCAATATGTCCTAACACATTTCTCTCCTGGAAGACACCTACACAGTTAAAATCCCTTCTTCCTATCAACTCCTGTATTTAGGATGACACTGATAGATACTTTCCTAAGAGCCTCATCCACCAGGCCTTCTTGTTTGTTATCTTATTATAAATGCTAAAACCGAGAGGTCGCACCTTCCTCCCTTCTCCCTTTATCTCTACCTATCTGCCCCAAATTATTTTATGTGCATGCATGTTAAGAGAGAGATATATAAGGAAACACCTTCTTCCATATTTCCCTGCCTTATATCTCAGGACAAGCTAAATCCCTTTACATGAGTATTCCACACATATGGATTAACTCAACACATCTATTATTTAAATACTGCAGGACTTAATGTTTGAATTCCTTGACTTCTTGATGACGTAAATGCTTTTTGTGCTCTTAGTTCCCTTTCCAGTGGATGTGAAATAATATGTATGGAGACATTGTTCAAGAAGAAACCTATTTTAAGGTTTTTTTTTTGCCATTGAGTAGAAATTATTTGTATTCTAGAATTTTATTTTATTTCATATTAAATGAAAAGTACTACTGACTAATAGCACTTTTCTGTTCATTGTGGAGAAATACACGTTTATGTGGTTACACACGCAGCTATGAGTGCGGGCTATGCATTTTGCCCATATACACAACACTTGAATGCCTCTATCTTTCTCTGGGGCTAGCAAGTAAATCCACGTATTTTAGTACGTTATATGTGTAGTAACTGACAGCAGTTTCTGACCAGAGGCATTCAAGAACTGGAGACTATCACTTACTGCTTTTTCTACCATTTCCCATAGATGCCAAATGCTGGGCCAGATCCTCAGCTGGACTCAGCACATGAGCCTCAGGTTCAGCATTTCAAAGCATGACAGAAATGCGTTAAGTCAGATGACCCCACTAAACAAAAACTTTTTTTTTTTTGCTTATAGCAGCCCATGTCATGTGTGCAAATAGATTATATGATGGAGTCATCTGTGGCTCAGGTATATGAATAGACTCAGCTTATGTTTTTAGCCCCATGTTCCAGTTCTGTATAGAACTGTAACTTACTATCTTTTGCAGGGTAACAACATTAAACCCTTTAAAGTGGTACATTTTGTAATCAAACATAAATAATTAAAGACAGACTGAAACTTGAGCTCAAAACTACAGGTGATCATAACAATCAGTTACAGAACTGGAGGTTAATATGAAATCATTAAAAAAGGAGCTAAAATAGAAAGCTTTTCTTTCAACCAGAGAACTAAGAGCTTAGTCCTCCTGCCAAATATCCTAAAGAATGGGGGAAGCTTTTCTATTTGGTGAAAAGAAGAGCAACAACCTGATAGGGCAGGACAGAGAACATGCCCAGACAGAGTTTGGGAGAGGAGCCTGGTTAACTCGTCCCAGGGTCAGAGAGTGGTTCCTGGACCATTCCACCCCTTACCCAAGTGTGGTGGCCAGCACCTGGTGCAGCTTGTCCCAAGTGAAATAATCTCTTGGCAAGAAATGCAGAACAAGAGGCAGGCGAAGCTCAACCCATCTAATATGTAACTACAGAAAACACCAGCTGAGTCTGCATCTTGAAGAGCCCTGAGGTATTCCTACAGTGCTACAGTTACTGTCTTGTCCCAACATCAAACCAAACCTATTCATTCCCTTAGATCACTGCACCAAAAAAAAAAAAAAAAAAAAAAAAGCTATATGGAGTATCTTCTTCCCTTGCAGGTCTTTGTCACTGTACATCTCTCTGCTATTCCTCTCTGTGTATGATCTCTTTCCCCTGCATCAGCAGTTGCTGGCAGGGTGGAGATCGGCCCAGGTTTATGCCTCATCTGAGTGCTGGGGGTGGGACCTCCTGTTGCCATCCAGTGCAAAGGCTAAACCTGCCTTTGACTCAGTGCAGATTGTGAAATGGCCTTGAAGAAGTCTTGCAAATGCTTTAGGTTCACCGACCCTCTATGCCAACCCAAAACAGTCATGGTCTTTGTGCCATGCCAGTTTTCCACTAGGGAATCCCACCAGCTATCCTTGGACATCTTCTGTCTTAGTGACAGGCACAAAATGCTGGTCAAAAATATACTGATTTTATTTGAGTTCTTTATCCTTTCAGTATTTAGTACTGGATATTTTAATGTACAAATGCATTCACATTCTTCAAAGAGATTTAAAATTAAGTTATTTAGGTTAAGTAAGTTGAAGAAAAAATATTTAGATCTGTCTGTTTTGAATTTGTAATGGAGAAACTCTGGACTGTTAAACACAGATAGTATCCCTGTACAGTGAATCATCTGAAGGGCTGTAGAAAATGTGTTTCTTTCTGCATACAGGCTGATGATATTACAACAAAAAGAGTGCCTACATTGTTACAGGTTCTTGTGGAGCTACAAGTTTTTTAACCACCTAGCTGAAATGGGTGCTTTTCTCCATCTGGAACTCTTAAAACCTAAAAATATAATACAAATGCTTTTGCAGTTAGCCTATCATCATTATAACTGTAAAGAAGAACATTCACATATACAATATATGCAAAAAGGACTTGAGTTTTCCTGTTCTATTCCACCATTGTGTCCTGCCCAAATAAGAACAGTATTTTAATCCTAGAAGGTGTATGTACAATATAAAATCCTTTAAAAAATTAATCTAAATTCCAAACGGATAAAAAATTTTATCGTTACAGCAATAGAGCTAAGCGTGTTCTTCACTAATACATCAGGTTCTTAATGAAGAACAGTTGTTTATAATATCTTATCATAAATACCAGTTCCTTTTGGCAATAAATATCCCCAGAAAAACTTCCAAACTGCACTTGGATAACAGAGTTATTACACACATGCATCTAACTCTCACTTCAGTAAATTCACAGACACATTTATGTTTTTACTTGACAGCAAATAATATTTAAATACCTTGTCAAGATACCTTTCTACAAACATCCTTGATTACTAGTCAAATCTGCAGGTAAAAACTTCATTAAAGTGGTTGTTCTGGCAACATAATTTGGCACTCTATATCTATTAACTTCTGTTTCTGCTTTTGCACAAACAAGATTTGCCACAGATCACTGGTTCAAACAAGAAGTCTAAATGAAGTATCTCAAATTAAGTTTGAATTGATTTACATCGTGAACCAATGAACCAGCAAATTTTCTTGTGTGAGTTTGCGTGTGCAGAACTAAAATACTTACAGGAGATACTGTCATCCTGGCAATTAAGGCCATCAGATGAGGAAGACCAATTTCCTCATTTGTTTTCCCTTCTTATTTCATAGGAGAAAGCGACAGCTGACATCCCTCCCTCTTTACTTTCTGATAAACTCATCCAAGCAAAAAACACTCAATCTCACAAAATCTCCAGATAAAACAGCTACATGGGAAAAGCAAACTCTGCATAAAGAAAAGGACAATTTACAAACATCTAGTTTCAGAATACTAAACACTCAATGAAGAACTACAACATTTTTAGGGAGAAGAATGTTTCTGTTTACTCCTTTTAATGACGTAAACAGTCTATTTTCAGTTGTGTCAGTGAAAGGAGCAGAGTGAATTTATCAGACAGAAATATGTTGGGACGCAGAACTATATAAACTGAAAGCTGACATGATGCTTTGAAGCTCTCTTCTGTGTTATTTTGAGTGTATCTGTGCATGCTGCTTAACAATCCAAACGTTTCACTAGTGTTTCATAGAAATAGTTGAACTCTTTGCAGCATAATAAAGAAGAACAGAGACAGGCACTGTCGAGGTTTTATGCAGAGGAGAGTATGTACTTGTCTGTAAGTGTGTGTGTTTTTGCATATGTGTTGCTTTCTTTGGTAGAGATTATGAGCCGTGTAGGAATAGAGTGCTTAATTGAAAAGATAGCAAATGATGAAGCAGCTGTTAAGTATGGCACAAAAATTGCTTCAAGCAGTTAAAGCTGATCATCACAATGGAAATAGCTTTTTGATAGCTTAGCATTCCTGTGACAATAATTAAGAATCAGGTTTCCACCAAAAGGCTTTATAGCCAGAAGGGGTTGTAAATCGATGGGCAACATTTTTATCTTGGAATGAAAATTAATTATTCAGTGTTGAACGTGCTTTCTCACACTTAACTGCCTGTGATGTCTCTTTTATTCTCCATCTTAATTCAATTAATATACCATTGTTAAAGGGATATTTGTTGGTTGTGATTTACTTTTGTTAAAAATTATCATAAAGAAATATGACAACATTGAATGGTTCTTAAATTAAGCCATAGTGCAGAATTTTTTGGCAGAGCATCGTTAGCTGTTAAGTACTCTTTGACAAGGGTGTGGAGATGAGCATTTTGTATCGCACCCTTTGAGCTTGCATAAGAGCATAAAGAGATTTGAATAATGCATGAAAAAAGAAATGTAGGATTTTCCAAAGTGCTCTATGTGCCCCTAACTACTTTCTTCCACTTAAGCCAGTCAGAAAACATCTTGAATTTAATTGGACCAGTTTCAGGACACCTAAGACTTTTGAAAATCTCATGCCTATTGAGAAGAAATAAAAAAAAAGTTCTTGCCTTTTTGACTGTTATGTGAAAATGAAGACATCTATCACAAAACTGTCATGACACTTACAGGAAAATGATGCGTCTTTGGGGAATTATTCAGACTGTTTTGACAAGCTCTACCATCTGAAAATGAGGCTGGAAATGTCCTCTTGGCAAGAAACATTAGACAACATAAGCCTCCACAAGGGCAGCTCTTGTCTTGCTATTGCCATTGGTATTTTTATCTTCACCAGTAACAGAGTTGATAGGAAAAAAAACAACATTGCAATTGGTGCTTCATTTCATTCAGCACTTCAATATTCTTCCGTTATTGCCCATATCTTCTGTGGCTCTGAGTAGTGCCTTTTGATTTTCAGATAAATCTTTCTTTATTTAAGCTAATGCTTCATAAAATACCAGCAGTATGTGAGTAGTTTTCTTGAAGAAGCCCCATAATGTTTTCTTACTCAGTGTAAGTTCATTACGTAGTCTCCCTCTGAAGCTGAGAAAATGTTCACCCACCTTCTTAAGAACTTATTGGAGGGCAAGAGGTGCAATTCTTTCAGGGTTTTGTTTTTTTTTTATCTCACGGGTGTTTCTGCTAGAGCCAAGCACTACTTAAAGAAGTAGTGATGAGTCAGAAAAGAAAGCACTCTCTACATTTTAGGGAATTAATTGCTTTGTAAAACCTCTTAATATTACATCAGCTTGAATTAATGGTGACTCTGCTCACAGCATATGAAGCTACAGAGGGCAAACAGAACCCTGGATTCTTGTTATTGTCCCCCAAAATGCTCCTGCCTTGCTGCCCCCTAAAATGTCTCTTCCAGGTTGAGATTGCTCACTAGCCCTGCACAAAAGTGGAGGGGTCCAACACCCTTCTCATTTCTGGAGGCTTGTTGGCAAGCTTAATGCCAGCATCAGCCTCTGAGTTACTCCTCTTTGTAATCAGGAGGCTGCAACTGATTCATTCTTTTAACAGTTGAGAAGGTGTATCCATGGAAAATTGATACCATGGAAAATTGATACCATGGAAGAAGAGTAAGCTACCATGACATGTTCTGAGAATGTTACTGGTGAAATAAATTTCAAAATTATTTTGTCATCCATATTTCAATTACTGAGTAGTTTCAACCACTTCAGAAAACCTAAGGTGTTTCCTCCTATTAAGGTGATTTACCTTATGTACACATCAATATATATGTCCTCAGCAAGTAGAGCTATCACTTGTAATTCAAGAGATTCCAAGTTCAAGTAATCAAAGACAAACATTCCCACAGTTCACATTTTGTCTATGAACATGTTATGGGGTAAGGGTCACAGTGATTTTGGAAGAGGTTTCTGTGCTATATCTCATTTTTTATTTGAAGAAACATGGTACAACTGAAATAATAATGCCAGCTATCAATCCAGGAATGTATCTTTCTACGCTGCATAAATGCTGAATTTGAAAATACTTTTGTCCTTTCTCATTGTGTTTTCCACCTCGCTGACCACTGACATTTCTTCTACATTGACTATTCTAAACAATTAGCTGAGAAGCATTCCTTGCAAATACCTCACCAGCCCAATACCTTTACTCAATTAGGATCTTGCCTCCTCTTCAATTGACAGGACTTCTTTCTGTAGGACTACTCAAAATGAAGACACCCTCCAAGAGAATTCAGGCTGCCAGAAACTGGCCTTGAGATAATTCTCTTTTGTTAATCAGACTCTTCCCCCACTTTGAAGAGTCATAAGTTGAGAAAGAAGCAATGTGGATGCTGAAAAGCTGCTAGCAGAGGGATTTTCTCAGGTTCTCACAATATTGGGTGAGAATCCTGCCTTTCTCATGCATGTTATGAAAAACAGTAGGATGGTTTTCGTAAGCTGGACCAACACCTGGTGTTTTGCTAAGTTCTGTTTATGGTACATTGGAAAAATATTTTGAAATAGGTGTTGTAGGACTTTAGGCAATGACCCTAGGAGATGGGTGATCATTGACCAATCACCCTATGGGGCTAGGGTATATAAAATGGGGTTATAAATTAGTAAAGGTCTTCCTCCTCTCCTGGCTCTCTCTTTACTGCTTTTGTGTTGCTGCATCTCTTCGCTCCCAGTATAAACAACGACAAAGCAAGGAGAGAATTTGTGCAGATCAACACACCTTTTAAAACATAGGCAGAAATGTTGGAATTTGACTTCATCCTTAAGCTGATAAAAATCTTTAACTTCCTTTGCCACATCATGCACTTGTCAATACTGTAGCTTAACAGCTTCTGCACTAACTTAATGGTTTGGCTCTTAGTGTCAGGCCAAAAAATGAAAAAGAAAGAAACCATCCTAAAACCATCAGATAATTTCTGGTAGGGAAAAAGCCACAAACAAACATGCTAAATTTAAAAAAAAAAAAAAAAAAGTATTGTTAGTCCAGGCTATTAGTGCCTGCTACCATTTGGTCCAGTTGGAGGGAGCACAAGACTTGCACAAATCACATATTAAGACAATATGTTTAATACAGAGCTAGAGCAAAATGTTTCTGGCATATTTTAATAGATACAATAATGTTGCATCAGAAATCTGTCCTTGAGATTTTCTTTCAAGGGAACTGCCCTGGAGTTAGTTGTAAAAAAAATCAGTGGTCTGGAAATTACGGAATTTAAACATGTTTACCTCAGTGTATGCCAGTGTTTGCAGCTGTCGAAGTGAGCAGAGCCTTATCCTACTGAGGCTAATTCTCCTAAATTAAAAACTGCTTCTGTTCCGTGTACTCTCACATACAATGTAGCCTTTGCAGACCAAACTCGCAAATTTGGAACATTTTGTAAATACTTTCAAGTAAATAGAGGCAAAAATGTTCAGTAGAAATGTTCTTTACCAAAACTGTTTTAATTTAGCATTATTTTCAGGAATGTAGTGCAATCTTCAGTGAGGAAAAGCATTTAGTTGCCTTTCACTATTACAATATATTAAAATTAATAACATACTTAAAATATATATTTTAATGTAATTAAAACTAAATTCATAGGCTGTAAATTTTAAGTGGAACATTTCAGTGGCTTCAGTTGTTCTGTTGAGGTTTAACAGGTCATTATGGCTTTTCAGATTTTCTTAGTTAGGCTTGTTTAAAAGCTAAAAATTGTAAAAGAAAATAACATCATGAATTCCAGATTTCCAACTGTTTTCAGTGAATCTGCACACAAGTTGGGAGAGATAAAATATAAGTTCCTACATTTCAGACTGATTCTGTAAAATTACGGGAGATAGATTAATATTTACCCAAATTATACTGAAAGTCAAAGCATTCCTGCCATGTAATTATTATTGTTATCATTCTTTCAACAAAGCCTTTTTCTCTTATGCTACATTTGTGCAGTATGTGAAACTAAGAACACCATGTTCTAACTATGGGCACTTACTGTGATATTTATATAAAGCCAGTACATATCACCTGTTCCTTCTTACCTTTTACAATGAAAGTTCATGAGCAGAGATGAACTGTTGGTCTTTTGTGTATCACCAAGCACAAAGGTGTTAATGCATGGAAAATAGCAGATTACAGTGTACAAACCACCTAATGCATCTAAAGAATATATTGGGTGGATAGGATAGCAGCAACTGAAAGTTCCCCTGGCCAGCATTTGGAGCAATATTTTGTATTGCATAGACTCAGCTCCTTGCTGGACTGACTTACAAGAGCTCCTCTGGAGGTCTTTTTAAAATGAGAAAAACCTCCAGATCTCTAAGACTAGAAAATATATTGAGGTGTTTGCAGTAGGAGTTTATGAAGAGGCCACAGTGATTTGAAAAAAATAAAAAGGAGGAGATTCAAAAAAGATTTTTTACTCTTGCTGATGAAAGAGAAATCTATAAATGCGGCTTTTCCATATGACAAAGTGATACGGAATATTCACTGTGGTTTCACACAGCTGGGTCAATAAACTTCCATTAACTATGGACAAACTGTCAAAGTGACCTGCTGCCCTCATTTCTGCAGAATGACTTGGCCTTATCTGTCCATATTAATATGAATTTTAACCCTTTGGTTTGGCATTTTAATTCTTCATCCATTAGTCTCACATTTCTGTATTATCAGCTACTACTATTGATTTTAAAGAATATGTACAGTCAATTTGCACGCATGTGTTTGCAAAGGTCAGCAGAGGACACTAACATGGGAGTTCTGCTAGAGGTCTAGACATTATGCTTCCCAATGATTTTTATTATGTTTCCTTCTGGCCAACATTATTTTAATGCAAGTGGAAGTAGTACTTAACATAACTGAAAGATCGCTAGATGTCCTTGCAATCTGATTTTTTAAGGGTTAATTTGTGGGGTTTTTTACAAGACAAGTCTAAGCAGAGGCAATGCAATCCCAGAAATGTCTTTCTCCAGGATGAGTTTCTCCTGATATGACTGTCAGACAAATCAGATGCTTGTGCTTTATTGAAAGGAAGGAACTGTTAATTGGCACACAGAAACAAATGCCAGCAAAGCAACAGTCTGAATCTCAGCCCTCACATACCTCCACATGCTTTATGTTTAAAGCATATAAATAGCTCCAACAACAATTGAAGGTTTTACATGACTGAGATAACCCCTGCACACATTTTTTTTCTTTTCTATTCTTTCCCTTTTTTTATTTTTTTTTTTATTAAATGGAAGCCAGACAGTAGAGATGGAATATATATTTGACTGAAATACCATGGACTGTAGTTGCACTGTTCCCAGGAAGGAGGCTTCACAGACATTCTCTGGCTATTAAGAAACTTTCACCCTAATCTTCCTCCTTTTTTACCCTTTTGGTGGAAAATGTAAAACCTTTCTGTCTAATATCTTGCTAATGGGGAGAGAAGAAATTTCTCCAATATTTAATAGAAGTTTCTAGAGACCTCTGCTACTTCGAGGGAGTACAAGGTGTTGCATCTTTTGTGGTGTTACCTGAGACAGATTTGCTATCTGGAAACTCCAGAGAAATCCCTGAAGGATTGTCTGCTACTAGTTTTTTCCTCCTAATTTTTTCTGTGCTCATTTTCTCCTTGTTTTAGAGTTTCTGTTTGTACTACAACAGGACACATAATTCCTCAGTCACTAGTAGCAGTGGTACCTGTTATTTACAGATGTGAGGTACTTGAATATGGATCAGCCATCCAAGGACATGTGTTTATTAACACTTCCTGGTCCTCTAATCTGCCTAAGCACCTTCTTTCTATGGTCCAGCTTCATCTGTAGGTCAGACAGAATAAAAGTTACCTTATATTTCCTGCAGTTCTATCTCTATTCCCATTAAAAGCAGCAGAAGCTGTCACTGAGTGCACAATTGGTCTTCTCTGGATCTGTTGATATTCCAGCCACTGCCATATTTAAAGTGCTCTGCTCATTATGCCAAGGTCAGGAGTGGCACTTCATGGCACGGTGCCACAAGATGATGAATTTCTGAAGTGCCCCAGGAACAAGACAGAGACTCTCAAATGTGCCTGTGCTCCATTCATAAATAATCTGCACCAGACTTCAGGAGAAGGAAACAATATAGAGCTGATCCTCCTGCTCTGTGTCTGGTTGCAGATCTAACAGATTGTTGTTAGTAAAAAAAAAAAAAAAAAAAGGCAATGATTTTAATTTTGCCAGGATGTTTCTAAACGTAAGAGTAGCACAGCACTATTCCAAATAGCACTTGAATTTTGGTTTTGGTCAGGAATCTACAACATTTCTGCCTCTCTGCTGGAGTTTCTACCACAAACATATCCCATTTGTCTATGTTACAATGCTTACAGTATGGACTCACCTGGCATCTGACACTTCTTGCAGTGAAATAACAACTAAGCCTTCTCTGTAGAAGGAATAGATTTTTTACTTAAATGGTAAATGAACATGCATTATACTTCAGAAAGTGTAAAGGCCAGATATTCACTGTGAATCACAAATAAAGTTGTATTCAATAACAGCTCATGCCAAAACTTCTAAGTAAAAAGAAGCCCAACTGGCTTTTCCTTGAGCAGCTCTTTTATGTGCTTTTGCAGGTAAGATAAAGATTGGACAGGAAGAAATAGAATAAATAGATAGCATCATTCTGGGGCCCATCTTAAAAACACCTTTTCATGTGGGTAGATTTTTCACACATGACTTTTACACCCTCTGAGGTCTCTTGAGCTATTGGTATGCATAAGTTAAGCTTATACAGATGTATTTGCAAGAAGAGGCAGTTTCTCAAGAACAAATCATCTTTTCTGCATCAGTAGGAAAGCGACTGATAGCCCTCCAGTGTGCTTTAGATTTCATACTCCGTTTGTAACAAGAGCTCCACAACACTCCCCATTACAACACAAACAACAACACAATCATTTAGTTCTGCCATTTGAGAGGGACAACGGCTATTTCAACATTCCCAAAGGGGGTTCAAATGACTTATTGATCAATTGATTAATAAATGTCAGTGGTCAAAGGAGAGAGCAGCTCTGCTGCAAAAATAGCTGTCAGAAGAGCCCGTAAGTGCCTGAGCTATTAGGAGTGAAAAAATTAATCTGACAGAAGAACAGAGCAGTGATTGTTTTACATTAAATGTGAGAGAATGCATGATCTGTGTTTCCAAAACTTGTCAGATATAATAATGAGAAATAGATACTTCATTTCTGGAATAAAGATGCTTATGCACATATTTTGATAGACCACATATGAAAGTTTGGAATTGATTAACTTTTCATAAAATAGCTGTATTGAGTTATTTCTCCTAAAAGTTAACAACTGATGCTCTAATCATGCTTAAGAATCATATTGGTTTTAACAAATAGAGCTGAATACTTTTCCTAGTTAACTTTTAAATTGTTATTTTTGGCACAGGTAAGGGTAACTTGAGCCTGTATGTTTTTCAATGTTTGGCTGTTGGTGCTTTCTCCTAAATATTTCATTGAAGTGAAGTTGTGATGTGAAACATACATTCCTGAAATACTCGCTGCTGTTTATTATTAGCTTTCATTTTCAGCTAAGGAGCATCATTATTGTATTTAAGATTCATTTGACAGGAGGCAGTTCACATGTGTTGGAAGGGTTGTCTTTGTAGCATTACTGCGGTAAGGGTATAAAAGAGATACTGGGAGGCAGATGCTTATCTATATGAAAAATCCTTACCTGAGCTGCCTAACTACAGACAACTGAGCTACAAGAGTAAGTAAATCTGTACAATCCCTTTCTTTTAGCAGAGGGTTTGTGTGTGTAACAATTGCTTACCTGAATTTGTGAGATACCTTAAAGATTAATCTTTTACTAATCTCATGTATTTGGACTTCATTTGGAGGCTCCAGGTGTGACAGTGCCCTTCATTCCCTTCCTACACAGGAATCTACATTCTCAGCAGATCTGACAGACACAATGTGATAAGAGGTATTACTGACTTCAAGTACCTGTCAGGAAACCATACCTGATTAAATGATTATTCAAACTCACACAGAAAAGCTGTGATTCAGGATTTGAACTGATTCTCCCCAGTTGCCAGTAAGCTCATGTAACAAAATCACCCCACTGTTGTCACATCAGCTGTGCTGGTAAAACATCTATTTCACCCATAAAAAAGGATGTAACCATTGCCATATCTGAACTACCATCATAGCAGAAATAAGACCTCTAAGAATTTCCTAGATGTCTTACCAGTGCAAAACCAAGATCCTAATTACAGTCATGATAAGAAAAGTAGTTTTCATTATGTTCCAGACTGAATGAAGTGCCATGGAATTCCCTATTTAACTTAATAGATAAAGAAATAAGTTATTCATCTGGCTTCACTAGTTAAGAGTGTGTATACACATTTAGTGATAAAGGAATTTGGTGACAACCTTTGTTTAAATACTTTGGTATCTCTGAAATCTAGGTAGCCTGTCCCAGACTGCAGCTAAGCAGCTTGATGCTTTATTGGACTTACTCATATAACATGAACAGCATCCATCTCCATTGCACAGTAGTTCACATATTTTAATAAAAACTGGTTCTATTATTTCAAGACTTTCTTGGAGATGACCCTTAAAATGTCCCTGGCTCTCAAAAAGATAAATAAACTTTGGAGACAAGATGATTGTAATCTTGGCTGCAGACTAATTTGCCATTGCCCAAACCAAAAAATATGCTTTGATTGCAAGGTTTGCAAAATCCAGGAAACAAAATCAAAAACAAACAAAAAAAACCTCAGCCCTTTTAATTAGCCTGATGTAAGGTGAACAGATGTCCTAGTTTGATCATAGTGCTTTTTATATCAAATTAACTCGTTGGTACTGTTTTAAGCAGAGCATCCAGGAAGCTGAAATAAAGCATCTGATTTTTTTAAAATGCAGTCTTTGTTTATTTGCATGTAGAAGATTTTTTTTGTACAGTAGCATCATCGTGCTCTTCTTATCCAGAAAAGAGCAACAAAACTGGTGGATGTGGAGAACAAGTCTTATGAGAAGAAGCTGAGGGAACTGGGGCTGTTTAGATGCTGGATTCTTCTTATCATTAACTAGTGACAGCACAAGAGGGAATGGCCTCAAGCTGCACCAGGGGAGGTTTAAACTGGACATTAGGAAAAATTTTCATTGAAAGGGTTTTCAGTCTTTGGAACAGGCTGCCCAGGGAGGTGGTTGAGTCACCATCCCTGGATGTGTTCAAAAGCCGTATGGATGTTGTGCTTGGGCATATGGCTTAGTAGTGGACTTGGTAGAGTAGGTTTAATGGTTGGACTTGATGATCCAACCCAAATGATTCTATGATTCTGATTCTATGATTCTATGCTCTGTCACATTAACTTCCATCTCTTGACAGGAAAGAACGTGAAAAGTTATTCCTAATCTAGACAAATTCCAAGATGGTCAGAGGGAGGAGAAAGTATAGCAGCGCAAAACAGTGGTATTTTATGGCTAGATAGATAATTACATGCTACCTATGCTACAAAAAATAGTAAATTATATCACTAATTATGACCTTCAAAGTTTTCTTACTTGCACTTCTATTGTTTTGAATCAAACATTTTAATTAACTAAAAATTGTACAATTTTAAAACATTTAATTTTTTTTCATGTTTTTGTATTAAATGAAATTGTGAATTTAAATTTATGGTGATTTTTATTTTTAAAAAGCTGGCAATAGTAACATTTTAATTCTGTTCTTTCTGACCTCCTCCTCCCATCACCCTAAAAGGAAGAAAATCTAAATCAGAAGAGTGACAAAGCTTGGCATAATTCCCCTATATATGGATTTGTAAATTTTTATTAACAAATATGGCTCCTCAGAAGTTGTATTGAGCTGGTCTCAGCTCACAGCTGCGGACCTTGGGATGGCAGCCAGGATGAGAAAACCGTGATTCTTCTGTTTCAATAACCTGAAGTTACCTTGCTCAGGTACCAGGCAAAACTTTTTCCCTGATTCTAAGCCTGGCATGAGAGCCCATGCCTCAAGAGCCACAGGCTGGCCACTGCTGGCCTGTGAAAATGAGAACCTGCTCTCAGCTCAAGCCTGTCTGCAACTGAAAGCCTAATATGTAATGTAATGAGAGTAAATATAGTATAAAGGACCTTTTGTTTTTATTATTATTACTTTTCTTATTTAAAGAATAAAATATTTTTTTCTAATTTGTTTTTCTATATTGAACCAGAGTTTATCATTTTCTTTACTACACAGTATAAAAATGGACTGCACACATCACTCCAAAAGATGCTGATTTTTGTATTACTGTTATTAATGAGGTCACTTAACAATCTGGACATGTGTGTCTCTGTGTCTATTCCTGATCTACAATCCAAAAAGCCAATCACTTAAATTAAACACGCCTAACATTATTTTCTTTAAAATATATATAAAACAATACATATTGTCTGTGGAAATGACTTTTTGAGATGAAACACCATATTATAGATCCTCCAGTGGGGTCAATAAGCACAGCACTAGGGAAACAACCAGTTTACACAAATGAGTATCCATATCGAAAGACATGCTAGAGTGTGTTTGGGGCTTTCCAGAGTTAAAGCTCTTATTTAACAACAGATCAAATAATACAGTGTGGATAATGTTCATTAAAAGCATTGGATAATTGTTCAAAATATCTTCTAAGATATTTATGAAAGAATTTCCATGCAAAATCTGAACCTTAAAAATGTTATGTTAAGTAGTAAATGTCTGTTCCAGTTGCCCTACTTTTTCATCCTTTGGACCGCTAACCTGTTTGGTATGTTCCAGAATTCATAGGTAGGATTGTCCAGCAGATGTGTTATTGTTGCTGCTTCATGAGTATTTTTTTAAAATAAGAAGATAATGGATATTAAAGCATTAAAAATTGCATATTCTCAAATTAAAATTGCACTACCTGTGCACTTTAGAGAAAGAATGTTTTCTACATCTCATTTTTCCAACTTCACTTTCCCAGTTTACTGGGAAATTGGTAGCGTCTTTTCTAACAAGTTCTCTGCTTGCTTATGAGGTCTCACATGAACTTAGAATTTCATAAAACACCATAGTTTGCCAATATTTTCATATATTCCTAGCCACAATCCAAATTTAACCAGTGAATAGATTAATCTGGAAAAAAAAAAATATCTGAACAAGCCAAAATACTCATCTTGGTTGTTTGTTTTGGGGTTTTTTTATTAATGTACTACTTACATTTTTTTATTTGATTCTAGTTACTTCTAAAGAAAAAGCCTCTCATTATCTAACATCCAATGAACTCTCAGTCTTTTGTAAAGTCTTCTCAGGAGTCTTAGTGTATAAAATGATAAAAAAACATTCCAGTTCTGGAACAAATAATTCTGCATGCATTCCTGCCGTCAGTGTGTTTCTCTGTATGTGAACACTGTGCAAGGATTCTGCTATTTTAATATAAAGTATGTATTGCTAAAAATATTATATAAATAATTATATCCATAAATGTAGATAAGTGCATTGCAGGAAGGAGCTGGGAATACCACTCATGATTAATGTCACCTATTTCAAGACTTTGTTTTTATTTGCTTACAGCTTGAACAGGTTTCAATGCCTGAAGCCAAGATTTTCCATGTCAGATGTCACCAGAAGCCTGAAAATTTTAAGAAAAAAAAAAAAAAAAGAACCAAAGCAGTTCAGACATCTGTGAGAAGGAGACTAAGGGAAAATACATATCAGCAAAATGAGCATTTGTCCTTCTTCAATAAATTTGAGTGACCTTTTCTTTGAAGAGGCCTAACATCTGTTTTGGAGCATGGTAATAAGATTTGGAGGATGACTGTATATGTGCTAATGTTCTTTTTTTCCTAATATCAGAATTTGATCACGTTATTATCTTCCCTAGGAATATTTAAAATTATTAAAGTTCAAATAAATAGTAAACTAACAAGATTCATTCAAATACTCTTAGTGTAAAATGAATACTAAACAAAAACATCCTGTATCATGAAGCTTCATCCCTGCTGCTAAAGGAAATTGCATAATACAGATAATAGATGCAAGAAGTTCTACACTGAAATGAACCAGACTCTTGGCTGCAGTTCTTCTGCTGGAGAGCACCCCTAGAACACACCCCTGCAGGCCTTAGAAACCTTCTCCTATTTCCAGTTTGAACTTCCTAGCAGTCATTTTATACCCATTTCTTCTTGTGCCAAGGCTGTTCATCAGTTATTCCTCTGTCCCTCTTTGGATGTGTTTGCTCAGAACAAGCACGTCCTCTCTCAACCTTTGTTTCAGGATGGGAAATAAATCAAGGGTTTCTCCCATTATCACCCTTGTAGCTCCTCTGTGAACATGATGAAGAGGAACAGAAGTAACTGATGAACAGACGAAGTATTCAAATGACTTTGTAGAAATGTTGTTAAATTTCCTTTTTCTATTAGAAACACATTTCTTTGTGTCACATTCATCTTTTCCTTAGCCCGTCACGTTCTTTGTTCTTAGGTGACTCCCTAATCAGCTAATGGTTAAAAATCTTCCTCCATATCTGCCATTTTCAGCTGATAAGAGCATGATAGAGGAAACGACTTCATAAACCCTTAAAACTACAAAATTTGTACTATTATATTTAATCTCATTTCTACGTCTGCAGTTCTTATTGTTACTTCATTCATTCATTCTGTTGTCCTTCGGTTTTGGTAATAACTCCCAGCTTTTGGTTACAAGCAAATTTCATTTAGTTTCAACAAAATTAAATTTTCTTAATTAGTGCAAAATCATGACCATTGTAAGGTCATTCTTTGAGGAATAATATGCCCTAAAAAGGGCTGTCTGTAATCAGTTTAATTTTAACAAGGTTTTCCCAAATTATTTTTTCTCTAGTGCCAATCGCCTCTAATTTGCATAGTTTTGGGCATAAGCATTGTATTTGGCTAACTAAATAAGATCTACTGCGTTAATCTTGTCTAAAAATGAAGTTACCTGGTAATCCAGGCAACTAAACTCCTTGTAAACCCATGTTGTATATAAATCACTTTCCATTTGTCTTCCTATTTCTGCAGTTCTTTAAAATGTCTTCCAAAATCTGTATGCTATTAAGACCACACAAAATACACACACTTTATATTTGTGTATTTCCAGTTATCCTATTTAATAGATTCAGTTACTACCCTTCTTACTGTACCTGTAATTTAATATTCCAGTGCCTTTTATATATTGAAATGGAGATTTTTCCCCTTCTGTATGGATATATTTACTGAGGTCTTTTTCATATCTCAAATAAAATAATTTCCACACGTACTTGTCCATCAACCTCTCCCTCATGCTCAGCACTATATTTATAAAAATCTGAAATGAAATATAAATCTAATTCTCAGAATAACTTTGACAAAAATGTTACTGATACTCATAAGAAAAATTGGATGAGTAAATTAAATTCTGAGAGAAGTCCATTTGATTTATTACTGTACACTGAAGCCATGTAAAAATATTTAGGTTTTTCTGAGCTTTCCAAGTGAAACTAGAGAGTGTCAACTGAGAAACATATTTGGGAGATTTATCTCAGTCCAACAGTCCAAAGCAGAGCTTAAGAAACAACAGAGGAAGTTGAAAAGGAGAAGAACTAGCATCAGGTTGGTCTGGATGTCATCAGTTTTGATTTTGGCATTGTTTACTAGCCACATCCAAAAATATTAACATTTAAAAGTATTATTCAACACAGATTGGTGGAGTATCTGTTTCCTAGTAGGTGTAATTTCCATCACTTTCAGCCAAGGTCCTCTTCATCTTTGCTTGCCCGATCACCACTACTGGTCTTGGACCAAAATGACTAAGCCACAACCCTATTGATTCTCCAGGTAATGGTGAATTGACCATTCTCTTCACTTTGTGAATTGTACAGTTGCAGTCCCTTGTACCACCCTGAATACTGTACTACAAGCGAACTGCTGGTATTACCCGTGGCTCTTAAACCACCCTTCATTTAGAGATATTCAGCCTTCCTCTAACAGTATATCAATTTAAGCAGAGCTAATAAGCACAGGTCTCTACAGGAAGAAAACAAACCCTATCCACTACTCTGAATCACAGCTGAAGGACTTGGATCTGGAGCTATGGAGGGACCCAGCAGCCCCAAATCAATACAGTAAAGGCTTTGAGTCTCTCTCCTACGCTTGTTTATCTGTAGTGAGGGCTGGAAACCATAGGAAGCAGATTGTAAGCTTATCCTAATTAAAAATACTTATATTTACAAATTATTTTTACAATTTTTTTACAAATAATTATATTTACAATTGATTTACTAATATTTACAAGTATGCTGGCACTGAGAGCATGTACCCAAGGAGAGAAATGGACCATTTTAACAACTTAAAAACTTGAATTTACATTCTGGTGCTCAGATGCCCATCCCAGGGCATGCTTAAATTTACTGGCATTTGCTAAATATAGTAAAGGCATAGTACCACTAACTTTTACTTAATATATTTACTAATGTTAAGATCTACAGAATACTTCACAAGCATGATCTACAGCTGCAGGTAAATTCTTACCTTTTTTTTTTTTGCTTGCTATAACAGACACTTAGTTTCTAAATCACCTAGGGAAAAAAAAAATAATAATCAAGTTTCTTGACCCTATCATCAAAATTTTTCATGTATATTTGAGGGCCATTAAACACATGCCCATTACCTCAGAGAGCCAAGAGGAGAGAACCATTGTCAACACAGGATGCAGATGAGATGAGACACTGTTGTGTTCCCTGGCAGCCTTACCAGGGATACTAGTTATCCAGTAATGCCATGCAAGGCAGCAAGGATTAAATTTGTACCTCTCCATACCTTACAGAGAATAGTTTCCATAAAGATGTGAAGACCTGGAGGATAGAAGAAATCCCAGTGGCCTCCCAGGATGTTTTTGTCTGGGTCACATTATATATTCTGGCACACAGGTTGTTGCAAACTGTTTGCACACCACGTGCAGTTCAGCCACAACCTGGTTATCCTGATGTCATTTATCAGCAAAATTGTTAGATATTACTTGTGTCAGCAATAACAACATAAGACAGAGAAATCTTCAGTAATACATAACAATCATCCATAATTGAAATGAAGCCATCTACAAAATAATACTCCTAAGTCCTGTATCTAGCTGAATTGACAAAGGAAGAGACCATAGTAATTCATTACAAATCTGCCAGGAATCCCTGTGTAAGTAACCAGCATGAACACCCACTAACATCCAAAAATTATGGCTGGCTGTAACCCATCCTTTGTGTTTGGCAGGAGGAGAGTGGCTCATGCTCTAGAACAGCCTTCACACCTTGGGAAAGCTATAAATTTCCTCAGATTCTTGGACATATATATAGAAGAAGAATTTGGCTTGCACAGATTGCCTTCGGGTCTCAGCCTGTAAGAAGACACACCTTTAAATCATTGGAGCGCTAAATTGCAAGCTGAAAGCACACTGGTTTTATGTTTGTGCCTGAAGTACCCAAATATCTTCAGTGTACAAATCAAGACACGGCTGACTAAAGGGACCACTGAGACCATTATGAAAGATCATGGAAAGAAATGGTCCTAGCATATCAGACACCTTATCAATGGCAAGTTATTTTCCTGGATGCATCACTGAAAATGGACATTTTAAGGAAGGTTGATATGAAGGACAGCAATTGGGCACATGTTTTACAGAAAAACCCTGGAATCCAAAACACGTTCAATTTCACTAGTGTTTATCATCACATCCTTTGCCATTAGAGTTGCAAAATACTTTCAGGAAATTTGAAATACATACTACAGAAGGAAATTAGGACTGAGGAAAGTGGAGATGAGAATATGTCCTACAATTGTCAGCTCAGACTAAAGATCTTGTGGACCATAACAGTGGGAATCCTGATAGACTTCTAGTTCCATAAAAAAGAACAGACAAGACATTTAGAAACGTGGCACACTTGTCCTGAGAAAAAGGATAAAAACAGGTTCTTCCTGGGTAGCTCCCTATTTTCTCAGTTCTCTGCAGAGGATTCTTTTGGTAAATACATTCTTTTAAGTATTAGTTCTGATTAGTCTCACACATACTTTGCAGAAGAAAAGAACTGATTTCTAATTCTGAAAGTATTTGAAGCATCTGAAGGTTTTGTAAACGTACAATAATAACAGTCTAGAAGCAGCACATCATCATTTGTGACTAATCAGCAAATTCAGCTGGCACATAAATTGACAAGAAATGTCATCAATGTAAATTAACTTTTTCAAGCCATTAGAAAAGAGCACCAGCTTCATGTTACAACTGAAAGAAAGGCTCCGTTTTGGAAAGTCATTCACTATCCTACTATAGACAATGACCCCTGTCAAAAGATTTAACAAAGTTCACAGGTCAATGCAGTGGGAGGATCTCTGCTGTCCTGACTCTTAGTCTAATCATGCAGAAAAAGTTTTAAGTGTTGATAATTTAGTGAATGAAATTCATGCCTTTTGACCCCGAATGAAGAGACAAGGGAGATTCATCTTGTCTTCAATTAAGTTTAAAGCTATTTTTAAACACCTTATCTGAGCCAAGCATCACAGGATCCCAGTATTTTTAATGCAGTTTTCAAGCTGTATCATAAATTAAATCTGCAGATACTGGGTGTTGGGAAAACATTTTCACACAACAGTCATGAAACCCTGATCCTACTGAAGCCAACGGGAGTGCTGCCATTTCTTCAACAGTCTCTGGACTTCAGCCATATTGTTTAAAGTCTCTGAGTGCTGTCTTGGCTATGCTGCCCACATGCTGTTCCCAATGGGTTCACTGACATTAAAAAAAAACAAAAAAGCAGCTACATAAATGCTGAATATTACAGATGAAGAAGGGACAATATCACAATATCATAATCTGAAGACTATATCTGACTTCAGTTATGAAATTTCTAAGATGCATAAACCATTTAATTAGGTTAAATTGATCAATAAATGCCACATAACACATCAGCAATGAAACCATTGTCAGCTTGTGTTAAGATGCTGCACAAGGGTTTGATAAATAGAAGGAGCCGTGTGGGTTAGTAGTATGTCTGCATAGCAAAAAACTATAAAGCTCATTCACTCTGTGAACTGCATAGGTCAGAATCAGACCCAGAAATTTCCACCCTAAAAATCTGGGATAAAGGCACTCTAAATCCAGAGAGGGCATATCTGAAATTTCAGAAAGGCTATGTAGTTAATGTTGTCCATACAACTTCTTTTCTTTGTATAGTGAGATGAAGGAGCTATGCTGTATGCACTCAAAGCCATAACCAAGAATTTTGCAGACACCAAACTGCTTTGCTCTGTGGGTCAGAGCTGTGAGGAGCAGTGCTGTGTCCCTGGAACACCACAGCCAGGGCCATAGCAAGGGAGCAAGAGAGGAAGGGAATCACGCCCCAGCTCTGCTGCCTTTGAGCCTGCAGGCAAAAAGAAACAACTAGGCATCAGGGAGCAGAATATCTCTCTAAGTCTCCCTCTATAACTTAGACAAATTTGGGCCAGTAGAAATTGCTTTTGTGATTAAACTTGTCTGGCTCCTAGGGGTGTTCTTACTCTGCCAGTGTTTCTGTACAAAATGATGTACTCCACTGACCCCACTAGATACTGCAGAAAAAGGATCTCCACCTGCCTGCTGCTTTTGTGTTCCTGTACAGTAAAGTATTCTTAGTGTAGTCAAAATCTTACTCACTTGGTCATTTTAAACATCTTCCCAGTTTCAGTGGAACCGTGTATCTATGCAAAATTAAATACCTATGTCAACTGTTTTCAGAACAGAGCCTAAAGGTAGAAGAAAAGCTTACAGTGGAAATAGCTGTGACATAAATTGTTTATATTTTGCCTTTAGCTAGAGTAGCGCATCTCTATTATTATTTTGTCATCTTAACATCACACACTGAAGACTTAAGGTAGCATACTACTAATTATATTGTTACACTGCTCTATGGTTCTGAGTATGGTCCAGGTTTGCCCTGCTAGAAGTCACAGCCCTCCAGCTACCATTGACCTTCCAGCCAGCATATACAGAACAGCAGCCATCCGCCTCTCCTGCCCATTCTCACTCACTGCGCCACCAGGCACAGCAAGCCTCCTGCCTTCAGACACTGCAGAATTATGAGGTCCAGTTTATACTGCTCCTTCCCTAAGTCTGGCAAGTATCCCTGGGCCAAAGCTGAACACATGTTAGCTGTTATTTCAGGCTGCTTATAAATAACATGTTAATAGCTGTAAAGTTTTTTCCTGGGCTAGGCATTCTGCTTTCCACTTTGATAGGAGCATGTTTTTGTTTGGGAAGGGTTCCTCAAGTACATGTTGGGATCTTAACCAGCTACACCTAACTAAATGAAGTTCATAATGTGTGCATATGTGTGTGTCTGCATGCAACAGGCAGCAGCAGTTTAAAGCCCCAGTCTGGCACAACCTGTTCGGATCATTTTCCCCTTGAAGTCTGCCTCCTCTTTTCATCCTGTCCTCTTTATTTCTCACATGGAAAAAAAAATCTCTTCCTGATTTGATTTCCTACAGGGGAAATTAATTAGAAGTGGCTGTTGGTTCCCCCTGGAGCACATGTAACACGAAGGAAACTCTGAATGTGACATTAAAGACCAGAAAGGCTTTTTGATACCTCAGTTTTTAAGAGTACTAACAAAGACACATCGGATCTTGCCTAAGAAAAATGGAGGGGTGCCGCACTGGAAGGGTCCATACTCTCAGCTCACATCTGTAGGAGTATGGTGCACTCTGCAGCAGCATCCTGGATGCAACTAGGAGAGCATAGCTGAGATATACATCTACATCTTTCACCCCTTCTCCAAGCGATGTCTCAAGCATGGTGGGGCAAGGAGCCTTGAGCAGCATCTCTGGCTGTGAGGAAGTAAATGCCTTCAGGCAGCATGTGGCTGACCCAGGTGGCTGTACACGTTAAACCAAATGCCTCCATGGGATTGTTTCCAAAACTGTTTCCAGCACAGGCCTGTCTGATACCACAAAGTAGGCTGCATCAAACACTACATGCAAACATTAGGCCAACATTTTCAAACCTATAGATGTGTAGCAATTTCACTAAGGTTTCCCAGCAGTCTATGTCATCCTGTGGCGATACACTGACTGCCAGGACAGTTACTCCTCTGTCCAGCTCTGGGAGGAAAGAATTTGGGTATAGCTGTTCCTCAGGGGCTTAAACAATCTGAGTGCTAAGAACCACCAGCAGGAAGCTGTGGCCAGAGGAGCTCTGCTCAGTGTTGCTTGCCCCACAGCCAGAAGCCAGTGCTGCCAGGGGGACACAGGCTTGGAATAACTTTTTTGGACTTAGAGAATCAAGTAGAGCACTGTCTTATGGAGCAGGGATTTCTGCCATCTTAATGAGACAGCACGTGCCTCCTAACCCCCGTGGGAAGCACCCTGCCTACCCCACAGTCGCACAGGCAGAACAACCCAGGTCCAAGGGCACAGGGAGAGCAGTTGGGCTCATCTGGGTGCTGGTGACACTCAAAAATAAGTCACCAGCCACCTGTCACTTGCACCAGGGTGAACAGGAGCATCATTCCTACACCTCTTCGCTGAGAATAACCTCTCTCACTGTCGGGATACTCCTCTTCCAGAACATATCAGGCTTCTAGGAAAGAGCTCCTCAGCAAAAGTTAAGAAATGTACCCTGGCCTTCAGGCTTCTCTTTGGTCTTTGCCATTAGCCACAGACAAGCAACTTATTAAGAAACATTCTGTATTTTTTCTGTAGGTTCCTGTCTTGGCACTTGTTAAGATTACAGCATGTGACAGAACGGATGGGCGTTAGCCTTTTCAGCCTGACAGCTACACATACAGATTGCTGCTTGAGCCACAGGGCATCTTCCGAAAGAAATCATCCTTGCAGAGTGTGAAAGATGGACAGAAACTTGAAACATCTGCAAGGGCTATAAAAATCCCATGTTAGGAGCCCACTCAGTGGGATAAAACATGGTATCTATGAGCCAGTGATCTACAGGGGCTGCCCTCTACATGATGCTCTGCTGCAGGGAGTTGGGGTTCAGCTGTGTGTCTCCACACTTATTTGTTTCTTTTCATTAGTATGACTGAGATAAACTAGAAACTACAAGTGGAAGTTTATTCTGTCCTTTTCTGTATCTCAGGCAAATTCAACAAGCCAACTGAGTCTCAAAGGAGCCTTTCCTTCTAGGGACTGGACTTCCATATTATATATTTATTATTATTTAAAAAAATATAAAATTGGTCACAGCTGTGGGAGCTTAATAGATGTCTGCCATGTAGAATTTCTACTGCCCTTCCATACTTTTAGCGCTTTAAAATATGTTTGCCATCTGTTCCTGCCACAGCATTAAAAACAATCACAGTGACTCTTTACGCAGAGGCCTTAGGATGGAAGTTGAATGCAGCCCACTAGATCACAAGTGACATGATGCCAAGTACAGTGAATATAATGAGTGTGTGGCCAGATTTTTAAAGAGCACTGTTTGTAAACCCCTTCCCTCCAGTGCTAAGGGTCATTTATATATATGTG
Organism: Todiramphus chloris collaris; assembly: GCA_025345505.1. Lineage (NCBI taxonomy): Eukaryota > Metazoa > Chordata > Aves > Coraciiformes > Alcedinidae > Todiramphus > Todiramphus chloris. The sequence goes on from JANVCC010000035.1 coordinate 32,811,342, forward strand.
TCAGTACAAAGAAGTGCCTCTAAGAACCAGGCTCAGAATGCAAATAGTTGAAGCAACTGGTGAAAAGGCCTGAAGTTCAATGCTATGTTTTACCCTATTACACATGTCTCAATTTCTAACCAGTCAATAGGCAAAAAGATGGAAAACAGATCAGAAACAGAGGATATGTATTATGGAGATGTAGAAATTAACTTGTATCCTGAGAGGAATTTTTCCTTTCCCTCAGCTCCGCAGAGGATAACAGCTGATAACTCATCAGGTCTTTGCCAAACACATTGTACTGAGCTAATATTGATGAAGTGGCTTTCTGTCTCCTCCAAATTAAATACCATGCTCCTGGCCAAAATATTTGTTATTACTCAAAGAGAAGGTTCTCAGTTTCCTTTGATTTTTAACATACAGGCAATCATCTGCTTCCATTTTTTAATTGCTCTCATTTCTCATTTTGTCAGAAAACTGGCTCTCACCCGGATCCTTAAAGATCCCTCAATGATGACAAACAATAGCAAAGTGAAAGCAGATGACCTCTTTCCATTATCTGAATAGTATTAAATGGTGGATGAATGCTATTTTCTTTGGGTTTTTTTTTTTCGGGGGTTTGTTTGTTTTGTTTTTCTCCTACTAGGTGAAACTACATTTTCAGGTAGGTTAACAAATCGAACCAACTTGCTTAACACAGAGAGTATCTTTAGTCTTCACCCCTGATGTCTTCCCAGAGTTACATATTAGCAGTTCCACTCATTTTAACTGCCCGTATTTTTAAGCATCTGCCACTCCCTCTTGCAGGCTGGATGATGAAGCATGCAATCATGCCGTGCAGTTCTGGGCACACTGCAAAGAATTCCTCCCTAATTTGACATTAATGTGAATGTAGAGTGATTATAATCACAGCACTGAAGTTTCATTATGGGAACTAGACAAAGATGAGAATCAGGCTCAGAATCAAGGTATTTCAAGCCAAAAAATACCCTCTACAGTTGGTTCTGCTGTTCCAAGAGGTGAAAAACTCCTAAAGATTCAGCGTTTTTCCTGTATTATTCCTCACACTGTGAACAAAGGTTTTATACAAACATATAGGAACCCTGGGAAAAAGAGACTTGTTATTTTTCTGGCACTTTTAATATGCACTCACACATATCTCATGCCACAGAAACACAGGAATATTGCATCTTACCATAAGAATGTATCTACCACAATAAATGAAACACTGGTGACCCAATTCCATCTCTATAAAGACCAATGTAAAATCCATTGTAAACAAGGCCACTAGGTTTTACCACTTAGGACCAAACCACTTGGGCCTGACTCCAAGACCAAGACCCTCATCTGTTATCAACAGAATTACAGAATATTAAATAGTTCTCCAGAATTTAACAGAACTACATAATTTCCAGCACTTTTTTTATCTAGGCCTGATTTTTTTAGGTGCTTTTTTGGACCACGCCTATTATGGTCAAATAATATACAACATATCTACTTCATTCATGATTTATTTGGCATTTTATCAATCACTTTATATCTACTGTGGAAAACACTCCCAAAGCCAGTTCCCCATGCTTGAAGCCTTACAAAAGCCAATTCCATGTTTGCAGATGTCTTGAACATGGCTCCACATTTCAACCATCCCTTCCTGGTCACTTAAAACCACTCTGGCACTGCACTGGAAGCATACAGACCATGGATGTACTTTTAAAAGGCCTCTGGAAAGTTTCTTGAGAAACTCTTGATCTCAATCATCTCTTCAGATATGAGGTTTGAGGAATGTAAAAGTACTGAGCAAATCTGCTGCTTAAAGATGCAAAGAAATGCATCCATCCTCCAAAATTCACAGGCACAGCGCAACATTGCATCACTGCTGACCACAGACCACTCTGTGCTTTCACAGTCCTAACTGCCAAGCAGCGCATGCCACTCATTCCACAGATAAGTTCCCCATGTAATGCTTATTTGTTATTTTTAAAAAGTTGTTCACAAGCTATTTCCTATTTTGCATCTTGATAGTTAAAAAAAAAAAGGGGGGGTGATAATATTATCTTCCGTATTTGCTAGAAGTCTCAAAGTCCTTTAACAGAGAGACTGGTGTTGTGGAAGTTGGCAGATGAGCACAAACACTTTATGTTGTCATCTTACTCACAGCACTGATGTTTCAGGTCTTACTCTTGCCCCACGTCACTGCCCAGATATTGCTCATCATAGATGAGTCAATACACCCTTCTTATAATAAAACTGAGCAATTCTGCTGCAATAAGTCAAAGACTTACGTTCGGCAAAGCACTGGTATCTGTGAGATGATTTAGAGCCTATAGTTTCTGGAAGGTAACTTTCCAAACATGCTCAATTTCTCCATAAATGAGACAGCTCCAGAAATGGGGCAGGCATTTCTTTTGAATGACTTTTTAAGTGGTCTTTTCCTGATGGTCAACAGAAGGGAAGTATGAGTCCAAGTAGTGTGCATAATGTGCAATCATGTAATTATTTCAGTATTCATCCACACATGGGAATAGTTGGGGCAAATTTTGTATAGACAGAAAACAAAATTCTTGCAGCTCTATGCTAGACATGACATGTTTTGAGCTGAATGCTGGGCCTTTGGTAAAAATACCTGCTCTGATGGACATGTTCTTTTCTCTGCATGCTTGATTTGCCAACATGGACTTCCATTTGCAAGGGTATCCTTGTGCAAGGGTTTTTACTCCTAGTCATTTACTGTCAGATTCTCTGGATTTTGTGCAAAATACCACTTCATAGAAATATTGGCTTCTTTATTCAGGATAAAAAGAGGGGAAAAAATCAGAAATGGAAATAGAAGCTAGCTTCACCATTCTCTATGGTTCGTATGCATCCAGAAGACATTTGCCTGCAAAATATTACTTCTGAATCCCCACAATAAATTATATGTAGCCTGATTTATTCTTTCAGTGTCAGGCAACTTGTTGAGTGCTAATTTTAGCTGAAGCTCAAGTCTGGAGTCTCATCTGCTTTGGAAGATATTTACATTTCTGCAATGACTTCAATCTTTTTGAAATTAATGGTATCAAAATAGTTACTGATTGTTGTTGGGCTTAAATTTTGTCTTCTTTAGAGAACAATCTCTTGTAAATCTTTCCTATGCATTTTTATTCTTTACAGAATGATGCAGCACGCCTATGGGAAAAATCAATCTTTTCATCGATATTTGAAGATCTGTTTCTTGGTTTTGTCATTGCTGTGTTAAAGGCTGTTAAAATGCATACTGGTAGCAATTACTTATTGCTATAAAGTCATCCTCCTACCATCCATTCTTCTTTAAAGAGCAGCAGTGAGAACAAAGTCCGTTCTCTGTTACTCATATACAGCTTTTACCCAAACAGCTCACCCACCTGAAGCATCTCACTGCTGCCTGCACTAAATTACATTTTACAGGCCACATGCCTGAGAATTAATAAATCAAATCTTCTCTAAATTTTTCAGTTGGTTTTCTATTTTCTATCTGAAAAATTAAACTGTTTAAGCCTGACGTTCATTCAAGCCATTAAAATGGCAAACTTGCCATTTCTACTTCATACTCCAGAGGGTTTTTAATCAGCCATGAATGGCAGTGAGAAGCCAAGGCTAGAAGCAAACTTCCTGCATAGCATCCACAGTTCATTTTTGGATGGGGTCTTCTAGAGTTGCTCCAGAAGTAGCTGCCCAGATTCTCGCTGGATGCTCATTAGCAGATTTACAGGCATGGTTGTCCTCTCACTTCTGCTGAAGACACCTTCCACATCTGCTGATATCACAAGGCAAGAGTTCATTTACTGCACTTGTTTCAAAAAAAACACAGCCTATTTTATGTATCAGTGTGTAAGTTCACCATTATCAAAGTGTATTCCTTTTGAGTGAATTGTTCTCTCTTGCCTGCCTTATCCCCTGCTTCCACACCCCAGATGTAGAGCACTGCACCTTGTATGTAATGTGCCTGCAGGTACATGAGCACGACAAAAGGATGAATAAAAAGCTGCTACACTAAAGGAAGGCTAGAGAGACTGGGGGTGGAAACCTGTATTCATTTCACTGGTATGGAAGGGCAAAGCTGTTAATGCTCTGAAGCATACTGAAGACATCTATCTCTTCCTGTTACTACTGAGATTTTTTTATGTTTTCCCCTGGTTTTGTAGAGCACCTCTCACAGTACCACCTTCCAAGTTTTTGCTGGTTCAGGTGTTGTCTCACCCCCAATGCAAATTATAGAAATCTTGTCTGTGATGATGTGGATGTTTCCACTCCCAGCTTTCATGCTAGATTCCTTATCCTGCTATTGTGTAAATTTAAATAGGTCCTAATGGACCTAACACCTGCTTTCTCTTGGTGTGAGTGAAGGCCTGTTGTGGTTTTTTTTGAACAGAAATTTATCTATCCATAGGTCTAAACCTGAGTTTGTGCTTAAATACTTTGCTGGGACATGTTCTGATTAGCTCTTACAGAAAGTTCTAAAAGGTAACAGATATCAACAATAAAATCCATTAATAAATCTCATTAATACTATAAGTTTGTCATTTGTGAACAATTTCTACCAAAACCCGTTGGTTTCATCTTCTTAAGTTTAACCAGGAAAACAGTTTACATTTTTATCTGATTTGCTCAAGTGCAAAATTCATGTCTGCTGAAAATACCCCATATATCTGTTGTTATCTTTTCCTTTACCTCTGACACATATTTCTATGGCCAGAACTCATGTAAATACTTATCGGTTAGGTTGGTTTTGAGTGGTTACTCATTTCAAGATGCAAGCAGACAGGTCTGTGACTATGCTGCCAACTCTGAAATGGGAGCTGAACAAGAGCAGAACATAAATACAGTGCTAACACTCTACAGTGATGCAAAAGATACAGCTACTAACAGACTAAGCATGAACAGATTAATCTGGGAGATGTGAATAAAATTATAGATTTAAGCACCTTCCTTTCACTGAGAGGTTGGGACATGTAGCCAATATAACAGTATATGAAATTGTGAGATTACTGCAATGTACAACATGAAACACTATTTCAATCATTTTAAAGGAGTTTGTTCAAACAGAGCCTTTGAAAGCTACTGTGGAAGCCGGGGGGGGGTTGGGAAGAGAGTGCCTGGAGATTGCAGATGGGAAATTTGACGCTCAGGTTTAAAAGTGAACAGTGTCTGGTGTCTATAATAGCTACAAATGAAGGCAATCAATACTACGTACCAAATACCACTGTAATGCTCTATAGTCTTAGATATCGCTAAATGAATACAGATGGCATGTCTTCATTTGAAGTACTTTGATCAGATGGAATATAACATAGATTTTTGTCCCTAACAAAGCTCCACTCAAAACAAGACAAAATGGAACGGGCCAGAAGGTCGTGTTAACCTTGTGGTTTTATAGCAAAGTGCAGTGGGAGACAAAAACGGCCCAATGTTTAGAAGTTTTGCACATGGGTAGAGCCAGAAAGTCTGGCTGCTATCTGTTATCCAAGCATTAGCAGGCAAAGGAAGAAGCGTTAATGGGGATTTAAGGCAAAGATAGGTAACCTAATATTAGTGAACCAATATGTCTGTCACTTTTGTGTTCATTAGCTTGATCAAGCTGTCAAAACTTTAGGAGACTGAATGATGGATATAAATCTAGCAAACCCCACTTAATAGACAGCTCTATTTCTATCCATGTACAGTCTGCTTCATCATTCTCCACCAGTGCGGGACTGTAGCAATGTGTCAGATGCTGCAGCATTTCGTATACAGGCAGTTGAATGCGTTGAAGAAGGCAGAAAAAGACTCATCAGTCACTTAAATGTGATGTAGAGAAAATACTGAGAATTCAGATATATCTTTTGAAAACATCAGTAAGTTTAAGAGAAGCATTTCCATTCAGTGCAAACTGTAGCAGTAACACATCTGCTTCAGTTTCATATCATTTTACAAACATTAGTGGATACACTTTGCCATCAGCCTTTTGTGATAAATCAGAGACATATTTATGGCTCTTTGGCAAACAGAAGCAGAACATTAATTTTGCCAAAGACAGCTGCCTGCATTTTATCTTCTGGCACCCCCATTTTTTCTACCAGTCAAATAACGAACTGCCTGGCAGAACCAGTTGTCTGCTTGCAGGCACAAGGCTTGGGCTCTGAAGATGCCTCAGATCCTAACATTCATTTCCAAATCAGGATACTGTACAAATGGAAATGATTCTTCCAAATGGGAGGACAGCCTTCCCCAGAAGATATCTGCACAATCACCTACAGCCTTGGTGCTCAGGTCTGCCACTTGTACCAGACACTATTCCTGTCACTAAGTGTGATCAAGTAAGGGATTTCTGTAGAAATACCATCACTACACTCCTGTGAAAATCAATCCCTTGCCCTCCATACCTTGATGACCTGTGAAAATACTTTTTCCCTGTTTTTTGCAGAAACCCATACACGTCAACAAGCATTGCATCTTTCACAGTGTCATCATCACTGCTATAATAAACAACCTTTATGACCTCAACCTCAATGTAGTATTTCAAAGTTAAAGAGCCCAAATCAATACTTTCATTATCTGCACTATAAATTATCCATTAATGGAAGCTCATTAGGAAAGGCACCATCTTTTTCTCCCTGCACCTTCGAGTGTTTCTCTGGGCTCACAGCTGGCATTGCAGGCTGCATCACTTTATGGAGAGTGTTTTCCTCAGAAATTACTGGGAAGCCTGATGGTTCAGGGCTTTGGAAAGTGAGCAGGGAAGAAATCAAGAGAGGAGCCAGAGCTTTTTTTCTCTTTTCTTTAGATACAGCAGGAAGATAAGAAATAGGTCATGGCAGACTACTCACCTACTTTGTAAGCTTCTAGCAAGAATGAAGCTGATTGGAACATTTCTCTTTGAAAGGGAGAGAGTACACCAGGAGCATATTCTTCCTCCCCATTCAGACAAGAAGTACCTAACTCAGTTGCTCCCAAGAAGCAGAATTTGGACCTTGTAATCTACTAAGTGTTCACTATGACTAGATTAAAATACCAAAGAATATTTAATTCTGCTGATTTTACTGAATTCTTTCTCAGATCTCTGACATACATACCTGCTAATTACACCAGAAAAGCAAATAGCCAAAGTTGGTAAATTCAAGTATTAGTTGACTTTTTATGATTTTGAGATAATTAAGGTAAAGGAGGAAGTAGATTAATTTATTCAGCTATTTTCCTACATGAAAAACCCAAATATTTCATCCACATTATTAATTTAGCTGAATTTAAAATCAACAAAAAAAGTTTAAAGTTTCTTGAAATTAATCTAGTTTATATAGAAAAGGAATATAAATCCAGAATATAATGATAGGGGAAGATGTGATTGAGAGCAGCCCTGAAGAGAAGGACTTAATGGTACTGGTGGATTAAAAGCTGGACATGAGCCAACTATGTGCACTCATAGCCCAGAAAGCAAATCATATCCTGGTTGTATCAAAAGAAACATGATCAGCAGGTCAAGGGATGTGATTCTGCCCTCTACTCCACTCTGGTGAGATGCCACCTGGAGTACTGTGTCCAGCTCTGCAGTCATCAGTACAAGAAAGACACAAATCTGTTGGAGCAGGGCCAGAGGACAGACACAAAAAAATGACCAGAAGGCTGGAACACATCTGCTATGAAGAAAGGATGAGAGATTTGGGGTTGTTCATCCTGGAGAAGAGAAGGCTCTGGCAAACCTTATTATAGCTTTTCAGTACTTAAAAGAGGCCTATAAGACTTTTTAGCAGGGGTTTTTGTGACGGGACAAGGGGTAATGGTTTTAACCTAAAAGAGGGTAGATTTAGACTAGATATAAGAAAGAAATTCTTGACAATGAGGATGGTGAAACACTGGCACACATTGCCCAGAGAGGTAGATGTTCCATCCCTGGAAACATTCAAGGTCAGGTCAGATGGGGGTCTGAGCAATCTGATGTGGTTGAAGATGTCCCTGCTTACTGCAGGAGGATTGAGCTATTTGACCTTTAAAGGTCCTTTATATGATTCTATAATTCTATGTTAGTTCACAGTATTGAAGGGACCTTTTGCTTCTTGAAGCCCTCTTTACTGGTACCCACTGGCACATTAGTCTGAGAGTTTAAATCCTTCATAGTTCTGACACATTAGAGAAAACTTGAAACTAGTAATATCATGCATGCATATAATCGGATATTTTGCATTGCCTTCACCTGCCTTTGAACCTATCCTGATTGACTATATAACAGATAAACAGGAAAAAACCCAACCTTGTAACAGGAAAAAGTAGTAGATAACACAAAACCTGGGAAGTGACATAAAAACTCACTTCAGCAAGTTATATTGCCTGGTTAAGACACAATGAGAAAATGCGGAAGCAACTCTGCATTTTTCACCATCCATGTGCTGCCCAGACGTCTTACAAATTTGCAAGTTCATGGTCTGTAAAAATGTTCCAAACAAGCTTTTGTACTTGGTTTGGGGTTTTTTTCCAACATTCCTGATGAAGGAGAAACTGGAGAAAGTAGCTGCAATGCAATATGAAAGGCTTTTTTAACCCCCAGAGCATCCCAAAAGATAAGTTTCTAGGACAACTGAAGCAGCAGCACACCAATGGACATACCTCTGGGGCAGAGGCCCCTGGTCCCTTCAGAGCCAACACAGGCTCCAGGGACAGGGTCATCTGAGCATCCAGAAAGCCACGAGCTCCAAAAGGCTCAGAGAAGCACATCAAAGGTAAATACAGTTCAACATTTGACTTCAGGTCAAAGACACAGCACATTTGATTCAGCTGTTCTCCTCGGAGCAAGGAGTGTGAGAAATATTCCCGCTGGCACATCACGTTGGAGAGCTGCCCCAAGGACAGCCAAAACTGCATCTACACAACCACCCAGACTGTTGTCTTTTATGAAAAAAAAAAATTGGTAGAAGTGGGGAATCAACTTTTTTTTCTCATCATGATATTAATAAAATGTTTCACTTTCTTAAACTGCTGCATCATCCAAGGCAACTCAGCCTTTCTAAAAGTCTCCTAATTCTCAGCAAACCCTTTAGACTAGACTTGATGCCAAATGTCCTGACTGTATCTAGAAGCAGATTTCCTAACTACAACATGACAAATCCATAACTTGTTTTATTTATTTTGTCGTAACACAGTTATGCCCTTTATGCTAAGCAAAGAAAGAAACAAAGGTGCCACAGATTTTATATTGGATGTGAAAAATACAACAGAGTCACCTTCTGAAATTGATTTTCTAAGACAATAATTCCTTGCTTTATATCAGTGACATACCAAACTTCTGATCTCAGTTTTCTTGATTGAAGCAAGTGTTTCCCAGGAAAAACAAAACAAAACAAACAAACAAAAATGTTCTATTTCTTTTTTCTTTTTGCAGAAATTCAGGTTGAATAGAAAAACACTTTTCTTGAAGTCATTCAGCTTCCTCATTTTACTTGTATCAAAAATATAAAGAAATTACAGATCCCTGTACTCTTATTTATAATGCAGAAACTCTTATTTATAATGCAGAAAACTCACTTTTTTGAAGGAGAGTAGAGAGAATAATAATAGAGTTTCAAACTGTCTAACATTTTCACCTGGAAATCACTGTGTCATTTAATAGACTCTATTTTGATCTTCTCTTTTTAACATTTTGACCTCACTTTCTAACTTTCAGGTTGCCCACATGTGCTTCTGCCTTTTCTTTCTCCCATGCAGCTCCATAACTGCAGACCATATCCTGAACCACTGTTAGTGTAGGTTGCCATAAAGACACACAGCCTAGAACTGGGGAGAACTGTTACTGCATTCTACACTCACAGAAGTGGTAATTCCTTCCAAAATACTCCAAAAAAGTGTGTGTGTATTTCATGCAAAATTTACTATCTCAGCTCTCAACAATCAGGCCAAAGATAAGCAAATCCTTGAAGGGAAAGGTAACATGACTGCTGCTGTGCATGGCTTCTCCATTTCTGTTTTATAGATTTCCTTTTAATAAACCTGTCAATATCAATATATTTCTGATGGAAAATTAATCCTCATTTAATTGTCAAAATTGGTTTATTACCTAAAACCAGTGAGCCTTACACTGAGTACCTTAGCCATGGTAAATACTTCTTTACCAATATTAACTCAATCAAAGAATGAAAGCTATTAAAATGATGCCTGAGAAACTGAGGGGTATGTTAAACAACTTCTGTTCATAGACTCAGGGGTAAACAATCTGCAGTTACTGAAAGCAACGTAAATATTCAACATTCGCTCTATTTTAGCTGTTCAAACTTGCCTTTTTGCTTCCTCTCTCTAACTCATTTGTCATCATAGCCTCCAACTTAAATTTAGATCAAAGGCAATTTTGAAGCAAACATGATCACTTTGTGATACATTTGTACAATTACAGTCCAGTCATAACACATATAAGGGATATTTCACACAAGATATTCAGATGGAAGTCAGGAAGGTAGGATGTGCAGAGGCCAAGCCCTTTAGAAAGCCTGTCTCCAGTGTCTGAAGAGAGCTTCAGAAGACAACCGTGGGGTGCCTGTTCACACAGGGACCGGCAGGTGAGGAGCTGAGCAATGCATCCTCTTTCCCCACAGTGGGCAGCAAGTCAACAGCAAAGCTGGAACTTGCCTCCAGCCTCTCATCTCTTGAGGTCTCTGTCGACCACCAAAGTCATACCTTTCTTTCTGCTAACACAAAGTCTTCAAAGTATTCAGAGTTCATATTTACCATGGGTAGAGAAAAATGATTCGATGGAAAATCCCTCAAATTTGTTTCCTGCATCCAAACATGTTCTTTCATCCTCTGTCTATACCTCTACTACACACTTGGCAATGAGTTGAATATGGACTTTATGGGAACTTGAGCCCATAAATGCCCCTCAGGCAGTTTGAATATGTCAGGTTAAGAGCTAAGGGTGCTCAGCACCTTTGCAGGAGTCTCAGCATGCTGCCAAACTTAGTTTTCTCATCCTTCGGCTATTTCAAACAATTCTTAACATCATCTCTGCTTTGCACCACAGCTTTACTGCCATTCTGCAGACACAGCATGTTTCATATTCTGGGTTTCTGTGTGCTGATCTGTTAGCTCCCTTTCTGCTTGATTTCGTATTTCCTTTCGCTGATAGTGGTATTTCATAATTTTTCTACTATAATTTCCTTTGGTTCTGAGAAGGCTTAAAGTCCGTAGTATGATCAAAATATTTTGACCTAGCTGTCATCTCTCCAGTGACAACATTTCCTCTGCAGTTGACCATCCAAGCTGGATCTTCATTTCCCTGTTATGACTCCAGTCACCACACTGAATTCGCTCACACTGTAGGAAATTTATATAAGCTTATGTACAACTACTCCAGAATCAATCTATACCTTCAAGTTTCATAAGCAGAGACACTCTGGGGAAACAAATGCTGAGACTCACCATGAGTGCCTGTGGGAGCCAAGTTTTCTATTTACATTCATAAATCTTCACTGGCAGACACAATCATGGGCTCGATATTACATCATTCACCTGAGCAGTTACCACTGATCAGCACAGTTCCCATAGAGAATTATTGTGTGCATGTGGACAGAACACAACACATGAGCTAAAAACTTCCAAACGCTGTTTATGTAGATGGGAAGAGGAGATTTCTTGTAATGAGTATTAAGGAAATCATGATCTCTTTCTCAACATTCCTCTTAAAGGAAAAAGTTTATAAACTCCCATGAGTTATTTGTGAGTTGTTCTCTGTTACAATTGGAAGTACATCAAGAGGACATTGTGGTAAAAGCACATTACATCTTCATTCCATAATTCAAACCTGCAGAAGCAGAGCAGATGGGAAAAAAAATCTGTCATACGCTGCTAAACTGTGTAAACGCAATATTAATCACAATAACGGGGAACGCTATAAAAGGGAAAGCAGTAATGGCAGTTACAACTTGCATCAACCCACAAGCCTTGTCTATTTTATTGCTTCCTTAGCATAACACAGTAAGAAATACATATTTCATCCACTGCTGCTATTACTATTATGGTCATCATTACAGATAGGAGGTCTGTCATTGAGAGAAGTTGATGAAGGTGGTAAGATATCGGTCTTGGCTGGCAAACATGAGGAAAAAAATGACCTTTTATTGAACAACTTTGCTAAAAACTTGACTCATCTAACCCTGGTAAAAAATTAGCAGCAGGAAAAGCTGCTACATACTAGACTATAATTTTGCTGTTATGAATAAACTATCTCATGTTCCTTCATGCTCTTATCTTCTCCTTGACTTGAAATGTGGCATAGTGATAGGCCAGAACATCAGCTGAAATGTGTGTTACACAAACCATCACAGCCTCTCAGCTTTCTGGCAAATAATAAATCACAGGAAAAGGTAGATGAGAGAGGATGAAGAATGTTCTCCTGCATTCATGAAAAACAAAAAGACACCTACAAATGACAAACATAAGGATGGGGGTGAGCCGAGGATTAACAAACAGCTTGGTATTGACTGAGCTTGTTTTAACTCTTAGTTCTGGTAGAAATTTGTTTTGTTCTCCACCTCCCTACAGATTAAGGAAAACACACTAATTGTCTCACTTACTTAGATCAGCAGGGATGAGCAGCAAAATCTGTTTTACAGTGTGAGCGCAAAGCCACACAATGAATCCCTTGGGCTGGCTAGTGCCTTTAGGTAGGCTACAATACAAATACATCGTTGTTCTGTAAAAATAAATAAATAAATAAATAAATAGACAAATAAATAAATAAATAATGTCTTATATTCAACTGTGGGAGGAAAAAAAACAAAGCAAAACAAAAACAAAACAGAAAATAATTCGGCAACAGTAGCTGTTGTCTGAAACATCTTCCAGGAGAAGTAGCAGGCCTGCAATCATTTTGCTGTTATTTGTAGAGATATTTTAAGTGTCTTTTCATTGTGCGAAGAACAAAATATTGAGAGAAAGATAGAAAGAAGTGGTGCCTGCTACCAAGCTATCACTTCATTGACATCACACAGAAGACAAATTAACCAAACAAAACAGACTGTATTGTGGTAGGTTGAGTTTTGAGTCAATTTTCCAGTTGAAACACTTGTATGGAAGCAACTACTGGCCTGATTTGGAGGGCACAGTCCAGTGCACCCGGGGGGAGGGTGAGCTCAAGACAGGACTAGAATAGGCTGAGAGCAAAACCAGGAAATCCTGTAAACTGTGCTCTGCTTTCAGCATTGAGACACAAAACTACTTTTTCTCGGAAACTTAATTGGGTGTCAATGTGGAAACCATCTAATGGCTTCAAGACACAAAAAGAGAAGAGCAAGACAAAAATGAACATTTACTCCATGGATAAATGTGTGAACCAGATCATATAGAAAGAAAGAGAAGAGGAAATTATGATCTAGAACGTAGTAAGATCTTTAGAGAGTCTGCATAACTTCTGGAGCATCACAGATTTTACAGATCCCACGTGAACTGAAATTTTCAGGATTTCTATCATTAGCTACCACCAAGTTTTGACCACCAAAATAAGGCCAGAAATGGTTTCCAAACTGATCACGTTATGCAGAAGAGAATGACAAAATGATGCAAAAGGCTCTCAATGCCATGCAAAAATAAAGGGACTTCTAAAAATTCTCTGAATGGAACACCCTTTATGTGTTAAGAGGGAAAGGAAATAACATGCATGCACTTTCTCTGATGTCTTTAGTGAGACATTAGGGTTCTAACTGGTAAATGGACAACAATGATGCAACATCACGTTTCTCATTGAACTTTAACATAAGACACATGCAAGTTATTTTTGTTTGTATTTGGCTGGCAGATGCATCCATTTGAAAAAATGTGCAATGGGAAGCTTGCTAGACAGTGATGCAACACAATGTGCAGCGCCAAAGCAAACTTCATGTCTGTTTCTTTTCACAATGACATTAAATGAATTGGAAATAAATCCACTGAAGTGACTAGAATTACACTCATCTAGAAACCAAGCTCGAGTAAGACTCCCACATAGTGTTTTTGCAGAAGCAGGGAAGCCAAGAAACCCTTGTTCTGTAGGTCTTCTTTTTCTCAGCCCCGTTAGGGGTTTTGGACAGTGTTGTGCCATTATGCATGACCAATGTTCCATTCCAAAGGGGATTTCTTCTCCTTTTCTGCCTTTGAACATCCTCAATTTCATAGGAAGGAGTTGACAGGATTCCTTGCTCTCTTAGAATGGATTTTACTCAAAGCCACGTACCATAAAACAACACAGAACACAGCCCACAAACTTTCCAAGTCTTATGCAAGAAACCTGAAGAAGTAAAGCACTTTCAGACTTCCTACTTTGTGACAAACTTTCTCCCTTTAGCTATTTCATAGCGCCAAATACCAACATCTCTTTCAGCTGGACAGAGTGCTGGGACATCTCATCTAGACCATACTTTTCCCAAGATAGATTGGAACAGATGATCCTTGAGGTCCCTTCCAACCTGGTATTCTATGATTCTTAGATTCTGTGAAAATCATGTGTGCATGAAGGACCCCTCAGACCAGGGACTGAAAGACCTCACACTGTAACTGACTCTAAACAAGGCTCTACATCAGCAAACTTCCCACCATTCGGGGCTTGGCTTTCTTCACCTCTTAAAAATAACAAGGCTGTACAGTTCTATGCTTCCTACCTAGGAGGCTTCCCTGCAGAGGCCCCTGTCAGCAGAGGCCTTTATACTTCACTAGAAAGCACACAAGAGCCTTTCCCCCTCTCTAAATCTTGGAACAAGTGGTTTTATTATATGGTTACTACAAACACTACTCAGTCCCTGGAGAGGTAGTTTAAGATTATGTAGATGTATAATCAATTTGTAGAGGATTTGCCTTTCTTGCAGACATTTAGCAATTATGGTTGCTGCTTCTTTCCGGAAGCATGCATAGAGGATCCATATGAAGCTTTATTCTGTGCAGCCTGGGGCTATTTTCTGCCATTACCACTCAGAACACTGAGCCAGAGCTAAAGAAACATAAACAGATGAATATTTTTGTAGGATAATGGTTGGATCAGTTCATGCGTGCTATGAATCTCCTTGATGAATCCTCTTCATGATAAAGTTCATTTATAAAATCTGTAAAAATCTTATTGTAGACTTTCTCCAAGCTAACTTCAGGCTGCAAACCTAAAAACATGTATTCATATATTTAACTTGGTACACATGAGCTGTTCTATTGATTTCTCTTTATATTGAGTTCAGTGAAGCTACTCACATGTGTCAGTGTAAGCAAAAGCATAAGCATTTGTGGGACAGTGATTTAATTGCTCTGATCTCAATGGGGTTTTTTTAGTTATTCTTTGTGGATTGACTGTTAGAGGAAACCACCAAAGGGGATAGTAAATTTTACAGCTCTGGTATTTTCAAGTTAAGTTTGCAAGCATCTCCTGGAAATATGCTTCACCAGCCCAAGGAGACTTAACTGAGATGTAACTGGGTGAAATAGAACAGCCTGAAACAGGCAGACAGAGTACTCTTTTTCATCTTAAGCATACTAATCCTCTGGAAAAAAAAATTTTAGCACTAAATAGCTGACTCTAACATCCTTCTCAATCTATCTAATATCTTTATGGTTTTATACCTTTATGTGCACATATATGTAGTATATAGTCAAATGTATGATGTGATAACACACATATTTCAATGTAGTTATGTATCTACTACATTTATTTGCTTTGGACTGAATTTAAGAGACAGAATATTGCACTTATTATAGAATAGCCTGATAAAGATTTATGCCTTTGATTTTCCCTTCCTTTTTGATGGGAATTACATATTTGCTATCCTGAAGTATTGATAATCCAGGAAAAAAAAAAAACAAAAAACTTTCTACTTTGCTCTCATTCTTTTTTTAATATTTAAGACTGCTGTTGGCTTTTCCTGCCCCCTCAGTAGTTTGAACATTAAGAAGAAAGACTGAACACTGAATCTATTTCTCAGAGTACACCAGCCTACCCTCGTGCTGACCATGTTCAAGAAACTGCACTAGGAATTTTCTTTTTTCTGCTGAGAAGGAGAGGATGAAGGAGGAAAGAATGACCAATTATAAACTCTGTTGTCTTTAGATGAAAGAACCTTTTTGTGGTATTCTTCAATCTCTTGTTTGGGCTGTCAACAGCAATTTGATAAAGAATGTTCCTATGTCTGACCTGTTTTTTCAAGATAGTAACCTATATTGTGTATCATCTAAAGCCAGGGGATAATCATCCATTATACTCTCTACTGCTGTTCCTGCAAGCTGAGCATAGCCTTTAAAACCCAGATAAGTTGATTGATAGTTGTGTTGAGAAAGCTGCTACTAACAATATTTTAGTTAAAGGGAGAAAAAATTAAAGTTTCTTTAATCTGATCTTCCCCACCCCCAACACCACACTTCAGAGGCCAAAGCTCATGATAACTGTTTTGTGGTGAATGGTCAATTGTTACAAAATTCTAATTGGTTCTGGGTCAGTCCCTTTGAAATGGCTGCTGTGCTCTAGTAATTTTTTCAATTAATTCTTAACAACTGACAAAACTTTGGATCTTGTCAAAAATTGTTCAGATTTTTATAGTAGGTAAGAACAGGGAACAAGATTAGCCTGGATTAAGAAAGATTCCTACATACATTATCACCAAGGTTATAATTATAGTTTAGCTCTCTTTTTTTCTTTGCACTCAAAATAATGATTAACTAGCTCAGCAGGGGTTTCTTCCCTGTAAGTACTTACTGAATACTTTTATAAGGGTAAATTGTAGAAATCTGTACGTGCATTCCTTGTTTGATTTCTGAATAAACTAGGCAAATGCAAGATTCATCTAGGAATCTTATCGTACACGTTTGCACAGAACCAGATTTTTAGACGTAGACAGGTCCTGTGCAGAAAAAGGACCTGTGGTAGTCAATCTTATGCCCTCATTGACATAAGTCAAGAAGTGACTAAGGACCAGTTCTCCAACAGTGTTACTTAGAGAAGCCTCAAGACTAACTGTTTTCCTGTTCAGTTCATACTTCAAAGAGGTGGAGCGTGTTGAAGGATAAAGCCAGACCACATCTTCTTCTTTCACCAAAACGTCCTCAGACAAACAATGAAATTACCTTGAAGGTCTCTTTTCTGCAGCAAAAATTACCTCTGAGTATAGGAGGTGATTATACCAATTGTGTACCTGTAAGACAAGCAGCTAAGTATGAGCACCTGTCTGAATTTTTTTGTATTGGTTCTTCTTTCAGCAGAAATCTTAAAAATATACAGACAGACATACCAAATCACAAGACACATTAAATCAACCATTCATTAGTAAATCAGATTAGATTATAGACACCAAATTATCTATAACTGTTGTCACAAATTTTCTAAGATACTTGTCTTATCGACATAAGTCATGGAGAAAGGACATGATTTCTCCTTCTTTTCAGGGAATGAGGAAGAAGGTATGGGGAAACATGCACACTGTTAGCAGAGTTGCAGTCATACTTTAGACTTCTATTTCATGCTCCAGAGAGCAGTCATGGAAGTCTGTCAAAGTGCACAAAGCTGAGCTATTCAGAGCTAATTCTTGCTTGTCATCTCAGACTCCATTTGTTATACTTGCACATGTAGTGCTGCCCTCTCATCCAAATTTTTGCTTGTGAATTAATCCACAGAGTACTTCCAAAATATAATTAAAATCAATATTGATTTCACTGGATTGTGATTGGAAATATTGCTTAAACAATCTTCATACATTGACTTGTGCAATTGAGTGGGGCTGAGGATCTGGATTTTGTGGATATCCAGGTGTCTTCAAAGCCCAAAGCATGACTTTGAATTGGGTTAGCCTCTAACATGACTAGAAATCAGACTTAAATTCAAGAACCGAACACAGCTTTGAATGGTGAAATTAATGAAAAAGGATAAAAATGTTGCTACTCTCTAATATCTATTTAATTTTTTAATCTGTTAATGAAATAATGTTATAGCTCCACAAAACTGGAATTTAAAAAATGTTGCCATTCCAAATAAAACTGACAAAAAATTGGAAAAAAAAACCCACAACACAAATATTTGAAAATCAGTATCTCTAGTATGTCAGTATTTCATTTGTACTTTAGACATTTGAAAATTTATTCAGTTGATCTGTATTTTTCTTCTTCTAGGGGAAAAAAAAAAAACTGTTACTTCAAATCACAAAGTTAGCACTTGTCTTTGAAAACGTTAGATCTAAAAATGCTGGTGATTTTGCAGTGTTTCCAGAATGCATAAGAGACATGTATTTCAGCCAAAAACTCCCTTTCCCATGACAGGTTTGAGATGAATCAACATTTACAATTAATGAAATATTTTGCTGAAAAATTTCTTACCAGAGCTACAGCCAGTATTCCTGCCTGAGGATAAATAATAAAATGAAAGCATAAACTTTGAGATTCTAGTTATGATAGCCATTAAGATTGCTTTTCACCTGTGGGGATATCAAATTTCTGTAAGCCTGGGGTCTCATCCTCACCCTGTCACAAATTACCCACACAACCCTGATCAGCTTGGCTAGTTATCCCTCTCCTTTAATTATCCCCTTTTCAGTTTTTTCATCCCTTGGTCAATATTACCTATGAAATGCATAGCAAGACAAGATATATTATTTAAGGCCAAATTAGCCACCAAAGTGCCCTCAGATCCTGGTAGGGACAATTAGATCTGCTGGTCAGAAGTGGTAGTGGTAGGAGGACACTATCACTAGCTCTGAAAACTTACTAGAGCAGTGAACAGGTTATACACTTTACATTTGACAGCCTATTTCTTCCACAGCCGTGATACAAGGAAATCAGCACAAATCTGAGTCCACACTACACCTTTCCTAGAGATTAGTCAGGCCTCATGATGTGTATGTCCCCCTTACATCCATCTTCCACCTTCTGCCCTAAGGAATTGTTCTATTTTTCCAGTCATTCCTATCTCTTCACATGTAACAAAGATGCACAGACAAAATGCTTGTGCATGTTACATGCAGTTGTAATAGAGTTTATATATGTAAATGTAGGAATTTTCACTGATACGAGATGTTTCTGTTATGCTTATCTGTATTTGGTGGTATCCAGGCTCTTCCTAGTTGAACTCTATTCTCTGTCATACAGATAGTGAGAAAGCTGCAGTAGATTTCAAGTTACTTAACGTTTACTTAGCAGAGGATCTCTAACCTCACCATCAGTATCATTGCTGATGTGTGATATGCTTGTATCTGTCAGACTTAAGAAAGTAGCCAAGATCACTCCCATTTTGCTATGCTAAATTGATAATAAAATATATTTTTTGTTTACCATTTTTCTTTGGGTATAATATTTAGGGCAGTGGGGTCACTGTCAAATGCTCTGGAGAGAGCTGCTGCTTACTTGAAAATAAAGGTAGGAGCCATAGGTCTGCTTCTGTGAGCAAAATATGTGGTGTTATTGGTATACAGTGGTTATATTGCATAGTGGAAGTGAGATATATATATTGACAGACAGGTGGATAGATAAAAGGATTCACTCTATAAATAAAGCTAAACAACATATCAAAACACTGACCCTGAACAAAAGCAATACAGAAAATGATCATTGTATTGGGGTGTATTGTGTCACTGAAATATAAAGAAAAGGGGACATAGCAAACTTTTAAAAATTTTGATTGCACATCTCCAGCTTTGGTATTATTTCACTGTACTATGAGTGTTTCTGGTCCATGTATTGGGGAAGAAAACAAAGCAGAACACTCACAATAAGTACTTCAGGAAAGGGTAAAGAAAAGCCACATCAATGGTAGAAGGATTGGACAGGATCCCAGTTCATAAGCCTGAGGGTGGAAGAGATTATGCAACAAGTCCTAATGACACTGTAAACCTCTTTAAAGTGAAGGTTTCAAACAATGTGAAAGTGATCAAACCAAGGAATATAGACTAAAACTACATGTCTCATGATCCAAGCCTTTCATTGTGGGGCTGGAGGGAATCATATCAGACAGAGCAGTTAAGCATTGGGAGAGAGGTAATGGAAGTAATTGAGGCACCATCACCAGAACTATTCAATAATAGATTAGGTAAGTAGTAGAAATAATAGAGGAATATTCTGCATGAGGCAGGGAGTTGAACTAAATCACCCAGGAGGAGAATAATTGCAATTATAGATCTGTTCCACCAGCACTAGAAAATGGTGGTGCCAGGTACAAGTATTAATCTTATTAAAAACTGAACTGGAATGTACATACTCTCAAACACAGTAAAAAACCATACATATTCTATTTAGGAATGAGACTCAAACCCATTTCACAGACCTATGTATTATTGTGTTAATTTTAATTTTTGCAAAGTCAATGCTGCATGACTGGAAAAGGACTTGACCTGCAAAGCCTGATGAAGATAAGTCCTTGCTCCTTCATTTCATTCAAGTTGAGAGAGTGTAATGTTTGATTTGTGTATCTGACAGTTAGTTGTAGTTTTTTGCATGTTCATTAAAAGGACCTTGGAATAATCTAAGCGTATAAAACAATCTGAGTATATAAACAGTATATTCCTCTGGGCCTTGTAGCAGAAAGCAAAAACAGAAATGGAAAATTAGTGCACATAGCCTTTCACAAGACATAAGAGCTTCTCGTTTTCTTTTGCTATTTCTAAGAGCCTGCTATATGACACATCTCAGGTCTTGCCTCCAGTAAATTAAGTCATTGTTTTCTTAACATTTTTTATTGAGTGGAGCACCTAGATTCTCTTTCAGAATAGATCTGATCGAAAGAGACTCTTTCCAAGCCACTTGACTTACTTTGATATCATACTCCCATGGGTTTGCTAGATGTGTTCCTCAGCTTCCAAGCAGATCTTTGAGGGTTAGAGTAACATAATTAAGTCTGACAATAGTACTTCGACAAAACATAGCTTCACAAGAAAAGCCATATGTTTAAAAATGCATGCCTTTTAGAAGTTCCCAGAGCCTTTTCCCAAATTGCTTTCACTTACAGTGTTTCTTGGTGTTTGCTTACAGCAATTCCCAGCTAGACTTACAGTGGCAGGCATTTCTCAGCTCAAGTGCAGTTCCCTGTTACTACTGTCACCATCCTAAATAGCCCCTTTCATAATATGAAGCCAGTGAATTCAACAGAAAACATGAGAATCCATTGATCCTGGCGTCTGACCCAGGGCAAAAGATTACACAATAAAGGGACAAGTGGACATATTAGGGACATTTCCCCATTGATTTAGATCAGAGTCCAATGACATAGCAAAGGGAAATGATGTCCTGACTATATCAGCCATCTGCTATTTCTGATAGTGACACTTATAGATTCTCTGTCTTTCCTGAGACAGACAAATGACTGAGAGATAGAGTTTCTGTTATTGGGAGACTTCATTAAAGGTGGGATTTGTCTTAATAGCTGAGTTGCTAGTCTTACTAATTATTTTCAAAATGGTTTGCATTTCTAAATCAGAAATCTTTTCAAGAAAATAATTATTCTTTTAGGATTAAATTAATCTAGTGAAATAATACTATGGAAATATTAAGAAACAGTTGTGACTTGCTAAGTTTTTAGCTCTGTGAGATTCTTAATAAGAAGATATAACTTTATTTTCCAGGTACTTTTTGCACACATTTAATGATACAAGCTATAAGTTCATGATACTAAGCATACTTTTTTTTTTTTTTTTTAATTAGCTGCTGTCTTTTTCATCTGTTTTGCCAGGATCCAAATTTTACAACTTTTAACACATGGTTATTAAAAGCTTCTTGACAAAAGGATATATAAACTAGTGTCATGTTCCTGATCCATTAAAAATCAGGTTTAGAAGTCTGGGGAAGCAGCCACATATGCAAAGTAATTATCTAATAATGGAAGTTGAATGTAGATATTTAGTTACAAATCCACAAATTACAGGCTTTTTTAAAAACACATGCCCATCCTACCACATAATATTTCCAACAAAGTAATTAGAGTTCTTTGCATCTATAATTTCATGTTACTGACCCTCTAAGCAAACACTGAAGTTACACAGTAATATACTATAACAGCTTCAGACTGATTCACTTATATTGTACAAAAAGGCAGAGAGATAATTAAGTCACTGTATGAGTCAGAGAAGTTGTCAAACAATCCTACCTGCAAAAAAATGTTAGAGACTGCTATAAATAAAACTTTCTTAAACATTTAGCATTTTTTTGGTGCTCCTTTATGTGCTAAAACATATACAAAGGTATCTGAAAATACATGAGCATCAGTTATTTACTCAGCTGATAAACAAGAATCAGGGTGAAGGTATTATAAATCTTATTCTACATGAAAGAACATGGGGATGTTCAGAAATTTATCTGTTCGCAGAAGGGATTCACTCCAACTTAGTAACAGATGGTGAAAGATTTGGTAGCCATTGAAACCCTAAGGAAAGGATAATAGACACTTGTCCATGATTCCCAAGTACTTATTTGCAAAATAAATCTAAAATTGTCACGTATTTAGAAAAATGAGATGTAAAGAATGTTTACATTGTCAGGAGTAATAAGGAAGTGTATGTTTCATAGTGAGTATAGTCTTTACATGGGAATATTGATATACATCTCCTAGAGGTCTGGATCTCAGAGGACACTAATGTTAACTGATAGCCAAAAGTCCTTTCTGAGTTAAGTATTGATGTTACTTTAGAAAAATATCATAATTGCATATAGGTACTGTTTTTCAGTAAAATATTCTATTCATGATGCTTAGGAACAACTAGAGTTCACATCAGGCTTTCCAGCTGTGTTGACTGTGTGGGTAGCTTTGCCTTTCTCAATGGTGGTCATAAAACTCTGAAATTTTCCTAGAGAAAACCTGCAGGCTGAGCAGAGGTTCCTGAAGCTGCCCTATAGCTGGCTGTGGAAAGAAATGAAGAGCTGGATCTGGTGGATTTGGGCATAAGAGTCAGGATGGAATCTGATACAAATTCAATCACATGCTGATCTTCATCAATTGCCAAGATGCCATCCCTTCTTGAGAAGAGCCATGCTGGTTCCATAATCTAAAACTAACATAGAAGATGACCATGAAGAAGAACTTCCCAGTTGTTCTCTCATATGGGTGCATCCTTTATAAATATCATATTTCTGATCTCTGTAAATCTGAGTGTGAAAGCAATGAAATAAATCACAACTGTGAGAAAATACCTGTTGCTTCTTCCTCTATAACAATTTACAAACAAATGATGAAAAACCTTTGAGCAAGCTAGGGAGGCTTCTGCTCCAACCAGACAACTCAGACATCACTGTCCCAAAGGATGCATATGATTACAGTAGACTGTGGAGAAACAAAATTCAGACATGGGTCTGTACAATGAGGTATTTACGCAAAGCTCTGCCACTGCCTTTGTCCTTAAACCTGCCCATCGATACTGCCCTAACACAACAGCCAATTGTCCTGGTAGACTTGTGGTTTGTATCAAGTATATTGTGTTGATGACTCCAAACATGGTTCCTGAGCCTCTGACATCACACCTGCTTGTAAAAGCAACTTCTGTTGTCCACTAGATCCTAAAATGCACAAAATTTAGCTTGAAAATCCGTTACCCACTGCCATAATTTGGCCCTTCTTAGAGCTCCTTCAGGCCCTCTCCTGCTTTGTACCTTCTAGCTTACTGACAATTTTCTGATCTTGCAGACTTTCTCCTCTGGTATATTGCTTTTTGTGCAAAATAACTTGATTTTGATGTTACAGATGGGAATGTTGTGCCTTGTCACACTGGAAATTCCTTTATATTTAATTTTTCTTAGAATGTCTGGTAATGTTTTCTGATCTCTGTTGTATTTTATATGAAAACCAGTACCAGTGTAATTGATTTCTTGAGAGCAGAGAAGAGACAGGTATGATTTCCCCTCTGTGCATTGATTATGTTGCAAACACCATTTCCCATTGCAGAACACACTGTCTTCTCTAGAGTAAAATTCCTCTCTGAAATAAAAGGCTTCCTGCTGTTAGGGGCAGAATATTTCCCAGGTACTGAAACACAGAATAGGACACAAGATAAATATTCCTAATACTGTAATGTTTGGTAGCCTTTATTTTTAGTAATAGAAAGCCTGTAGGTTTTTATTTTAAGCAATTTATGCATGATCTGTACTTTAAAGTGACAGATGAACTGATCAGCAATCACATGTTATGATGTAAGGGTGTGTGCAACAGCAGTGTAGATGACAATGCAGATACATTTTTTCAGCCTTTTCCAAGTCTCTTCAGTAAATCTATATCTCATTTTTTTCAGTATGGCTACTACCGCACATCATAACTATGATGATATTACTACTTCACATACTTTAAAAAGGAAAAGATCTTAAGGACTCAAACTGACAGATTCAGCTATAAGTCAGGCATATTCTAGAGGTCACTTTCTTGCCTTCTAACCATGTGTTTTTAAGGGAAAGCAGAATCTGGACCAGTCCAAGCTTAACCTGCAAAATGAGCCCACCATACACATTCGCATGAAGAGACAGAGAAGGGAGGCTACTGTCTTTCAAGAAAAAAGTTCAGTTGGACCTCCACTGCACAAAAGGTACTCCATTTTCCTCCAGAGTGTCTTCTTTGGATGATCAATGTTGTGTCTTCTCCATGATGGTGTGAAGAATCCTTATCTTCCTTAAATTTTATTAATCTTGCCTAGGTTCAAATGAGTCTTCCCTGGGAGGTAAGGTTATGAGTCTTCTTTCTCCCCTTAATTCCAGTAATGTAAATTTGTGGTGGCTTCCTTGCAGAACATGAAAGTTTACTACATTTTGGGGTAACAACACATGCCTTCATCTAGGAAGATGAAGCTCTACTTCTGCTTATGAACATACAAAAGGTGTAGTAAATTCAATCCTTCTCTTAAAAAAAAGGAAAAAGAAAAGACAAGCTACCATTTCAAGTTAACCAAATGAAATTAAAAAATAATAATTTTTTTTAATGTAATTAAAAAGAAAAAAGTTGTAATAAATCCTGGAGCAGAGGAAGCAGGAGAATTTTCTGTACACTAGATCAATGCTTGGCAAGGCGCTGAGTAATTTCTCATTCTATAGTCTGTATTGTACCTTTCCACACCTTATGGAGGTGAGCAGCAGCGTGTTTAGGAGAAGAAGTCAAAAGAGAATAGAAGTTGACAAGAAGGGCTAGCATAATATCCTTGGGCTGGTCCATGAAGATATCTATGCATACAGTGACTAGAGAATATAAAAGAAAAATGAAATAGTACCAAGTGATTTGTTCAGCCTCCTGATCAGGATACCTAAGGGGGATTTTGGAAAAACCATTTCCAATAGAGAAGAAAAGCAAGAAGGGTTAGTCTCCAGCGGAAAAAAACTTGGGTCTTCTAATTCTTGGCATGCTCTTGAAACAAGAAAAGACGTCACATGCAGCAGTGTAATTGATCATCCTAACCCCAGGAAATCCCAGGGATGACCACAGGTGAGATGAAAATCGAGTTTCCTGGAGCTGCTGCACTTAGGATCAACAAAGGGATGGAGCAGAGAGATGGAGCAGCTTTTTTCAGCCCTTGTATTTCACTGTTTCATGAGCAATTAATTCATGTATGTATTCATCTGCTTTTCAAATATATTTTCCTCTTGAGAAAGGTTTTGCTTGATTATGATCTTTCTTTTGGAAGGTCCAGGGGCCAAGTCTTAGCCATATCTTTCTTTTATTTTTATGGAGTATTAAGGGACAGCCCATCATTACCTATGTGACATCACAAACATAAGGGATCTCCCAGCACAGGTAGGGCCTCTAGCTATTCTTCCAATGAAAAAGGAAAAAAAAAAAAAAATTAAATCCAACAAAAAAAAAAAAAAAACAACAACAACAACAAACAAACAAAAAAAAAACCACAAAAAACTGTAGCACTGTATATGAGCTTTTAATAAGGAATTCTTTCCAATCTGGAAGAACATCACAACTTCCACCTGATTCTCAGCCAGCTGCAGTCTGTTCACCATGTCAAATTTTAACAGAAGATTTCAGTTCCAGCGACTAATAAGTCCAGCAGTGTTTGGATCTTTTGTTTGTTTGGTTTTTCTTCTTCTCTTCCTCAAACTGTTTTCAAGGTCTTACAGAGGGCGTTTTGTTTGTTTATGGGGACTTTTTTCCTTTTCTAAAGTACCCCTTCAACAGGTTAGTCAGTACTAACCTCCTGCTGTACGGTGACCGATAGTAATCTCTTGTTGTAGTGAGGAGAGATTTATAATTGCAAACAAATTGTTTAAAGCTGTAAAAGAAATATCAGTAATATTCAGTGTGATCAGCACAGACTTCTCAGCTGGGTATCTTGATACATCGTGAAATTGGTTTTCTTCAGAGAAAGTCACCTTGTCACTGGCCGTGTTAAACTCAATAGCAACAGTTTGGTTAATATTTTTGGGCAATGATCTCAAAAACAGCAGTTATATCTTGGTGGGAAACGAATATTTTGCGATGGTTATTTACTTTCTCCAGCTACCTGGGTATTTCAGGCATTCACCGATGGCAACATTAACTCCTAAAGTTCGTAGCTTTGGAGTTGGTCGGCAGCAAGTTGTGAAGTCGGATTGTGCACTGCAACTACGGCATACAGGAGATCTCTTTCTAATGTATTTTATTATAAAACAACTCTCTCCGTTTTCTGGGTTCGTATCTTCCTTCAGTTGCCTGTGAAATTCCAGGAACAATTGGAACGGCAAATTGATAAAACAGAGGGAAGAATAAGACTGAAAATAGTTTGATAAATGCCGTGAAAATTAGATTAACTGAAAAACAGCTACTGCTCATATAATTTTCTTTCACCATGGAGACATCTGAGGCTGGCAGTTGTGTGGGAGGGTGGCTTCTTTAAATGAATTTTAGTTCCATGCTAAAGAACTAAAGAAAGATAATTTAATTTATAGCTGCTGCATCCGATCAAACTTCCATTGGTAGGGAAAAAGGCGGATTTGCTTGTGCCGATATTGATTGATGTCGTGGCAGCGATCAAATAAGGGTGTATCGACACTGAAAATATTAGAAGTAACAACAAAAAAAAGAGGTTCCGATATAGATCATCAGTTATGAAAAAATAAGCAAACACGAACCATATCACATCACCCTTGGAAATAAGGACATCATCGCTTATATGCGTCTCCAAATATTTTTAGCCACGGACTTACTCGCGGACTCAAAGGATCTTAATTTCTTTCACTGTCAGGCAGATCAGAAAAGAAGGGTCGGTGGCGTGACCCAAACTGTTAATTCGTCGCCTGCACCTTCCCGGGAAGTGCAGTGTCGGGGAACCTGAGCTGCGAAGTGGACCCGGCAGGTCCCCTTCAACATGTCCACTTCATTATACTACACTTGCCCGCAGCCACGATAATTTGTTTTTCTTTTTTGGTTTTTTTTTTTTTTCTTCAGAGCAAGGGCACCCGGTGAGACTCCTCCTGCTACTTGACACTAATTCGAGACTGATTAAAAAGCTAGAGAGGTCAAACAACGCTCACAGATCATCACAACCGTGAGAAAACTTCACGCAGCTGCTGCAGCCGCTTTCCAGAGCCGGGCTGGCGCAGAGACTGCCTTGGCACCGGCTCCCCGGCTGCCCGACACCCGCCGACCGTCCCTGCAGCAGCACTTTGAGGGCTGGGAAGTAAATCATGAAAGCGGCTTTGAGCCGTGGGGCTCCCGCTTGAGCCGGGGTCTCCTGGCCGGGCTGTCCCCGCACCTGCACGGAGGTTCGTTGCACATGTGTACTAATTGCCCACGGAAAGACAAATGCGACAAGAGTGTGGAAAGGAAAGAAAACGCGTTCTTATCTAGCCGAAACACCTATCGCTTGTTTTCCTACTGGGAAACTGGAGAAGTTGCCCGTTTTCGCACGCACGGGTGAATTTCGTAATGCCACGATTGTGTTTTTAGCCTTTATTTTTAAAATAAAATCACTGATGCAATCTAGTCAATATTTTTCGTTCCATACTGACTAGTAGTACCTGTATGGAAAAGGCATGCATTTCAGCTTTCTGAGAAGGTTTATTTCCGACCTTTGAATATAAAGCGTGTGAACTTGGAAACCAGAGGACGACAAAAGCGTTTGGAAATCTATAAAAAGAAGAAGGGGAAAAGGAAAAAAAAAAAAAAAAAGAAAAGAAAAAAGGAAAACCAAAACAAACACACTTCTTTACTCTAGGATAGCAGACAAAATTGTCCCACGACATTTCGGGGGGCGATGTTTGCACAAGAAGTATGAAAGACATCTTGTCTTGTTCTGCAAAAACATCAGACGAGCCACAGTTTGAGAATCGGCACAAAAAGTATGAGAGAGAACTTGGACTTTGCTCGGGAGGGGAAAAAATCAGAGAAGCCACAGATTAAGAAACAGATAGGAGGAAAGCTGTCTACAATTTTATGTCAAAGACAGGGAGAAGTTAATGTGAGGGATATTAGAGGCAGAGAGTTCGAGATGGAGCACATCGTGGCCTTGGCTTTCAGCAAGCTGTATTAAAAGTGACTCGGTTCACGACAGAGCGACGGACAAGGCGCTGGGGCAGACAGTGCTCATGATCTGAGGCAGATCATCGGCTCCCCTGGAATATGGGCACGGGATAATTTGGGAGGGAGAGAGGCAGAACACAACCCTATTTCTTTGGTGGTTCCGTGTTACCTTCTCCGTCCTGACCAGAGAAAAGGCGCTGTAAGAGCAAGGGCGGGCTGGCAGCGCCCTTTCAAGCTTTAACAGCGTGTCGGCGACCCACGGACACGCGTGGGGGGAGCCCGGGCGGGCCCCTCCGTGGGCGGGGGCTGGGGGGCAGCTGCCGCCGGCTGTGGCTAAGGTGATCACTCCACCGACACGGCGGGGGCATAAATAACATGGGGGCGGCCCCCGGAAAGAGGAAGGTCGGGGACCAGATGGAGCAGCTATACGTCCCCGTCCACCAGGCTGAAGTGTTTGCCTGGCCCGGGGAGGCAGAGGTAGGGGATGGCGCTGCCCGGGTAGAGCAAGGGAAGGGGCAGTGGCAGCAAGCAGCGGCTGAGCAGGGTGTTGTCCTTGTAAAGGGCCGGGAAGGAGAGAGCCGTGACGGCGGCGGGGGGCGGTGGATCCCCAGGAACCTCCGCCGGCCCCGGGCCCGGGCCCTCGGGCTCGGCCGACATCTGTCTCTTGAGCTTGTTGCGGCGGTTCTGGAACCAGATCTTCACCTGGGTCTCGGTGAGGTGCAGAGCGGCGGCCAGCCCGGCCCGTTCAGCGCTGCTCAGGTAGCGCTTCACGTCGAAAGTGGACTCCAGCTGGAAGACCTGGCTCTTGGAGAATATGGTCCGCGTTTTCTTCCTGCCGCCCGCTGCCGGCGACCTGCCGCTCTCCCCGCCGCAGCCCCCGGCCTCCCGCGGCGGAGGCTGCCGGGGGCCGCGCAGCACCTCCACGGGGAGAGGGGAGCCCGCATCGCCGCCGCTGCCCTCGGCCTCTGGGCAGAGGCCACAGCTCGTCCCCTCCGCCCGGAGCCGGCGAGGTTTGCTGCCTGCAACGGCAAAGCAAAGCATCAGCCCCCCGCCGCCGCCCGCGCCTCCGCCCCGCATGCACGCACGACCCGGCTGAGCGCTAAGGGAAAGGGGACGAGGCCGGGTGAGGTGGGGGGGAGAAGGATAGGATGGGGAGGAGGTTGCCGAGAGCTGGCCATAGCCCTCCCACACCCTCCGAAGGGGAGAAGGGTAAGGAGCTTCCGGTAAGGATCTAAGGAAATCTCTCTGCCAGATATATGACAGAGCAGCCAGGGGCTCCTGGACACGGGATAAAGAGCCAAGGAGGCCGGGAGCGGGTTAAAACACCCTGGAAAAGCCCCTGAAAGAAGGTTGGTGCGTGTGCCAGTGGCATCTCCTTCCGTCCGTCCGTCCGTCCGTCCGCGGAGCCTCGATTCCTCCTCTGTCTGCATGGGCACCGCGACAGCGTGTGCGTGTGCGCGCCTGTGCGTGTGCGTATGTCTGTCTGCGTGTGCGCGGTCCCGGCCCGGAGGCGCTGGGGAGGCCCGGGGCAGACGCCGCCGGGTGCCGGGCAGGGGGCTTTGCCACCGCCTAGGTAGGGGCCGGGCTGCGACCCGACGTGCGAGGCAGCCTGAGGAGGGCTGCCGGCTCTGTACCCGAGTAGCTGGAGCCTCTACTGGGGTCTTGCTCGGCAGGCCCCTCTTCCTTCTCTTCCTCCTCCTCCTCCGGCAGCGCGCAGCGGGCTTTGCCCTGCTCCCGGGCCGGGCGGAGCGGGGCGGGCTGCAGGATGCTGTCGATGCTGAAAGCCGGCGGCGCGGCCGGGCCCGATGGCGGGGCTCGGCGGCCGGCCCCGAGCTGCACCATGGCGTGCCGAGCTGTGCCGAGCCGCGCCGCGGGACTGGCTGCGGCGGGAGGGCGGCAGCCGGGGCGGAGGGAAGGATGGGTCGAGGGGGGAAGGAGGAGGGGTCGGGGCGACGGAGGGAGGGGATGGAGCTAGAGGGAGCCAAAGGACTGAAGACGGGGGGAGCGCCGCAGAAAAGGGAGAGATGAAGGGGGAAAGGAGGCAGGGGATAGAGGGAGCGAAGAAGGAAAAGAAGCAGGAGAGGGAAGGAAGCGGAGAGGAAGGAGGGGACTCAGAGGTGCCCCTTTCCTTGCTGTCGGTGAGGTGCGCCCCGAGGGTGTGCCTTGGACAGCCAAAGTGGGGCAGGGCTGACTGTTCTCTCCAGGGACCCTATACTCATCACTGGTGAGGCTGCACATCGAATACTGTGTTCAGTTTTGGGCCCCTCACTAAAACAAAGACATTGAGGTTCTGGAACATGTCCAAAAAAAAGGTAACGAAGCTAGTGAAGGGCTCAAGAGCACAAGTATTACAAAGAGTGGCTTATCCCTTCAGGAAGTTGTAGTGAGGAGGTGGTCGGTCTCTCTTCTCTCAAGTAATAAGAGATAGGACAAGAAGAAGTGGCCTCAAGTTGCACCAAAGGAGGTTTATATTGGATATTAGGAAAAACTTCTTCACCAAAAGGGTTGTCAAGCATTTGAACAGGCTGCCCAGGGAGGTGGTGGAGTCATCATCCTTGGAGGTATTTAAAAAGATGTGTAGATGAGGTGCTCAGTGACATGGTTTAGTGGTGGACTTGGCATTTTTAGATTAACAGTTGAACTCAATGATCTTACAGGTCTTTTGCAATCTAAACGATTCTATGATTCACTGATGAAGGGGCAGGGGTGGTGGGGGGGTGGTGGAGGGAGAGTCAGGCCCAAGAGAACCTGTGGGAATCGCAAACAGGAGGTGAGATGGCAAGAGGGAGATCTCTGGAGTGAAGGAGTAGAACGGAGGACGAGAATTCAAAATGAGAGCAGGGGAATGGGGCAGAGTGTAACAAGTAAAAGCAGTGATGGCAGTGAGAGATGGTAGGAGGGAAAGAGGAAGATGGGAGACAGTGAAACTTTTCCGTATGTACAGCACCTGGTACAAACCCAGACAGTCTGTGAGGGCATTTGCTTCAGATTATCAATGCCTTTGCAAAGGGGAGTGGGGCTGGGCTGGGCAATGGTAATTCATACAGCCTGAATACCTCCCTTGTGGTCCTTCCACTTGCAGACCTTCAGGCCAAGCATGCTTCCCTCCTCCCAAGGAGTCCCATGGTGTTAGGCCATCCCAAAATCCAACCCCTCCTCCACGGGTGTGCAGAGTTCTTCTGTAGTTCTCAAGAACTAAAAGTTGTATGAGGTCCTGCAGTTGTTACGGGAATGGTGAAAGTGCTGGCCGGTGTGTATGTGTGAGTATGTCCAAGGTGTGCTTTTTGGAGGGCAGAGAAGCACTTGCCTGTGCTATGGGAGGCACTGTGGGAGCTGGGAAAGGATCAGTGTTGTATCTGTATTATCTGGAGAACTTTTGCTCCTCACCACCTACCAGCATTGCAACGTTCCAAAAACCGTTTGCACTACTCAAGGCAGGGTGTTCAGCTATGTTAGAGCAACCATCAGTTGTGGATCACGGGGAGCCCTCTCCCTCCCTGCACCCCTGTGTAAAGACAGGGAAGTGTTTCCCATCGGCTTTTAAGAGGCCTTTTAGTCCGAGTCTCGAGATTTTCACCACAAAAACTGCTGAGGGCAAGTGAGAAGCCCTTGAAAAGGAGTTGACAATCGAAGTGCTGACAGGCTCTTAAATATTGTGATACCAGAAATTACATGAGCTAAAACCAGGGCATTTTAAGAGTTTGGAGTGTGTTAATCTTTAACACACTGTTCTTGGGAGAGCAGGTTTCAGCTCTTTTTCATGAATTTTTTTTTTCACTTTATAGATGCACTCAGATTTTAATGCATCCATCTTCTGGAGAGCTGTACATTTTCCACCAGGAAAAAAAAAAAAATCAAAATGTACATATCTGTCTTCCATCAACACCATTACTGGCCAAATGCCCATTTAGTTGCATTTATCTTGCAGTCTCCTCTGTAAACTGGTGATTCTGGTGGAGGAAAGTGTCCCATTAAAAGAGAATGATAGACCGAGTTAAGGGACAGGGAACAGTGGTACAAAATAAAAAAAAAAAAAAAAAAAAAAAAAAAATCAGCTGAAAAGGTAAACTAAGAGAACACATGTGAGCTGGTAAAACTTGGACCATGCAAGTCTTGGATGCCAGGTTGGGTCAGTGGTTTCCCCTGAGCTCCTGTCTCAGATTCTCTTCCCACTATCTGTGAGTGAGGCACATCCCAGGTGCTCACATCTGTTCTTGCTGCAAACCATTTCCCTTTTAGTCCTACAAAAATTCATCTTAAAAAGCAAGTGCATTGATTCAGTGTGTTTTCCTAGAAGATATTTCCTTGGAAGACAAAAGAAAACTTGAAGAAGGCAGAAAATAAGAAGGAAACTGAAGAAAGAGACATAGTTCTATTGCCCAATTTTTTTAACCGTGATGCTCTCCACTGCCCGAGCAGTCCCAGCCTAGCCCTGGAACACACAGCCCAGTAGCATTCCTCCGGGAAAGGTCTGTCCTCCTTTCTCAGCATCATTTGGCCGTATTACAAAGTTGATTTTTAATTCCCCCTCCCCGCCCCGAGAAACCCTATGGAGAGAGGGACCACACTACAGTGCCAAATCTCCCTAGCCACGGGGACAGGATGGAATCAGTTCACTGGCAACAAGAGAATGGGGGGGAGGGGGGGCTCCAGTGTCCCCCCGGCAGCAAGTTCTACAAGCCAGATCCGTAGCGGGCTTCTCACGCCCTCTACTAGGGTACCGCTTATCCTCAGGGGAAAGTAAAGATTTGGCTTCGCGCTGCCAGCAAGTCGAGCCGTAGCCTGCAAAGCCCGAACAACTGCGTGCAAAGCCCGAACAACTGCGTGCAAAGCCCACTCTCACGGAGGAGCGCTCTGCAGGGGCTGCCGCGGGGGGGGCCGATGAAGCTCCCGCCCCGGGCCCGCTCTAGGCCCCCAGGAAATGCCTCCGAGCCCCGGCCTGCCCGCATTTGGCCCGGAGCTCATGGAGGACGACGGTGTCTGATGGGGCAGCGGGGTGAGAGACTTTGCCAAAAGTCAGAGGCTTTTCCGAGTAAAGAGTTCCCGGGGCGTGGGGAGGGCAGAGCTGGGCTGAGAGTGGCTGAGGGGAGGGCGGTGGATTTGGCCGGAGAGTCTCCGCTTTCTCTGAAGGTCCCTTTCTGCCCAGGGCTTAGTCAACAAAGGGAGTCTCGCTACCCAAGGTGGGATCCAGGGCAGCTCTTGCCTCTCAGCACTGCTCCGCGCCGTCGCAAATCACTTGCCAGGCTCCAAAAGGCCGTCGGACAAGATGCTTAATCACTCAGTTTAAAAGCAACATTTTTCCTTACAATAGGAAGACATTTCCCGACACTGGTACTTTTTAATCCCGCGCTTCATTTGTATTTTAACTGCGAGGAATCCTGTCGTCTGGGACGTGTTGTGACACGGAGGCCGGTACCGCAGGACGGCAGTGCAGGAAGAACGGAACTTTTCTTTGAATAGTATCTTCCCGTATCAGAAGCTAATATGTTGAGTAGAAACCTTTTACCCGGGAAAGCTTTTTTTTTTACCAGAAATCACAAGGCGCTCGTATCTTTATTTCCATTTTAGCTCAGAGCACAAAAACTCTCCTACTCTAAATGTGATGGAAATGAAATCTGATTAGATTCTACAGAAACGCCAAAGAGTCCAGTTTTGCTTGCCTTACAGAATAGGGCTGGTTTTATCCTCGATGTACTTGAGGGTAGAATAGGTCCTCTCTATATTTCACATCCTCTTGCGAATAAGACCCCGGTCATTGCAGACACACCAGCACCTTGCAGCAGTCTTTCATCCGCCCCCTCTGCTCTCCCTCAGCACAGCCCGGCAAGCGGGTCCAAGCCCTGTCTAATAAATTCATCAACATAACCAGGCGGCTTTGGCTATCTTAGCGCTGCAGGTCCCTAAGATAAACTTGATTTTGCGGTAGCTGGCTGTGAATTGCCGATTGCCGTTGTGGTGTCCCCCCTCCCCAGGCACAGAAGAAGTTCAAGACAGCAGGGACATCCCTCGCCTGTCCGGACATCTCGGAGAAGGGAGGGAGGGAGGGAGGCAGTCAAACAGTTTCAGTAGCTGGAAAGCAGCTCTTCCCGGAGTCCCACAGGAAGGCAGCTACAAGTGTCATACATAAACAGACTTTTCAAGGGAGCTGGGCATGCTAAAATGACTCGTTCAATCCAGAAGTACGGGACACAGGCGGATCGGGCCATGATGTGATCCCGGGACAGAGCACCCCTTTTCGAAATATTTTGTTTCCCTCTGGGATCAGTTCAAAGTCCTCAGCTAAATCGCTTTCCTGCAGTCTCTGCACTTGATACAAAAGGCATGAGGTAAAATCCTAGAGGGGATTTCCGAATAAAGCTAGTAATTCTCAGATGTTCAGTAGACTGGAAGAGGAGAGGAGAGGAGAGGAGAGGAGAGGAGAGGAGAGGAGAGGAG
>JANVCC010000035.1:32854885-32888838 GCA_025345505.1 Todiramphus chloris collaris
AAAAAAAAAAAAAAAAAAAAAGGTTCGCGACCAGGCAGAGCTCTGGAGTGGACTCTGGTAAAGCAGTCATACACAGGGGACACGTTGGACTTTTGGTTTTACCTGGGCAATGACTGAGAGAAGTCTGGTGAACCCTAAACCGGGAGAAAATGCATTCGTCACTTGTTGCACGGGAACGATGTTGACGAACATTGCTTTTATGCTCTGTGCGTCTTGGTGTGCGTTGCCGGATAGGAAATATGAGTTTGACGGATATGTCTTAAGCATCCATAATCTGTCAGCTCTGGTTGACTGTCAGACTCAGAAAATTTAAGTGTGCTTTCCTGAATAAAGAGAAAAACGCGCACCCTTGTTACTTCTATACATTTTATAAACACTGTGAAAACGATATGCCTGTGTCCTGCACCCGTATTTTATAAAGTATTCCTATGATGTAGTCATGCAAGTTATGTAATATAATTTGCTTTGTACTAAGAAATAGTATAATAAAATCAATAAAGGTACATTTGCTTTTGTCTTTTTTTTTTTTTTTCCCTCCATATTTCTTTAATACAACGTTTAGCTGTCTGGTGTGCAACGATGCTGAACTGTGTTTGTGAAAAGTCAGGTATACTCAAACATATTCCTGAAACACAAAATCAGGATGAATATAGTTCCATACCTGCAGACACAACACTTGTACATACATGTCCGTGTATATGGGGTATTTTTTTAAAGCTTGTAGTTATGTTTATGCACCTTCTACATTGCTATAGTGACATGACTACAAACAGTTCCTGCTTAATACGCTTTTTGCTTACTATGATGATAAAGAGAAAAAAGGGTGTGTGTTTACTGGATGTCTCCCTGCAGCTTCCCAGCAGGGCTCCGTGTAGGGAGCAGGAAAAGCACCCAGTGACGGTATTTTAGTAATTTAATGTCATAAACACATCCTGGGCCCCTGCTCTAACTCCTTTCGGTGTCACTTGCCCGGGGCTAACGCGGGGCAGAGGGGTCCCCTTTGTGCCGAGGGCATTGCCATTACCCCGGGCTAACCCCCATTCGTACCAGGGCCATGCCCGCCGGGCCCTGAGCGGCCCCGGGAGGCAGGCCCCGGGAGGCACCACCGTCTTCGCTCCCACAGCCGTCTCTTTGCGGCATGATAAACTTTTATTTTCTTGCAGGCAGCTGAGTGCAGAGGCTTTAACAGGGCAGCAAGATCCTGCCTACCCACCTCAAGGTCAGAAGGGATTTCCCGGTGTTTTCGGCAGAGGTGGCATTGAGACCAGATTTAGACTATTTAGACTCTAGGTGGTGGGCCCCTTACTTTTTCCATCTCTGGCTCTGTTTCTCTCCCAGGTACTTTTGGTTTGTTTGTTTGGTTTTTCTTACCTTTTTCTTTTTTTTTTTCCTTTTTTCCTTTTTCTCCGAGGCTTTGGAGACCCCCAGATCCGGAGCAGCTCCGGGGGGTGCGGGACGGCAGCGGCCTGAGGCCCCGGAACCGGTGCCAGTGGTCTGTGCCGATCAGTGGCGTGGGATGCCGGTGGGATATCCGTCCCCGTCACCATCTCCGACGGGTCCTGAGCGCTTGGCAGAATTTTCTCGACGTGCGTACAAAGCACGGGCGGCTGCCACTCTGGGGGCAGGGAGGAAGGGGGACTTGGGGCTGGGCTCCGGAGGGAATCAGCAGACGGAGGGCTACTTTTGGAGGAGAAAAGGTGTATATTAGAATGACAAGTGCCGCCAGCGAGCCACAGGGATGCCGGGCAGAGCGCTCCTGCCGCTGCCCCTCACGGACTGGAGCGGGCCTGCCTGCAATGTGAATGCAATTACCTTGCTGGTGTTTGATGTCTCCCCTTGGTCTAACCCCACGAGCATTGCCTCGTTTTGTCGTAAAATAGAAATGAAATGAAAGACAAGCTTTAGCACTCGCTACCTAACCTCTGCTCCTCTCTGCTTTTAAGGGCCCGCGGGACGTTTGGAGCCTGGATCTTTGCAGGAGGCGTTTAACCCCCAGCGCTGCGGGCAGAGGTGGCTTTCTGGGAAGGGGAACCATCTCTTCCTTCTCCATGCTAAACAGATCGCTCCGTTTCTGTCACCTTCCTAACATATCAGCCGGCAGCACTGCGGGTAAGGAAATTCTTGGCCACCTCTTGCCTCTGGTTGAAATATATATGTGTATGTGTATATTTACAAATAAAAATAATTTTTTCAGCCAGGTTCGGTTTAGATGTAAAAAACCCCAAACAAATGAAGATCCTATTCACATCTGCATTAAACTGTTAGAAGTCACCTAAACGCATAAGCATCTGCTTATGTGATGCAAAAAGCAGCGTTTTTCGTGTCTAATGCTCCTTTAGAGGAGCAAAGGTGGTGGTGGTGGTGTGGTTTGAATACTTACTTAAAAAAAAAAACCCGAAAACATAACATAAATGATCAAATGATCGAAACGACAGCCTCTAAACATCTCCGTGTTCCATCTTCATCTTCCTCCTTCTGAAGAGTGCTGGAGGACGGGAGTCTGCTCAGCGCCGGGGGAAGCCTCCCAAACCTCTCCCGCTGGGGCTTCTCCCGTCCCTGCATGGAGTTCACCAGGTCTCTGCTCCGGCTTCGCAGCCCTCAAAAAAGTCGCGGATGCGGAGCAGGACCTGGAAAGGGGGGTCAGGTCCTGCTGGGCCTTGCCGACACAAGAGGGGCGTTTCAGAGGGGTGTCCCCCGCCCGGATGAATGTCCTGGGAGCATCTCACGGAGACACCACATTTTGGGTGACCTTTCTGTTAGGGAAGCAACGAAAGGAAGACATGGCCAACACGGCACTGGGAACCCCTTTTTTCTTCTTTTTCCCCTGTAGGTAGAGAGCCCTAAACCCCTTCAAGTGTGACTTAAATAGCACTTAAGTGCAGCAACACTTTGTGGGATTCCTTTCCGAATTTGAGGAAACAGAAAATTTTAATTAGGTGTGTGGGTTTTTTGTTTTGTGTGTTGTTTTGTTTGTTTTTGTCCCCCCCCCCCCCCCGTAAATTATCTCTACACACACAACCCTACTTAATTCTTCATCACCAATGATACTGGCAGAGAAATTTTCCCCTTTCAGGGACGCTGTGCAACCCATGCCGATTCCCATGAATGTATTCATTATTCACAGACAGTTACTAAGTGCTTTGGATGGAAATTTGCAGCCCATAGCATGTCTTGACTGTTCGTGGTGCCTCTTTATTTCTCGTTATAGATGTCATACAACTGGGAGTATAAATCGCATCACTTAAGTGCTGTTTCCTTGCTAAACGAGGGTTTTTTTAATCCGTTATAAATTATCGAACAGGGGAATATCCTTGGGCACGTGAAAATATTAACGAAGAAAACATTTCGAGAATTATTCTGGGGAAAATCTGTTCCCATACGTTAGAATTCCAGAGCCCTTTCAGAAATATTTATTAATTGTATGACTTGGAGAGGGGAAGAGAGGGAGAAAATGGATCAGCAAATTATGTGATATCTTAAAAAAAAAAAGAGATAGTCCCTACTGAAATGACCTAACGTTTATATTACAGACCTGTTTTAAAGTGCCTTTTTCCAGAAAGGTCTCTGGCATTGGTTTCCTTGCACAATTTGAACATTGCTTTTTTTTCTTTCTTCTTCCTTTTTTCTTTTCTTAATATGTACAGTGAGAGAATGCATGGTTTTATTGGTACTGGTTAGGGTCAGACACAGGAGAATTATGGAGGTCATGTGAAATAGGTGCCAATAAAGCTTTTATTATTGTTATACAGACAAAAGAGCATTATGGAAAGATATCCTTACCAGACCTAACCATGGATATTTTGTTCTGTTAACAATCATGTTGGAAAATACAGCGAAAAAACAAAAAAAAAAAAGGGAAAAAAAAAAAAAACAAAAAAAAAAAAAGCGCACTTTTTCAGAGCTATTGAACATTACTCTATTATCCATAAGGCTTTTGGAATAATTTTCTCTCAGAAAATGAAGGTGTCCTGAAATGAAATACTGCACACAACAGAACGTAACTGTGTGCATTTTGAAATATCATTTGTTTTTTGTATTATGCAAGACAATGAAAATCAAACTATTTTTAAAATGACAAGGTAGGCTTTATCTCTTGCTTGTAAGTATCTACAGATTGAATCTGAAGACTTCCTGCAAGAACTTGAAGTTGAGGATTCTGAAGTAATATGTCATTAAAATTCTATTCTCCTTCCCTCATCCAGTCTTGAATTATTTTAGTGGAGCATTAAACCATCATCAAGGATGATAGTTGGATACGTTGGATACATTGGATTCTTAGATCAAACTTCATAAACAGTTGGAGCTTAGTGAATTTAGTAAGAACTCATACCTTCTTAAATCTGATTGACTCAGGAGTTTTAGATTAATTCCAGGACAGAGCCAAATTCAAAGCAAGTATTAAGAACTTACAGTACAAAACATCCTTTGTATTTTTACAGTTCTGTAAAAGGAAAATTGATGTATGGATCAAAGTTAGCCCCCAAATAATATTAGCACTGAGGTAAAAATTATACTAGCTTTTGCATTGTGATAGTAAAATGATTCAAACTATGTGTACTTTAATTGAAAGATTTAAGGAAAGTTATGAAATTTACACAGAGTTCTATTATATAAAATCAATTGCTGTATTTGTGAGATTAATAAGAAGCAAGTGACCTCTGTATTTATAGAAAACAGAAAGCATCTCCTTTCCGCTGACTTGTAATTCATATATCAAGCCTTAAAACTGACATTAGATCAAAGAAAGTATTTTTTGTTTTCATGTGAAAATTATGCTTTTGCAAATCATATATGAATGAGACCTACATATATTCCCCCATAACCCCCTCCATCACCAATGATATATGTACAAATGTAAAACTATGAATTTTTGAGTCATTTCAGAAATAATCTTTATAGAAATCAATGAGCGGTTACAGTTTATGTGAGTCATTAAAATCTGGGGATGAATGTAATTTTCAAATGGTTCTGTAATGTATTATAAATGGTTTTGCAATGCTCCAGCATATGTGGAGATGTGTATCTGCAGATATATACAGTTACATAGTTATGAATATGTTTATTATGGTATACAAAATTTATATTTTCACATAGCATGAAAGTAGTGTTGAAATTCCTTTAGAAAGGACAGGACCTAGTCAAAATTAATATTGTAATGAAATCAGATCTTAATGTAAATGCTTGGAAACCCCAAATGCATTCACTTTCTTGTTCTGAACTATTTTGTTATCAAGTCTGATTAGTCCTAGAAAACCCTGAAGCAGTAGGAAGGCTGGGTCAAACACTGAGTGAACTCAGTGGTAAAGCTCTGTTTGCTTTCTCTCGGCAGCAGCACTGAGATGTGCTATCTTCCCTGGGATCTCAGTGGGGCTCAGCAGGAAACCCAACCATATCAGCTCCTTCTCATAAGATTCCCCTTTGACTTCACAAACTCCTCGAGTTGGGTTAGGATGGCGCGAGCCAGTTCCCACGGTAATTCCTCATGAAATCTGAACACCGCAGCCCACATTCTGCTCTTGTGAGGACATGAGAAGTCAACCCAGAAATTTACACAGGCCTCTGGCTATGAATAACAGAATCTACACTGCAGTTATCTGTAGTTGGAGCTGTAAGAGGGCTTGCTGCCGGAAGATTTCCATATCACACTTCGTAATCCCATACCCATCTTACCCAGAGAAAGCTAAATTCTTGATTTATAATGGAGAAAGTACTGGAGAGATGAGAGCTGAAGGTGCACCTTTGTTGTGCATCACAGGATATGTCCTATTGACTAGATAGGAAGAGATGCCAATACCCCATTTACCTCTTTCTCTCATGCAAAATTTCCCTCACACATCTGCTGGGGGGATTAGTCAAACTAAACAGAGACCTCTACATCTAACGTTTTCATCTTGTGTTCTTAAAGACAAAGCATTTCTAACCAATATTGTCCACACATTCAGGGAGTAACTGTCACATAAGAAAAGTCAGATGAATCACTTCTCATGTCTCCTTCCAGCTGTCTGGTCTCAGAGAGGCTTCCTTGCCACTTCATGACAATACATACTATGGTACAGATGGGTGAAGAGCAGCTCTGCAGAGAAGATGTAGTTAACTGAATTTTGTAAGGGGAAAACACTCAGATGGAGGTAGGACTGCTCTCTTTAGCAAGCACACTGTAATAGTGTGGCCTCTCTCTGCTCCAAGTCACAGATGACTTGGTCTTCCCTTGTCCTGCTCAAATTCTTCATATGACTTGGCTTTCTTGGCTATGTGTGTATAGGCAAGCTAAAAAGGATTGTGGCACAGGCTTAGGAAAATGCCTGTTCATAATCTTCACTGTAAACTTGCTCACTGGCAGATTTTGGCCTATCAGTTCCCTTCCAGAACATATCAGTGCATTTATAGGGTAATAAAGTCCATGGACTGTTCCTCGTAGATATCAGAACACCTTGTTATGGTGTGGAAGAGCATGTAGTCTGCAGACCGAAGATATGTCATGACATTTGCACTTAGGACTAGAAGATGGGGCCAGCATGGATCCAACCTGAAGCACCCAAAACTCTGTCACTGACCTGGCAAGGGACAGTAGTTTCCTGAGGCAGCAGGAAGAAAATGTGCCCTGTCATCATGGTATGCAGTTATGGTATGGTTTCCTTTGCAAAGGAAAGTACCTCTTGCCTACACGTCCTCCTCTTCCCAGACAGCATCCTTGCAAAAGCCTGGCAAACACCAGCCCTTTAGCAGTATTTATAGCTGTATCTCTAACTGATGAGCCACTCTAAAGGTAGGCTAACTCAAAACATACCACATTGTTGCTTGGAAATGCAGATGTGAAGGGATATCTGGTTCTAATATACAGATCACCTTATGGTGTGGCAGGTTTCAGTTTCCACAATAGAGAGTGTATTTGTGCTAGGAGTGATTTAAGCCATTTGGGACCTTCAAAAGCAGAAACTTTTCATGAACCTTATTGGAAATGACTACACTTGGTGAAAAAAATAAAGGAAGAGAAACTAGAGGGGTGATCCCAGATCACACACATCTAAAGAGTGGAGAAGAAGCCTTTCCCAAAATCTTGCTCTTTCTCACAGAAAATGCCTAAGCTGAGAGAAGCATCTCCATTCCTTTACTGAGCTATGAAGTCCTGATAATGATGAGGGAACAGACATCTTATTTCAAAAAATAAAAGCCACTAGGCTAAGTTCAAAACAGTCATTTTATTAAGCATTAGTAATATTGGCCATCACATTTTCTACTGTGTTTTTCTTTTTGCATTTCTCCTTTGGCTGAGGGAGGATGACAAAGCAGGCTTTTCCTTTCAGATACACCTGGTGAATTTGAGCTCTGTTGTGTCTCTTTGCCTCACTGTATGGAAACCCCTTAGAAAGACCAAAATATCAGCATAAAGATCAGCTGTGCAGATTTGAAAGAAGGATTTTGCCCTTGGGTCTGAAAGCTGGAATGTTTTCTGCAGATCATAGACTCCATAAAACATATGTACTTAATAAATAAGCAAACAAGGCTTATGCTTAAATGGGGCTTCCGTGCAGTAAAGGAGAACAACGTTTGGAAAGCTGGGGTTGGGGGTTTGACACTTACATCCCTTGTATCCCAGAGCCACTTTCTTTCAAATATCTACCTCATCACATCATCTGTGCCATTGAGGTGCATGAGAGGAACATTTCAGAAGCTTCTTCCAGGTGATCTGAAATGGTGCTTCCTCACAGAGCTGCCTGTCCCCACACTGAAAACAGAGGGAATATGTCTACTTTGTCAGAGGTAAACCAGTTGAGCTAAGAAGTCTTTCCTTCATTCACATCTACTGTGTCACTGTCTGCACAGGCTGACAGAGAAAACAAAAGGGAAGTAGCTGGAAACATGCCAGCGTTCTGGACTTTTGGCACCCCTCTGCAGCAGGAGCTTGGGGTCTTTTTGTAGCCCTCTGCTCTGGAGCTGTCAGCAGGTAACACATTCTGTCGTATATCTCAGAGCTGCTGAAACCTCATGTGCTCTGTCTCCACCTTTTGCAGAGCTTGACTGACCCTGCCTTGCTCCTTGCTTAGGGTGAGGCGATTTCAATCCCCTCGGCAGCCCCAATGGGTCATTCAGGTTTGGTCAGGCCTAAGAAGCTGTCCTATTACATTTAGCAGGAGAGAAACATGTCCACCATCTGCTTGCAATTGCTCTCTAAGATGCCAAGCATAGCCTTTGCTTTCTCATGTCTCCTGAACGTTTGACAATCGGGATATTCAGACTGAGCAAGATCTTATCAGTACTTTTCGGTGGTCAGACTAAAGGCACAAATACCACTAGGTCTCCATAAGGTCCAGCTGGGATGGAGGACATGTGTTAAACTGTCCACAGCAGCAAACACATGTTTCCAGAATGTCACGATACCCACCTGGGGCAGGAGCCAGACACAAGTCAGATGTCTGGTCTGATCTTGGCTTTTTCTGGGCAGAGGGGCAGGAGGGGCACCAGCAGAGAATGACCCACCTCCCTTCTCTGTGCACCCATACTTTTCAGGGATGAATGCTACTGCAAGTGCTGCCAAAGGTCACTGGAGAAGACAATGACATTAAACCAAATACCTAACCTCTAGCTGTTTGATGCTGGTTGAAAGGAAGCATACTTCTATTTCTTAATTTTCTGTCTGCTTCTAGCTTGTCTAGCTGGAATAATCCTTTCTCCTTCCTCCATTTGTGTTTTTTAGTGTGGCAAACAACAGAAGCAGACCAAGGACCTGACTTATCACTCCACCTTCAGCTTAATCTTAAAAACATATGTATATAGGTTCAAAACAATGCCATACAAAGGCACATGGCAGCCATTCCCATACATAACATTGCAAGCTTTGTGTGATTGTGACCAAATTATTACATGGTACAGTGAAGTCAAAGTCAAATTTAAGTTCAGATGAGGAAAAAACCCACAGTGTTGCCTTAGATTTGTTGTTATTTTAGTTCACATGGATTAAAAAAACACCAACAGTTGCTTCATCTGGAACTCTTCATTTCCAGCATAATTTTAATTGTTTTATTAAGCAAAACAATTATATTCTTCTGAAATAACTATGCTTTGTTATCTGTATCTTAACCTCACTTTAAATTCAGGAAAAAAAAAAAGAAGTAAGAATGAAATATTTTCTTGGATTTTGTGATAATCAGTGAAGTCTTGTGAGCTCCTCAAGAGACTTAAAAAAGACCATTAAAAAGAGACTTTGAGTTAGAAAGAGCAAGCATCTTTTTGTTTGCTGTTGAGCTGTTGCTTACAGTTCCATGCTGATGTCCAAGGAACACTGTCCAAGTGTTCCTACATACAGGTTTTCCCTTTTGATATATCTACTAAGACCAGTAGATATATTAAAAAAAAAAAAA
The DNA here is from genome assembly GCA_025345505.1 of Todiramphus chloris collaris. Taxonomy (NCBI): domain Eukaryota; kingdom Metazoa; phylum Chordata; class Aves; order Coraciiformes; family Alcedinidae; genus Todiramphus; species Todiramphus chloris. The sequence goes on from JANVCC010000035.1 coordinate 32,864,245, forward strand.
AAAAGAAAAAAAAAGAAAAAAAAAAAAAAAAAAAAAAAAAAGAAAAAACCACCCAAAAACCCAGAAATCCACTGAGATTTGGCTCAAAAAAAGCTACCTGAGCCTTAAAAAATACAAATTTATCCTTGAGATGGTAAATCCTGTGGATTATCGTTGAGAGACCTGAGTCTGGGGAATCTGATCTTTCTATAAGGACCAAATCTACAGTTTGCATGAGGCATGGGAAGTATTAATCAGAATTTAAGCAGTACTTGCATCTTGCTGATCCTATGTAACCCTGTGTTATTTAGAGAATCTTGGAAGCCTTGTTGACACCTAATGAGAACCTATAGATTCTTTAGATTCAATTTAAATTCAAGTTAATATTCCAGATTAGATTAGTACTACCAATTTTGCGAAAACTAATAAATCCTAAAGGTATTATCTGTGCGTAATCAGAAATTAAACAGGATACATAAACAGACTATTTAAAGTTCTACCATAATTAACATGTTTAAGAAAAGAAGTATAAAAATCCTGAAGCTGTCTTTCACAGAGTCTGAATGTGGGGAAATTATTAGCTGACGTGTGAGTTTATATGGCTTTCATTTAGCAGGAGTAATGTGGATCTGAATGAGATCTGAGGAAAGTAATCCAAATCTGTGCCTTTCCTTGAGTAGGGAGTTCTCTGAATAAGTGTCTGGATCTAACCTATTTGAAGACAGTGATGTTTGACCATAGGCCACATGGTCTTTGTCCTGGACTTGAAATATTTCTATTCTTATCTTATTTCTCCCAGGTGCATATTTAGCCAGGCTTCCTTGGTAAGAAACAGTACACCTGTGAAGTAATATAAGGGAAAATATTTTTGCTAGCAGGAATCAGCATCTTGCATCTTTTTGCTGTGTACATAAAGTCAAACCCAACAACAAAACAAAATTCTCTGTTGACTCTGCACTTATTTTGAAAGATGTTAAAAGCTTTCTCTTCATGCTTCACTCCCCACCCCCCTTTAGTTTTCTCTTCTTGTATTGGATTGCTCTATTAAGCATTTTAATCTGCTTTCAAAATGTGCATCTTTATTTACTTGCATGGAAGAAAATGCAAATATTAATGTAAATTAAACATAAGTGAAAATACGATGACATAGAAGAGCATTTTTATTAAGCCTCGTCCACAGATATGATGTGTAAATGCATTTTAATTGTTTAAATAGCAGGGCAGGAATCTGCCTCACTGCGTTAGTGTAACTGAAGACCAAATCGACCTAATCACAGTGCCACCTCGAGGCCACGTCCCCGCCAGGAAAGCTCAGACATCTGAAAAATGCGGTCAGCCCGCATCCAGAGTTGGGTTTTTCTCATTTCCCTTACTCAAAGTTTAGTCAAAGTGAAACACAGGTGAGGTCCGTGGTGTGAAACGGCTCCGAAACTATCCTGGTACTTTAGAACCCATCAGGATGTTCACAGATGTTGTGAGAACGCAGTGCATGTAACTAATCTCGAACAAAAATGGTTGTTGTGGTCTAGATGGATTAAGATTTTTCCTAGCCGTTCTGCATTGCACAATCCAAATGCACAATAAACTTAGATCTGTACTTTTGCCAAGTAGCAATTTATAAATAAAAGCGTTCAGAGCAAGCCAATTTTCCTATTTAGTTTTAATAGCTAATGGTCTGAAAACCTCAAGGCTAATTAAACTGTTCATTGTCCTGCTGCATTTAATTATTCAGATATTGATCTAACATCTTAACACACAAGACAAAATAGTGACATATTTTATATTTGGAAATGGAAAAAATAGGAAGCAGACCTGGTTTAAAAATGACTTAGCAGTTAATAACTGAACTCAAAGAGCAGTGTTTCCAAGTGTTGATTTTTTCATGAGCCACACAGTCTGTCTATTAAGAGGGGGAAAGAAAAGAAAAAAGAAAAAAAAAAAGGGGGGGAGGGGGGAGGGGGTTGGAAATCACAACCCCACCAAAAAAACCCAAGCAAACAAACAAATTTAAAACAAACCGAAAAAAGCACAAAAAAAAAACAAACCACAAAAAAAGCCCCACCAAAACACAAAACCAAAACCACAACCAAACTACAGAATTTACTGTAAAGCCTGCCTCAAATTTCACAACTATGTGAAAAAAAATCCTACCTGAGACAACCTTTGACCTTGGACTAATAAATATTTATCTTGTCTAATTCCACCTGTGACTGAAAACTGAGTCTCACATACTTCCCTCTTTTACTGTTGTCTTGATTTAGGTCACCACCTTTCTGATATGGGACTTGCTCTTACTGTGTGTTTAGCCTTGGGACTAAAACAAAAAGTCCACCACAACACAGAACAAGCTGCACTATACTGGAAATCCTAGTGAGGTTCTTCTTTTGAAACAATAAGTTTGTGCTCCTTCTTAGGTTTTTTTCTTTTCTTTTCTTTTCTTTTCTTTTCTTTTCTTTTCTTTTCTTTTCTCCCCCATTTTAATGTCTTGGAAACATCATCACATTCTTGGGAAGCATTCTCATGAGTTCTTTGGAAAAGCTATTTCTCACTCTTAACCAGAATCTGTAAGGCCTTTGGAGAATGAGAAACACAGATGTTCTGTGTTTGCCAGCATCATTTCCATTTTTATTACTACATAAAGCAGAAAAACAGAACGTTATTATTTGGAGTGGAAATCATCTATAATTTAGCCATTTACAGCTAGCCTAGATACCCTAAACTTCACGGAAACATCGAAACTTAGCACACAGTCTGCCTCATGCTCAGGACACATTTATCAGAGTCACTGTGCCCTGTAAGTGCCTACTACCCGGCACTGAATGTGAGGAGATCCCATGATGACTGGCTAAGGTACACATATCCAGAACATAGTCTGCTTAAATATGACTATTTAGTGCCATGTGATATTCCCAAAGACATAGTATTTCAAGTATGACACGGGACCTCTGGGAGACTCTTACAGCACCAGAGCAGGACCTTTTAATGCTATATAGCTCAAACGACACCTAGACACGTTGCTTTGGCAACTGATTCCCACCTGCAAAGACAATGAGACAAATGCCATCATTAATGTCTGTATTTTGTTCAGAGAAACCACTGGAAAGCAAAGTGATTCATCAAAACATAGACAACTATTCCCTCTGGATTTGATTCTGCCTGCTGGATGTAAGCCCTGTGGGCACAAGCTCCTTGGGGTGAGGGTTACATACTTCTGCTACAGATCAAGAAAGCAAACAACCATCATAGAGCAATTCAGTTGCATTCACTGTCTGTTTACAGTCCCTTTAGTGATGCTTAAAAGTTAACCTTGAACTTGTTTGGGGAAAAGTCAAGAAAGATAATAAAATTACCATAAGACAATGAGTTGTGCATGCAGGCTTCTATGCAATCCCCTCAAATGCTCCTGACACCTCTGAAATGGAGACCACTGCAAGACCAGTGTGAATTTCTGATCCTGCTCTGAGGACTTCTTCACATATGGCAGCATATACCAGGGACTTTGATGGGAGAGTGTAAGCCAGAGCTGTTACAGTGAGAGAGCACAGGAGATGGCAATAGGCTATAGGAAGACCTTCCTGTGCCTTAATCTGTGCCAAGGTTGCACTTCCACTCAAGACTGTGACCCTACAAGCTGTTAAGGTCTTATGGCTGGTCACTAGATAGCTCCGGGATAATATTTTTATCGGGAGGAAGTAAATTTTAAGTTCTAAAAAACAACGTGTATTTCAGCACAATGACTCAGCAGGGGGTTAACTTAAAGCCTGACATTTGGGAGACATCCGCTTGTACAAAATGCAGCATGCTTTGCTTTGTATCAGGAGCAAACATGGCTTTCCCCTTAATTGGATCTAACAGAAGTTAGAGGTAGAATATATATATACAGGAAGGACACAAAACAGCATATGGCATATGGTCATCATTGCACAATTCACTGGCTGGTAACTCGGTATGCTGCGCCTCCAATTTACAGTAACTGACACCAGATAATACAGTTGGGATTAATCCAGGCCTTATGACGTGTTCCAAACACTCAAAGCTAATTACTATACTTGAGATTCCTAGATTGGCATATGGTGTTAAAATGTGTTGTGTAATTTAGGACAAAATGTAAATTCTGCAAGAACTGTATTTTTCCAGAAAGTTAGTTTCCCCCTCAGATTATTTACTGCTAATTGCAGGGAATTGTCTTACATATGCCAGTGCAGTTATTCTTGAATGTACTAGTCCAATTCCTAATGCCCTTTTAAAAAATACCTTATTAAATCCATCAGAAGAAAATCTGGTTCCCAGCCTGGCCAAGAGAGTAGAATTGACTGTCATAAACTATAGCAGATCACTTTGGATCCACATTAAAATCAAGCTTAATATAATTAAAGCTTGTATGTAGTGGGAAATCCTACTTGAAATTCCTTCACCATCTGTTGGATAAGAAAAATCAGCTGTGAGTATTTCCCTTCGACTTTTCCTTAGGGCACTCGGTGCACAGATGCAGTTTTGTAAAGCTGTGCTCAGAGTGGAGTGTCAGGAAGATGACCAGCAAGAACTGCAGCCAGGCTGAAGCCGCGGAGTGAGACCTGCGTCATGACAGGCATCAGGAACTGAAATGTCACCATCCTAGGACTCGTTTTATCACGGTGAAATTATTCTGAAATTGTTATTCGTTAAGCCTTTTATCAATGGCTCTCCGTTGTTTAGATTTTCGAATTGAAGCTGCAGCAGTCTGCTGTTACACAACCTTGGGTGAGCAAATTATTTTAATTTTTTTTCTATTTTTTAAAATTTTATTTTACGGCAGCTGAGATCTCTCTTCTGCCATCTAAACAGCACCATCTTCAGGCACGCTTTGAAACCCATCCATTACCTAGCGGAGACCTCGCCGTTCCTCAGACTGAGAATGTTTTTTGCTTTTTCTCGTGCTGAAATTGCAACACTTCTCCTCCTGGTTTTTTGGTTTTGTTTTGTTTTGTTTTGTTTCCCTGGGCACTGTCTTTAACTTGACACTCGTTAAAATTAATATATTAATTTAAAGTGCGACAATCAGTCTCCTCCAGTTGCACCCTCTGCACCTGTATATGATCAGATCTTTCCTTAAATGAATGCTTTATTTTTCCTTACACTGTTTCACCATTATACTTGGTTCATATATTTTTTTTTAATTTATTTCTTTTTAATTTTCGTTACGAGGTTCAACCACTGTATTTCAAGTCTGCTTTTTAACCTTGAGAGACACAAAGAGATTTCTAGATCAATTATATTCCATGATCTACTTGACCTGTACGTTTTTAATACAAGCAAAATCTAGTGACGTAAAAAAGAATTACACCAATTTTAGGGTCTAGCAGCTGTCTTTGTTTCATATGTAAACCAAACAAATCTGAGCTTGGTGAGTGTTCAAATCAAAAGAAAATGCAACGAGAATACTCAGTATATCGTATAATGTCATCGTAACCACATACTCTTACTTCCCCTAACGAAATGTCTTTACATTGTTTATTCCTCAATTCATATTTGTTTTCAATAGTCCATAGGCAAATCGACAGCAAAGACTTACAAAGCAGGTCTGCGTTCAGTTCCTACGTAGTTTTCTGGAAGTATTGGGAGGGGAAGTGGAGGCAGGCAGAATCCTACTCTTTTTATCGCCTGCCGCCCACCCACGGTCTCTGTGAAAGGCAGATTGCAAAGCTACAAGATCTGAAGTTCTTTATGGGGATATTTAGCCTCTAAAAAACGTATTAACAGTTTCTGCCCTTTGTTTGCCAGGTAATGAATGGAGAGAGATGCAGTCCTTATTTCCTGTCCTCTCGTTTCAAAGAGAGGGGTGATGCTTAACTTCAGGGAGGGTCCCTGCAGCCAGTGTTGCTCCCTCCACCAAGTTTCCCCCGAATCCATAGGATCCCTTCAAACTATGGGGACTGTATCTTGCAGCACTGATGGGGGAGCACCCGTTCTCCTGCCTTTGCGTCATGAAATAAACCAACAACGCGGTGACACCTGAAGTTTTCGTTAGTCTTTATTTGGGAAAGAAAAATTATTTAGTACTAAAATTGCCCGGTTTGCCAATTTTCGGTACATAGAGTTTTACAGCAAGAAGATAATTTCATCGAAGTGTTCTCACCAAAATTGTGGTTAATCTCTGCATGGCGTAGGTAGGAAATACTGTAGTAGCCAGCACATTACAGGTTTCAGTGTGCATTTTTTTGACACAGCCGCAGAGTGAAACGATCGCTAACTGAAAGGGAGAGCAAATGCTCTCGGGGCAGGCCTGTCCTGGGCTCCTGGCATCCGAGGGGGATAGGGGGACCTGGACGCGGCCCGCTGTGTGGTGTTAGCAGGGTGGGGAGGATGGAAATCCAGACATGTAGCTCTTCAGACATTACATTTCTCTCGAGGAAAAGGGGTTATTCCTCACCTCTGCTCCCACTCCACCTGCCCGCAAAGCCGCTCCGGGTCGGGGCACAGCGGGGCCCGGGCGGGGAGTGCTGCTCTTCCCCGGGGGGGCAGAAGGTGAGATGGGGAGGGCCTGAGAAGGCGGTGTAGAGCCAGGACGGTCGGTACCGCCGTGTCTCGGTCCCTTGGTCCCTCCGGGAGAGACTGGGGGAAAAGGCGTGTGCATAAGGATGAAGCCTGGTATCAAAGGGGGGGGTGGCAAGACGCTCCCCGCTCCGGATGGGAACTGGGCTGTTCATAATGAAAGGGCTTTTTGATGTTTTGCAGACAACGACAAAAATCTTCCGGAGCCCCCGCCCCAAAGTTTCCTGTGCCCTACTTCTAGCAAGATACCGCCTTTGTGGGTTAATTTAAGGAGACTGAAGAGGCTGTGGTACCGTCCGGGAGGGGAAGGGTGGGAAAGCACCGAGGTAGCGGGAGGAGCTGGGCGGGGGGAGAGGGGCAGCGTAGAACCCCCCACGACTGCAAATTAATTCTCAGCTCAGCCCCAAACCCTTCCCGTCCACGTCTGGGGAATGGGGATGCTACCCGTGTCTGTCTCTGCCCCGTCTACCAGGCTTGTCCCGCACGGGAGCCGCAGGTCCCCAGCTCCTGCAATATCGTCTCCACGCCCGGGGCCAGCTCTCGGCCATGCTTGCGGTCAGAGCAGGGCGGCCCACGGCTGCGTCTCCGGGTGTCGTGTCCTTCCCTCCGGACCGGAACAGCGCAGAGATCCCGAAGCCCTTCCCGGCAGACCGGCCTTGTAACCGGCCCCGAAGCGCCTGTGTCTCCCCGTCCCTCCTTCAGCGGCACCGGGGTGCTGAGCTCGGCTCCCATTTACACTCCTGAGAACAATCAGTGGCAGGGGGAAGAATTTTATAATTCTTTTTAAAATTACTTTTATTTATTTTTATTATTTTATTCATTTGAATTTTGAGGGGAATCAATTTTTCAGGTTCGTTTTGTTTTGTCAGAATCTCTGACAAGAGAGCCCAGGTTCCATGGCCTCCCTTAGGAAAAAGTAATGAGGGGGCTGCATCGCTCTCGACGCCTTTGATGTCCCCACTACTTTTTCAGCGTGGAGCCTGCGCCAGCAGCAAAGCGGGACCTGCCCAGTCAGGGTCTTCCGCGGAGAGGCAGAGAGGGCTGGGAGGCAGCGGGGTAAGCTTCTGCCCCCTAAAAGCAGCTTCTCTGCCCAGCTGGGAAACGAATTCGTTCACGGCCGCTCCTCGACGCTCCTGCCCCAGGGGCACCCGTGCCGCTGGTGTGCGGTACCCGAACGCGGCTTCTGGGTGTAAAGTAGCCGAGTCCCGACCAGCCAAAGGGGTGGTTTATTCCATAGCTTACCCTCACTCCTGAATAAAATGATGGTAATGTCGTGAATTTTGAAGGTGAACACAGAGCACAATGCGGGGCGGGCAAGAGGACCCTGAGAGAGTACTCCTGAAGGAAGATTTTCCCTCTTTCCCCCCCCCCCCCCAGGAATCAGTCTCTTCTCTCCTTTGGCTTTATTCCAAAGCAGCGAGATTTTTCTGATCTTTTTGTCCACTGAAAAAACAGAACAAAACATTTATTTCTTTATTTCTTTTCGAGGTATTAGTGTCTTTATTAGCTGTTTGGAAAATGAAAAGAAAAAAAAAAGAAAAAGAAAAAAAATCCACAGTATTTGCTTTCATTCAAATAAAGATCTTACAGGGTTTTTTTTTTGTTTTTTTTTTATTTTTTTTTGTCTAGCACTCCCTGTGACTGTACCAAACACAGTGTGGTCTTAAATTAATACACAAAAAATAGGTGATTGTTCAAGATGAATGATACATACCCAGTTACACAGGTGTTGCGCAGGAATCCCCTGAGTCACGGTGTTCCCTAATCTTTTCCAGGTTTGACTTCACGAAGGCAAGGGTCTTTTAAAATATGTTTTGATGCTTTTCTAGTGTGTTCATCCTCGGTCATTTCCTTGCTCTGGAGCCTTGCTCAGATTTAACACACGGCAAAGGTCTACCTTCACCATTTTTGTGCAAATCAATAATGGAACAAGTATTATTCTCTGGGAAATATCCCGCAGAGAGATGGTCTGCTGCTCGTGAGCTGAGTTCCAAGCATGGACACAGAACTCCCTGTGAAATACCAATGACAGCTGACTTTTTGCACACATGCTTTGCAGCAGATTTTCTCCTCTCATTTCTGCACCCACACCTTCATCATCTCTTGCTCATCACCTGGGCTCTGCAGAGCCCTTGTCCAGCTAAATGTGTTTGTTACTATCCCATGTTTTGTTTTTATGCTGATTTACCCCACTCTTACTGCCTTTCACATCTCTCCTCTGGATTTTTGTCTTCTTACACAGAAAATGCTGTTGTCTGTTTCTGAACTCTGTTCTGTCTCATAATATTGTTGCATTGATGTTATTTTTTAAAAGGCATGTTTAAATAAAACATATAAAGGATAATCAGAACACAACATATACCAGATTCTTCCATTCTTGAAGGTGAGCTCTGTCTTTCGCCCTTCTTGGAGAGCATTCTGGAGTCTGTAAAGTATTATTCTGCATTGGTATCTAAGTTATCAGAGGTCTCAGAAGCTGTATCAGTGTATTGCTGTCAGAATTTCCTGCCCCAAGGAAAACAAACACCTGACTATAACTTCTGTAGCAACAGAAGTGTAGCCTGACTCTTCTGTGCCAAATCCAGAATATCACTATTGCCAAAGATTAACATTGGCTGTGCTTGCACAGCTTTGTGAAGTACAAACCAAAGGTCACTTTTTGAGAAGGCTGTAAGCTCTGTCTGTTTCCTGGCAATGTGATGTGCTGTTCATGGATGTTGGTATTAGGATGATGCAAATTTGTTCATACTACGAACATGTCTGAGGTTTTGCCTTTTGGAGCTTTTCCAGCTCTGTAAGACTTTTAAGTCCCAATTTTATTACTTTCTGAAATCAATTTTGGTTGCTTGGGACCTCATTAATATCATCATGAATTCTTACCTATGAAGTTCATTAAAGTGAGGAAATGCTGGAATTAACTTTGCAAATTTGTTTTTTATGATCATAATTTTAGAAAGTCAGACCTACAAGCAATTAGTGTTAAGAACATATGAAAAAAATAGAGAAGACTGAACTCATTGCCCATACTTCGATACTCCAAAAGACAAACCACATGTTTTCAGTCTCTAGGTTTGAATATCAAGCTGAGTTAATTCAGATCTGATCCTATATGTGATTATGGATAACATACAGAACCAATTCCATACCCCACTAGTAGAACTGCATGTTTATGATATTTACATCTTTTTGATGAGGAAGAGAAAATTAAACTTAATGCAGAAACATTTGTATCACTCATCTGGATGAACGTGTCTATACAATGTGTGTGGCAATATTATTTCTGGCCAGGAAACATTTTCTCTTTATTTTAAGAGACTTTTATCTTTCTTTTAAGAGATTTGACATGCAGATGCTTTAAGAAGGGTTGGCCACACTCTTGCTCTTGAGCAGTCCAAGAACATCTCTCCTACCTGGACCATATCACATCAGTCGTTACTTGCCTGGGGGCTGCTGAATAATCCAAATTCCCAATACAGAGAAAACAAGGTGTTTGGAGCTGTGGTGTGATCACATTCAGAGTCACTCTAGGGAATAGCTGCCCCAGATTTTTATATTTCTGTAGGAATTCCAGATTTTCAGAAGAACCACATCCATTTACATGGCAACATGTTTCCAGAGCACTGGTTCCCTCCCTGCTCATCTTTCCGAGGTATGTGTCTTACAGCTCCCAGCCTAATGGCATTTTGGCATGCTGCTTGCAGAACTGGGAAGCTTGGCTGCTCTCATACTGATCAACAGGAAAGAATCTACGGGATAATGGAAATCTGGAAATCATGAGAGGTGAAAGAGGTGACTTTGTTTAAACTAGGGAAAAAAGAAGAGTAGGGGAGACAATGGTTTTCTGTATGTAAAATGTTGCTGCAAAGTTGCTGGTGATTGTGTCCAGCTGAAGAAGAAAGAGAAATCACTTAAATTTTCAGCAAAGAAAATGAGGATAAATATTAGAAACATAGTATCTTTTTTCTTTTTTTCTTTTCTTTATTAGAAACATCTCTTAAGATGGTATATAAGAAAAGAGTTTGATAGAAATCCCAGCCCTTGTGTTACAGAAATGCAGGTTAGAACAAATATCCCTAAGAGATTATCTGAAGTGATTTACTTATCTTTCACAGAGGGGATGAGATGGTGAGAGAGTGACCCACATGATTTCTTGAATTCTTTTTCAGTGTTTCATTGCCACAGAGCTATCACCCCTGCAGGCCAGGACACAATTCAGCTGGCTAACAGCTGATGCAGGAGGGAGACTAAATTCAGTTGAAGACTGATTATGGTGGTAGAAACATGTTTATTCATCTGGAATTCAGACTCTCAATTCACACTGAAATTGCTGGCAGAGTTGCTGCTGACTTCAGTAGCTCAATAACATGTCCTTAGCTTGCAGTTACTACCTTGTCTTTTCTGCTGTATTTTGAAGAAGTATTGCAAGATTTGCCTCTTACTAAAACAATTCCATCTTTGTGAAATATGATGTCTATTTCAGCATGAACTGTATGACAGTCAGAGGTCAGAGAGGTGCACAAGGTGGTTAGGCTATTCAGTTCACATCTATGTTACTAAATGGAAGTACTAACTTTTTTCATTCTCCCTTTCATTGCTTTATTTGAATAATCTTAATCCAGATTTTAGATACTGAAGTTATTGCCTGAGAAGTGGTCTCAGTAATGCAGAAAGGATACAAATTGACCTGATTATAGGAAGAAGACCTGCGTATTTATTACAATTATCAAGAATATTACTGGGAGAAGAACTCAAAGTAGGAAGCACTGTACTGTCTTTCTAAATTTTGATCATGGAGGACATTTATTGAACAAACAAATGAAAATGATATGATGGATAATGCAAGGGCAAAAGACTGCCCCTATGTTTTAGGCAAAGTTTGAGTGGAGTTGAGGAAGTTCCTCATGAACAAAACCTCCAAAGCTCTTCTCTGGTTATTAACCTGCCTGCTGATTCCTGATGATTTTCAGAAAAGTAGAATAATCTAGAAAATCCTGATTCAGAGGGTAAAGAGAAGTCCATGCTGGCTGGCAACATGGTCAGGGGACTGTCAGCAACATCCATCATGCACTTAAAGATCCAGCTGGAACAACTGAGGAGTGATGGTCCTCATCTGTTCCTATTGCTGGAACTCTGTAACAGCCAGTCCCTTTCATGACAGATGGGGGAAATCAGCTTTATTTTTTGGCTGAATTGATTTATTTTGCACTGGACTAGATGAGTGTTCATACACGCAAGAATTGCATCTCTAATGGGGCATGGCAATAAACAAGAGGGAGGTGGGAACTTTTTTTATTTCATATTTGTCTGTGATGTAAGGGAGCAATTGTGTGTGAAGAAGGTGGTGGTGGAATGGGTGGGCAGTGAAGTGGAGACATGAAAAAGAAACTAGGATGGTGGATTCAGTGAGGAGAGGAGGATAAGGCAGAGGCAGGCTGGAGAGTAGAAATCAAGTAGGTTTGGGATCAGTGTGAAAACTCATTACCAAAGTAGCTTGTGGTGAGAAGAAAGCAGCTGAAGAGAATGAGGTAAGGGATATAGGGGTCTAAGGGAGGAAACAGGCAGTGACATCATATGGCTAGAATTAACACGGGGAAATGGCAGGGTTTGCTAATAACAACCCCTGGGCTTTCCTGCAAAAGTTGCTCCTGGATGAAAGCCTATATCTTCATGTGGATATTATGCAATTCATAGCTAAGGCTTGGGGGTATAGGGCAGGGAAGGAGGATGCCTAATGCTGATGAGCTGGAAGGAGATGAGGACCCAAGTTAACAAATGACTCAGCTGAAAAAGGCAGGGCATCTCTGAGGATAGAGAGAGAAGTGTCTGCAACACTTGCTGCCAAGCTTGGTTTTTACCATGTGTTCTCTTACCCTTTCCATACACTATGCTTGGCCAAGGTGCTTCAATGCCATCTCCTGCCACCTCCACCACCCATGGCAGGAGGAATGATGCTGCACTTGTCTGCCGTCACTCTCACTGGGAGGGGACTGGAGCAAATAGTATTTATTAAGCCACCCTGTGAATAAGGAGGAACCATCCCTCTCCTAGGGCCTCTCCAGGAAGGTGCAGTTCAGGTGTGTAATGCATTGAGTATCCAGTAGATGGTCACACCCCAAAAGGGCAGGAGGTGCTGCATTAAAACCCAGCAGTCTGCAGGGATTAACTCAGGAGGGTTCCTCGCCCAGCAGAGTACCAGACCTGCAGCCATGGCGGACGGAAGGTGGAGGTTGTTACGACGAGCCTCCTCCAAACCCCCGCTGAAGGCCGAGGTGCTTTTCATTTTCGTCTGGGAACTTTCCCCTCATTACCCTCCTGACAGGATGGGTGCAGACAGCATTAGGGACGCTGGGCTACACACCGGCCCCAGAGGAATGTCCTCCTCCTCCTCCTCCTTCTCCTTCTCCTCCTCCTCCTCTGCATTGGCGGCACTTAGGCGCAGGGGGAGGCACACCAGCATTTCCAGCCAAACACCTTCGCTTGCAGGATTTCTTTTTTTCCAGCAAAGGCGGCTGCAGCAGGGCAAGGAGCCTCCACCCCACCCTTACCCCAGCTCCCTGCAGCCGTAAGAGTGAGTCTGGCCGATGGCTTTTCCCAGGGCTAAAGGGGATTGTGATTAAAGGGACCTTCTGACCAGCTTTCCCCTAAAAGAAGCTTACAAAGTCCGTTTGTTTAACCTTTTCACAGCAGCTTGACCCTGTCATGAAGAACAAATCACTCTGAAACAATGTCGAAGTGTGGGACTGGCGGAGTGGCTCCCAGCCTCTTCCTCCTCCGCTGCTGCACACGCAGGGATAGGTCCAGCCCTGGTGAGGAACAAGGACCCTTTCTGCATCCTGTCATCCCCAACAGCTTCATGCAGCAGCTGGGAGTTCTGACCCCCACAGAAGGAGGACTGGGTATGGGTCGCTGTGCTGGTGGCACAGATGAGACACACTGCCAGGGCAGCCCATGATTCACCTCCTTGCTAAAAGCGAGGGCTCTCACCTCCACTATTTCACAAAGATGTGATGCACTTAAGCAGATGCAATTTTTTTTCTCTGATGCTAAATCTTCCAGCCAACTTTTGAGTTTCTATTGCCTACTTTAAACCTTTCGTTGGACTGCTTAGCAGTGAAAACAGAGGACGAATAGACTCATCAGTGAAGTTGAGAAGTAAATGGTACTAGATTGTTTAAATCTTGTTAAATTATTTATGGATAGGGAAGGAACTATTCTGTTAGAAATAACCATTAAATGCTTATCGAGATACTCAGATTTTAAATAATTGTTCTCTTTTCCCTTAATCAAAATGATCAAATTAAAAATGTATAAACTGGACAAAAGTTATTCTATTCCAGTGTATTCATGAAGTGATTTTCTACATGAACAGGAAAATAAATCTTAATTGCTTACCACAAAAATATCCTCAGGCGCTGGTAGTACAATTAAAACTTTTTCTTTAAATAGTATGCAAGCTAATGCAGTACATATGGTGCCATTAGCAACTTCAAACCGGTATTTGGATATTAGCTTAATTTAAAACAGCATGTGCTAACACAAAACTTAACAGTAACAATAAAAGTAAATTTGAGTAAAAAAGTAAACAATGCCAACCCTGTTGAGTGTATAAGCCATTAATCAAAATCAACAGAACCAGATTTTGATAGCAAGTATAAGCACTAGATATTTTCTTTTATAATAGCTATCTTTGTAATCTTGTTTTGCTTGGGTTTGGTTTTGTTTTTTAAATAATTTTTGTACAGAGTAGCTAGTTTTCTATTGTATTTTATTGTGCTCAGTAATTGCCCTATAAGAAACTTTTCCCTTGTTTGTGAATAATAAAAAAGCTTCCAGCAGCAGAACAAACTGTGTAAAATGAGGAAATGGGTGAGCTTATGTTGCCATTACAACTGCGTGTGTAAATTTAAACACTGTACTGATACCTTTGGGGATTTTTAACCAATGACATTCGCTGAAGAACAGCAATAGAAACATCCTGGTCAATTTAAGTGCCCCATGGAAAACTGCCTGGTTTAGTAGTCAGGTGCTTAAACATCTTTTTTGTAAAGCAGACTAGGTTATTTAAGCACTGTTTTAATCCAGACACTTTTAAAGTTTGTGGGGTGCTTCTGAGATTAAGATAGTTCATATGCTGAGGATAACATGGCACAGGCCATTCCCACCAGCCCTTGCAAAGGAAAACATTAGTTCTCCACCCCAATTAATTTCAGAAAATGGTGTCAGATGGAAGAGAAAATAATAGTAGCAACACTGACATTAGGGTAGTAAAATACTCCACATTGAAACATTTAGGAAGAAAACAAGATGAGAGAATTTTACAGGTCCTTATTATAAGGGGAATTCCTTATTTACACTGCCCCTCTGTTCACAGCAGCCTCTGCCAGCCCTGGAAATGTCTGTGGATGTTTGGGTCCTCTGCTACCTCTCAAGAACCTGATGGGGCTTCATCCATTGCACAAACAGCAAAGAGAGATGAGATGCCAGGGATAGAGGTGGAGATACAGCTTCCTTGACCCTCATGAGATATGAGTTTCTGATGGTAGAGCAGCTGTATATCCCTCGGTGAGGAGCCTCAACCATGAATCCTGCTGCAGAGCATGGGGACCAAGCTAGCCTTGGCTTTGGGAGCAAGGATGAGAAGTTAACAAATCATGATGCAAACAGGAAAAATTTACTTGGCAAGAAGAAAATCTGCATCAGGTCACCCCCTGGATTAAAAGGGAAGAGGTTTCGTGCAGTGCAGGAGACGTCCATCAGGCTTGCTGGCACGTACGTCCTTCTTGCTGGAGCTGTTCCACTTTGTATAAATAATTTAACCATCTTCAGAGCAAGGACTTGACCCTGCATCTCTCACATCCCAGGTGAGCACCTGAACAACTGGGCAATAGAATCAATCTCTTGCTTTTCTCTCCTTGGCCCAATGAATATTTAATCATCTATACAAAGTGAAGTAGCTCCAACGGGAGGGATTGAAAGCCAGACACCTTGCAAAAGCTCTGTAGCTCAATGGCTCATCTATTTTTCCAACAGCATTTGAGTCCCCAGGGACAAAAGCCCTCCATATGTGAGAGAGGTGGTTGTGTTGACTGGATGCTTCCCTCTACCAGAGTTCTGAGATGGTGGGAGGCAGCTCCTGTCTTCTAACCTTCCCCATCTCTAACTGGTAGCCATCCACACATTTTCTTTTACAGCTGATGGTATTTATGACCACTTTTGATATATTTGCCTAATGATTAGAAATAGTCACCTAGGAAGAAGACCCAGTCAGAACCTGCATATCCCAGGAGACTCTGAAGCTGCCAGGACACACATTGCTTCTACTCAAATTGGTGAGAAAGTCTAATGGATGAAGTCAGATGGGTGGGAAAGACCATGTGCCTACAGATGGGAGTTTATGTCTTGAAAGGTCTTGACCCCCATATGGCTACTGCTTCCATACCCAGTTCCTTCCTTTATCCACTGACTGATGCAAAACACAATCTAACACATCACAGAAGTAACAAGCATAAGAAAGAGCTGCAGGCAATAAGAATGCAAAGAATAAGGTCATTCTGCCCAAGGCACATTTTGGTTTTTTTTATAATTCCACAGGAAACTAGGCCATCCAGTAACGTTTTTATAGCTAATGCAGATTTTTAAAGGAAAGCACAACTGAAGGGTTTTTTAAAAATGTGCTGAGCCAGAAAAGATACTACTCAGGTATTTCTGCAGCCTATCAAGGTCAAACTGGAATGAGAAGTGCCCTCTAGGAAGAATCTCTTCTAGTGTCATGTAGTCCTGGACTGTCTAAGGAAACATTTTGTTAGCTTTTTAAAATTTTTCACTTATAATAGGAACAAAGAAATAAAGAACAACTGTTACTTGCAATTGCACCAGAAATCCAATTATGGGATTGCATAGGAAAAAGTGAGGAAGATATTTAACTTATTTAACACAGATAATTTGCTATAAATCCTCCACTTTGCCAGCACGTTGCTGCATTTTTCCCAACGGACTTTCTTTTGTGAAATTTGGTTAGCTATAATCACATCAAAATAAGTCAAAATAATGTGCATTTAGCAAACAATTAAAATAATTAAAATGAGACATTTTGACTAGAAATAGAAGCTTTTCTGTCACTTCACAGTGTCATTTCAGAGATGTACATTTTCTTTTCAAAGTGGTCCTGTGTTGTTTTGGTTTTTAATTTTTCCTATTAAACATTATTTAAAACCTCAGAACACTTATTAGACATCATCTGTTTCGGACAAAATCTAATAGTGATCAGGAGGGATATCCATGCTAAGTCTGGGCTTTATATTTAGGTGTCTGAGTTGTAAGCAAGTCTCCCCACAGGTAAAAAATGAAGAGATTTAAGACCCTTCAGGAAGCAGTTCAGAGCAAGGACTCCATGTCATCCTCTGGAGGTGCCTGATTCTGTCACCTACAAGGTGTGTCCCCTTGACTTAATGCCCCAAGTGGGCTGTGAGCACATGGCTTTCTCCTCTTCAAATTTCCTAATCCTAGCCATGGGCTGCAGACATGGTACTGAGACACATCCCATGCCCCACTTCTCCATTTCCACCTCGGATACTAGAAACCTAACTCTGATGTTTACACTGTTTGTGTAATTGTAACTAACTCCTACCAGCTGCAGAATGAAGATTAATCCTGGGCAGTCAATGATAGAAGCAGCTACCACAAGAGGACATCACCTCTTTGGTCAGCTCCATTGGCAGATGGAGGTGAAAGTGCAGGCACAAGTTAGTCCATCATGAAAAGACACAATCTTATAAGCACAATCTTACATTGCTTGCAATGAATTAATTTATCAATTAATGTTACCATTTTGGGTCAAACTTGCTGAGCCATGGTTTTGACCTTTTTTCTTTTCTGCAGTGAGACTCGGCCCTGTCTACCACGTCTTGTCAGCAGAGAGGACAACAGGGAAGCGAGGAGTCAAGAAGAATCATATCAAGATGGTCATTTCACAGACACACCAAAATGGCTGGGAGCTTTTTCTGATCCTTTTCCTCTTCCATCTCCAGAATGAGTTACCTTTGCCGAGTGTGTTTAAATTAACCTTGGAGATGGGCTGTGAAAGGGCCTGAAAATGCAAATGATATTTCAGCTACTGCTGGGGATAACAGACATACGGTTGAAGTATCACTTCAGCCACAGCCTCTTGTCACAGCCTTGCAGCACTATGGGATGTATGTAGTAGCCATCATGAGACTGCCTGTATGGAGAAGGACTCAACCTTTCCCAGTCATCCCTGATTCACATTGCACAGCATTCCTCAGCCATGCTCAGGGCATGGATCTGGCAGGCTGTGGCTGGGAAAAACACTTATTTTATGCCTTCACCCATGTGCTATTTGTGCAATAAATTAGCAAGAAGGCTTTTTGAATGTGGCTAGTTTCAGTCACCCTCTAATCTCATCTTCTCTGTTTCCGAACTCCTGGCTGATGTCTGCAAGCTAACAATTCCCTGCAAAAGATTCCCCATCCTCCCATCATGCTGATATATTGCCTGGGAGGAGTTCCCAGAACAAACCTTCCTAATGCTAATGTTGAGTCAAGGACAAGGGCTGGATTTAACCACAAGTTATTTAATTTGAGATGCACTGCTTTGGCTTCAAAAGGCACTTTAATCTATTGCTTGAGGTGCCAGTGATGCCATCTCAGTTTGGTCAGATCTGTGGGCATTGCCACTGTCTTCTCCCAGTGCTCCAAAGTACCCTTCAGAAGTAGTTTTTATGATGAGTTGGCACAGAGAACATCACTTCTGAAAAGTTACATATCACAAGAAGATCAAAGAGAAGACAGCTCTCTTGAAAAATCAGCAGTCAAACTGCACTTGAGCTCAGAGACAGCTGATCTTCACATATGAAGCTGAAGACAGGCCTTGACACTTGGTGTCATGAGTCTGGAGTGTGAACAGCATGTTACACACTTTTCCAGATATGTCATACCAAGGCAACGTGACAGGGAAACCTGGGACTTGCAAGGGTGTTGAGCACCAAGGAGACTAGCTGAGCTGAACACCAGACTGAGAAGCAGACACAGCCAGGACACAGCAAGAATGTATATTTTCCCCTTACTGACTCATTTATATTTCTCTCACTTCTAGCCCCATGCCCTGCCCTGCTTTGGGTTTTTAATTGTCTTCACCTTCTCCTCCTGTCCAATAGCCACCTTTTCTCAATGACAGTCAGAGCCTAAACCTCCCTCCTTATGCCTCCTCTTCCCTCAGATGATACAAAACTATGTAAACAGATGGTGGTTTGTGTGTTTTCATGTGTTTTCCATATATCCAAAAATTGATTCAAAGAGATATATTGCACACCCTTTGCTCTCCCCCCCTACCAGGGTGACACAGGCTGAAAGCAGAGCTCTCAAGGAGCCTTAGTCCTGCTGTGCCCCATAAAATCACATATAGCAAGCTCTTCCATAACTCACTGGTTTGGGGCCATATGCCTGGTGCTATGAAATGTGTGGAGGAAATATGTGCTTCTCAGTAATGGGAGGAAAAGCTACTCAGCAGCTCCCATACAAAATACATGTATTTCTTTGAGCAATGTAGATGTATGCCTTTGTTTATAAGTCATCCTTATTCCAGCAGTCATTGCCAGGAGAGTACAGGACTGGGCAAGGGGTGCCCATGTAAATGTGTCTAGAAAGGAGTTTTAATTCATGAGGCTGATCTGGCATAAAGGAACAGGATATTGGTGTGCAAGCAGGCGGTGTCATCGCTGGAGGGGGAAACACAAATAACGCAGTTTGGGTTGCCTTGTGCCATCTTTCAGCTAGAGAAGTGAAAGACTATAAAATTATCCCTTGCTGAGATGTCAATACCACGTATCCGGTAAGATCATTTGTATGGTTTTGTTTTACACAGCTTTTTTGTTCAGGAAAATCTAATGAAATTTGTGAATTGTTTTTGTTGCTGTCAGGGACAAAAATCTGGCTGAGTCAGCATGGGCAGCGTAGGACATTGTGGCTTTCCCTGAAAGACGATTCACTTAGCAAGCGCATTCGGGTTGGTTAAGCCCCAGCTCCAACACACTCTCCGTGTGCAAAAAATAACACTTCAAGTGAGCGGAGTTCTAGAAAATGAAAGAACTAATTGCTGGGGTTAGAAGAATTCAGCCAGTCTCAAGCCATTAGGATCACGGCTGAGCGGGGAATGTCATGGAGCCAATTGGAGCAAAGCTGCCAGGGCTTTAGCACACTTAAGACCTAACCTTAGGTTGCTCTGCGATCACACGACCATGGCTTTAACATTGCCAGGCGAATATTCCCTCTGCGGACACAGCGATGAGCGCAAGGAATGCCGATTCCACAATACTCCTGATCGCCAGCAGGATAGGGACAGACAGGCCTGGCAGTTTAATTTGTCTTTTTTTTTTTTTTTCTCCTAGAGGAATAAAAACAACAAAAAGACAACCTAGTCTGTCGTGAGATTTCTGACTGATTGTGGAGTAATTTGGACAGAATGGAATAGAGCCTGCTCAGTGGTTCATGAACAGCACTTATCCGTACTCCATTATTTTCCTTTTAGTTTGCTTTACAAATTAGTAAAGGGCACCAGTGTCAAATTCTTGATGCAAGCCTCTGTGTGAAATGATAAGCTAAATCCTAAATTGAGGTCAAAGCTGTTCATGTGGTTCCTGCTGCTAATAAAAATGCTTTTCTTTGTTCCTGCCTGCTAAGAATGCCTGCCCCATTTATAAAGAAGATCTTATTCCAAAAGATACACCTCTATGCAGATGTTAGGGAAAAGTATCCTGCTGAAACTATAATCTCTCCTTAAAAATATATTATATTTTGTAAGGAAAAATAAAAAGAAAAAAAACCCCAACCCAACAGAAAACAAAACATCATCTTTGCATTGAGAGTAATACATTTATATTAGATAAAATTCTGGGTTTATCTGCATGTAGCATCTTAGGGTATTTTTCTGCGTGGTTCACAATGTGAGCAAGTAATTGGCAGCATCACAGAATTATGTTCCAGTGACTTGTTTTTTGTGAAATATCCCTTTCATTTCAGTTCAGAGTGCAACTGAGGAGTTTCCCCCCACAATATCCTTTTTTGACACTGCTTTCTGAGTCCAAAATGAAAAAGAAAGAACAACCTTGTAGTGATTTAGCATGAGCTCTTGCAACCTGCAGAGCTCCGGCTGATGTGACATAAAAAATTACATCATCACACCCTGCCAAAGGATGAAGAGGGACATCATCTGGAAGAGTGAAATCCTACCTGGGCACAAGAATTCATGGGCCAAAAGCTGGGTATGAATGACTCAGGAGAGGTTTGATGTCCTTCCCTGAGGAAAACCAGCACCTGAGGGAGGGATGGGGTCAATTATTAGGGCCAGCTACAATTTTATCCTGAAAATCATTACCATAAAGTCACTTGATTTTAACATTTCCACATACCTCTTCAAGCCTTGGTGCCTGAATCTGACTTTTTAAACGAGCTACCAACTTTGTGGATCTATGTGCAGCCACGTAGTACTTTGTGTCAGGATCCTCATCGTCATCAAACACAGATACCATAGTCACTGTGACTCTCCTTTCCTTGGGTCAGTCCTCTTTGCTGTCACTGTAAATGGTTCAGAATATGGTTACTGCAATCAAATATATTCTCAAATACCACAGGAGATGAGTCTTCAGATTTTCTCTCCTTTCCTGGGAGAAAGGAAATAATTTGCTTGTGAATACAAGAAATGTCATTAATGCCTATTGGGGTTAGATAGCTTGGAGCTGTCACAGGAGCCTGATATTTCTGAGACTGCAGTTTCCATTCTTTTTCTTTCTTTTTTTTTTCTTTATCTCTCTGATAAGTCCTTGGTAACTACAGTGAGATGAATTAAAAGTGTCAGCTTGAAATGGTTGGAAATGGGTATAAATTGGAACTGTCTTTGCTAGGAAGCTGGAAGAGAAGGGATCGAGGCTAGCGGCAAGGGAGGTTTTAGAAGGGCATCACAATGTATGGCACACTGCCTGTGCGCTTGCATGTGTGTGCTTAAAACAACCACCACTAAGGCAGAACCACAAGCAGAGATGTGAAATCAAACCAGGGAAGATTGTTTCCTTTTGTTCCATTTCTCTAAAATAATTTTATAATTAGATTTACAATAATAATAACCAGACGATACCAAATTCATACATATTTATAATGAATTATGCAGGTATGACAATACAAAACAGCGCTCTCCTGCATTGCTCAGTGAAGATAATCTTCATCAGCCTTACTTTGAAGTAGCCTAAACACTAGCCCAAATGTACATACAGGGACAGGCAGAGTAAGGATAAAGCTGAAAGATGTTGGTGTCTGCCCTGGGAGCAGTTGAAAGGCTTGAAAGATGAGAAAACAAGAGTGGTAATATCTACCTGTAAAAAACAAAAAAAAAGAAGAGAAAGAGGAGAGGAGAGGAGAGGAGAGGAGAGGAGAGGAGAGGAGAAAAAGGAAAAGGGAAAAAGAGGCAGAAACATCACAGAAACAACAACTGCAGTCCTGCACCTTTCTCCTCAGGGGGATGAAATGTGCTCCAAAGACAACGCACTCCAAAGAAAATGACTGATTTTACTCAAAGCAGGGTTGTGAAACGTTTGCCTGGTAAAATAATCTGGCAGCACAATCAGCTCAAAGGCTAGGCATTTCTGCATGATCTGCCTGAAGACAGATAATGTTTGTGCCCAGCTCTGACATGTCAGGAGCTCACAGGTCTAGAGGTGACAGGCATCTCAAAAAGGTCTGTTTTACCCAACTGTTCCTCAAAGAAGTCCCAGATTAATTCACCAGAGGAAATTTTTTACAGCCTTTGCAAGTGTTGCTGTCAAAACCAGTCATGAAGCCATTTTCTTTCCTGTTGTACACTGTCCCTCTGCAGAACTTCCCATCTAAGCAAGAAGAGGGAGGTGAGGAGAAGATCAGTGGAAGAAAAAGCCCAGCAGAGCCCACACAGTCAGTCCTTTCCAAACAGCTTGAGTTTCTTCACAAGTAAAACTTCTCTCACCTCCAGAGACTGAAGATGCCCTGCAGCGGTACTGCCTACTGTGTTGAAATCCCCGCAGGGACCCAGGCCTTGCAGAGGAGGAGAGGCAGCCGTGCTTTTAGCCACTTCTCCTGGGAACAGTCCTTCCAATGTCCTGCCCTCCCCACGCACCTCTGATCTGCTGGGGCTCGGGTTAGGTGTAATTGGTTTCAAAGACTGGGCTTAATGATTTTTAATACTAGTTAAGTGATTGTGCTGAGATGCTAGTGTCGCAATGTTTTGAGGAGGGGAAGAATTCTGTATTTCCTGTTATTTGTCTTGCTTCACAGAATTCTATTTTTTAGTGAACAGATGGAATATTTTTGGTTTGTTGAACATTTTGTCATCCTTATTCAGCACCAGCTAACATGCCAAATGCTCTTGAAAAATACACAGTTTTTGCAGCCTTCAGTTTTACAAGAACAACTTTCCTCCTTGGTTCCCATAAATCTAAAGAACTATTTTTATTTCATTTTTTTTCTTTCTGCCTTAAGATCCAAAAACTATTCTCTATCTTAACCAAGATAGAGAGGAAAGTGGCAAAAACTCTTTCAGAGTAAGATGGATGTTATTCTGACAGAGCAGGAAAACTCTGTGATTAAATCAGTAGGGACTGAAATTTCTCTTCAAGAAAATCTCCCCCATGTTCACCAACAATGACTGACAGCCAAGGACAACTGTGATTTATTTTTTTTTCCAGTTGGAGGTGGTGGTTTCTATTAGCTTTTAAATGCAGAAGTACAAGGAGGTTTAGGTCAGGGACTCTGCTCAGTCTATAATACCTCTGCAAACTTCACTTGTTTGCTTTCTGTCCTGCTGAACTGATTAGCTCACGCTTAGCTGAGACACGGTTCGTATGGGGGAGACGTGTCTCTTGTAGAAAGGCAGGCTGTCCTCAATCAGCGGCATAAAGGGTGGACCTCACATGTCTGCCTTTGGTAGGATAGTCCCCTGCTGAATCACCATCATAGTTAAAACCTGTTTTCTTTTCCATTTGAATTTGTCTGGCTTAATTTTCGTTTGCCAGTCTTTTTCTTGTTGTTATTCTTGTCATGCTCTTTTTCCCTTCCCCTGTTTTCTACTGCCTCCTACTATATCTTTAAACTGTAAAAAACAACTCTGTACACAGGATTTTTTTTTAATCAATTTCATCACCCTACATACAGGTACAAAAAACACCCCAATTTTTATTCACTGCTCCTTGGTCAAATGGGATAATACCTACCTCATGGGTTTTGTAGGATTTGTGTTAGAGTGTTGCCACCTATGCTCTTTAGAAAATCTGACTGCTGTTTGCTACCAACCTCTAGTTCATCTCTCAGACTGAAATGACAGCAACAAAGACTATGTTTTTTACTTCATTGTGACCCTTACAGTGGTTGTCCATGTGTTTGTTACTCCACATTTGGACTGAACTTGCCTGAATTTGAGACTGTGAAACAAGCAGAGAGTTGCAGAGTGTCTGTCAGTTTGTTATGTAGCTTTCATCTCTGATATCCCTGAAAAAGAAGAGCATGAGCATGGCTATAAAACAAAACAAAATCAAGTAGTATTTTTCATGAATTATATGCATGCTTCCACTGGAAAAAATTGGTCTAGTGAACAGCAGAGGAAGTCGGTGAAAATTTTATTTCTGCTGCTGTCACTGTGTGGAGTCAGAAATAATTTGCACTTCTACACCAGTTTACTAGCAGAATTTCCTTATAATATACCCCACACCTTTTTCCTGATTTCCAGTCAGAAAGCAATCTTATGTATCTTAGAGTGTAAAAGGAAGAAAACCCTGAAGAGGCACACTGGAGTCAGTGTGACTGGGATTTTACCCTGTTTTGTTAGGACTATGAAGGGAAGCTATTTCAGGAAGGAATATTAAATGTACCCTTCCCTATCACTGTGGTAGCGAGTCATGTCTCACTTTGGGTAGTGTGAGTTATGGGGAAGACTTTCCCATGCTTCAGAAGGGAAAAAGGGAAGTATTTGCTTTGAGGGACTCTGATATGCTGACAAAGGGAACAATTCACTTTGAGGGGCTCTGATACGATGACAAAGGGAAGAATTCAC
>JANVCC010000035.1:32888848-32911923 GCA_025345505.1 Todiramphus chloris collaris
TTGAGGGGCTCTGATACGATGACAAAGGGAAGAATTCACTTTGAGGGACCCTGATACGATGACATTTATGAAAAAAATTCATAGACTACCAGGTTGGAGGAAACCTCACTTATCATGTCGTTCAAAATTACATTCATAAAAAGCTTTTAGACTTCTTCTGGTAAATTCCTTTAATTTTTCTCCCTTACTTTTCTCAATGATTACGATCCAGGACAAACACTCCTATCCTCTGCTCCCCAAGGAATAAAGGTGGCAGAACAATTTAGGTGATCTAGGTGCAATTTCTGAATGATGATTCAGTGAATTTCTAAATTTGCTTTAATTTGAGCATGCATAGCATTCCTGTGTAACTGAGATCCAGCATGAGGTGGCAGACCCATGCAATATAAGTCCCTGACCATGAAGAGCAGAAAATTGTTAAACCTTGATACACTTGTACAGGGAGAGGCATTTAGGGACCGTGGTGTTACTAGCAAAAAGACAAATTTGTCAGTAGGGGGGGTGGGATTTCAAGGTTAGAGATCCATATACAGCAACATTAAGGAAAAATAAACACCAACACTAAATGCCAGAGTAAGGACACAAGAAAGAAAAAAAAGAGAGACAAGAAAGTTAAAAAAGAATAACTGCTTTTGTGGAAGAGACTATTTGTAACTGTTGGAACAGCCAAGGTGAATGATAAACCGCTTAGGTCAGTTGAAACTCCAGGATTTGGAAAAAAGTATTGAGGACAATGTTACCTCCACCCCCACAAATGACTTAACCTTGAAAAAATCTACCAATGGTGAGAAAAATGAGGAAGAAAAATGCTCTTTCCTCTTTTGTTACTGAACATTATGTATTTGTTCTCTCTGCTGCTCATATTCAGGGGCTACAATATTTAAAAGCTCTGTAAACCCAAGTGTGCCTTCCTCAACTAACGCTCTAAAGAGAACACCAGCCTTGAAATGCTCAAAAAATCAGAGGCTTTGGGGAAAAGTAACAGAGAGAAAACCCATGTCCAGGGAAAACCAACAAAGTGACTCTGCAGGAATATAGTGAACATTTATGCAGGAAGCTTAGGATGTATTGATTTCAGCATGTGTAAGCCCAACACATCAACTCACCAAACGTGTGCCTAGAAGCCAAGCTATCCTCAGGTGTATTACCCTTACGGGTAAACCATTGATAATCTGTGGTATCAGATTTTTTCCAATGCACTTAGCTTCTCTCATCAACTTCCTGAAGTATCTTCGAAATCCTGGTTATCTAGTGCTCCCACTGAGAGAAAATAAAAACCTTCTGAGCACTTTCAGGTATTTATTCAAGTATCTGATTTTGAGCTGGGGTCTTCTATGTTTTTCAATTCAGCATAGAAAGTACCAATGTATTTTATATGAAGTCATGTGGTCAATCAATCTTAGAGCCATTATTGTAATCCTATCTATTGCAGAGCACAAACACAAAGAATTAATCCAGTAATTCAGAATTTAAGTAAATTTAAACATATCTTAGTAAAAGTCCTCTGCCCCCAAAATCAAAAGCCTTAATTTTTAGCACAAGTCTAAATCTGATTATTGCCTAGTCAAAAGCTGGCCAAGTTACTTAATGAAATATTGAATCAGTCAAAAACATGAATTCAACAAAGTAAAAATTTTATGCTGGAGAATTTCCCATGTTCCTATACATAAACTAGAAAAAGGTTGGATTTTTCATGTGATATAATTTTTATTTTCATATTTCATCTAATATTAGGTTTTCATTTTTAAATAGTAAAGGAAAGTAATGATATTACTCTAGATTACTGAAATAAGATGTTTTGTTCAACCAAGGCTGTTCAGGGAAGATTTCTGTTAAAAAGAATAAAAATTATATATTCTGATTTAGGTCAAAACCGTTTAAAATTCTCATGTGAGGGAATCCTAATAAACATTTTCAAACTAGCTCCAGTTAAAAGAGATCTGTGCTTTAAAAGTCATAGTTCTGCTTCTGAAATTATCTTTTAAATAAGCATTTGTGCAGTATTTATAGTATAAAAACACAGGGTGGTTTCTTTGTTTCTCAGTATTGCCATTGCTACAACTTTGATTGCAGCTGCATTAGTGGAATATTTTCTGAGCCAAATTTAATCTTACTTCTACTACTGTAAGTACATAGACAAGAGATAAGAATTAATGAATCAGTGTGCTCGTAGACAACACTGATGATAAGAGACACACTTTTTGACTTCAAACAAAAGGAATTAAAGTGTGTTTTGTTATGAAGATCATATTCCACAGACAGATGAATGCCTCTCTGAAAGTTCAGTCTGGCAATGTGAAACAATAGTCCCAAGGACCAAGTGGATTTTACTGCTTGTTTTGTAAAGCTGTGGAGCAGAGGCTTCCTGAAAACACGAATCAAATCACCAGAGACTGTCTCTATGTCATGATGCCATTATCAATGATTGCTTTGGAAAACTGTCAGAAACTTCACATATCCCAGCTGCAATGCAGAAAAGAGGAAAGCCACAAACCTGGTTGAATTCCCACTTTGTCTCATAGTCACAGAAGTTCAGAAAACTAAGGTGAATTATGGCTACTTCTAAATTATTTCAGTATAGCGATTTATTTTTTAATCACTAAAGTGAATTACCAGGCAGACTGCACAAGGGAAAATTAACTTCATTTTCTCTTTTGTTGAATTAATTATAAATGTCTTTAACCTGCTCTGATTTATAAGTGTTACTTTCTATATCTGAGTAACATTTATGATATAACTGTAAATTATGTCAATGTACAACAAGGTATTTACAACTGTATTTAACTGACACTTCTAAGCTATTGTTTTCTTGGAGCAAGAAGAAAGATAAAACTATAAATTTCACTATGACAACATTTAACACATTAAATAAGGCAGTGTGAGATGGTGCTTTTTCAGGAAGTATAAATCAAAAGGAAGCACAATAAATCACTTAAAGTTTAAGTGACATTTATGTTAATCGTTTCCTCTGGTCCAGTTTGACAGACTGCTGTTGTCCTATTAAATCAACATTAGCTCTCTTTTACAGGCGTAAAGAAGAAAACTCTAAGACCTAGTGTTGCTACTGAAACCAGGTTTCTGTTTCTCATAAGACAAGTAAATGCAAACACAGAGATGGAGGGGAATAAAATTTCAGCTTCTACCTCTCACAGATTTCACTTATCACCCACCACGGGAAAAATGAGTCTGACCCATGATCTGACTGGTCACGTCAAACCTGCCACATGCATGCTAGTTTTAGCTGATCACAAATCACTGATACTTGCCTGAACAAGCAAATTAGAAGATAACAAAGTAAACCCCGCATAACTCCAGGGAGTAAAAACTAAAGACAGGAGAAAAGCAAAGACCATGTTTGTTGTCAAGATGAAGTCAAAGCTAGGGCTCATCTTCCCTCTTTCTGGCGTTGCTGCCTTCAGGGTCAGTGGGGGGATCATCATCAGCTGGCAACCAGAAAGCAGAGGAAAATCAGCAGGTGTGATGAGATGCACTGTGTCTAGTTCTTCCCCCTCGTTTCATTTAATTATATGCTTAAAGTTAAATGGTTAAGTGAATCAAGCCCACAGTGTCTGAAAGCAAATGGTGTTCGGCTCTATGGAAAACAATTCATGCAGCTTTCTCCACCTCTTTATAAAGATTTTGAAACTGTGAAATCATCCAAATGATGGAAGAGCACCTTCCCCTTTGACTTTCAGAAGTTACTCTAGCACCTCTGCCAGTCCCTGTGACGATGGTGAAAACAGCTTTTGAGCAGTTGACATAGGCTTTGTGTTGTCACCCTACAGTCTTTTTCCCAAAGAAAGATGCCTTAAGATCACTCTTCTGTTAAGTCTGTGTCTGTAACACTGCATGGTTTTCAAACCACAGGTTAAATTAAGCTCATAGCTGTCAAGGGGATAAAAACATTTTGAAGAAAGCAAACACCCAAATGAACATGACTAAATGAACAATGTGATTACAAGTGATAGAGTCTTTTTGATTCCTGTGAGCCAATACCTGGTGAAGGGTTGGCAGGCAGGGAAGAGCTACAGACCAGGTATTTCTTGTTCTGCTTTTTACCTTCCTGTCTCAGGGAAGAAACACTTTTCTCCTGCCAGAGGTTGTCTAAGGGCAGAATGCTGTGCCCAGGCAGATGCCCTCAGCATCATCCCCAGACATCCCTCGCTCTCCAGGGCCGACTGGAAACACCAGCCTGTGAACAGCCAATGGCACAAGGGGTTTTGTTTCGTTCTGCATAGAACCCCAGTGCCAGCCCTAAGAGCCAAGGTCCTGTACATCACCACTGTAATGGTAACGAAGCTTCCTGGTGCCAACACCAAGAGCCTTTCGGTCTGCTGAGGAAGGACCTTTCTTGGGGTGAAATGGAGGGAGTTGTGCTCCCATGCCCATTACTGAATTCTCCACAGAAACTGCAGGCAAGGATGCCAATTAACGCTAATTGGTTTTTTTTTTTTTTATATGTGGACACGTGTCCATTAGGAACTTGATTGATAGACTGAGACAAGTGACTCATTTTGCTGTTGCCATAAAGTAACCATTGTACCATTTAGAGTTCTTTAAGAGGAAAATACAGCAGACCTCACCTGCTCCCATTAAAACCAAAGAGTTTTGCCACCAGTGGAGAAAAGAATTTTACCTTTGGATGATGGACACTTCACCTAGGTGGAAGTACTGTATTGTCTTGCAGTGCTTTCCTCCAGGAAGAGCACCTTGCTGGATAAAAATATAGTCAGAGATATTCCTATTCACCTTAGCAACACCTGCTTTCTTTGTAAATGCTCTTGAAGTTTTTTTTTTATTCATGCTCAGTTTGAGAAGACCCAGTTTAAGCTTTATTTACTGAAAAATTCATTGAAAACTGCAGCTGTTTTCAATTTCTTTTAAATTCTTCCTAAACACTCTCAAACACTTAACTATCATTGATTCATGGTGAGCTGAAGACTAGAGTATATAAGCTGCTCTGATGGAAAACCACTTGGTTTGGGCACAGGAGGAAGCTGACAGCTCCATTACAGACTTGTCAGAAATCAGCTGCATTTAAAAGAGGACACCAGCCTCTGGGTGTCCTGTCCAGCACGAAGCAGTGAAGGGACAAACATAGACACCATACAACAAAGGTGAGGGACCCCAAACACAATTTTCAGCTGCTCATCCAGTGAAGTAGGTAGTCAGCCTAAGGCATCATTCTCAAACAACTCTCTTGGCAGGGAAACTGGTTTTGAAAAATGTTGCTCATTTGGTTTTTCTTTCCCTGACCCATGGCCTTAATGTGTGGATCATATGCAAAGGCGAGATCAGGAATGACAGATCAGATTTGCTCTCAGATACAGTCAGGTAAATGAATAAATTCAGCTCAGTGAGTTTTGGCATTTAGGAGCAACAGCTGGAAAATTCCTTTTAGCACTTCCTTGACACAAATCAGTTGAAAAACAGAAGGGTTTTCTTGCAGGGCAATTGTCAGTGCTGGTTTTCCTGGTCAATCCCAAGCTCTCCCTGCTGTGGAGTGCAGAAGCCAGCCTACCTGGAAGAGCTGTGGAGACAAATCTTATGCTTTTTGGTCAGCAGAAATGAGGCAAAGCTTTGGAAAAAAAAACCAAAACAAAACAAAAATCAAACCAAACCACAACTTTTGCTTTTATAAGTCTCTTTTTGTCAATCACTTGATTTTGGCTGAAATATAATATTATGCACAATAATCTGAGAAGTATACTTGAGTGTCACTTAATACCATCACTGAACAGAAGCTTAAATCTTCTAAAAAACAAAGGTAGGAGAGATTGACAGACTGGAGACAAACCCGAGAGCACTGACAGGATCCAGTGGGATAGGGAAGGATCCCAGAATCCAGTGCTAGTTTTTCCTTCCTTGCTTGGTATCTCTCATTAGCAGAAAGGCTGCTAGTAAAAAACAATCTATCTTCTAAATTCCCACAGGTATCCAGGCATGAGAAAATATAGTGGCATTTCTCCACCCTTTGCCTTGCCTAATCCTGTTGCAGATGCTGAAGGTACCTTCTTACAGACTTATGCAATAGTTCACTATCTAGAGTGCCCTCCACAGCCCAGTAGAATAAAATATATCTCTGCACCTTTCTGATCCCTTCAGGCATATAATTCCTCTCTGAATATGGGCTGGACTCCTACCTACCAGGCCCTAGTGTCAGTGGCTTTCCACACAGGAAAGTATAAATATTATCTCAATGCTCCTCTTACAAGTCTGCTGGTCATGAAGTAACTCCATGGTTCAAAGACTGTGAGCCCAATGATTTGAAAGGAAAAAATATCTTCAAGAACCAACCCCACCCCCAAGTTATCTAGTTTTCATTCTTGTATAGTAGTGTCCTTCTAACAGATGGAGCACTGATTTGCTAAGTACACTGAAGTGAAGGAAAAAACATGCTGAGCCCTTAAGCTACCAAGAAAGGGAGTGCCCACAGCTGAGGTTACCTTTTTTTTGGGGCATTTTTCTTGCTCTCATACATTAAAAAAATCCCACCCATTTTTTTCTTACATGTACTATCAGGTCAGTGACTTTGTAACATGTATTGCTGATGAACTTAAAAAATAATGCTAACCTAAGATTCTTAGTAAAATGAGTATTAGAATAGACATTTTCTTACAGTTTACACTGGCACTAGCTGTTGACCTGTTGTTACTAGCACTGTGCTTTTTTTTCTTAATTATGCAGGACATAATCTTACCAAACTAGTCTTTTTTTCAGTAGAGCAGACCATCATGATCTTTATTTCACCCATGATATTGCTTGCATGTGCATGTACTTGTCCAAGGTGGTAGGCAGTTGCAGGCATGTGTTATGTCTGTTCATAAAGCAACCACCTTCTTGGAGGTACAGCCACACATGTGCTTGGGTGCTAATCTGGGACATAAAAGCCCCTTACTCTGTAAGCCAGACATGAGCCTAGGAGTTGTAGATGCCCTCTGGAAGCCACAAATACCAATTTTTACTTTGCTATAAGAATTATTCAGTGTTCCCTCTTCCCGAAGTCCATTCACGCTACTTATAAAGTATTTTTGTCAGCATGCCAAGGAGAACCTTCAGACTTCTCTCTTCAAACCACAGAGCAACGAGGTTAACCATTAGGCAACTGAGTGTCTTCAAGTGATGGACACACTTGAGGCAAAGGTTCAGGTGAGGCACAATGGCTGCTGCAGACAGATGGGCTACAGCATTATGGATTGTGGATTTTTGTAAATTTTCTGTAGTGTTACTTCTAAAAGCAATATTACAGCTTCACTTCAATGACCTTATTGATAAGCTGAAGTAGCTTCCATTGCATCATGCATCAAAAGCAGTGCTACATTACTGCTGAAATACCAACCATCCAGACAGTCAATTGGAGGGCTACAGAGATTTCAGATTCTGCCAAGAACTCTGGAATTACTTAAATTGTACACTGTTGAGGGAATAAACTGTGGTTTTCATCCTGTGTTTGGATAGATGTTAATATCTTAAAAATAGTGAATAAAAAAAAAAGGTATCTTTCAGTGAAAGCTATTGCATTAGTTCTGTTTGCTTCATCCCACTAGAGAAAATTGTTAGCTATGAACATACAAACTATCCCCATTAAAGGGAGAAGTCATTTGCAACACATTTCAATCTTTCCAACAGAACACCTCAATGGCCATTTTCCTCCTTCACAGAAAAAAAACTCAGAACATTCCCCAAATCAGTGTATGAATAGCTAGTTACTAACATGCAAGAGCTGAATTTCAAAGAAAAAAACCCCAACTTTTAAATTATTATTATTTAAACTACAGTCTGATAATGGTTTTTACCTTCAAATAAAAATAATTCCTACTAAAATTTCATCATCTTGTAAAATATCTTTAAATCAAAGTGCAAACTTACATAATTTTCCATGAAATTTAAATACAAGTTTATCAGATTCTGACATCATTTTAATTATGTGATAAAACACTGGTAATACCGTTGAGGTTGAGACTCAGATTCAACAAGATTCAGTTTCTGAATGGTGAAAGGTAAATTAAGATAATAGATCAGTAATCCAACACTGACAGGACAGAATGAAAACAAAATAATTCCCAAACTTTTTAAATGTCATGGGGGCCACTCACCTACCTGCTATGAATTCACAGTCAGCCTCTTCATAAAATATTTTTTTCATGATTCCAGTGGGACTTTTCATGAGCATGAAGCTACTGTGATATATGATTGTCTGGGCTGAGAATTTGTCCTGAGTTTAACAGGGAATGGACATCGTAGAAAAGCAGCATCTCAGAAAGAGAGGGATGCTCTCTAGAAACACAGCAAGGCATTAAGGATTGGAGACAAGTACTTAAGACAAAGAAATTATTTAAGCATAACAACAAAAACATTAGCTGTCTGTGAATGCATAGAGGGCAGACTAGGAAAAGATTTTTAGGCATTATGCTTCTGTCAGAAGCCAATCTTACCTGCATCTCTGACTCTGTGTCTAGCAGAAAAATGTGTTTAAATGAGTAGGTCAGGTCTTATCAAACTTGCCTGCCTTTGACTCTCCCTATATGAACCCTATCACTAACATCTCACACTAGCCAAATGCACCTGAAGGGATCCTGTGCCAGGAGCATGACAGTTTCTCCTCCTCACCTTAAGCCCTACTTCCCATGCCCCAAATCAGTTAAAAGGTGCTACTGAAGTCAAGTTTTCTTTCTCTCACCTGTCATATAATTTTCCACAAAGAAATCATTCAGAGAGGTCACCATAACTTTTTCCTTACAAAGTGAAAAATAACAACATGCATGATGTTCAGGCCAGCTTTTAATTCCACCATTGTTTGGCTTTCTTTTACTTATTAAGTTGTCTTTACCTCAGTCTATAAGCTTTCTCACTTTTTGCCTTCTAATTCTTTCCCTTCTCCTTCAGAAGCGGAGTGGTCAAGTGCCTGGGTTGGGGCTTCTCTGCCAGCCAGGGTCAACCCACCATGGGACTTGATGATACAAAATGTGTCCAGTCTTATTCCAGGTATGCCAGTTGAGTCCCTAAGAGAAACACCGTCTGAAATATGACAGCTCTCTGGTATGCTTCATAATTCTAGGACACAATGTTATAGGAGATAGAGCTTTTATTTGAACTGGGCCTGTTTTTCACCAAGAAAAATATTATGATTTCTATTTAGCAGTTAATTATATATACACTTAGGTAGGTAAGTTGAACCAAAAAAAAATAAAACCCAAAAAGTTTGAATACAGACTATGTTTTTGCTCTATGGTTTTATTTAATCAATTGTTCTTATAAAGTGTTTGTGGTGGGGTTTAACTACTGCAATACCTGCTGGAAGGGCAATGCAGCAGGGTACAAGAGATCCTGGCTGTTTTCAACTTGCATTAAGGATAACTTCCTGGTTCCTTCTTTGTGAGGCAGTTGGCGGGAGGCAGCACCCTTCTAGACCTCATCCTTGCAAATGAGGATGGTCTGTGCAGGAAATGAGAGGGCTGGAGGCAGCCTTGGCTGCAGTGACCATGAAATTGTGAAGCTCAAGATTCCAAGAGGAAGGAAAAGAGCAAACAGCAGGATCACATCCCAACTGACTGGGCCCATTCAGAGACCTACTAGGCAGAACCCCATGGGGTATTGTCCTGGAAAGAAAAGAGGCCCAGGAAAGTTGGCTGATTTTCAATCTTCTCATGTCTCAAGCACTGTTCATCCCAGGAAATCAAGCAAAAGCTAGAGGATGCTTGCATGGAAGAATAAAGGAGTTCATGAAGCAATTAAAACATTAAAAAAAAAAAAAAAGCAGCAAGGGCAGATGACCCAGGGGGGACACAGAGACACTGTCTGGGCACACAAAAGTGGGAGCCACTCCCACCTGAAGTTGAATTTGCTAGCAGGTCAAAGGAGGTGATCCTTCCCCTCTGCTGAGCAATGGCAAGACACATCTGGAATGCTGAGTTGAATTCTGGTCTCCCCAGGATGAGAGACATGGCCCTACTGGCATGAGTCTAGTGAAAGGCCACAAAGGTGGTTAAGGGACTGAAACATCTGTCATATGAGGAGATGCTGAAATTGCTGGGACTGATCAGCCTGGAGAAGGCTCAGTGTGATCTTATCAATGTGTGTGACACTCCTGTGAGGAAAGGGCGTAAAGAAGATAGAGCTGCACTCAGTGGTGTCCTGTGAAAGGACAGGAGAAAAAGACCATCAAAAGACCATACAGAAAAATCCATTTAACTATTCAGCAGCTTATTCTAACACTGTAACAGACAAAACTCACTGAGGACATAGGCATCAGGAACTGATACTCCCTAAGTAGACAAAAGACATTATTCTGCTTAACAGCTCTGTTCTTACACAAATTTAACAGAAACCTTTTAAACATAGCCATTGGGATAATCCCATTATTATTATTCAGAAATGGTCTTAAAATCTTCATAGTACCATCTATTTCAGAAGGCAAATATAGCCATGTATTTCCCAGGTTCTAGACCACCTTCCATTAAAAAAGGTAGGTGTTTTAGGAGAGCATTCAGCCCTGTTTTGATTTCTGGTTTTACCTTGTAGTGGTAGTAAAGAAATTGAAAGTGGACTCATCAATGCACTGTGCTCTGCCTTCACCCAACATGCGTTTTGCAACTCCCTGTTTCAGGATAACCTCAGGCTTTAAGGTCTAATTCTTCCCTTTATCAGTACAGTTACTAATGCCCAAAAGATGCTCTAATTTATCAGCTAGGGAACCACGATTGCAAGCACAGAGTCCTGTCCCAAAATATATTCCAGCTGAGTATGTCTTCAGATATTTTTTTTTTTTCCAATGGCCAGTTTAAAATTGAGATTAATTCTGTTAATTTACCTTTTCATATTTCTTGAGACTATTAAATCTGACAATTAACCCACCGCTTAGAGGGGTGCTTCTCCCTGCCTGGCTGAATTAGGCCGTTGCGTGAGAAGGCTCTACAACAGAAACTCGCGTCTTCTGCAAAACGGACAGCCCCGAGGTTTAAGAGATTATACTGTATGAGTCATTACACAAGATTTACTTCTGGTCGACTGTTTCTATAAATAATAATGCTTCTTCCAGACAAAACTACCCAGAAACTGGCACCTAATCTCAATTTCCTAACCTGCTGCCAACGACAGCCCCCAGCAAGCAATGCCACCAGGTTTACCCGCCGAGGGCTGGTAAACACCAGGATTTATAAACAGCAATGAGAGGGAGTTGTAATGAGATCAGTGTCGAGGATTGCAGCAAATGGCCTATAAAGCAATTTTAAAATGGGATTTCCTGCAACAAAAGCCAGCTCCCAATAACCTTTTCCAATCGTACGAGGTGAAAAGGATTGCATTTGAATCATAATAGCCGATCCTAAGGCGCGGACAGACAGATCTGTACTCCCCTTACAGGCGACTGCTCAGGCAATTTGTTAACCTCACCAGGAAAAAAAAAGAAAGAAAGAAAGTCAGGTACATCCAGGCCCAAGTTACTAAGCCTGAAGAATCCAGCACTGTATAATCGAACGATGAACGGTCCCATCATTATTTGCTGTTATTATGTGGATTAGATAGAATCGAGGAATAAAGTCATAAATGAGAGCAAGCAACAAGCACAGCCATGTTTGTTTCCCTTTACCTGATTCCATTCCAGATGTAGTTCTCAAGGAAAAAAAAAAAACAAAACAAATCTAATAAACTTTATGAAACATATCTGAAATAGATGTTTTTCCTTCAAAAACGTCAAGACACTAAAACGTCCCTAGCTCGGGTTAGGGAAAGGATTTCTTACCTGGAAAAAAACCCCCTTCATTTCTTAGGGCTGGTCTTTTCCCTCCTCCTGCAAACCCACTCTTACAGCCAAATCTTAGATGTCTTCCTGAAGGAGCAGCGAGCTGGGTCCCAGGGACACCGGGACCCCCCGCGCACAGCCCCTGCGCTGCTCCTTTGCGCTCTATTTTCAGAGCTGCTCCCTCACAGCTCTGCCCTCCTGCACCGACCACAGCCGCTGCTTATGCCCCGGGTTTTCTTTTGCAATTACATCCATGATAAAAACAAAAATCAAACTATTTCAAAGATTTATTTTTTTACATTAACAAGAGGACCTTTTAACAGAGAAGGAGTCTCTTTAGGTACATCTGGTCGTGATTTTCCGGCGCTGCGTTCCCATGAGCCTGTAGTTAAAAATAAATCAAAGGCAGGGAACTCGGATAAGGGATTTTTCGGATTTCGCCCCTACCCAGGCTGCTTTCTGGTCGTTTAACTGAATCTCTTAACACTTGGGGATTTCTTTCCTCGTGGGGACTATTAGCGTAGTATTTAAGGGTTGTTGGGGGGGTGGGTGTGTGTCTAGTTAATGGTGATGCCTGTTTTAAAATACATGTAGTTTTACGAACCCTTAAACTACTAGCCTGCTTCTCCCAGTAGAAGGATGCCTTCTGGAAAAGTAACTACTAGTACTCACTGCTGTAGGTCTTCTCGATACCGGAGCGATATAAAAGAGTAAATCCTGGGAGAAACTTAATTACAGACAATTGTGGATTTTGCATATTTTTGTTTTCCTTTTGAGAAGAATGAGTGCCTCAATTGTACCGACAAGCAGGAAAATTTCAGGAAGGTTATGAAGATTTACCACCTCTGTCGACAGTACACCTGAATGTGTCATTTGGAAAGTAAACTAAGAGCAAAGGGAAACTGGAAATAACAGTTGTCCATCCGAACTGGGTTCCCTCTTTTCGTTTACCTCTTATACACCACCTCCAGCGGGCTAGGGGGTTGTTGTTTGCTTGGTTTGACATGGTACGTTATTTGAGCATCCGTGCGGCATTCCCCCGGGTGCTCTGGGGAGCCTGCCACGGCCGGCGGGGCTGCGGCGGGCCCGGGTCGGTACGGCTGGCAGCACGGCCGGGGCTGGAGCGGCCCGAAAGAGTTCCAATTTTACCCAGCTACAAGCACCGGCCACTCGCTATCTCCCTGTTGTCCCCCAGAAGACTTAGAGTTTCCTAGGGGTGATCTTGGTTTCTCGTCCCGGGGCCCTAGTACCCCCCTCCCCAGGACTGTCACTGGCCGGGACAGTCAGCGAGCATCTTCATCCTGTCCACTGGGAGAAGGCTCGCAGGGCGGCCTGAATCTCTGCTACTCGCTTCTCCGACTGCTCTTGGTGAGCACTCAAGGCAGTGACCAAGGGGTGGCCGCTTTTCGGTAATCGAAAGAATGGGAGAAAGGGGAAGTGAGGGGAGCGACAGCTTCATCCCAGGAAAACAGCCAGGAACGCTGTGTTTCCCAGATTTGCAAAGTGGGAGCATTGCTGTGCGCCGGAGTCCTGCAAGGAGCAGGGCTGAGCAGCAGTTCCCCTTCCCCCAGCCAGCGGGAGAAACCGCCCCTTTGCCCCATCCCTTCCCCCGAACCGACCTGCTTGAGGATGAACAGAGTAGATGGGGCAGAAAGGGGGTTGGAAGGAAGCACATTTGCTCATTAAAAAGGCTTCAAAGGTGACATAAGTCTGTCAGCCCGCTGATTCAAGCCCGCTGTTGTGCTGGGGAAGCAGTGTCCCCCACCCCCGGGTTCACCCGGGGATCCCCACAGGTGGCTCCGGCGCGACTGCAGGGCCGGCCTCAGGCAAGGACAGCCCGGGAGCTCGGGGAGCGGATCCTCGGCTTCCCGCTGCTGCCTGCCTGTAGAAAGCTCCCGCTCTGCTGGCTTTTCCCCCGGCCGTTGCAATGTGCGATGGACGGGAACGCAGGGCACTGCGGCACTTGAACCGTGCCGGGTGGGGAGAGGGGCTGGCGCTGAGGGACAGACAGGGCAATAAACAAACAAACAAAAAGACAAATACAAGGATTGGCTGGGATTGATGACCTGTACCCAGCTCGCCGTAGGCTGTCACGGCGGCCGAGGCAGCGTCTCCTCGTCTTTGCAGCGCCGGAACCGTGTGCAGGGAGCGATGGCTGCGGGAGGAGCCGCCGGGAAACCGGCTGGCGCTTCCCCGGCGCGGGGACCGGGCGGAAGGCGCAGATAGAGGCACGGCCCTGACTGACAACTAATCGATAAGCGCCCATTAACCAAGGCTTCCAGGAAATGGTGTGAACCCTCCCGTTTCTCCTTTTGCAACCAAACAACAGAGCAAACACGAGTAAAAGATCGCAAGCCAGCATGACGGTATTCGTACTAAATCAACAACGCGAACCTTTCCTCTGGTTCGTTTCAAGAACGGCGAGAACTGCCATGCTGCTCCCACTTCCCTAAAAAAAAACCACCAACCCACCAACAGCCCACCCCCCGAGACAAAACCCAAACCAGCCCTAGATACTAAAGGTGCCCAGGGACCTCTCACAGAGGCATGTTTGTGTGTCATGTCAGTGCTACAAATGGTTTCGCACACAGATGTGAGAAGAAATCGGCGAAGTCCCACTCGGACCTACGGAGGAGGTTCCACCACTGCTCAGGGAGCCGCGACCGTCCCGCGGGTCGTGCTTGACAGCGGCTGCGTTCGCTGCGCTGCTCACCCGGGAAGCGGGAACAGCATCTCTGCTTGTGTCTCAAATGTCACCAGAAACCGTTTGACTACGTGCTTATTCCTCTCCCGACAGAACGGAATTGTTTAATTTCATATTTCTATTTCTATTTATATTCTTTCTCTTTCCATCCCTTCTCTTTAAATTTTCCTTCCCTCCGTAGTTCTTCTCTTCCTCCTTTCCCTCTCCCTTTCATTCTTTCATCCTTTCTCTATCATTCTTTCGTTCTTTCCAGTCGTTGCCTCTGGCTTGAAGGAGATCCAATGTGATTAAACTCACAGGGCGTTGGAGGGCAGAGGTAAATTAAGCCAAAGAGACAGAGAAGATGAAAGGAGCTTGCTCGACTCAAGTGCCTGAGGACAGCTGCCCTCCTCCTTCCTCCCTGGGGTCACGCAAGCTCCCCGCCGCCTCCCTCGGGACCCTTCTCCCAATCCTACCCCGGAGCTGCTTCTTCCGAAGACACCGAAAAGGATTCTCCCCTACTCCCTCTTTTTACCTATGGTCCCTCGGGGCTTGCGGAGAAATCCGCCCGACCCGGAGCGCTGCCCGCCTCCGCTGCCCCGACTCACCGGGGCAAAGCCGGGAAACCCCGAGGAGGTGATCGGATGCAGAGAGGAAGGGAAGGACGCAACCTGCGAGGTCTTCACGGGGGGCAAAGTCCCGCAAAGGGGGTGTCTGCGCCATGCAAAGGGCTAGGAGAGGGCTGGCAGCGGCCGGGAGGCTCGGCCCCGTCACGGTGCTGCCGGCGCCGGTGTCTCCGGGCACCGGCAGCCGCCGCCCTCGGCTCCAGTGCAAGGAGCCGCCGCAAAAAGCAGGGGAGAAAAGGAAGGAGGATAGGGCTCTGATCCTTACGGTCCGCCTTGCAATTCAGACATCGCATAAATACAACTGAAACTTTATATTTTTATTAGCTCAGAGAATAATAATAAAACCCCAAAAAGCAACAACAACAAAATCCATAGATCTACTTCAATTTAAAATTCCTTCTGTCAGTGCAAGGAGTCAATGTCGGCGCTTTACTGTCCAACGGGACCTTTTAGATGTTAAATACGCTCGGGACCATGTTAAGGATGTCTCGAAATGCAGCGAATGAAAAAGACAACCAAATCCAATTGCAAATTTTGATGAGTCCCAGTTTGTCTTTCGGAGAATCAAAGGAAAACATAAAATGCCGAGACCAACGAGAACAGCTGCAATACCGAGCAGCGAGAACTCGAGTCATAAATAATTTTCAGGCTATTGGAATGGCGATGAAAAGTTATTTAAACGGATATGCAGCTGAAATTTATAGTTGGTAATACACAACCACCTGCTTAAGAAGACAGCCGTTTAAAAAATACTGCGTGCTCTGTCAATTTATTTGAAATAATGTATAAAGCGCCACGTGAGTTTTCTTTATCACCATAACGAAATTAAGCTATAGAAATGGGAGAACAACGTTAGCAAAGACGATGGGATGCAGAAGATCTAATTTCAGCACGAGTTGAAATACATAGAAACTGCCGTGCAGCAAAATCCTGCAGAGATTCAGAGGAATAAAAATACAGATCAAAACAAAGCGAAGTACGTATTACTTCCCCTCTTAACCATTATGTGTTTCAGGTGGGGAGAGGAGAAATTACATTTGGAGTGATCAATTCTGTGTTAAAAAACCTCTGTCAGAGAGTTGCGAAGGGCTAAGAAATTTGGATCGTGTAATGAACGTGTTTTAAACCGAGAAGTGGTTTTAGGTCGTAAATATGCAATATTTATTTTACTACAGTCGGAGAAAAATAATCAAGCGAACACGAATTGACTTAATTCTTTAGAAAGGAAAACAATTGAGTCGAGTGTGGCGTTGTTTCCGTATTGGTTTACTTATCTGAAGGATCATTTCTCCAGAGACTTATCAACAGAAGAAAAAAAAACAAAAACAAAAACAAAAACAAACGAGGCGGATTTTTCCCGGTGAAAGAAGGTCTTGGGTAAAAGACACAGAGTTCTATTCCCAGGCTGTCACCCCTCCTCAAATGCAGGGTTTTTCTGCCTAGAAAACCATGCGTGATTTGCAGCACACCCGCAACTGGTGACTACTCCCTCCCTGCCCGAGTCCTCTTAATTTGTAAATAAGTTGCAGGGCCCCTTTTCACAGAACCCAGTTGAGCAGGTAATTTGTTGTTAGTGCTTGCATAAATGTTGTGAACCATGCACTCAAAAATAGGAAAACTATACACAAAAGAGGCAAACATGGGAGCACAATTGGAAATTACTGAGTTATAAAAATGTCAAAGAAAAGCAATTTGCAAAGAGGCATCAGTAATTGTGTCCTACATTAACGGAAATGATTTGCCAAGCCCAACCCTTTTGTTCTCCCCGGGATGCACGGGCGCTTCGCCATCGACCTCAATGGGACTGGATCAGGACCTTTGCATCAGGCTGTCAGCCCAGGGAGGTGCTCAGGGCCCGGAGCTGGATCCTGTCTTGCAGACTTGCTGTCTTGGAGTGTGTTTTCAGGGGGAATCTGGTGGATTTATGGTAGGTTGCCTGGATGGGACAGAGATGCATGCATCTGAGCCTTGGATTTGAGGGCATCTCCCAAGGATTCAAGGAAAGCAGTTGCAGCTGCATTAATAGGAGCACTGAATGGAAAGCACAGATTGATGAGGTGGTCTCCAGAAGGCCTGGCTGTGACATGTTGCGGTCGCCCTCATGGCAGCATGTGCTGATGTGGTGTGGTCAGGCTGAGACCCTGGGATGTTCCTCTCCCTGGCCTGGAAGATTTGTACCTCCCCCAAGCCAGGGGTGCTTAGGCAAGTTTATCCTCTGCTGTTTAGTTCTATCATCTCTCCTGAATCACTGGCTCTTTGTTAAGCCAGTCTGGCTTCTCAGTCTGC
This sequence comes from Todiramphus chloris collaris, assembly GCA_025345505.1. Classification (NCBI taxonomy): domain Eukaryota; kingdom Metazoa; phylum Chordata; class Aves; order Coraciiformes; family Alcedinidae; genus Todiramphus; species Todiramphus chloris. Next base: position 32,906,184 of record JANVCC010000035.1, read on the forward strand.
AAAGACCCCATTTCCCTGCTGGGGTATGAGGAAGATATCTTTCATCTCAGGCTCAGACAGGGCAGAAACGATGCTTGCCCAGACAGACTTGCTGTGTGGGGTTATGTTTTGTTGTGCATCCTATTCTGCCTTACTTAGGACACCCCAAACTTTGGAATTGATGTGTGTAGAGACAAGCCACAAATTCAGAGCTCCAGATTCTGCCTGCCTGAACTTGCTTCCCTACCTTCAGTTTACTGGGGTTTTTTTGTTTGTTTGTTTGTTTTCCTGAAAACGTTTCTCATGTCCTAACAGTCTAAAAGGTAAATAAAAAAACCCCAAATCTAGTGGCTGACATGGTCATATGACTGCGGGTGCCAAGGCTGTAACCCGTTGTATTTATGTATTAAGCAAGTTGAATTTTAACAGCTCACATTTACACCTGCAGGGGTCTGCCCACGTCCTTGTATTTTGAGAGGGAGTATTTTTGCACTGGCTCTGACTCAGTGAAGTAGCATCAGGGCTGCCAGAAAGGTTTTATCTTAGAATTGCTTACTATCCAGGGAAGCATAAACCCAACATCCACTATACAACATTGCATTGTGAAAAATACACCTTATGAGTTTCAAAGCATTATGATTGTTTAAAAACAAACTACTTGTGTAACATGTTGTTGTAGAGAGCTGCAGTAAAACCTCCACTGACTGCAATGAAGCCAGGATTTCACTCAAGTCTCTGCCTGTGATTTCTTTTACTGCTGAAGATATACCAACCATTCATAACTGTTCAACAGCAGGAAATAAGATGGCTCCAAGTATATTACTTTCCTAAAAGAATGGACATTTACCTTATTAATAATAATAATAAAAAAGTAAAATAAACATCAAAATTCCAGGCATGACTTTCTCTTGAATGACTGGATTAGTATCTGGTATGTTCACCAACTGTAAAAGAAATCATTATATGATCAAATTGTATTGATTTCAGGTAGAAATTCCTTTCTTCCTTCTGCCCTCTACCTCCCAGTGGATAATTTTTTAACTTAAAAGCAAAAAGCATATTTTACACTTATCCTACAGAGGATTTTTTTGTTAAGCTGATTTCTTGTATCCCATGAACAGTATTAGGCAACAAGATAATATGGATTTTCCTCACTGAGACCTATAAGATAGGATTAAAAGACTACTCAGGGCCTGATCCTGTCCTCCTGCTTTTTTCAGACTAATTTGCCTGGTACTGAGGAGCCGAGAGGCCAGCGAGCCCCCATGGAGCAAATTCCAGCTCAGAATCTCTGAGCAAACAGCCACTTTGCAGGCCTCCCCACAGCGAGCATCAGTGAGCTGCCTCGGCTGAGCATGGTGCCAGAACCCAAACTCCACCTGGAAATACAAATAATATTAAGAGCCATGCTTAGAGGAAATATGACATTAATTTGCTTCGATATGTGCTATTCTTCTGCTTAAGGAATTAATGGAAACCTGGATTTTGACATACTTCACATACACTGCCCTTTGCCTTTCATGCCTTTCATTGGTGCCAGCGGGATGGTCTGAAGAAAATCCCAGCATGCTAACAGGCTTGTTATTCAGATCATCTGAAGAAAATTCCAGAATTGGGCTGGTAATTTTCATGCTTGGCTTTTGATATTTGGTACATGGGTAAAGTCAGCTTTACTCAGGATTACAAGCGTGTTAGGCCAGGATTAGGTGTTACTGGGACTAGCTGAGGCAAAAGGAAATCTGACCTCGGCTGCTGTGTAAATGCTTTAAGAAGAAACCCTGGGCAGAATAGATATGAAGACTAAGTTTGCCTGACATTTCCCATTTTAGACAACCTTGTGACAACCCCTGCTTAGAACTTCGGCCTGAATTTTACTTGACACAAAAGGAAAGGAATATTTTTGGCAGGGAAAACAGAAATATAAACAGTGAGGATTACCGCAGATGACCAAATAACTACTGCAATGAAGTAACTCTATCATCTGGGCGGACTCTGCACTTGGGATGTAGCTCCCAGAAATATTTCAGAAGTAAAAATAATTGTAACTGTATGAATAACTTACAGTGACAAAAACATCACTACCTCCACTACAAGGAACCCTGTGTTTGCATTTAGCTGGCAGCAGCCAGGCAGCTGTTACACACTGAAATACATTCAACAGGTAAGAAAAAAAAACCCCAAACAAAATAAAATATTATCCTGAAAACTTTTCCAAATAATAAAATAATGCTTTTTTCACCACAGTGTAAAGTAGATCAAAGCTTTGTAAGGAGGCAATGGAAGTTAAGGGATTTAGACCCCGTTTATGTTTAATGGTTGTCTTAACTCCTTTGAATAACTTCAAAAGTTGTGATGTAAACGTTGCAGCAATATCTTGATCAGCAAAATACATTAACCAGCAATGGACCCTAATTTGATGAAAGATTTCTGGTTCCATATCAATTTGCTATTGATTTATAAAGCCAGGATTTAATCATTCACAGTGTGCCTGTTGTTTTTAGTTTCAGCTATGTTACTGAGTGTGTGACATATTTAATGTACTAATAGTGTTATATACTTTTAACACTTTTCTGTTTCTGTGAAAATAAAACTAAATACAAATTTATATAAAAAATATTAAAAAAAAATCATTACCTCTCACTGAGTTTTATAAGTGAAGGGAAAAATATATGTAATGTATGTGTGTGTGTGAGTAGGAGGAAAGCAGCTATTCTCTGCAGATCATTTGCTCAACAGGATTTTATTTATACAGAGTTGTTTAAATTTGGAATCATAATTTGTAGTCAGTGATTAGCATAACTGTTAAATCACCTTATTTTGCTCTTTTTCTATATTTTTTTTTAATATCCAGAAGGGTAGTAGTTTCTTTTTTTCAGCAGATTCATTAAAGTTCATTGTTTGGTTTACCAGTTTATGCTGTAGTCACCGCAACTGGATCCAGATGACAGAAGGAATTTCAAAAACATGAAGCGATTTTTAGGAGATTTGGCACTACTGCCATAATCCTCTCACAACCAGAAACATCCAGTGATGAGTCAGAACAAGCTGTGTCTCCTGAGCGGGAGTAAATACGCACAAACTGCTGCCCTTCAGTTTGAGCCTGATCATCTGCAGTGATACAATTACACCTGCAAGGTGCTTGTATTAGACTGCCCCAGGTCTCTACAGTTGTCCATGACTTCCCTTTTACATGAAGGTTTTGACATATTTCTTTGTAGGAGGTTGGCATGAGATGATTATTAGGTACCAGAAAAAAAAACCTGGGATGCTCTACATGGTCTATATCATAAGGTGAAATGTCTATTTGTTTATAAATAAATAATACATATGTGAATCATGGCTCCCTATCAATATTTTCAGAGATACTTTTGCTTTCTTGCTAAACACATGATTAATGTTAATGTCTAAACATTTTCCTTGCTACTCTTAATTTGCAGCTCTAAAAACTCTATCTGAGACTGTAACTTGTTCTTCCTGCTTTAATACCATCCTTGCTAGCAAAATCTCAGATTTAAAAAGTACAATCCAGAGGCATGGGTGACTTGACTTCCTATACAACATCCCCAGCTATGTCCTCATCTTATCCAGTTCTAGAGTGTCTCTAAGTAGATATTTAATTCTCCTGCTCATAAACTACTTCCAGTACTCCCAAAGTATGTCTCTTTGAGACATACTTGTATTAAGCTCAGCAAGAGTACTTGAGTATGTGAAACACAGGGACCAGGAGGTTAGTTCTTTTTCAAATGAAAGAGTTCTTGTTCTTTTATCTGTCCTCATATGGGAGTCATTCTGGATATATAATGTCTTGGACTGTCATGTATCTTGTTTAATAAATCTTTTTTAAGGTGTGATAGCTGCAGGAAGTATTCAAGGAGTGTGTTTGCATGATGGTTTTATTGAAGTAGCATCATACTGTGTAGTGGTCCATCTTCCTCTCCCCAAGTTTCCTAATACACTGTTTTATTTTGGTTTGGTTTGGTTTTTGCCCACAGCTGAACACTGAAATGTTTCTTTCAAAGATTTATGCAAAGTGACTCACCATTCCTTTGCAGATTGTGATATCTGGGTAAGAGTCCAGCACTGTGTTCATATGCATGTAGATATGACTTTTTTTATGTATGTATGTATATATATAGTTTCATTATTAGCTATGTGCATAGCTTTTTATTATTCAGTCTTGAATTTGCCATTTTTAGTCCATTTTGTAACAAAAGATACTTCTGAAATGTTTCATAGATGATTTTTAATTCTGACCACTCCAGACAAGTTAGTATCATTAAAAAACCTGCTACCTCACTATTCACCTTCTTTCCAGACCATTCACAAATATGTTGAACATCTGGATGCCTGTGGGACTTCATTAGCAATTACCTTCTACCATTTATTACTACTTTCTGTTACAAATCTTTTGAGCAGTTATTAATCCACAGGAGGATCTTCCCTCTTATCCCATTAAATCCTATCTACTTTAAATGGTTCTGATAACTGGCCTCATCAAAAGCTTTTTAGAAATCTAAGAACATTACATCAAGTATATGACCTTTATCCACAGTCATATTTTCTGCTTTGAAGAACTTTACTAGACTTAGGAGACATAATTTCTCTCCATGAAAGCCATTTCAACTCTATTTCTACCAGTGCTTGAGACTGAAGTCAAACATTCTAGTCTCTGGGTCTCCAGGAGTGCAACATCTTTTAAAAACTGTCATATGAACCTATCTTCCTTCCTCTGGTCATGAGGCTGATTTTAATAACTGATTTAGGAGTTTCAAATCTACATTTCTGTGGCACTCTTTGGAGAACACCGTCTGTTCTAGAAATCGCTCATCATTTATTGTATTGACCTGTTGCATAATTCCCAACCCACTGGTGTTGGGAAGAGCCTACAGACTGTGGTTAAGGATCCATATGCAAGGGAAGAAACATGGTTTGAATTTTCTTAGGAAGTTGAAGGGATGGGATGTGGACCTTCTTCCAGCATGGGAGCCTCTATTCCTGTTAACTACCAGTGTGTATACACTACATTTAGTGTTCTGATGTGCTTTACTAGATTAAAAGTTTTTGAGGTGGATAGACTGAGGAACAGCTGTTAAGTAATTGAAAAGGCCAGCCCTGTGAAACAGTTAAAGATGTGTAGGCTGAGATGAGTCTGACTTAGCACAAATAACAGAAGATCAGCTGTTTAGGGACTTGGAAGTTAAAAGTGAGGTGTCTGTAAAGTTTAGGAGCTGCACGCTTGGGTTTTATTTGTGTTATCCACATATCTGCCATTTTATTTCTACACATACAGTCAGCAAAGAGGGGATTTATTAATTGCAAAGACAATTATTTTCATCGAAAAATCATTATTGTAAGGATGTGCTTTGGTAAAGCCCATGGAAGTAGATCAATGAAATCTTTACAATTAATACACTACTCAAATACATCTCATACCTGGAACTTTACTGGTACAAAGAAACATATCAGACACTTCTTTCTACAAGAATTCACACAAGACTCCTGTTGAAATCTAACCCTTGTACTTGCAGTGCTTTACTACCATGTATAAATAAAACCAGCAGAACTTCCCAGCTTTCAAATGCTTTAGGTGATAGAGAAGAAGAGTGCAGGTGTTGTGGATTATGTCAGGGAAACATATTATTGTTGTCAGGCTAGGCAAACAGCAACATTGAATATGCTTTCTGTAAACCAATAAAGCAATAAAAGGTGAAGAAATATAACAGGTAACCTTTTTTTTTCTTTTCTTTTTCTTTTTCTTTTT